>CM035624.1:119313096-120563096 GCA_020496765.1 Gossypium stocksii
TCTTTCTTGATCTAAAATAACACATTTAGCTTATATAAAACTCACATTTATCAAAATAGTCCTTAACTCTAACTTTGGAAAAATTACGATTTTGCCCCTAAACTTTTGCATATTTACACTTTTGCCCCAAAGCTCGGAAATTAAAATTTTTTCCAAAATTCTTATGTTTTAGGACATGCTGATCATTTTTTTACTAACAGCAACCTCAAATTCCCACTATAACATGCACTTATGAACAATTGGTATTTTTACCGATTAAGCCGTTTTACTCGTTTTTACTTAAAACCGAGTAGCGCAAGAATCCAAAACCTTATATTCTATCATAAAACATAAAAATACACAATTATTCAACATGGGTCAATTTTTGAAATCAAACCCTAGCTCAAATAAATGGTAGAAATAGAGAAATCATGTTACTGGGATTTCAAAAACGTAAAAATTATTAAAAACGGGGCTAGAACGGACTTACAATCGAGCTTGGAAGCTTAAAAAACCCTAGCCATGGTTTCTCCATGCTATTTTCGGCCTTGAGGAAGAAGATGAGCAAAAATTGGCTTTTAAATTGATTTTTAATTCATTTAATCACTAAATGACCAAAATGCCCCTAACTTAAAAATATTCTTTTTTCTCACCCATTTCATGTCCATTTTTGTCCAATAAATTAACCAATGGTCTAATTAACATTTAAGGACCTCCAATTTAAATTTTCATAACAATTGGACACCTCTAACATATAGAATTCAACTTTTACACTTTTTACAATTTAGTCCTTTTGACTAAATTGAGTGCCCAAACGTCAAAATTTTCGTACGAAATTTTTTTACAAAATAATTTCATAAAAATGTAAACCATAAAAAGATAAATAAAACATATTTCAATTTAACACCTTTACCATTTGACAAAAATGCACTTAATGCCTTTCTTTGTAATTTTTTCATGTACAAGCCCATTTTTGTCCAAAATTTTAGAAATTGGTCAAATTGCTATTTAAGACCTCCTAATTAATATTCCAAAGCAATTTCATACTAAAAAATTCTAGAATGCAAATTTTGCAACTTATTCAATTTAGCCCCTAATTTCAAATTAAGCACTTTACGCATAGAATTTCTTCACGAAATTTTCACACAATCATGCAATCATATCATAAACCTCAAAATAATTATAAAATAATTATTTCTATCTCGAATTTGTGGTCACAAAACCACTATTCTGATTAGGCCCTAATTCGGGATATTACAACTCTCCCCCTTTAGGGATTTTCGTCCTCGAAAATCTTACCAGTAAACAGATGTGGGTATTGTTTCCTCATAGTTTCCTCAGGCTCCCATATAGTCTCTTCTACCCCGAAGGTACTTGGTGTTCAGCTTTCACTTGTTGACAAATTAGGCATTTCGATACAAACTCCGATATATCTCTTTTCATTCCATTCCACCAATACATTTTCTTCAAGTCATTATACATTTTCGTACTGCCTGGGTGAATCGGCAAACAACCATTATGTGCTTCATGCAAGATCTTTTGAATCAACTCATCATTTTTCAGTACACAAATCTGATTTTTAAACATCAAGCAACCATCAGAATCGATTCTGAAATCTGATCCTGTATCAATCTCACATTGCTTCCTTTTAGCTTGCAGTTCTTTGTCGTTTTTCTGAACTTCACAAATCTCTTGTAAAAACATCGGTCTTGCTCTCAACTCCGCTAAAATCGAACCATCATCTGACACCATTAACTGAGTATTCATAGCTCCTAAAGCAAACAACAACTTTCTGCTCAAGGCATCGGCAACTACATTTGCTTTTCCTGGATGGTAGTCAATCACAAGCTCGTAATCTTTCAACAATTCTAACCATCTCCGTTGTCTCAAATTCAAGTCTTTCTGTGACATCAAATACTTAAGACTTTTGTGATCGGTATATATTCGGCATTTTTCACCATACAGATAATGCCACCAAATCTTCAAAGCAAACACTATAACAGCCAGTTCCAAATCATGAGTCGGATAATTCCTTTCGTGAGTTTTTAACAGCCTCGAAGCATAAGCCACAACCTTTTCTTCTTGAATAAGTACACATCTCAAGCCATTTCGAGAAGCATAACTATACACCACAAATTCTTTACCTGACTCAGGTTGTACCAACACTGGTGCTTTAGTCAATAACTTTTTCAATTTCTCAAAACTCTGTTGACACTCTTCTGTCCACTCAAATTTAACATCCTTTAGGAATAGTCTGGTCATAGGAGCAACAATTATAGAAAATCCATTCACAAATCGCCGATAATAGCCAGCTAACCCCAAGAAACTTCTAACTTCAGTTACATTCTTCGGTGGTTTCCAATCAACAATAGCAGAAATTTTATTGGGATCAACCCGTATACCATCACCTGAAACAATATGACCCAAAATCCAACTTCCCGAAGCCAAAATTCACTTTTACTAAACTTGGCATATAACTGCTTATCTTTCAAAGTCTGCAAAATTATTTTCAAATGCTCGGCATGCTCGGTCTCATCTTTTGAATAAATCAGGATATCATTTATAAATACTACAACAAATTTGTCCAAGTATGGTCAAAATATGCAATTCATCAAATCCATAAACACAGTAGGAGCATTTGTTAATCCGAATGGCATAACTAAAAATTCATAATGACCATACCTCGTTCTAAAAGCAATTTTAGGCACATCTGACTCTTTTACTTGTAGCTGGTAGTATTCAGACCTCAAATCAATCTTTGAAAATCCATGTCACTCCTTTCAGCTGATCAAACAAATCGTCAATTCTCGGCAATAGATACTTGTTCTTGATTGTCACCATATTTAATTGCCGATAGTCAACACACAATCTCATAGAACCATCCTTCTTTTTCACAAATAATACAGGAACACCCCAAGGCGAAAAAATCGATCTCACAAAGCCTTTGTCAGTCAACTCTTGCAACTGCGACTTTAATTCTTTCAATTCTGTTGGTGCCATTCTATACGGAGCAATCGAGATTGGAGCTGTTCCCGAAATCAACTCAATACCAAATTCTACTTCCCTGACTGCAGGCAAACCCGGCAATTCTTCTGGAAATACATCCGCAAATTCACATACAATCGGCACTGATTCTACTTTCTTTTCAATTTCTTTTGTATTCAACACATATGCTAAATAAGCTTCATAACCCTTTCTCAAATATTTCTGAGCCGACATTGAAGAAATCACACTAGACAATGCCTCCGATTTAGCTGATTCAACCCGCAGAGTTTCACCATTTTCACACTTTAATTCAATAACTTTCTGTTTACAATTTACTATAGCATCATGCAAAGTCAACCAATCCATACCCAAAATAACATCAAACTCATCAAACAGTAACAACATCAAGTCGGCCGGAAAGTAATAACCCCGAATCATTAAAGGACATTTCTTGCATACTTTATCAACTATAACATATTTGCCTAACGGATTTGACATTTTAATCATAAATTCTGTGTTCTCAACAAGTATATTCATACTAGACACCAATTTCATGCACACATATGAATAATTAGAACCGGGATCAATCAAAGCAGCAATATTAATATCATAAAGAGAAATATACCAATAATCACGTTGGGTGAGGAAGCATCTTCACGTGCTTTTATGGCATAAGTTCTAGCTAGAGCTCTTGCTTCAGGTTTACCTGCTGAATCTCTGACTATATTATTGCTGCTTGCTTCATTCCCAGCTTTTCTCGAATACCTTTCTCTCAAGTCTGCACCACTAGTTTTTGCACTCTGAAAATTTTATTTTTCAATTCTCTCTGGGCAGTCTCTAATAAAATGATCCGGAGAACCACATCGAAAACATTCATTTGCTCTACATGGGCCAAAATGATTTCTACCACACCGCTGGCACTCGGACTTAACAAATCTCTAATTTCCCACACTAGCCACAGAAGTTGTTTGAGACTTAGAACTCACATTTTGCTTCTTAGAATTTCTATATGATTGTCCAGCCGAAACTTGGGAACGAGGATTCATATTTCTTGACTTTCCGGGTTGCTGTGATGGTGCATTACTCATTGGTCTTTTCTTCCAATTTCATGTCTCAGATTCTACTTTTTTCTTCTCTTTAAGTAGTTCTTCAGCCTTGCAAGCTCAATCGACAAGTACCACCATTTCTTTTAGTTCAAGGATCCTAACAAATACCTTGATGTCTTCGTTGAGCCCGTCTTCAAATCGTCGGCACATCTTGGCCACTGTAGGAACATATTCTCTGGCATACTTACTCAATCGAACAAACTCTCTTTCATATTCTGTGACTGTCATATTACCTTGCTTCAGCTCAAGAAACTCTTTACGCTTCTGATCAATAAATCTTTCATTGATGTATTTCTTCCGAAACTCTTCTTGAAAGAATTCCCAAGTTACCCTCTCTTTCGGTACCACAGAAATCAAGGTCTTCCACCAATTATAGGCTGAATCCCTCAACAAAGATATAGCACATTTCAAACATTCTTCAGGTGTACAAGATAATTCATCAAATACCCGAATAGAATTTTCAAGCCAGAACTCTGCTTTCTCGGCATCATCATCTACATTAGCCCTGAATTCTTCAGCCCCTAACTTATGGATTTTATCAACTGGAATTCTTTGGAATTTCATCATATCCACACCCTGAAGCATCGGGGGTACAGGTTGAGGAATTGGGGGAGGTGGGGGAGGTTGTACATTCAAGTTCGTACGAACGAACTCAGTGTACCATGCACTCATCATTTGGAGATAGGCTTCTCGACCCCTTTCTCCTCCTCCCTGACCAACAGTAGGAGGTGGATTTTCAGCCGGAGCTGCCCCTTCAGCCGGAGCTGGTGCATTACTCTCTACTTCATCTGCCACAGCTGGATCGGGATCCATTTACTATAAAAAAATCATTTAAAAGGTCAGAAGTCGTCACACTATCACAATAAACACATATGGCATGTATAGTGAAATCCATACATAAAACACGTTAGTCCGAGAACCGACTAAACCTACTCTGATACCACCAAATGTAACGCCCCCACGCCTGAGACCGTCGCCGGAGTCGAGCTTGAGGTGTTACTGATTTACCACTTAAAGAACTTTGAATCCTTTATTTCTACATTCGCAACCTGCTGTCTATCTGCGTCACGGTTACAAAAAAAATCATATGTCGAGTTACAAAACTTGAAATCAAGATCCATAAATTTTCCCTGAATCTAGGTTCATTTATCTATTTACTAATTGTTTTCTAGAATTTTGGTTGGGCCAATTAGTACAGTTTATTAGTTAAAGTTACCCATGTTTTAGGACTCGACTACACTAACCTCTGCTTACCACGAACCACTTTTCTCTCTGTAAAAAATTCATGTGACTATACCGTTTATTTCTCCTAAAACTAGACTCAATAAGGATTCTGAAAATATAAAGTACATCTCCTAATTATTTTTTTACAATTTATGGTGAATTTCCGAACAGGGGATCCAGAAATCGCTCTGACCCTGTTTCACTAAAACTCAAATATCTCACAACATATAACTCATTTACCTATTTCGCTTCTTCCATATGAAAGTAGACACAATAAGCTTCAATTTCATATTTAATTCATCACCTAATTATATTTCTACTATTTTTAGTGATTTTTCAAACTCACATCACTACTGTTACAATATTCTGTTTTATGACAAATTTCACTTTTCTATGAATATTCATGGACTATTATCACTTTGAACATACATGGTCTCATACATGATCTAAATTAGCCATTCCAAGGACTAATCATTATCAGGCATTTTCTCAACCAAACCATAACCATATCACAAGATTAATTACACAAAACAAATATATTGGTATACATGCCATATTCAAAATACAAGCCATTATACCAAATTATCCCGGATAGTGTGATCGTTCCTTCGACCCTTCCCGATTTTCGAGCTAGCTTGTCAAAACTACAATGAATGAAAAGAAGGGAGTAAGAATAAATGCTTAGTAAGTTCACATGCAAATAACAAGTAACATAACAAATCAATTATACAAAATAACACTAGCATGGTATCACCAAAACAATATCACATTTCTAATCATCATTTATCATCTTACCACATTATTGTTGTTGTATCGAGTTTCAAATCGAGGGTTAAGTACATACCTGTCCAAAGTGTCCATTTCACAACACTTATCAAAATGACACTTGCATCTTGAGTGTTCTTCCATTTCACTAGAATTTTACCCATTGAACACATCGAAATATAACTCGGATACATGGATAATTTGCACATAAGTGCCACATATGTAATCAAACGACCATGTAACCCGCCCATAAGTGAACTCAGACTCAACTCAATGAGCTTAGGCGTTCGCATCCATAAGTGAACTCGGACTCAACTCAACGAGTTCGGATGTCTAGTTACATCTCACGAACTCGGACTCAACTCAACGAGTTCGGACATTCGCATCCATAAGTGAACTTGGACTCAACTTAACGAGTTCGGATGCCCAACCATCCTAGTGACATGTCACTTGTATCCTAATCTATTCCTAAGGTTCAAACGGGATTTTCCTCAATCACACATTTCCCAGTCGTTCTCCTCAGAATATCAGAACCAATACGTTGCTTGCATCTCATACTTATCAATTTAATCACATACTTTTTATACCAATACATAATATTTCACAAAGCATAATATTCATAATAACAAGTATCATATCATATAAATAGCATTAAATCACTTAAAATAGCAATTATGTTACATTATTTACACATGAACTTACCTCGGTACAAAATATAGAAATTTTGCAATTTAGTCCACAATCTTTTCTTTTCCTCGATCAAGATCGATTCCACGTCTTTCTTGATCTAAAATAACACATTTAGCTTATATAAAACTCACATTTATCAAAATAGTCCTTAACTCTAACTTTAGAAAAATTACGATTTTGCCCCTAAACTTTTGCATATTTACACTTTTGCCCCAAAGCTCGGAAATTAAAATTTTTTCCAAAATTCTTATGTTTTAGGACATGCTGATCATTTTTTTACTAACAGCAACCTCAAATTCCCACTATAACATGCACTTATGAACAATTGGTATTTTTACCGATTAAGCCGTTTTACTCGTTTTTACTTAAAACCGAGTAGCGCAAGAATCCAAAACCTTATATTCTATCATAAAACATAAAAATACACAATTATTCAACATGGGTCAATTTTTGAAATCAAACCCTAGCTCAAATAAATGGTAGAAATAGAGAAATCATGTTACTGGGATTTAAAAAACGTAAAAATTATTAAAAACGGGGCCAGAACGGACTTACAATCGAGCTTGGAAGCTTAAAAAACCCTAGCCATGGTTTCTCCATGCTATTTTCGGCCTTGAGGAAGAAGATGAGCAAAAATTGGCTTTTAAATTGATTTTTAATTCATTTAATCACTAAATGACCAAAATGCCCCTAACTTAAAAATATTCTTTTTTCTCACCCATTTCATGTCCATTTTTGTCCAATAAATTAACCAATGGTCTAATTAACATTTAAGGACCTCCAATTTAAATTTTCATAACAATTGGACACCTCTAACATATAGAATTTAACTTTTACACTTTTTACAATTTAGTCCTTTTGACTAAATTGAGTGCCCAAACGTCAAAATTTTCGTACGAAATTTTTTTACAAAATAATTTCATAAAAATGTAAACCATAAAAAGATAAATAAAACATATTTCAATTTAACACCTTTACCATTTGACAAAAATGCACTTAATGCCTTTCTTTGTAATTTTTTTCATGTACAAGTCCATTTTTGTCCAAAATTTTAGAAATTGATCAAATTGCTATTTAAGACCTCCTAACTAATATTCCAAAGCAATTTCATACTAAAAACTTCTAGAATGCAAATTTTGCAACTTATTCAATTTAGACCCTAATTTCAAATTAAGCACTTTACGCATAGAATTTCTTCACGAAATTTTCACACAATCATGCAATCATATCATAAACCTCAAAATAATTATAAAATAATTATTTCTATCTCGGATTTGTGGTCACGAAACCACTATTCCGATTAGGCCCTAATTCGGGATATTACAATTTCTGTGAGCTGAAATCGAAGTGAATAGGTCTTATGTTTCTATAATCCAAATGAATATGAATCTGTTACTTCTAACCTATCGATACAGAATAGTCATGCTCTTTCTCTCAAAACAAGTCACTACTTAAAAGATGAACAAGATTGTCACTAACAATAATACCACAAAAGAAAAAATACATCCAAAAGCATTGTTTAACATTATGCACTCACCAGAAACTATGACATCTGTCATGGTCACAGATTTACGACTGACATGGTGTGCAAATAGTTCAAGGTCCTTTGCCAACTGACTTGCAACTCAAACAGCCCAAACATTTCATTCAATCAAGCAATCATTTTTCATAATAATATCAAACAACACAAAGGGTTCTATAAGCAAATGCAAATTTCTCACCTTCTGCAATTGATAATGGTTACTGATTGTAGTTATAATACCACAGGTATACTGAGAATATAAATATACAATCACATTCAACAAAACTTGAAATTGTATGATAATTACACCAAATGCCTTAGTGCTCAAACACCAACAAACGCCAAGTTTCAGCAGTGTTCGATGGTACCCAATTTCATAGGCCATCAGGTGCAAATGTTGCTCGAACACCAAGTATTACTAAGGCATTTGGAATTTTGCAGAAATAACTCCTAAATTGTTAATAAGTAGTTCATAAATGTTCTTAATATAATAGCAATAAATATCCTCTATGGTTGCCTACACTGTAAAGTAACACAATCTTAATAACTATAAATTGACACAATCTTAATAATTGCTTCTTTCAGCTTCACCGTTAAACATAATAAAATAATGAATTGGAATATTAAGATGTTTCATATTCAAAGAAGGAAGTAGAAGCAACATAAAAGAAAACCGATTCACGAAAATAGAGAATTTAAATAGTAACAAAAAGTAAGGTATTTTACCGATGTATTTGAAGGCCAAATCGGCAATACAAGCTACTATCGGTGGAGAAATTTCCATACCACTTCTCTTCGCTGCGACAATTAGTTGAAGATTTGAATTCAATCTAGTCAATTATGAAAATTCTTTAACTTGAAAAAAAAACAATGATAAGAAGCCAAAAATAAGAATAGAAATTGGGTGGAAAAAATGGACCTTCGGATTCAGCTATTGAAACAACAACATAAATAGGAGCCATAAGTATAATAATCACTACAGCTTTTTGTTCCTTTGGGTTTTTCCAGTGAAACAGATGTTGTTCTAGAAGCTGAAATTTGAAATGCAGTGTAAGCAACACACAAAACCCAGATCCCATTCGAGTGAGTTGCCCATGATTTAAATGGCTCAAATCCATGGTTTTTCAACTAAAAAAGGAAAATCCAAACTAAGAATCTGCAAAAACAAGAGGAAATTGAAATGAAAATCAGTGAAAAAGTAAGAATAAATATAGTACAATAATAGTTGCTTTGTCGCTTTGCTGGATAGCACAACCACAAAGAAAAAGAACAAAAGAGACAAGGTGTAGTAGGGTTTTCTTTTTAGTCTTGTTTGCGAAATTGGTGAAAGATTAAAAAGTTGCAGATGAAGACACAAAAAAAAGGAGGGAAAGATAAAAAGGGTAAAGTTTAAAACCATACAGCCGTCTGCTGTACTCTTATGTGAATGTTCCCAAGTCAAAAATAAAAATTATTCGTTTATTTATTTATTAGAAAACCAGAAGCAAAATGCTTTCTAATAGAAAGTAAATAATGGGAAAATAAAAATATCTTTTTTAATATTATTAGATCATCATATCATATTTCTATTAATATATCATTATTTTTCATATTTATGAAATTATTTTTCTCTTAAAATAATAACTTTAATGTACCAAAGAATATTAATAAATTTAAGTTTACTATAAATAATACTAATATGATATTAATTCAAAAAAAATAACACAATCATTTTAATAAGTAATTTTATATACAAAATGTTGAGGGTGGAAAAGTTCTTGCACCTAGAGAAGTGGTTCTAAAGAGAGGAAGGATGCCGACAGGCAAAGGTGAAACATCTTCAAAGATGATCTTTAATGATGGCAACATCCGAGGTGGTCGCGAATGAGATGTCTAGGTTTGCAAATGAATCTCCGAAGTCTCAAAGATAATCTTAAGGCAGAACATTCTCAAAGATAAACTTTAGTAATAGTAATGTTTGGGATGATTTCGACGATATAGGTGATATAATGCCCCTAAAACTCCGATGTCATAAATAATATTATTTCGGGAAAATATTTAATGAAAATTTCCCTAGTAGTGGATATCATTTAATTGATAAAAATTAGAAAAGGAGTTGAACATCAGAGAAAGTCATTAGAAATGATATATTTTAATTTATTAAATCAATGCATTGTTCATGTATGCTTTTGGGATTTATCCCATTTTGATATTTTATTTTTTGAAAAATCATAATTTATATTTATCTTATTTATGATTAAAATTTTTAAATATATATAATATAAATTTTGAAAAATTTATATAACCCTAAACCTATAAACACAAAACCCTAAAATCCTAAACCCTAAATCCATAAACACAAAACCCTAAATTCTTAACCCCAAATCCATAAACACAAAACCTTAAAATTATAAACCTCAAACCCATAAACACAAAACCCTAAAACCTTAAACCATAAATTACTATAATCCTTAAACCTTAAACCCTAAACACTAAACCTTAAACCCTAAACTAAATTATTTTTTTGTGACATTTTTATTAAAAACCTTATTCACACTTAAAGCTATTAAGTTATTTTTAATTTGAATATATATAATTATTCACACACTCATCATGTAAAGTTTAAGAATATTCAGATTTTAAATTCAAATATATTAGTTTAAGATATTAATACCATATTTTTTTATTTAATATAAATTAATTTTTTAGAAAAGTGATATAGACAATTATTATAAAATTAGTGATTGGTGATATATTGGGAGTTAGGACATAAGACTTCTTTTCATATGGCAACACTTTTATATAGTTGGGAAAGCTATAACACAAGTCGGCATAGTGTTGGATAAAAACGACTCTTATTTAAGCGTTGCCTTAGGCATGCATATCCTGACCCTTATACAAAGAGTTGGCAAAAGCGTATATCGGCAGTTTATCCTAACACTTAGGAAAGTGTTGGCCCAAAAGTGTCGGCATAGTATTAGACAAAGTTGACTCTTATTTAAGTGTTACCTTAGGCATGTATATACCAATTCTTATACAAAAGAGTTGGCCAAAACATATGCCAACAACTCTATCCCAACACTTTGCAAGTCTATCCCAACACTTAGCAAAGTGTCGGCATAGTGTTGAACAAAGCCAACTCTTAATTAAGCGTTGTCTTAGGCATGCATATCGCAACTTTTATACAAAAGGTTGGCAAAAGTGTATATCAACAAGTCTATCCCAACACTTAGCAAAGTGCTAGCCTAAAAGTGTTGGCATAGTGTTGGACAAAGCCGACTCTTATTTAAGGGTTGCATTAGGCATGCATATCCCAACTCTTATATAAAGAGTTGACCAAAGTGTATATTGACAAGTCTATCTCAACACTTAGGAAAATGTCGGCCCAAAAGTGTCCGCATAGTGTTGGAAAAATCCAACTCTTATTTAAGCGTTGCCTTAGGCTGTTTATCCTAACACTTAGGAAAGTTTCGCCCCAAAACTGTCATCTTAGGACTAGACAAAAACCAACTCTTATCCAAACGTTGCTTTAGGGATACATATCCCAACCCTTATACAAAGAGTTGGCCAAAGCGTAGTCTATCCCAACACTTAGAAAAGTGTCGCCACTAAAGTGTCGTCTTAGGACTACACAAAAGCCAACTCTTATTCAAGCGTTACTTAGGCAAACATATCCCAACCCTTATACAAAGAGTTACCGAAAGCGTATGTTCGCAACTCTATCCCAACCCTTAGGAAAGTGTTGCCCCAAAAGTGTTGTCTTAGGACTAGACAAAGCCAACTCTTATTTAAGCGTTGCTTTAGGCATGCATATACCAACCCTTATACAAAGAGCTGCCGAAAGACCAGTCTATCGCAACACTTGCCCCAAAAGTGTCGTCTTAGGACTAGACTTTTGCCAACTCTTATAAAAGCGTTGCTTTAGGCTTGCATATCGCAACACTTATGAAAAAGTTGCCGAAAGCGTATTGTGGCCAGTCTATCCTAACACTTAGGAAAGTGTTGCCCCATAACTGTCGCATTAGGGTATTTTTGTCGTAGTGTGAAAAGGGTTATTTATATTTCTTTTAATTTTTTTTATCATACATTTAAGTCTTGAGGATATCCGATAAAATTGTAACAGATAATATTTAAAGAAAAAAAAAGCTTATTAAATTTCTTAAAAAAAATATAACTTTTCAAATTAAAAACCAGTATCTTAAAACTAAAATTTTTTTAAATGTCTTTTAAACTATTAAAACATCCTATAGGGTAAGCCAATTGTTGTTCTTAGTGTTTGAGTATGTAATGAACACCTAAAAAAAAGTGTACTTATTTCATTTGCTCTAATAATCCTAAGAGGGGAGTTGAATGAATCAGCCAAGAATCCAACTAATAATCGAATTGTTGACTAACACACTAATTGAAGAATTAATGGATTACGATGAGTTAATTGACTTATCTAACTTTAACTGCTAACTAACTAACTACTATCAAAAACTACTGAACTTGAAAATGTAGCACCATACTCTAGTCAGTTGGAACCTTTGTTGAAATTAAGTGTTTACATCTCCATACCTTGATATTCACCTATCTGCTGGTCTTTCTGGCAACTTTGGTCTTGAACCTCCTATTGTTGTTGCTCATATTTGCTAACAACACCAAGACTAAACCTAAATTTATTGAAAAACGCTGATGGCAGAGGCTTGGTAAAAACATCTGCAACCTGGTCCTGTGCTAGAACATGACCAACCATTAATTTGGTTGTTGTCATTTTCTCTTGAACAAAAAATAGGTCTGATTTAGGATATTTGAATTCAAAATGCAGGACATGATTGGTTGATATTGCTACTGCTGCTGAATGATCACACCCGATAGCATCTTGGCCACCAACACTGACTTTTAATTCACCCAACAAGGACTCAAGCCAGATAATTTCAGTTGTAGCATGAGGTAAGCCCTATACTTAGCTTTTGTAGTGGAACGAGAGACTACTTGTTTCTTCTTTGAACCCCATAATATCTGATTACCTCCTAGAAAGAAAAAAAACCAATTGTGGACCTCCTGTCATCCAGATCAATTCTCAATTGGCATCAGGCTAACCCATTAGAGATAACCGAGAGGCAACCTTGAAGGTGACACCATAATCGTGAGTTTCTTGTAAATACCTTAGGATCCTTTTAACTACCTTAAAATACTGTTCAAGTAGCTTGTGCATAAACTGACACATTTTTTTGACGACAATAGTAATTTCTGGTCAAGTAATGATAATATATTACAAAAAGCACCAATAATGCTCCTGTACTCAGAACCATTCTTAACCAAATTTCCATAATGACTTGACAAGTTGCAATAAGTGACCATGAGAGTAGGAGTGGCATTTGAGTGATCCATTTTACATCTCTTCAACAAATCTAGGATCTATTTCCTTTGGCTAAAAAATAACCCATTAGAAATGTAAGACACTTCAATGCTTAGGAAACAATGTAGCTACCCTAAGTCTATTAATGAAAATTTTAAATCCAATGACTTGACAAAATCATCTACATAAGTTGATTGATTCCCTGTGACAATAATGTCATCAACATAGACTAAAACATAAAGCATCAAACTGCTAGAAATTTTGATGAACAAAGAAGTATTAGCTTTGGATAAGACACAACCAATGGCAACCAAATACTCTCTAAGCTTGTGAAACCAAGCTCGAGGTGCCTAGTTGAGGCCATAAAAGGCCTTCTTGAGCTTACAAACGAGTGGTTGATCACCTACATGTGTCTCAAAACTAGATGGTTGGCTCATATAAATCTCTTCATTAGATCACTATTGAAAAAGGCATTGTTGATATCAACTTGCCTCAGCTTCCAACTATAAGTTACTCCTAGAGTGAGAATGACTCTTATGGTAGTTGGTTTGACCATAGGACTGAAAGTTTTTTAAAAATCAATCCTAGCCTCTTGAAGATACCCTTTTAGTACCAATCTTCCTTTGTATCTAGCTATAGTCCTATTAGCATTCTTTTTTAGCTTACAAATCCACTTGCAGCCTACTGCTCTTCTGTTGGGAGGAAAAGGAATCGATTTCCATATGTTGTTATTTAGTAGGGCATCATACTCTTGAGTAGCCTTAGTCCATTCAGGATTGGTGAAGGCTTCTTTAATAAATAGGGGCTTTTGAATAAATAGTTCAACTAAAAAGCCTTTGGTTTGAAGCAAATGGAAAACAATTCTCATAAAAAATAACATGCCTTGAAATAAAGATCATGTCTGACTCATCAAGGCATTTGTAACCTTTATGAAGGGTATTATAGCCAAGAAATGTGTAGGCCTTGGATCAAAACTGTGATTTGTACATGTTGTAAGGTCTTAGATAGGGATAGCAACATAAAAAAACCCTGAGATGCAAGTAGTCTAGCTTGGTTTGATATAGCAGCTCATGGGGAGACTTTCCTTGCAAGATAGGCATGGGAAGCTTTTTGATCAAAGACACAACACTAAGAAAGGTATATGTCCAAAAGTGCATGGAGAGAAAAGCTTGAGCAAGTAATATGAAACCAATTTCAACAATGTAACTGTGCTTTCTCTCAATAATGCCATTCAGTTCTGAAGTGTGAGGTTAAGTTAGCCTATGTTGAATACCAGATTGACTAAGCACTTATGGAAAACACCTGAACTCACCACCCTAATTACTTTGAAACATTTTGATTTTGGAATTAAACAAAACTTAAATAAAATTTTGAAACTAAATAAACTTTTTAACAACTTCTGATTTATTTCTTAGTAAGTATATCCATGTGTACCTACTATATGCATCAAGAAAGTAAACATAGTACGAGCAACCCTCTGAAGTCAAATGAGTAGAACTCTATAAGTCTGATACAATCAACTCAAAAGGAAAAGAGTAAATAGTTTTAGATGCAGAAAAATGAAGATTGTGAGACTTTCCAAGCTGACAAGCAAAACAAACAATAAAAGGCTTAGATGCTTGTAAAATAATGTTACAACTAGAGAGTACATTGGGTCTGGTGCCCTAAGTGTAGTATTGTTGTCTAAGTGCATTTGTAATTTTTTGAACAGATTGATTAGTAAAATTATTCACAAATTACATTAATACTTTGTATCTTGTCTTCGCATTATTTTTGCACGCAAAGAAAAAATAAAGCAAATGTTGCTCACTGGTTCTCTAATGTTTATCTACATATTAAACATTGTTATGTAGTTGAATCGTGATATAGAAAGACAATTTATATTAGTAGCCAAACCTAGACATGTCCTTAATCTAATCGGAAATAAGCAAACCGATTGAAAGACTAATATGTCATCTATAAAGTCTAATTGGGGAGATGTTTTGTTTTTGGCATCGGAGCGGAGGACTCTCAGAACATAGAGACACAGATGTGACTAACTAGACTGATAGTACATCAGACTAGGCCCAAAAAGAATAGATCTTGAATCCATTTATAGATTTATTCACTCGTGACGTTCATAGTGTGGCATACCTAAATCCTAAGTGGATGACGAACTATGTATGCGTGACTTGTACACTTTAATGTAAATAAAAGCTTGAGTTCGAATAAATAAGGAACTAAAGTTGGTGTGTTGGATGTACAACTTCTGCAATATGTAGTGTCATTTCATAGCCCCAGACATAGGAAAATGATATCTTCTCATTGGTATTACATGGTTGATGGAAAATAAACGTGGCCACAGGTCGTTCGTCTTTGTGATAGATAACTTGATCACTATTTGATAGTGATTGACTTTTCATTAAGAAAGATGTAATAATTACCATGAGATAAAATAGGATCATATTGGGAGAACGAATATTATCTCAAAGAATTTAAGGATATCCTATGAGGGTATCACATTTATGACAAAGTCATCGGACAAGCACTAATTGAGTTGCTTTCATAATGGTTTGTCGTTGGGGAGAGCTCAGTCATGATACTATAATACAATGAAATCATAATTAAATGAGTTTATAATTAATAAGTGAAAAGTTGAAACTTAATTATAAATTATTTGAGCTTCAATTGCATATGTCCAATTAGTCCTTTTGCTAGCTCATTGAAACCGGAAATGAGTTATATGTTGAATCAAATAAACATAAATGAATAGAAATGACTTGCATGTTGAATCAAATATATATTTCTAGAATAACGATTCTGTCGATTTCAGTTTGGGAAGAAAATTTTTGTTTTCACCCCAAAAGAAAAGAAAATTGTTTTTAGTTTCTGTATTTGATTTGATTTAATCGAGTTCATAGTCGAGGCAGTTTGTGGTTCGAGAATAGTAGAGAAGATCATTTGGTTGAAAGTTAAGAATGACAAGGATCCGTCTATCCGAAAACATAGGTACGATGTTAGTCTAGGGTTTATTACTATAAATATCACAAATCAAATCGATTTTCAAAAATTTTTTTTTTCACTTGGAAGAAAACCATTTTTAAACTGGATTTTTTTCTAATAAAGTACTTGATGAAGTGCTTTACTACAAGGATGTCCTAAATGTTTATGCCACAAATCAACAATTGAACTAGATGCTAATTGAGTATAATTTAGTGAATTAATAGAGTTTGAGACTCTGCTAGAAAAGGTTGCAACAGGTCTTTGTTGTGGTGAAGAATTGAACCTGTATAACCCTTTTTGAATGTGACCTACTAGCAAAACAACCTCTATTTGTAAGTCTTTCACAAAATAATGAAAAAAGGGTAAAATTCAAAAATCACTTGGTTATCCTAGACCAATTGAGAAATAAATAATAATTTTTTGGCAAACATGAGGAACATGAAGAACATTCTTGAGATGTAAGAGCCTGTTACCAGAAAGAATAGATGAAGAACCTACATGTGCAACTGGTACACAACTACCATTTCCCATAACCAACTGACCAATACCTATATATTTAACAACTTCATTGAGAGTGGAGAGATCACTGGTGACATGATTAATGTCTCTCGAGTTTGGATACCACACTTGATCACCAATTGTAATAGCCTGATTTTCAATAGTTTTAGAAAATATGGTTTCGAAACCTCATTTCCATAAATCATTTCCATAAACTGAGTCCATAAATATTAGATATGAATATTTATGGAGTTGGTATAAATGAATAATGATGTTTGACCCATCAAATTTGTCTATTAATTACTTAATTACGATACATGGACTAAATTGTAAAAGTCTAATTACTTTAGGTTTTTAATTGGCCAAAGACATAGGGACTTAAATTATAATTAGCTAAAGGTAAAAAATGACAATTAAACCATTTTGGAATATGTGATAGTGGATGATATTGTGAAATTTCTCCAACTTTGATTATTAATTATTTATGTTAAAATAAATCACGATTAAATTAATTTGTTTAGATTAACTAAGTTTTAATCTTGTTATAAAAGCCAAAATTAGTGGACAACATGTAGCATTTTCTTTTCCATCCAACTATCCACCATTTTTAAGCCAAAGAAAACCTTTTAAAGTTATTAACATTCAACCATCCAATTGGTAAGCATTTTCAAGTCATTTTCTTGTATTTTTTTTTTTTATGTTTTTGAGGTCGTAGGAGCTTAATTTTGCTAGCCCATGTACCAATTTGTAAAGTTGTTAAAATTTTTGAAAGTTTCAGTTGTTGATTTCTTGTAGAAATTGGTGCAAAATTGATAGATTTTAAGCTTAGATTATGAAAAGGACTAGATTGCAAAGTTTAATTGCTAGTTTTGTATATAGGGACTAAAGTGAATAAAATATGGAATTGTTATGAAGTTTTAGAATAAATACAAAGTAAATGGTCCATATTGAATGTAATTGAAGTCGGATCTTAAACCAAAGCTAAAAATTAAAAGTTATGGCTATTTTGAATTCAGGGACTAAATTGAATAAAATGTAAAACTTTAAGGTATCAAAAAATTAGATTTCATAAGTTCATTCATGTGATGAAATATTATTAAATTATTTAATATTTATGGATTGTGTGGAATAATTGTATAGATCAAGAATTAGATCAAAATGGAGGTAATTGAAAAAAAACAAAAATTGTTGATTACTCTTTGAAGAATAAACTTTTTTGGTGTTTTGATTAAGTTCATATGGTATTTATTTACTTAGATTGTTATGTATTTGAATTGTATAAGTATGTGTGGGGGGGGACTAAATTGAAAAGTGATGTTTATATGTGTAATGGATACTAGTGTTAACTTAATAAAGGTGAAGATACAATTGGCATGCCAATAGAGTTTTGTGCGCACTTGTATGAGATTGATTACCGATATTATTGAGGTCCAGCATTTGTTGTGGATTCCGTGATATATGTGACACACGTTTAACTCAGACGAGTAACCTGATGTGTCGTTATAAAGGTTTAACTCGACTGGGTAACTTGACATGTATATTTTTAGCTTGGACGAGCAAACGGTGTGGTGTAGATACCTGTATACCTGAATCCGTTTACTAGAGTTCATCAGGCGAATCCGTTTATATGAAATTGAGAAATTGAAAGAGTATGAAATGAACTTGATATTCAAATGGTAAGTTATTAAATGAATCGTGTAAGAAAAATTTATTGGAGTATTGCCTTTGATATACATATGTGGATGTGATATCCCTTGATTGAGTATGAATTTGAGATTGTTACCTAATGTGACACGAATTGGAATGTTAAAAACTTGTGATACCATATGTTATTGATTTTAAGTAAATGCTTACAAATGTGGTGCCAAGTTTAAAAAACTTAGAAATGTTGGTAAGAATAAGGTATGTTTTGTTTAATACCCACGAACTTACTAAACATCCTATATACTTACTTTGTTTGTTTTCCCTTTTCATTGTAGATAGTCACCTTGTAGAACTTGTTAAGGCAGATTATCTCGAAGCTCACACTATCATCGAATTAGTAGTTTTATGATCATTTCGAGTAAAAGGTTGTGGCATGTATATGAGTGTCCTGTGTAATCCTTGATGTATAGAAGTTTTGATGGGTTGAAAATTATTATGACTATGGTATATGATCCATTGATATAAGTGAATGTAATGCCCTTTGATTGAGAATGATTTTGAGTAAATACTAACAAATGTTGGTGTTTTTATTACCATGTATAGCCAAATTTGGTTCCAAGTTAAAATAATTTAAGAATGTTGGTAAGAATAAGGTAAATTTTGTTTAATACCTATGAACTTACTAAGTAGCCTATATACTTACCTTGTTTGTTTTTCCTTTCCTTTGTAGATAGTTATATTACAGGAACTTGTCAACTCGAATCATTTCGAAGCTTACACTATCACCGAATCGATAGTTTTATAATAATTTTGAGTCAAATGTTGTGGCATGTCTATAAGTGTCTTGGTGTAATCCTTAATGTATAAAAGTTTTGGTAGGTTGAAAATTATGATAACTATAGTATATAATGATTTTGAGTGTTGGCCATGGCATGTGATTTAGTTAATGCATAATTTAGTATGTGATGTCTTTAGAAATGAAGAATATGAATCCTTTTGATCTTGCCATTTTGAGAACAATGAAATGAGGTAAGTAGAATGGTTAATTTGATGCATACATAAAAATAGCATGTTTGATGGTCTTTCTTATGCTATGCATAGTGTGTGCTTTAGCTATGGTTGATGTTGTTTTGTTGATGATTTTAAGCTTAAATATGTCACATAGGTATGCTAAGAATTGCATATAAAAGAAATGGTAAGTTGATTGGGTAGATGGATTGAATATGTTTTGATTTTGACCATGTATATATTATGCTATTTCAATCGTCATATGCTTGATGTCTTATTAACATTGTTCTAGGTTAAATAAACATGTTTTTGTATAAGTGAATATGATATATCAATATATCTATTAATATGTTTGGTTGGTAACATTGGATTAGGTACCAATATTTTTTTCCAAAAATAGGGGAAACATAGCAACCTTGAACTTTTGACATTGCAACATTGCCATTACAGTAACTAACGTTGTGACGAGTATAGGCATGCTGTCGCGACGTGACATACTATGATGTCTACACTATGACGAGAACATGAAGAAGTCATGACATTGATCCACACATTTTAAAATCCTTACAATTTGGTCGTAATTTGAAAGTGAATTAAAAAAAAAGAACATTCTTATGCCTATGTAAGTCCCATTTTTTGTTATATATATATATATATATATCTTATTATATACCTGTCTTGCTTGCATCTATGTGTTTAATATCATAATTTGAATTTTTAATTGATAAAACATAATTTGGTAATTAGAATAACATTTTGTAGCTTGGACTTGGTGATCAGGTTGGGCAAGGGGTGTTATACCAGCACTCGCAGAACCAAATGACATTCTGGCTAAGAATATCCTAACTGAGGAAGGTTGTCTACTTGAAACTTAACATTTGGCTGAGGGAGGCTACCAATTCTAATATGGAGCATTCATTTAACTAGAAGAATAAGGTAGATTCCCTTGCATTTTATGACCACAACAGTGGCCTGGACCTTGATCACCAAATTGATGAAAATTCACCTTCATCTGCCCTCCTTGATCCAAATGAAAAACACTAGTAAAGTTATCATCAAACCCGTAGTCACACTTTTGCACTACATGTCCAATCATGCCACACAGTTGACACTAAAGTCAATTATGCTCCTACCTCGATAGTAGTTGTAACACCCCTCACCCATTTTCGTCACCAAGTTAGGGTTATGAGATGTTATAGTCAATAACAAAACAGGCGCAAACGGTTTTAATTCAAAAATTCTTTTAAACATTCATCAGAATTCAATCATTCAAGTACAACTTGTTGTATGTGTGAGCTCGAGCTTAAATTGAGCTTACAAAAGCTCTAAAAACAATTTAGAACTAAACAGTGACTAATTTGAAAATTTACATAAAAGTGAGGTAAAAACACAAAACAACACATGGTCATGTCTTCGAACCGTGTACAAGACTGATGCTGTATAATGCAAAGTCACATGGTCGTCTCACCAAGTCGTATAACAAACTAAGATCGTATACCATATACAACACGGGCGTGTGGGCAACTGTGTAACCTACTAAACCCATGTTACCTTGAAATCTTTTAATTCATACAATGCACATGATCGTGTCACCTGTAACACCCCTAATCCGTCTTCACTGCCAGATTAAGGTTACAAAATATTACAGTACAATTCAGAACATTTAACACTAGATAGATTCAAATATACAAATCAAATAACAACAATCATAATTCATTTAAACCAATGCAAAATATACACTAATGAGGCTTAAATCGAGTTTACGAGGCCTTAAAGATAGTTTAGAAATAAAGAGGGACCAATTTGATACAAATCAAAAAGTTTAGATGATATTCAAAAATTTTTAAAAAAGGGGTAACACAACCCGTGTGTCCAAGTCGTGTGACAGAGCTTAGATCATGTGGCTCAAAACATGGTCGTGTGGCTATTCCACAGACCCGTACCCTTAGGTCGTGCAACTCACTGACTTGAATCACATGGCCGTGTTCCAAACTATGTGTACCCTACACCTAGACTAATAAGGACACACAACTGTATGGGTTGGCCATTTGGGGACAGGATCGGGTGACAGCTTGTGTGCACCAAAATTTTCCCCCAAATATGTCATTTTCAGTCCTATTTACGAAGGTTCCAAGACATACTCCAAAACACATGTTAACAAGCCTTTAAAATACATTCAAATCATCATAAGACAATCAACCTATATGCCTAATCAATGTGCCATCATTGGCACCACAATTCAAATACTTAAATAGTTAATTACCTTAGCTAGAAACACAAGTCACAAACACACATTCCAAATTACTTGAATACAGTTTCAAAGTACCACACCTTACTTCATGCTAAACTTACCATTTACCTTCTCATTCATACACTTTCATATGTATTATAATTCAGCATTATGCATGCAAATATCAAATGGTTATTTAGCACAACAATACTATATAACACGTGTACTTATAATCTATTACAAAACATAAACATTATTTCATCAATCTAACCAACACCATCCAAGTATACCATCAAAACATATTTAAATTCTCCTATTACATGCCATATAAGCCAAAGTAAGCAATCAAAATCTACCAAAAGGTCCTCGGATAGTGTGATTTCTTCAAGTGTATCTAATCATCTAATTTTCCACAAAAACACTATCTACAAGAAACAAGATAAATAACACAAGTAAGCTTTGTTAAAGCTTAGTAAGTTCAACAATTAAAATGAGAAAGCTTACCGAATTAAACATATTAATTCAAATAATAAGATTAATAAACAGAGTTTCCTTTCAACCACAGTTTACAACAAGTAAGTCGATGTTCAACAAGAGACAAGAGTAAGATCATTCATTATCCAATCATTAAGCTATCAAGAATTCAAAATCAAGCTTTCCACATTTCTATAACAATTGTTTTATACTAGAATATTGCCTGGTGAATGACATGAGGATATGAGTATATGGTTATCCATCCGAAACACACCAAACACTCAAACGAGCAAATCCAACCGATAACATGCCTCGGCACTAGGTGCCAAGCCTGAAGGCTTTACATCCACCCTTGATAACACACTAGAAACACTATGAATATAACGCAATAGGTCGCAACAAATGCCGGACTTCGATATATTCAGTGAATAGGAATAGATCAAGAATCATCACCTCATCTCAAGTCAACCTGTACACCGAGCATTATAACCTATTGGCATGCCAATCATACTCTATCCTACGTTCATTTGGTTTAGGAGATATCATTGTTAATTAGTGTTATAAAAAGATTCACTACTTAAATTCTTATTAAATTAACATTACATATATTAAATTAAACATTAAAAAATCAAATTTTTACTCAATATGAATTTCAAAATATATTAAACTAATCGAACGAACTTACCAGGACTAAACTGTAAAGACAACAAAAGTACAAGGAGTACTCAGCGACTGTCTATTTTCCTTGATTATCAATATTCTTGATTTATAAGATAATTATTTCAGTTTATTAACCTATTTCCAAATTTAATACAAAATATTTCCTATTTGCAAATTTTCACATTTGCCCCTAACTTTTACACTTTATTCAAATAAATCCCTAAACCAAAACAAGACTATTTCCATAATTAAACCCCATATAACCAAAAAGCTTAATGCTAAATTGTTCCAAAATAACCACCAAACCTTTAAAACTTTATAAGAATCCATGCTAAATTCACTTACTTTCATATTAATTCATAAGCTTACAAGTTATTTAAAAATTACCGTGTAAATTAAATCAAAATCAACTCATAGCTTAATACCAACTTAATTACAAAAAAAAAAAAAAAAAAACTTCCAACTATCACAAAGGCACATTTTCTATACTTTTATAATTTCACAATTTGACCCTTAAATTAGTTACATTTCATTTCAATTAGCCTAAAACCTAAATTTCATGAGAAATAATCAAGAAAACCTTTACAAACAAAAAGGAACAAGTGATTAAACCTTCAAGCTACCCTGACCATGGAGTTTCGATGTTTACCAAGATAAAGAAGAAAAAGAATAGGTTAGTGGCTTTCTTTTCATCTTTTATTTTTTCATTTAGTGCATTAACTTTATTATATTATAAAATTTAATCAAAAACTTATTCATTAAGTTAAAAGCTGTCCACCACAAATTAGAAATGATTTTATTGTCATATAAATCCTTATCATATTATTTTGTAAATATTTGACTCAATTACTAATAATAATTGAGTTTTGCACTTTTTACGAGTTAGTCATTTTTCTTTAATTAACTAATTAAACATCAAAATTTATAAACCAAAATTTAATTTGACACTAATGACCTCATAAATATTATTTATAATAATATTTACATATTGACACGTCAGAATTGTAGTCTCAAAACCATTGTTTTCAACACCACTGAAAAAGGCTATTACATCACTTGTCTCGACATGACATAGGTTGTGTGTTAGACCGTGTGAGCAGTAAAATGAGCCTTTTCAGGCAAGTTACTAATACCAATCTTATGTTGAAATAATCTTTGTGTAATAACCAATTCTTAAACTTATTTCAAATGCATAAAACCATACCAAAGACATCATCAAATCCTATTTCTAACTAATATGCCTCAAGTCACCTTAATCACATTCAAAACCGAATGTAACATCTCAATACATTCAAGCATTTGATACAAGTCATTCATTCCATTCCACACCTACCATGTAACAATGATCATTTCGTTCACTAAATTCATTAATTAAACATTTGACCATTCACCACCACAAAGATTTACCAAAGCTTATAACATATCATGTAACATTGTTATAAGTTTACCTATTTAAACATCTTAAACCATTCCCAAATCATGCCATCTTTCAAAATCACTATTCCATTTAACAAGACTTACAAACATGCCATTTTATAATAGAGAACAAGTATTTCAAGCATAACTTAAACATTAACATTCAAAATGACGCTTATACCAGACCTATATACATGTCAAAAAACCAATTCTTGAATTATAAAATATCTACCAAGATAAAAGCTAGACAGTGTGAGCTCCTAGTTGATCCGATTTTCACGTTTCGCAAAATGTATCTACAAGACAGGAAATTATAACCGAATAGGCATTATTTATGCTTAGTAAGCTAAGAGGTGTTAAAACTGTAAACTTACCTCATAACAAAATTATCATATCAAAATAATAAGCTTAATTAAGTTTTCTATCACATTATGTCACAATCGAAAGGTTAGCATTCAATATATCACCATATAATATCTATTCATTCGTACAAAATCAATTTAATACCATTTCATCAGAGCTACCAAACGATTATACCATTTTACTCAATTTAAACATAAAAGTTCATAATGCATATGAACATATTCGATTCAAATTAGTATACAAATTCAGAATATATATTTCCTTTTAAACGATAAGCATGATGACCTAAAAGAATGGATACAGATACGTGGTAACTACATCACACTAGTAGGCACCAGAGTGCAGAACGGTAGGCAAAAAAGTGCGAATTAATAAGCATAGAAGTGTGAATTAGAAGACATAAAAGTGCGAATCTGGTACAAGCACGTAACTAGGCCTATTTGCATGTCAATTGTATCTTATCCTATTGTTCATTCGGGTACAATTTACATATTAGTATAATTTAATACGATTCAGCCCGTTTCTCACTTTTGTATCAATTTGCATACAATACACTATATAATCAATACACGTAAAATATTCATTTCAACCACAAACAACACAAGTGTATATTTAAAAGTTTACCCTATGAACTTACTAGGTACCAACAACAATAGTTGAAGTGTCAGGGACTAGTATGTAATTTTTCATTTTCCTCGATTATCTACCAGTTGGTTCAATTCTTTATCTTTACAGTAATTCAATCTAAATTATCAATGCCAAACACCTTAGTTCATCTTCTGCAATGTTTATGTCAACTAAATTTTAGTTTTCACAATTTCACTAAATTTTAATATTTTATTAAATTTAGTCCTTAAAACCAAAATTATCACATCTTTCACATTTAAGCTCCAATTTTCAACATGTTTTCGGTTTCATCCTTCTTTAACCCTATAGAAAAATTAATTACAACCAAGCTATTTAACAATATTGTCATTTTGGTTCCTAAGCTCAAAACTAACTAAATTCACTTTACAATTTAGTCTACTATCAAATCTAAGCTTACAACCAATGTATTTAACAACAAAAACATCAAGAACCATCAATGGAAACTTTTCAAATCTTTAAAAATTTTGCAAAATAGTCCTCAGGCTAGCTAGATTAAGCTACAACGATATCAAAAACAGAGGTTTATGAGTAATATAAAAATTGTATAAAAAACCTTTCTTAATTTTAAATGAATTTGTTTAAATAAATTAAAATTTTTTTGCTAATGGTTTGATCGCTTTGAGACGTTGAGGTTAAAGGAACTTTTCATGACCTACTAAGTATTAAGGTATAAATGTGTGAACATTTAACTTCAGCAAAGGTTCCAACTGATTGAAGTATGGTGTTGCAAGTATGGTGCTACAGTTTCAAGTTCGATAGTTTATGTTACTAGTTAGTTGGTTAATAGTTAAAGTTAGTTAAGTTAGTTAACTCATTGTAATCTACATATTCTTCAATTAATGTGTTAGTCAAGAATCTGTTAGGATGGTTGTTAGTTGGATCCTTGGATGATTCATTTAACTCCTTTCTTGTGTAAATATATAGTTCGGTCATGTTGGTATTATTAGAACAAATGATATAAAATGAGTAGACCTATTTTGTCTTTTGATGTTTATTGCATACTCAGACATGGTATCTGAGCCAACATTTTTCTTAGTTGCGTGAACTATATTTTGTGTTTTCTTTTGGTTTAAAGAAGAGTTCTTTTTGTGTTTAAGGGTTTTTATTCATAGATCCAGAAGTGATCTCTAGAAATAGAGGTAGTCTGCATCAATCCTCCTCAAATGTTGGTGAACCAGTGACAGCTGCGTGTGGAGTGGTCAAAAGAATACAACAGTTTCCAAAACATTAAACTATTAAACGCAATGTGAGCAAATTTCTTCTTTGGAAGCATTAGATTATGCTCATTCTTGAAGGGTATGATGTGCAATATTATGTTCTAGGACCTATCAATATTGCTCAGTTTACATTTGATGCAAATGGTAGTTTGGTGGACAACCCTAACTTTCTATTACATAAATAATAGGATGTATTGTTGGAATATTGGTTGTTATCCATTGTACGTGATGATATATTAGTTTATCTGACTAGTGCTAGCACCAGTTTTGAAGTATGGTCCATCATTGAGAAACGTTTTGCCACTCGATCTAATTTTAAGATCTCGAGTCTAAGGCATATGCTATACTCTTAAAAAAAAAAGGCAACTGACCATAAAAGAATACTTGTTCAAAGTAAAGAATATGTGTGATGTCTTATCTGCAGCAGGGAGTTTTGTGCCTGATCAAGAACGAGTTAGTATTATCTTTGCAGGACTTCTAATTGAATATGAATCAGTTAAGAGTAGTGGCTTTAGCCACTCATATTCCTCTTGAGCTTCTTGCTGAAATGCTAATTGATTGTATGTCAAGGCAACTTAAATTTGTGGCCTCTCTTTCTATGCAAGCTAACATGGTTTAGTAGAAGCCTAGTCAAACAGATCAGTCTAAGAGTACTACATCAAATAGTGGTTCTAATAGGAGCTACAATCAAGAATAGAAAAATCAGTATCAAGGTAGCAAGAGCTACTATAATAGCTTGTTTTCAATGGTATTGGAAAATAGTGGGTTCGAGACCACAATCCGATGAATAAGTTCGTAAATATTATTTATTTAATACTTACGATTTTAGTAGAGTGCCATATTAAAATTTGGTCTGGTAATTTTGATGTTTGAGTAGTTATTATGGTAAAAGGACTAAATCGTGAAAATAATAAAAGTTATTGTTATTGATTTATATTAGTTAAAAGAGTTTAAAAAGTAAATGGTTAAGGATTTAAGTGGAAAATTCCCCTTTTTAGCTATTATGGACGGTTGGTGCATGATTTTTCTTAAATTATATGTTAAAATATTAGTTAAAATAAGATATTAAAAATAATAAAACGTAGATGAAACAGCCCTATACATTAGATAAGTGAGTAAAACAGTCCCTCCATTAAAACTAAGCTGTTAAATGTTTGTTTTGATATTTATATATAAGGTATAAGAAAAAACTCAGTTGTCGACCTTAACAAATTTATCCAATTTGACCTTTACTCTTTTATTGAAGGTAAATTAATTTTTTTAAAAACTTATAAGAGTAAATGCCAAAAAGACCTCAATAAATTTTTTTTTAAAATATCAATTAAGCACTTTTCAAATTTAAAAAATATTTTAAAAATCATACAAATTATAAAAAAAAAGTTATAGCAATTTTAAATTTTTAAATTTTTAAAAAAATAACAATATCGACCCAATAAAAAGGTAGGGGTCAATTTGTCTTTAAAAAATCTTATAACCTTTAGATTTTAATGGGGGAACTAAAGATAATTAATTACGGTAATAAATGGTTTTTATCAATTGTATTTAATTTTGATTGATATAATATAAAATTAAGCCTTCATTGTTTACATATTCTATCAATTTGATACTAATTCTAAAAAAGTATCTAAAAATTGTATGAAATTTTAAAAAAACTTAAATATTTAAAAAGAATGTAATTTAGCTTTAAAAAATATAAAAATAAATAGAATATGTAAACTTTAAGCTCTAAATTTATTATTATATCAATTAAATTTATGTAAAATTGATGAAAAATATTAATATTGTGATTAATTGTTATAGATGCTTAATTTTAAAATTAATAGAAATTAAATTAATTTACTCAATATCAAAATTAGGAAGGAACTGAAAAATCTTTTACTTGTTTTTTCTAAAAAAAAGGAGTATGGTTATTGTTTTTCTTTTTCTTTTTTTCTTTTTTTTTTTAATGTGAAATTGGGTAATCAAAGGGAAGGGTCAGTTTTAATGGAGGAGAAAGAGGGGTGGACTAGGTTGATTACGGAACTGCTACTGATGGGCCTCATACCATTATCCAGGCCTGATACTAGTTTGAACAGATGTTTAAAATGTAATTAACTATCTTAATAAATTCGATTAATGGAGTTCCTTAATTTGTGAAACAAAACATTAAAGCATTTGATTCACATAATCACAATATTAGTAGTTTTGGACCCATGCATGTTACCCAACTTGTCCTTTCAACCATTTGTGGATATTCATGTTGCATTTGCTTCAAGAAGAGACAAGCTCAATAATATGCCTTGGCTGCAAAATTAAAATTTTTACTTTAGTCATACGCATTAGAAATCAATTCTGTGGGGTTGTTTGCCCCTTCTCCCCCAATGGCTTCTTCTGCTTTTTATTTGTCATGTGCTACTTACAACAAACATACTTTGTTCAGTTGATTCGAATGGATCCCATTCATGTCGCTGCCTCCAATGGTAATATTTATAATCATATTGTGCATGCTCATATACACTGGTTTAAGTTTTCTAACATACGCTTGTCAATTGGTTATGCAGACTTTGATATGAAAATAAATGGGATTCTTAGCATTATCCTGCAAGATGAGGGAGATTCATTCGCCAAGAGGGCTGAAATGTACTATCAAAAGAGACCTCAGCTCATCCAAATGGTTGAAGACTTGCACAAATCCTACCGCTCCTTAGCTGATAAGTACGAGCAGCTGAGATCCCAACTCAACCATGGTTCTCATCCAACACTATTATCGTCGTTGTCAAGTCCTGTCAACCAAGTCCGAGGACATGTTGAGTTGAATGCTGAAGATCCTGATCTTGAGACTGAATTAGACGATGATGTCTCGAATCATGTGTCTAGCAAGGAGTCAAAGATGAAGGCAGAAGATAAAATTAGGCAGGGAGAGAAAAAGAAAAGGAGTAATGGCATTGGAATGCAGCGGAATACAAGTGATGGTTATGAAGAGGCCATGTTGGAAAATGAGAAGCTGTGGATTGAACTAAGGTTCAAGGTGTCGGAACTGGTAGAGGATAACTTAAGCCACCAGGCTGAGTTGATAAGGAGAAACGATGAGAAGAGAGAAATAATTAGAGATCTTTGTTCCAAGATGAAGATGGATGAGAACAAGGCCCTGACTGCCAACAACACTCGATCTCAAGTATCAAGACTAAAGAGGCTATTCCTTGGGAAGTTTATGAAATGAAAGTTCATGGAGGCAATTTCTTTCAGTATCCTACTTCCTCCCACGATAACAATAAAACTCAGGCTACTATTGCTACACAATATCCCTCTATATTTGGATCATATGTTTCCCTTGGGATAGTGTCTAATTATTCTCCTTCGGTACAATCCATCATGAATGGGCTGATGCTTTGCATAGTATTTCTGATGGATCGTACAACAAGCCCAGTGATTTGATGGGGGGGAGTTCTTTTTCGGCTTGCGTTGCATCATTATATGCTGCCATTTTATTTCTGCGGTAACTTTATTAGAATGTTATATTTTAAGTATAATTTTATTTATAAATCATTTTTTAATAAATTAATGAATAAATATAATATTACTTTTGTCTTTTACTATTTGTCTCGAAGACCAAATTCAATTTAATCAATGAATTTATTTAAAATTTATTTTTAATAAAATAATAAATATTAATATAATAATATATATTTTTACTAAAACTCAATTTCACTCCTAATAAAATATACTACTTTTCATTCAAATATATATATTTTTTGTGTTATTTGAAATATTCAAGAAACTCAATATATAAGAAAATATCATATATTTTTTTGAGATTACCAAAAATATATTCCTACTAAAAAATAAATAAATTTATGGATAGTAGTGAATAGTGCTGGATAGATATCAATTCTACTCCTTCAATGGAAGTAAACATAATAAAGATGAATATATAGGGTTTTTTTTTTTTCTTGAGAATCTCCAAATTAAAATTAAATTCAAAGAGAACTAAAATTAAAAGCTAAATTTAAAACTTTGCAGGAAAAACAGTAATTAAAAATTAAGGAAAAAAATTAATGTGACAAAGCTCTATCTAAAAGTAAAATTTTAGTTAGATTTGTGAGTTTGATGATTACTGCAAAGATAATTTTTAGTGTTCTTTAATAAATTAGTTATAGTTATTGATGCCGTGCCTAGCAATCAACCTCTGTTTATCATCTCAATGATCAAGTGGCAACTCGTTTGAAATTATTTCCCTTATCAATAAACAACCTATAACTTTGTAGTTATGATTTAGTTTGCCAATAGAGCTATTTATGGGCTGAACCAGGTCAGACTAAGACTCGATTCCAAAAAAGTTTTCATGCCTATGCTCGCTCAAAAAAGCTTATTTTAACATTAAAAAATTAATAAAATTTTAAAATGTATATTTTTAATTGATATTTTATATATTTTATAATTACATTTCAATTAAAAAAGTATTTTTTATTATTTAAAATGAATTCGAGTCGGATGGACTACCTGACCCTTGGACAGGTAGCATTAGTGATACCTAATTCTAACCAACATAGAATGCATTTATCCGTCATGTCCAACTATGTTATTTGTCACTAGTATTAGATTAAACTAAATAATTATAGATTTAACAATTCTTATTGACAAGATATACATGCTAAGCAATTGAATACGGTACCAATATTCAACAAACCTGAATATTTGTAATTAAATCAGAAAACATGCAAATGCAAAAGAACAAAAAAAAAAAGATTAAAAATAATTAGACCTTTCAAACTTTGCGAATTAAACTTCAAAATTTCTTTAACTAGAAAAATGAAGGTTTAGCAATCCACAAAATAATAAAAATGCCAAAACAATTAGTTTGCAATGTGCACCAAAGTTCAATGTAGCCAAAAGTTGTGTCTAACCCTCTAAAACATCCTATTTATGAATTTGTTAATAATTCATACTACAAATTATGAGTATTCATACCTATTTAAATTTGTTTTTATCTAGTTAAAATATTTGAAAGTTTAATAAATTATAAAAATTATTTTACAAACTATGTTGAAATTTTAAAAATTTACTGATTTATATTGTTTTGAGAGAGAAAGAAAAACATGTCTTATAGAGAGAGTTTTCACTGTCACATCAGTAAAAATGCGCCATGTAGGACGCTTTTTCACTTACCTAAAAATTATTTTTTCTTTTTTTTTTCTTGCGATTGGAAATTAGAAGTTTGTAGATTTATTTTTATTCGTGTTTGAGATAGACATGGTTATAGTTTTAATGAATAGATTGGTAAATTTTAAAATTTTCAGCCTACTTTCTCAATTGTCTTTCTTCTTCAACATATATGTATAAATTAACCCTAAACAAATTTACTAAATTGGTTTGCTTTGTAACATATCATATGGTGAGTTTAAAATTTATAATTATTTATGCTACTTTTTCATTTATGTTTTTTTTTCTCGTCGATTTGTTAGGTACAAAATTTTGACAAAGCAAAGAATTGATTAGAAACTTTCTAATTTCGGATTAAAACTTTAGCTTGCATATTGTAATATATCTTACTTGAAGAAGTACTAATAACTTGCACTTTGCAGAAAAAATTAATGAATAAACGAATAAGTTAGTAAGTTAGTGTTTTAATTAGCTCTTTTTCTCGGTGCTCTCAAGTTGTGTGGACATGTTGGCTTCATATGCCATGGGTTCCTACAGTATATGCATATCCTCGGTGTGTCTCCCCGCTCCCGAATATCCATACTTCCTCAAAAATGAGTTGAGTTCAATCGACTTTTCGACTTGTGGTGTGAGTTCTTATCTAGTACCAATTCGAAAGGAACATGCGATGTAGGCGACCACATGCTTTCACTAGGGATAGGTGGGAATTCAGATTTCCAAACATTATACGCTTGTTCAAGTCTATAAACTTCGTCAACGTAGGTCATGCAATCTATACGTTCCGAGGCACATGCAACAATTGGATGTGTGCATGGATAACAAAGTGCTTGAAATCTCCCATAGTCGCATGTCATTTGTCTGAGGTCTATGCGGTATGCTACACCAATAACTCCACGTTCAGGTCTATAGGGTTGCTTAACCCGAAATACTAGATTTGGTCATGAGTGGTACACTAAATTCATTGAGTTCGTAATTTCTACATTTTCTCCAATTTCTTTCAACACTGACTCGCACCAAACATGGCTGCCCTTTAGCTGTCCCGTATATGTCTCAGCTAGCTTTGGAAATAAGGCTGCTAATCGAAAATATGTTTCCTTGACCACAGAGGTTATCGACAAATTATACGTCTTTTCAGTATGGAATTAATGCATTCCACTAGTTCAAGGTCATGTGCATGTATCTTAATCCTCCATCATACTATTACGTCAATTGCTCCAAAAGTATCCTATTGAGGTACCACATACCCAGTTAGTTTACGGCCTATAGTCTCTCCAACATTGCATGGAATCGATGTTGGACGAGCTCGCACCCTGTCAATAACAATCAGCAACACATTTAAGAAAAGTGACCTAAAATGTATATGTCAAACTATAGTATAGGAAACCAATTCTATGCATAACATACCTATGTTAATGACATGTCGTTGCTCCACAGCCTTATGGTATTAGCTCATGTAGTTAGACCTTATGTGACACACACAATACCTACGGTGTGTATGATCTCAAAGGCTTAAACATTGTTCAAAAGCGGCTTGTATTTTGGTGCCCCTATTAAAAATGATGCACACATCGGGCTATAGCACAACATGCCTTCTCAAGTTAGTTAAGAAAAAATCTTAGTCATCATTGGATTCTTTTGGAGTTGTTGTACAAGCTATTGGTAGAATTCTCTGGTTACCATCTTATGCAACAACTATTAACAGTTTATGCTCGTATCTCTCGTAATGAATGTGCTATCAATTTGGATAAGTGGCTTATGGTACTGGAATTTAGTTACACGCTGCTTGAAAGTTCGAAAAAATATTGGAAAACTATTTTTCTCAAGACAAAGACATTATCATAAGATGCAGATTTCGTTTACAACTTGATGATGTGTGCGATCAAAATAGGGATCAGAGTTCTAGGACACGGTGTGCTAGGCACGGTGTAATCGAACTCGTTGCGAATGTTTGCGATCAAAATAGGGATCAGAATTCTACGACTCACTTTGACCATAGTAATATAAAGTTAGATATCATATCCAAATCTAATTTCGGATGATCGTTTGACATGCCAAAAAATAATAAATCTGATCACCATACGTAGTAGGAAGTCAAGAAAAAAGTCAAAAATCGACTCAATATTGGTAACTATGGTACATATCAGTTACAACACATGTATGTGGTGTGGTAAACTTCTGAATCCTCTAGAATGACTTCCTCCTCAGAGATGCTATGATTTTTCATGGACATCCTATTGCACGCATTGCATACTTCACCTTATATTTCTCGGACTGAGAGCACGTAATAATAAAATTAACAACAAGTTGTATGTTATACCGTTTGACAACTGCTACAAAAGCATCTTTGAAGTTAAATTCCATCCTAATTCTAAATGCTTGAAATTTGTTGACAAAGATGCATGCCTTAATCTTCTATGAGGGAGGTCTGGGAATTCTAAACCTCTCTTTGTAGCAAGATCAAGAGTTTGCATGTGTGGTGGGGCTTGGTAAGCCATGAAACTCGGGTCATCCCATCAAGCAATGGTCGTAGCTTCATTGTTAAATCCACCGTTCTTAGGTTCAGTGGGAATGAGATTCAATTCTAAAATTATCGTAATTTTCTCACCGTCGAGCCTTGTTCCTTTATTGGGTCATTATTTATTTTTTTTGTCCTTTCGACCCTCTTTGTTCTCTTTTCCTTCTTCGTTATCAACCCGTTTTGCAAATCTAGGGTTGGATGTGCCCTCGTCGATTAATATTGTCGAGAGTAGATCATACGTTTCTGTAAACTCACAGCCAACCCTAAAACCACTTATGTTTGACCTACCATAGTAACTTGATTACGTGTTCGTCTGAGTGTTACTAATGTTCAACATCGGTGCGCCAAAATTAAAATTAAAGGCATTTATAAAATATTGTGCGGGAGTATCATAGGCCCGTTGACCAAATACCCCGACTATCCCCACCCTAGTGTTCGAGGGGTGAAACCAATGAATACCTCACCATTGATGATGATTCTAGCGGGTCTTGGTATAAGCTTTGTAGCAATGATATCATTCTACCATACAACCTTGTGGGTGGACTTTCAGCTTTTTCATCGGGTGTGGGATTTGGTGGGTAGGGTGTCCGTGAGCTTAGGCCATATTTTTCCTTCTCGACGAAGTCGGCATATAACTCCAGCACAATATTTCCACTAGAGCAATGAGAATCGATCACCTGCTCAAGGTCATTGTCCCGCTTAATCTAAAAAATGGCATATCCAGCGAGTTTCAATGATTAAAGATATCTACATTTGAAGCTTGAAATTCTTTTCTAGCCCCCACTTTGCACCTAATCCTTGTCCGAAGCTCTTTGAATGTTATGGTTCGGTTGAATATCAAATCTTCAGATTATGCTGATACAAAAATAAGGTCAATTTTGGTCTCACAAATTTGACTATTGTAATGGATAAAAACTCTCACTCTTATTTTTATCTTCAATGAAATAGCTTGTTTCACATGTTTAAAATCGAGAAAATAGTAAAAAAATATAGTACCCATCACTCAAAACCCTAAACATACACGTAAATTAACGAATTACCTTTGCTTCAACAATAACGTAAAGACAAAATTTAAGTTTTCACGACAATGCTGATTACTCCTAGTTCCAAGTATCATTTAGATTAACAATCTGCTTTGAAAGTTAGTATGGAAAATGAAATGTTTGTATTGAGCTCTTTCTATAAAGCTCTTTTGTGAGGGAAAAAATGCTCCAACACAGAGGCATGATGCGTGTAAAAAGGTTTTTTTTTCTATCTCGAGAATCCTGAGTTGCAAGGGCTCAGAGGCAAAAGCAATGGAGATGGGTTAGGGTTGAAATAGCCAAAGAGAAAACACTCCCTGCAGAAAGCGTTTTTAATTGGCATGTGACAATAAAACGCTTAAAAACGCTCCCTACAAGAAGCTCTTTCACTTACATGTCATACAAAAACACATTCTACAAGGTGTGTTTTCCCATTTTACCCCACTTCATCCCCTATATAAATGCATATTGTCATCCCCCTAATTCAGTAAACGAAATTATTTTTTTCTTTTTTCTTGCATATTAAATTTTTCAGGGTTTAAAGATTTATTTATCTTTCATTTTGATGGAGACATAGTCATAGTTTTAAGTTGTGTTTGGGTTTACAGTGATGTCATAAAGCTTGATGACCTACAAATTTCACTTGCCGTGTGAATATAATGCCATCACTTGAGAAACTGATATTGCTTTGCGACACGAGGTCCAAGTTGGCGGTGATTATACCGTCTCAGATTGAAGTGTAACTAGCGTTTCAAGGTTATGAAGGTTATACTGTCAAAAGATGGAGCATAACTTGGGCCTTAGTTGATGGTGGTTATGCAGGCACGACAACCACTTTCTCCTCATCAGAAGAGCATGCTTTATAAAACCCACAAGGAAATGCGAAGAAGAAAAACGGAGGGGCCTTTCAATATAATCATGTAATTCATGTTGTCTATGTCCACCAAAGGTAGAGACCCTATGAGTAAAACTTGTTACACCCCAAATATGTCATAGGTTATAATAACGGGGCCACCGCCTTTGGTGGATATGGATAAAACGAAATACTTATTGTACTAAAAGGTCATCGTCTTTACTTCCTCGTATTTTTTTTGGGTTTTATAAACTATCCTCCTTTGACGAGGAAAAACTAGTTGTCGTGCCCGCATAACTACTGCCAACTGGGGCCCTATTTATGCTCCATCCTTTAACACCATAACCTTTGTAAACTTGAACCTCTAGTTACACTTTAACCCTAGATTGTATAATCACCGTCAACTGGGACCTTGAGTTGCAACACGATCCGACTTCCCGGGTGATGGTCCATACTCACATGGTAGATGAAATTTGTAGGTCACACAGTCCCATGGCACCACTGTAAATTCAAACAATCCTTAAACTAAAACCATATTTATCTCAAATATGGATAAAAATATATCTACAAACTTTTAATTTTCAACTACAAGAAAAAATAATTTTTAGCAAAATGAAAACGCGCCCTACAAGGCATGTTTTCACCCACATCAGCGCTTTGTAGGACACGTTTTTTTGGAGAGAGAAAGGAAAATATGTCCTAAGTGGGAGATTTTCATTGATGTGGCAGTGAAAACGCGTCCTGTAATACGCATTTTTCCTTTCTCTCTAAGAACAATGTAGATCAATAAATTTTTAGGATTTAGTATAATTTTTCAATTAAATTTTTTAGCATATATACATAAATTAACCCAGCTTATTGTGTATTAACCGGATAAAAAAGGTGGCTTAAATTTATGGGTGAGAGTGAAGAAAAGTTATGGACAGTGAGGAAAAGTTTTTCCAAAGGTTTACTAATTCATCGGAAGAAAGCAGTCATTTCTCTATTGGATTCAACCACAAATATTTGCTTAACATGTTTCTTTTACCTATGTATGTTCTTCCCACAGTTTGAATTTGATGTTTTTGGTTGACGATGGCGCTTCATTCAACATATATGAATATTTAATTCCTATCGCAATGTTGATTATACACCCACTATTCTGCATATGCTTTCCATCATTGTATTCATAAATCATAGTTTTGATAACAGTGCTGAAGATACACAAATATTTGTTCATTAGATATGTTTTATAGCTTCCATGTGAGACAATTATCTATGTATATTTAACATATGCTAAGCACCAATAAATCAAGCATTAGCATTAGGGTTTTTCTGGTAGTTTTACTTAGAATACTAGATTTAGTGAAAGAGAAGGCCTAATCTTCTTTCTATTAATTGAAAAGATCTTGATGCAGTATTCACATTCTTGTAATTAATTAGAAGGTTAAAAGTTTTTTTTTTTTTTTTTTTATGCAGGAATGGGACAAAAGGTTTTCAAAAAGGTTTAATGTCTATGATCAAACATATGATATGAAGAAGGATATATATAGATTGATTTGTTTAGGCATATAGCTTTCTCTTGTAATAATATTTCAGTCTTTGTGTAAGGTTCTATTAACTTTATAATTCCCTTTTTCCTAATCTACCTCTACCATTATGATAACTATATGACATTTCATTTCCTAATATCTTTCTGCCCTCGGTTTAAGGTTTGGGGTAGTTTTTGAGAATGATTTTAATGTTGTGCATTCGTTTCATCCATTTATTCAATAAATAAATAAACAAATATTATTCCATTAATTTTAGCTACATTATTATTTTTGGCTTAAACTTTCTGTATTATACATAAGTTCTAAATTCAGTTTTTATATGTTTGAACAAATTTATATTTTTGTGTTTTTTTATTTGGTCACTTTTAGTCTTTCCACTTTTCAAGCTAAATTATGTTATTAATTTTGTACTATGTATAAAGTTGTAAATTTAATCTATGTTCTCTAAATGGATTATTCTTAGTCTTTATACTTTTTTGAATTTCAAAATTCCAATATTGATGCAAACGACAACAGCCAAATCCATTAATTGGCTTTTCTTTAGTAATATGTGGAATTAAAAAGTTAACACAACTTTACACATGTAGTAATATGTTTGTCGCGTCAAATTTTAAAAATAACATAATATAACTTAATGAATTTGACATCTACTATTTGATAAGGACAGTCATTTTAAAATTCTAAAAGTATAAAGACTAAAATAATCAAATTAAAATATAGAGACTAAATCCACAATATTTGCGTAATACAAAGAGTAATAGTATAATTTCAAGTTAACTTATATCTATATCAATATTTTCCATAAAAATCAACTAATTGAATAATTAATTCATGAAATTAAGTCAATTCAAACTAATTTTTAATCAATACAAGTAAATTATTTCAAATCAAATCAATTTATGTGTATATGTTACTCCAATATATTGGCCTGATAATCAGGTTCTTCATCGCCCCAGATGTGACTTGAATTTGAAATCGTACTAATTGTGTTATTATTAAAGTTTTATCCTCCTTTTATAATTTAAAAAAAAAAACACCTAAAATGAAGTTTTGGGTTTACTGCAAAACCTGCGGCGCATCATATTCATATTTAACATTTCATAGTGTAAAGGAAGGTATTTAAATTTTGTCAGTTTTCTAATGTACCGTTGCAAAATGTCCGTTACTTGTGCAGCTATCCTTCAATTAATACGTATTGTATCGTTGAGACTGAAGAATCCACCAACTGCAGCCTCTTTCACGCAGCAGAGTATGGCACTCAGCACGCGCCCTGTAGTCTCCCTAACTAGATAAAGGCATGGGATGGGCCCATATAGGTGGGTACCCCCTGCCAGCCCTCATGCTCATGTGCACTAGAATTTTATAATGTGCCCAGAAAAGATGGGAGGCAAAAATTGATTTCTTTTTGTAAAAAGGTGCGCACGGGGAAAGAAGAGAAAGACACCTACAAGTTACATTTCTTAAAGCTGCATTTATTTTTTGACCTAATCCCATCCCTCATATCCAACAGTTTTTCACTTTTTCTGTTTGTGAAAATGGGATTAGGGACCCTTTGCCTTGCTTTTACAATATTAAACCCAAGACCAAGAAGCCTACCATTCACATTTTTAACTTGTTTCTATTTAAATTAATCTTCCATTGTCCATAAAATAATCTAATAAATTTATTTGTTTCATCCATAATTATTGCAATGGAATGATTAAAATGTGGAAGTGCAACTAATCTTCAAATACCCTTCAAATAAATTCACATAGTATTGAAGTTAGTTGAGGTGGTCCAATCCAATCCATTAGTGGTGCTTTGTGTTGGGGGTATGATTTCCTTTTTGTGTGTAGGAACTAGGGAAGTATTGAGATGAAAGAAGGAATGCATGCCATTGCCAGGCTTTTGGCATGATGAAGGCATTGAAGATGTTTTCTCCAAACACTCGAGTGCAAATCATTCGCATCTTGACCCTATCCCAACAAAAAGACAAACAAGGCCAATTCCCCAAACTGCTTTCTCTGCATGTATTTATCTCCCACTGGTCCAGGTGATTTCCAAATCTTCACATTTGGTTCAGTTCTTTATGCAAACTCTTATCTTTTACGCCAAAGTCATATTATTTTGCACATTAGAGATAAACACCACAAATGATTTTTTTTTTTATTTTGCTAAATTGCATCACAATTAAAAATTGTGCATAATATGTTACAAATTTAAGACACAACCAAAATATGACATGAGCAAACAAATCAATCTTACGATATATACTAAACAAATTTTAGGTTTCATTTTAGAAAACACAGTTTATATGGCATTGTTACAATTCTGCCATTTGGCACCATAATATTATGACATGTGGATTTTTGCTATTTAAGTAAATAATTAATGTAAAATTACTACTACCTAATATAGCTTTGCCAATTTTCTCAATTTAAGCTTACTTCATAATTTCAATTGTACAGTTGTTGAAATCTATATATAATTATTTTATAAAAAGAATCTCATAATACATGTAAAGGAGGTACTGATTTCCATGTTTTTTTTTATACAACTCACTTCTAAGTTATAATATTTAAAATTTTATATTAATAATAAAATATTTTATTTCCAAAATTTATTTTTGAAGTGAAAATATATTTTCAAATACATCCATGTAAATGTATTGATATTTAATTTGGGAATCTTTGACTTTAAGTCATATAGAAGATTAATATATAAGCTTATATTCAATATTATTAATTTAAAAAATTAAAATATGTGATGATGTTCTCCGAAATTAAAGTGAAAACTTAAATTTAAGCATAAAATCAATATCAATAAATTAGATTGGAAATAACTTTTGGTTTTTATGGTTTTTTACGGTGAAAATCTAATTATATATTATATATAAACTCAAAGCCAAAAATCAAAAGAATTTGTTAATATATTCAAACAAATTCTTTCATTCTATTTGTTAATTTTCTTGATTTGCAATTTTCTCTTTTTTTTTTGATTTTTTATATGCCATCATATCAATTTTTTTTTAAATCGTAGATAAGTGAAAAAAAAAAAAAACGAAAAGATACGAAACCTTAAAAAAAATCCAATTCAATTAAAAAGTATATTTTCAAAATTTTGGTATAATTATGCTATTTTTGAAAAATCATTTTAAATTACATATTTTTAGGACTTTTTAGTTTCAAGTTTTTTGCTTTGAAAATATTATATTAACCTATGTAATTTGAGATATAATATTTTTGTAATTACGTTAATTATTGGAATATTTTTAAATATTTATAGTGTTCCAATAACTATAAATAAAAGAGTGTAATATCTTTTAGTTATTGATCAAGAGTTATACCATTTATTTTTAACAAAGAATTATAACTATACAAGCAATATTACTTGAATAGTTATGAGATATTAGTTGAATATTTATGTCTCTTTTAAAGATGTGATTATTGAGCTAAAAACACCTTTTTGAAAGTTATGCCTCTATGAAGAGACATGAGAATTCCTATAAATAGGAGTGAGATTTCATTTAGAAAACATAAAAAAAAAAAAAAATCTTTGAAGTTCTTTCAATCATTCCTTCATCTTCTACTATTATTAGATTGTTCTATAAAGAATTATTGCAAAAATTCTTTATAGAAATTGATTTTCTCGTTATACTCTTGCTCAGTGCTTAGTGGATTATTTTCATTAGTGCAAAATGCAAATAGTCACCGGGTTTTATAGTATCCTTCAGGTTCATTTGCTTGAAATCATTTGCACACCGAGTATAGGTAGAGACGAATAGAACCTTAAAGATAGTGACTTGATATACACCTTGGAGCCTAGTTCTATTGCTTCATTTTTCTATTTGAGTTGTTGTTCATGTTCCATTCGTGTGTTCGAGACTTTCCTCACTAATGTTTCGCATTAACAATTTTAAGGTTCTATTCATTTTCATGATAGCTACTACAACACATGAAAATGGACATACTAAGGGAGTTGACTTCCAACTTTGTTAAGTTTGATCTATTTGATGGTGGCATTTTTTGACGATGACAGAAAAGATGCACTTCTTACTATCAACTTTGAAGGTTGTTTATGTTTTGGATACTCCAAGACCAGAAGAGAATGAAAACAAATCTGTTGCTGCAACCCGAGAGAGGCAAAAATGTGACAATGCTAATTACATGTGCATGGGCCACATATTAAAAGATTTATCCAATGGTTTGTTCAACACCTACCAAAACAAGGTCACCGCTAAGGAATTATGGGACAAATTGGAAATAAGATACATGACTAAAGATGTTATAAGAAATTTCTTGTTTGTTGTTTCAATAATTATCAAATGATTGTTGTATCCACCATTATAGACAAACTTCCTCCACCTTGGAAAGACTTTAAAAGAAGTCTAAAACATAATAAAAATGAAATATCTCTCGAGATTTTGGCAAATCATACTCATATTAAAGAATAATATCGAAAGCAAGATCAGAACCTAAATTCTGAAAAAGCCAAAGTGCATGTTAGGAGGAAGTATAGACTACTAAACCATCCAAGAGAAAGTTCAAACAAACTACTAAAGCACCTAAGTTCAAAAAGAAACAAAAGAGCTCATGCTACCATTTTGGTAAGCTAGGACATTTCAAGAGTGAATGTCGATTTTTAAAGAAGAAATATTCTTCTAAGGTTGATACTAACGAAAGTTCGTTGTCATGATTTTTGAAATTAATATGGCATAAGATTATAATGCATGGTGGATTGATACTGGAGCAACCAAACATGTGACAAAAGCATGCTCACAAAGTTCACATAATGTGAATATCACAATGACTTGTACATGAAAAATTATTCCACTGCAGCAATCAAAGCAAAGGGTCTATTGAACTACAATTCACTTCTGGAAAGGTTTTCACCTTAAATGATGTATATTATGTACTAGAAGTTAGGAATATTTTAGTGTATGGAAGTTTGTTGAATGAGTTTGATTTCAAACTTGTTTTTGAGGTAGATAAGTTTATTATGTTTAAGGGAGGAATTTTTGAAGGGAAATGATATATGTATGAAGGTATGTTCAAACTCAATATTATTAATAAGAATAAAGATATTGTTTCTGCTTATATGGTTGAATCTTCTTATTTATGACATTATAGATTAGGTCATTTGAATTATAGAAAATTAAATGGCATGCATAAGTTAAATTTAATTCTTATTTTTAATAATAATATTGAAAAATGCAATACATGTATGTTAACTAAAATTAGTAGAAACCATTTCCCTGAGGTTAAAAGGAAAACAAAATTGCTTGATTTGATACACAATGATTTATGTGACATGCTTAATACTCCTACATTTGGTAGAAAGAAATATTTTATAACTTTTATTGATGATTGTTCTAGATAATGCTATGTATATTTATTGTATTCAAAATATGAAGCGCTTGATAAATTTAAAGTTTATAAATCTGAATTTGAATTTCAGTGTGAATCATTTATCAAGTGCTTAAGATCAGAAAGCAGTGGAGAATATTATAATTCAAGTTATTTTGAATCCACTAGGATTATCCATCAAGTTTTAGCTCTTTGCACACCACAACAAAATGGTGTAGTTGAAAAGAAAAATAGAGTCTTGACTGAAATGTTAAATTCAATGTTATCATATTCAAGTCTTGGATAAGATTTTTGGGGAGAAGTTATTCAAATAGTTTGCTACATATTGAATAGAGTTCCTAATAAGAAAATTAAAATAACTCGTATGAACAATGGAAGAAAAGGAAACCAAACCTTAATTATTTGAAGGTTTGGGACTGTAAAGCTATTGTCGAAGTTTCTATACCTAAACGTAAAAAAGTTAAGTGAATGAGGAATTGAATGCATATTTATAGGATATGCACATAATATCAAGGCATATAGGTTCATGATAATTAAACCAAATGATTCAATTTCAATTAATACTGTTTTTAAATCAAGAGATGTTATTTTTTTATGAAAATATGTTTCTATATCAAGACAATTACAATCACAACAATTAATTCATTCTTCAAATGAGAATGAAATTCCATTGGAACAATTTGATAATAATGATGAATCTTGTCAATAATTAAGAAGAAGTAAAATGATTAAAAAGGTCAAAGATTTTTTACCAAATTTCATTTTGTTCATTGTAGAAGGTAAAGATGAAAGTATAGGCAACAAGATATTTTGTTGCTATAATACGAAATCTAATCCTATTAAATTTGAAGAGGCAATGAAATCTCAAGACTTTACTTTTTGGAAAGAAACTATAAATAATGAGATAGATCCAATAGTAGGAAATTAAACTTGGACCTTAATTGATCTTTCACTTGGTTCCAAACCAATAGGTAGTAAATAGACTTTCAAAAAGAAAATGAAGGTCGATGGAACCATTAATAAATTTAAAGCAAGGTTAGTAGTTGACCTGCTGTCAAATGTTGTAGCTATTTTAGGTCAATTCCGCATTCAAGGAGTTTATTTTCTAGGCAATTTAGTATTTAATATTACGTTTTCAGTATTTAGGCCTTATGATTAAATATTAATAAAATAACTATTTTTTAGAATATTTTATATGTGTTGTGACGCAACAGGCCAACACAGGCCTTAAGTAGTACTAATATGCTTAATTTGAGTGTGTAGAATGAAGATTTATAAGCTCAATTGACATGAAAATAAAGGTCGAGTGATGCACAAGCTTCTCAAACTGTCAAAGCACAAAACGAATGACATAAGAAAAGATTTGCATATCGTATCGCGCCATTTACAGAGATTCTACTTCAAATGAATTTTACATTGAACATAACTGGAGGACAAAGGAACCAAGGGATTTATAGAAGACAAGGTTAGCAATATCTATGTAAATAAATATATATATTCAGAGTATTCCCATATTTTGATGTTGTAATATTTGCTGGCAACATTTCTATTTATTTATTATTGAAGTATATATTCAAACTTTAAGTTGTTATATAATTATTTGAATTTCAAAATTTCTTTTTAAAATTATATTTAAAGTGAGTCTTATTTTTTAAATTATATTTTAAATATAATGTTATTGTAATTAATAATAATAAACCAAATTTAATGCATATTTCACATTAAAATTATTGAATCAAAATCAATATTACAATACAATATGTTTAGAAACTAGTTTTGAAGTATACCACCAATTTTCTATTTAAATAAATTCAACATTAATTACTCCATTAAATAAATATTAAACTTGTAAACAGTGTTTCATGTAATATATAATTGGTTAATACTTTATTAAATTGTAAATATTAAATAAAATATTAAATAATAAAAATCTAATTAATTTTAAAATTATTTTAATTACTATTAAATATAAACCTAATGTATGGATTTTTAGAATTAATATATATAAATTTATTTTTGAAAAAAGATCATAAATAATATATATATATATATATTTAGAATGCTGCACTCAATGTCTATGAATATACATATAACTTGACAAAAGTTTTCAACTAATTAATCAATTTATTTTCTTTGTTATTTAATCATTTTGTTATCCATTCAAACTTTTTAAATAATGATAATAGATTTTTTAATAAAAATTAAATGAATTCATCATATAACTTGATGTGAAATATAATTTTAATAGAAAAAATTCATGGTAAATAGTAAAAGGGTATAAATAGAAGCGGCTTTCTTCAAACTTATGTTCCAAATGAGCAAGTTATTTTACATCTTTACTAGCCTGATTAAAAAAATAGTGTTCAAATTTTTTGTGTGTTATTATTAACTTTTTTTCTCTCCACTCTCCGGTATTCCTTTCCAGCTTTTTGATCGTCAGCAATTACGTTTTATTTTTCTATAAGCATTTTATATGGGAAATAGACAAAGAGTCAGTTCATCAAATTGACTTTTTGTTGAAGTTGCACCTAATCTTGTAAAAATCCTCCATCAAATGCAGGGATTCTCAATGAAGATAAGTCTCAAAGTCAAAATACTTGTATCTATGTTAATAACTGAACCAGCTACAATTGTTTCTTTTGTCAAAGTTTTGAAGCAAATTGGCTGGCAGAGGAGGTGATACAGCCTTCTTGTCTCACATTTCCATCTCCATTCTCCTGCAAACAAACTAACTTCACCCTTTGCATCCGTCAGTAGCTAAGCTTGGACTGTTGGGAATGGCCTTTTGAATGGTAGATCAGATCAAGTGATTGTATACATTATCTTCATCTTTACCAAAGGCAAAAAGCCCTTTTTTAAAGCTATCAAGTGATTATATCAGGTCCAAAAGCAAAAAGAATTTAGGGAGAAAAATAATATAAAAAACTATGATTGAAGGATATTGAAAGGCATATATTGCGTTGTGGGGTCTTTATTTCTAGCTAAAAAACTGTCCACTCTAGATACGAGAGAGAGTTCAATCTGGGATATTGTTAATCTTTTTTGTTTTTTAATTTAAAAAAAATAAAGTTAACTAGCTTTTGCACTGTATGTTATTAATATACAGTATTGATTTGAAGAAGGGAAAAAGAGAAGAAACCAAAATGATGGAAACATAACTTTGCTTGCAGTTGAAGAGAGAGTCCACCACCACTCACAAAGGCGTAAAAGCTTTATGCTCCACTTCCCTTCTCGTTTCCCCCTGCACATTTTCCCAAGCTAACTATTTCTCCGTGTCCGGGAAAGCTCAATTTTGATTCGAACATATATATGCACATATATATGCATAATATATTCCCAACCTTACTCTTCTATAGAATCACACCATATATATGTAGCTTTTACTTAAATTACCTTTTTTTTTTTTTTTTTTTTTTTTTTTTTTTTTTTTTTTTTACTTTTGCCATTAGTTTTGTTAGTTTGCACAGTTCAAACCCCTTATTCGATTTGAGCTTTGTTTTAATGCATGAGTATTGGACCCTGGCCTTGGGCAACGCATCACACTCTACAAACCCCTTTTTTAGATTTATATTATTACAAGTTAAATGGATAATTTTTTAAGGAAGTTTGCAAGTACACTGTTGTATAAATCACAAAGTATTCCTCTAATCTATTAAAACTAAAATTAATTTAGTACAAAATACGATAAATTAAAAATCGAAATATATCTTCATATATGATAGACTTACATACATAGTATTTGCGCATACTGTCACACTCCAAAAATCGAGTTAAAAAAATCGAGTTTGTCAAAACCAAGAGTGGTCACGCCCTAATTTATAAAGTTATCTTTGTGCGTTGTAAATATACAGAGAGTTTGAAATGGATATCGAAATTAGGATCATAAATATTTAATTAAAGTATTAAAATAATATAATCATGTATTATTATATTAATTAATCTAGAACGAAACTTCATTACAAGGTTTAATTTGAAAATAGTGTGCTTTAATTGAGTTAGGACCTAATTGGAAATAGGTGAAATGAATTAAAATATTAATAATGAAACTTAACTATGAGTAATAATTATTATATATAAACTAAAGTGAAATGTACTAAGAACTATAAAGTTAAATTAACTAATAAAAAATTGAGTAAATGTGTAAGCTAATAAAGAATATGTAAGTTAAACCGAAATAAATATATATAATTAAGTGACTAAAATAAATAAGAAATAAGACATAGATTAACTAGTTAGGCGTTAGTGCCTCCTCCTTAAAAGTCAAGGTTTGAGTCACATTCTTCCCATTTAATTTTTTTAAAATTTTTAACAACCTAGAATAAAAGCCGCACTAAAATAAATATAATTTGGAGTAAAAATTAAACAAGAAATAGGCCTTAGGTCTAATGATTAGCATGCCACTCCTTCCCCTTTGCTTACCTAAGTTTGAGCTATCTCATTTTCTTTTTATTTCATAATTTCACCAAAGACACTCCATAACATATCTATATGATTAAGTGTCAAAAATAAAAAAGAAATAGGCCTCATGCCTAATGTTTAAAACGCTAAAGCCCCAAGTAACTCAAGTTTGAGCCTCCACTTCCTTTCATTTTAATTCCAAATTTCAGCAAAATATTGGGGAAATTACAAGTGACGCCCCTAGGGTTTGTAAATCTTAAGAATTGACCCAATTCTTTCCTAATTAGAATTTATATCTTGCCCTTCCTCAAAATTCCACCATCTTTTTCTCTTCTTTTCCTAATCATATTTTCATATTTTTCCTTTTTCAAATCCTAATAGAATTTGCCCTCCATCTTTCTATTTATTCTCTTTTTATTTCTTTTATCTTTTCTTTAAACCATATTTTTATCTTAATTGTGGATAATTATTTTGTTTTCCTGAAACAAACCATCCTTCATTCAATCGTTCTTTCTATCAGTTTTGTAATTGTCATCAATAGCATCCCTACCTTTGCTAAGAGTCAATAAGTACATCTCATTTTCGATGTTTGGATCCTAAATTTTCATAATATTTCTATCCGATGTTAATCTTACATTTGATTAATCAATCTTTTTTGGTTTTTACCGAACCTTTTAATAATCTTGATAAATCTTGAAACCAATCATTAAATCGTGCATTAATGTCATTTAAAAGACTTATTTTAGGTGCATCAAATCAGATTTGAACGTAAAAAATGTCATTCGGGCTTCCAATGACTTTTACAAGCAAATCGAGGCAAACCATGTTTAGGAATAAGGCTGAATAGTCTTCCAACGAGCGTGTAGACTACAAGGCCTCTCATATGACCATGTACCTTTGGAACCCTAGGCTAGTTCGAATCTCACACAGCCAAGAACCCTCTACACGGTCGTGTCTCTCCTGTAGGTTAATTTTGCAAATTCCGCACAACCACAAGCTGTTACACAACTATATATGTAACCCTTTCACACAGCCTGGCCACACGATTGTGTTCTCTATTTTACAATTTTGCCCAAGAAATTTATGTTATGTGCAATTTAGTCCTTGGATATTCTCGAAACTATTTTTAGTGTTTTATTTTATTCAACTGAGTCCCTGATAATATGAATAATGTTAGAATCTATTATCTAATTGATTGAATTATTATATATATGCATGATATGAAAATAATATATATGTCTGTTGTATTTGTATTTCTGATTGTACGTTCAACATGCCTCATGATACTGTTAAATTGAGTCCATGAAAAGCATATGTTTTGCTATTGTACTGATTAGTTTTTTTTAAAAGCATATTTATTGTTATCGTATCAATCTGTTATAAGCATATTATTCATTGCCATTTTGATCTATTATAAACATATCATATTGCCTTGCATGGGGCGAAATGCTTTGAAAGGAAGAAGTTCTGACAAATTAATAATTTGTAACTCTGGTGGTTCATCCAAAGATTATCTTGCAGCATACAACCTGCAACACTAGTGGTTTATCCACTCATTTTCTAGTAGCTCTTATATGCAAATTGTAACCTCCCCAACCCGGCCTAGATGTTATGACCAGATTGAGAAGGCTACATTAGCCACAGAAATGGCTAAGCTATCCTACTGATACTTTTAACACCCCTTATCTGACTTATTTTAGGTCAAACATTCATTTATTAGGCCGTATATACTTTAGACTTCATCTTATTGTTACTAGTGATGTTTTTAAAAAATCATTTGGTTTATTGTTTTACTTTGCAAAAACTCAATGTAATCTAATGCAAAGGAAAAACATTTATTGAATCAAATTTACTTAGGCCAAATAACATACAATCAGTGATTATTAAGTCCAAACCATTCAAATGAATAACGCATGCATAACAATTCCTAAAACAAAATAAGCAAGCCACATACCAAAAACTTAAAATTACAATCCAAAACCAATAAAGAACTTATTAAATATGCTTATTTAAAAACAATCCGATGTTTAAAGAGATACTCCGTATATCGGGTCCTAGATTTTAGGTTTACATGAAAAGGTAAACATTGTGGGCGAGTAAGTTTATGAAAACTCAATGTGAGTTTAAGAGTTATTTAAGTAAACATATAACAATACAGTAAGATGTAGGGATATCAACACAGTGACCATAACAAATAGAATAATTTATCAATCAGTACATATATGCATTAACAAAAGACCATAAAGCCATCTCATGAAGTTCATATTAATAAGAGTTCATATTAAACCATACCAGTATACAGAATGGAGTATGCAATGCAAAAGGTTTTTATGCAACCATCCTCTACACACCACGAGCTCCTTAGAACCGTCTATCGAATTCCAAAATAGTAAGGCTTTAAGCTCGTCGTGGTTAAAACAGCCAATAATAATATGTAGATACAACTGTCGGTAAAAATGTAGACAAGCTGTCAGTAAAAATGCTATAAAAATCACCCAATCTCCTAATTTTTTTGATGCAGTGCACTGACAACAGTATTATAGACTTTAAATGCCGCCGGATCTCTATAGAACTCCTCCGTCAACCAAAAGTACTCACCCCATGCAGATGCAAAATGCTATACAATCAGTGAACAATTCATGCTATCAAAATCAATCTCGATACAATGGAATGCTTAACATACGTATCAATAATAAGTGTCAGTGTATGCCTTGCATACTTTTTATTTTTCAATAACATTGACATTCAAACATGCTTTCAGTAGCATATTCAATTTTAGAATTGTATATATTCAATCAATCAAATCAACAATTTCACTAGTATATAACTCACGATACAATCTAGTCATACTTAATATGCAATTTGAATAGTGGCATAGCATGTCGAACATTATACATGCATTCAATAATCAATAAACACGATATAACATCATTTTAAAGCATGTCCCAACAAGCATACTATAATCCATAACATTGGCAATCAATCAAACAATCAAATATAACTATTTCCTATACAGACAATCTTGGTAAGTACTTAACCACTCAATTAATAATTTTTAAGTCAGATACCTTGCTTGACAATTTTTAATTTGCTTATTAGACCATTCAGCCATGCCTAACCAACAAGTATTTTATATTAAATTATAACTTATATCAAGAATTTACATCCAATTAAGCAAAGTTAGGAACCACACCTTATTTCGCAACTTGCGGCACAACTTCGTAAAAAGTTGCACTTTCATTCCTTAAACCCTAAATGAATGTTGATCCAAAAATAACATTAAAATGTTAATTTTACACTTAAGATCAGCCTTGAAACACCCTTAAGGGTTCGGCCAAAAAAATGTTTCGAAAACGAATTTTTAGATTTGCAAAAATGGTCAATCTTTCATTGAAACAATGCCTAGCGAGAGTGCAAATATGTTCCAATTTTTACTACTAGTACAGGATGTTTGTAACACCCCTCACTCGTATTCAGTGTAGGAATAGGGTTACGGAGTATTACTGGACTTATAACACATTAAAACATACATTTCACATCCGATTAAATTAATTTAAATACAATTAAATCACAATCAATTATTTCATCCTTAATACGGGCCTACGAGGCCCTAAACGTGCATTGGGAGTGGTTCGAGACTAAACCAATAAGTTTGGAAACTTTTTGAACACTTAAGAAATTTTTCAAAAATAAGGGACACACGCCCGTATGAACTGACACACGGCCACCAAACACGCCCATGTCACAGGCCATGTGCAAATAGGGGGTACATACTGACTTGGGTCACACGGCCGACCACATGCCTGTATGTCTAGCCCGTGTGTCTATTTGAAAAGGCCACACACGCCCATGTACCAGGCCGTGTGTTAGGCCGTGCCAATCCTATAAGGTATACTGACTTATGCCACATGACCAATCACACGCACGTGTGTGAGTATACTCACTTGATTTCAAAAGTCACACTAGGGGACGCTCGACCGTGTACCATGACCGCGTGTCACACACGGCTGAGACACGTGCCCATGCCTCTACCCGTGTGGACAAAAATAGGCTATTTATCAAGCCAATTTGCCATCCAACAACCATCTGTCAGTGTATTAACCTTCAACACTGGTGGTTCATCCACCTACATTATGACAGCTTTCGTATGCAAATATGCTGTGCATTCATAACAATCTGGCAGCATATTAACCTATAACTTTTGTGGTTTGTCCACAACCCAAGGTGTAGGGATGGACGAGTTTTAGAGAACTTTTACTATAGTGTGTAATAGTGGGGTAAATTTTTTTTTTAATAAAATCGTATTGCATTCATATAGCATGTACATATAATTCTGAGATTTCTCAAATGATATATATGTACATTGTTAAGTTGATCTGATATATCAATGTTCTAAAACTGCTCTTGTGAATTATTCTATGTGATGTTATTTTGTGTGCTAATCGGTTGCATTGATTTTCTTGTGATGTAACCTATACTGAGCTTCATAGCTCATTCCCTTTTAATTTTCATCTTTTCAGATAACCCACCAGGCTAGGACGTGGGCATGACATCTAGCGAGTCTCGGCTCGATTTTTATTTTATAGTTTTATAAAATTCTTTTAGGCTCATTAATTGATTTATTTTAATTACTATTACTCAAAGACTGGATGATTTGACTAAAAAATATGGCATGAAACTTAAGATTTGAGTTTGTTTTTATTTTGCATAATATTTAATTTAACTTGTAGAATATGGAGTTACGAGTATGAATTAGTTATGCATGCACCTTGGCTTTTATCAAAAACATAAGTAATTATTGTCCTTTTCCGCTGCTAAGCTATAATTAAAAAATTTGGTGCATAATAAATCGATATTTAGCTAATTTTCTACTAAACTAAAACAAATATTTTAAAATGATTGTTTTTAAAAGTTCGATAAACTTACTGGATTACTTCGGTGGCCGATGTAATCTCTCAAATTCGGTCCTAACATCTAGGCCGAGTTGAGGAGATTACACTTACAATAACTCAAATTTGGTATTGAAATTCCCAAGGTCTTAGTCTTTATATTAAAATATTATTTAAACTAAGTTCGGAGGGAGGGGTTTCTATATAGTCCCTTGAGTTTTTAGAAACCACAAGTTAATATAATTGTAAAATTTCACTTTGCCTTCAAATTATTTTATTTATTTTTGCCCCCTAAACATTTTTTTTTTGTTCTTCCTTGATCTAAATTAATATTAACTAAACACTTGATTAAACTAGTATTATAAGCTAGTTGGGCACTAACTCAATTTAAAATATATATGATTTTAAAATAAAATACTCATAAGTTATATAAGTTATTTAGTTTTTTTAATAAATAAAAACTATATACCTATTTTTTTTCATTTTAAAAACCACAAATTATTTAAGGAACTCTTTATTTATTTAAAAACTAATATGCTTTTTGGCATACTGATTTATTTAGTTTTTTAACTTTACAAAAAAAAAAAGGTCATTTTAGCTCCCCATTTAATTTTTCACCTTTTTTAGCCCTTAAACTTGTGTTATTTGTCAATTCACTTTAAAATAGATAGAAAATTACCATTTATTAACTTTGTTGACGCAGGATACACTTGAATTGTCATGCGGATGCTATATCAATAATTAATTATTTTTTAAAATTTAAAAATTCAAAAAATATTTTGAAAAAAATAAAAAATTATTTAAATTATTTAAAAGGTATAAAAATTATAAAAAATATTTTTAATTTTTAAAAAAATTAATTAATTGCTAATATGGTATACACATGACAATCCATGTATTAATTTTTTCATCAATTTTGAGATGATTTAACAAACAATACAAGTTCAAAAGCTAAAAGAAGTGAAAAATTAAATGGATGGCTAAAATGATTTTTTTTTGTAAAGTTGGATGGCCAAAAAATTCATTATATATATTCTTAAACCTACTCAACCTAAAAAATAAATAAATATTTTTATTTATACTTTTTTTCAAAAAAAATCATCTTCAGTTCATATTGTAAGTGACTAAAATTTCGATACTTATTATATAACATTTAAAAATTAATACAAAATTAGATGCATAATCAAACAAAATTTATTTATGAAAGTTACACATGATGTGACATAAACTTGAGTACTTAAAAACTCATAATCTTAATTTTTGCCAACAATACTAAAAACTTATTAAGAAAATATAAAAAAAATACAATTGTAGAATTATTCAAATGCTGGCATACAAACCTTATTACCCAAAATTTGAATGTCAATTCAATAAAAGAAATGAAAGTTAATGAATATTAGTATAATTAGATTTGGATAATAACATCCTAATAGTAATAAGTTGAGATAACAATTACATCAATTGATCAAGATTCAACTTTCTTTTAAACTAATAATCCACGTAAACACTGGGAAAGAAAAAGAATCAATTGCTGGGTGGGTGGCTAGAAGGGAAAGGTGAGACAAATGGGAAAGAGGTAGAGGTAAGGTCATTCCAATCATACCAATGCACAATACATAGACAAGATTCGACCAAACAGCAAATATGAAAATCATGCTTTGGTTTCAACAGCAAGCACACAGTGAGAGTATAGTTAATATCATCAACTTTTGAGTGCTTTTCAACCAAACCCCAAAAGTCTAAAGTGTCGTTTCCCCGACAGACGGAGTAAATCATGGACTTCGTTTCTTCTGTTTGTCTTTATTATTTACCCACAAATTAGGGTTGTTGAACATTTGATTCGATTATTAACTTAACCAAATTACTTGGAATATGAAAATTTTTTAATATTAATCAAATTGAATTTTTTTTAATATATTAATTGAACTGAAATTTATATGTTTTTATCTTTTAGTTAAAATAAATATAAAACATATAAAAAATACATTGCTAATGTTTATAATAATTTTAAAATATATATTATATTTAATATATTTTTATTTCAGTTAATATAAAAAATAATAGTTCAAAAAATACATTGCTAATATAAAAAATATTTATTTGTTAGAGTTGTGTAACTCAAATTTCTGTTAAAATAAAATACAAGTGAAATCCGTATAAAAGTACACTTCTTCTATTTGATGTTGTTTTAAATAAGGCGTTTCAACCTTACTACATTATTTCTATTAGACTTTGATTAGAATAAGGTTTTAAAACCTATAAATATATGTAGTCATCTCTCCTCTTGTATCATTCAAATTCGACACAGTGAATTTTCTTCTCCTCTGTCCGTGGTTTTTTTCCGAAAGGGTTTCCACGTAAAATTTTGTGTGTTCTTTTCTCTCTTTCTTTGCGATCATTTTCATTATCGAAGTTTAATTTTTAAATATTTCATATAATATATAATATTTATTTCAATTAATTCAATTAATTACTTGATTTCAAACCGAATTAACCGATAATCGAAATTTTAAAAAATCATTAATCGACATTTGACCTAACTAAATTCGACCATCGCCTATTAATTGAATTAGATCAATTCGGTCAGTTAATTCGATTTTAACCGAACTATGAACACCCCTACCACAAATAACTTTAGAGTGAAACCAATTTTCTAAACCTATTTCTATACTCAATATCTTGATTAGTCATGGAAAATGACAAAACTTGGTTCTTTATATCTCCATAAATGAAAAGTTTCGTATTTAAGGGGAACAAATTATATCAGAATGATCCGAAAATATATAGTTTGTAGGTATAAATAAAATAATATCACATCATCAATTTTTAAAAATATACAAATATTATTCTACACTCTATCTCCAATTTAATTTAAATTTAATTAAAATAATTAAAATTTTAGGGGAAAACATTGAAAAAAACATTCCCTAAAATAAATAAAATTTAAAAGTTCTTAAATCAATAATTAAAAATAAAAAATAACTGATAAAAATCATAAGCACAACTTGAAAAAAAAACCCAAAATCAACAATTAAAAATTCAAAAAAAAAACACTAGTAAAAAAATAAGATTTGAAAAAATTATAACCACCATTGGTGGTTTTATCAAATTTTGAAATTTGATTAAAATTTAAAAAAAAAGAAAAAGAAAAATTACTGGCCTCAAAATTTTAAAAAAAAATTGACTGCATAAAAATAAAACATAATCTAAAAGCAAATAAATAAAAAAATAATTAAAAAAACTAAAATGATTTAAAAATTATAAAAGAAGAAAACATGTTTGTTTATTTATTAAATTTTTTTAATTTGTTAAGTAATTTAATTAAATTTAAATCAAGTTAGAGAATATATTAAATATGGATGAATGTATAATAAGAGTTTTACATTTTTAAAAGTTGATGATGTGACATTTTATTATTGGTGCCTAAAAACTATATATTTTAAGATCATCCTAATATAATTTATTCTCTTAAAATATATGATTGTTATACAAAGTTTGGTGTTCTTGATTGAATGTGATTCATGTCTTAGCTATGATGTTGAGAGTCAAATTAGGAGAGTGTTTGGAGGGAAAGTAGTTCTAATATTCTTGTGAGAGGATGATTCATTTTATAGACTATGATCTTTAGGGTTATTGTAAATCAACGTTGGCAAATAGTGATCCTAATTTATAGATTGGTGAATAGGGTTATAACTTATATGCGATGTGATTAGATGGAGAGGTCATTCAATAGGTAGTTGATGGGAAGAGGCCATGCAATTTGGGATGCGATAGATGTGAGATAGATTTTAAGTAGGATAAGTGTGGTTTTCTAGGTGAGCAAGTCTTTATGTTGCAAGCCCTGAGCAGATACCCTTAATGATGTAGGACTAGTGCGATGCTAGTATATCAATTGTCCTCTAATTGAGAAAAAGATAATAAAGTAACTTTTTCAAGTTTGTTGTGTTTTGATTTGCGAAAAGGTTGCAATAGGTTGATGTTTTTAGTATGAAACAACAATTCTTTAGAAGCAAATATGTGGGTTTTGGCTAAATTTAATGGAATTACCATTGGGGTTGGCGACCTATTACTTTGAGAGATGCAAATGGTTTGTTAAGGCTTTGAAAGTGGGGCAAGCCTATTAAGATAAGCTACTTTTTGTTTGCTTTAAAAAATTAAATCATTTTGTTGTAACTCTGGAACTCGAATGGTTTCTTTTTGGGGCCTGTGTTTTTTATGTAAAACATAAGAAGTTTTTGGCAACGCATTTCCTGCTACTTTTAATATAGTGGTTCCTATGTCAAGTTATGATCGAAATTGAATCCACATATACTTTATGGTTTCGCAACATGTTTTTAGAAAAGAAAGGGGATGAGCTAAAGCATCTTCAACAAATTTTAGAGAAAAGAGTGTAGGTAGTAAGAAAGATTAGCCAATAAGCTTTAAGCATTAAATGGACTTGCACAACAAACGATGTATCTTGAGAAGCGAGTAGACAAGAAGAAGGATCTAGAGGAGAAACTAGCCAAGAAAGACATAAATTGTAAAATGACCATTGTGAAAGTGAAAGTTGAGATGAGAAAGATAGTCCATTTTATTCAAGATTTGACTTTGCTACATCTCCAAGTGAATTGTAGCCCTTTTAACATATGCAATGTAACGGCCTGAAAGTCAGTGGTGTCAGAAAATGCGATTTTGGGACCTTATTTCCATAAATTGAACTCGTAAATATTTTTATTAAGTAGTTACAAATTTGAATATTGGGTGAATTAAATTTTTTATAAGTAATTTTATCGAATTAATGATTAATTAAGGTACATGGATTAAATTGTAAAAGTGATAAAAGTTCAATTACTAAAGATTTTTATTAATTAGAAATAGAATAGGGATCTAGGAGTTTATAGTGGCTGATTATTAACTAAGGTATACATATATATTATAAAATTTTAGTTTAATTAAAATTACAAAATAAATTAGGTTAAAATATAAATAATAGAGAGTAAGTGGAGGAAAAATACATTTCCTCATCTCTTTCATGCAAACCTGAAACAAGAAGAAAGGAAGGAGTTTCGACCATTAGGGGTTTCAACATTTAACTCTTAATTGGTTAGTGCAATTTAGTCATTTTCTTGTAATTTTTATATTTTTGAAATCTTAGAAGCTTAATCTACCTAACCCATATGTTATTCTTTGGAACTATTAAAGTTTTAGAAAGATTTCATTGATGTATATTTGAAGTTTTAGGTGTTAAATTAATAGATTTTGAGCTTAGAAGTGAAAAAGGACTAAATTGTAAAGTTAACTTATATTTTGTAAAATAGAGACTAAAATGCACAAATTTCAAAATTTATAGTAGAAATGAAAAATAGGAGATCCTAATTAGACTATAGTGAAATCAAGTTGAAAAATTGAGTTCTAAATTGAAAGTTAAGTTAGTCCCGGTTTTAGGGACTAAATTGAATAAAATTGTAGAGTTTATGTAAATTTGTAATTCAGTGTGAATTTGATTGTATATTGATGATTTGGTGTGTTTATGTTAATTTGTACCTAATTTCGACATGGATTCCTCAAAAAGAAAAGGAAAAGATAAAGTCATTGACGAAAAGCTCAAAGTTTACGGTTTATATTTCTATAATCCGAGCTACTTCGATTGCTACATTTATGAACTGCATTGTATGGAAAGATTATAAGGTGAGTTGAAAATGATAAAAAACGAGTTGAATTCATTTGATTGAGATTGATTATTTGTGATAAAGACTAAATTGAATAAATCTGAAAATATTATATATTGTTATAAATGTGAAATTGAATCTATATTGTGATTAATTATGTTGCCACATATGAGAATTAATGATTGGTTGATGTGATTATGGTATGGAAATGAGAAATTAATATATAAATGAAACTGAGAAATGGTTATCCTATTAACTGTTTGAGTACAATCGAATATAGTTGGCATGCCATAAGAAAGGAAAAGTTCAGGTTTATTACGGCTACGAGTCGAGGAGTGTTGGGCGCCACTATACATCAGTTATACCGACCTAGCATTGGGTGCAACTTACTACTTTGGATTTATTCAATAGGCATTGGGTGCCAAACTGGTGTGATTGGTTTGATCCATGTATCCTTCCAAGTCCGAGTTACGTTAATAGGGAATTAAAAGTGTAAAATGGGATAATAATCTAAGAAATAAATTAATATGGCGATTGATGATGTTCATTGATATAGAAAGCTCTAAAATTGGAATAGAAATGTATATACATAATGATGCTCTTGATGTATGGATAAGGTAAGTAAGTTAAATAGCTTGAATGGTTGATGATTGAAAGGTTAATTGATTGATTAAAAGCTAAAAGAGTAAGTAGTATGCATATGGTCATAACCTTGTACACTGAAAATGTTAAGGGCATGACTTTGAATTGCTAAATGCTTGACATTGAATTGAGTTTGTGATGATTGTATTCTTGATAGATGAATTGATATGAATTTGTTGTGTTGAAATGTTTGGAAATGAAAGAAGATATAAGTGAATAGGTATGGAATAATTATTAGAATTAAGTTATTGGGTATGCTTATGGTTGATGGAAAAATGGTAAACTAGATATGTATTTAAGATAACATGTTAATGAATGAGATTTTAAACATGTTAGTTATGGACTTGATCATGTTTTGATAATGTTTGGCATTTATTGGATGGTGTTTTAGTTGTGAATTAATGAACTTGTAATTGTGGATTAGATGGATGTTTTAAGCTTGAATGTGTGAATTAAATGGTAGGTTGAGATGCTTAAAGTCACCATTTGATATTTATGTTTGGCCATGAAATGGACTTGCATTGAGAGATTTTGACCATTTTGGCAAAAAAGTATCGATACCTATGCCATGGCATCGATACTTGACCATTTGAACAATTTTCTCAAACAAACAGAATGCCAAAATGGTATCAATACTTAAATAGGCATCAATACCATTGTAACGCCCCTAACCCAAATCTGTCACCGGAATAGAGTTCGGAGCATTACCGAAGTTACCGATTTATTTATCAGATATTTTACTTCATCTAACATTCATATTTGAATCCAATTAAAATTAAACATGTTGTCCCTTAAACGTGCTTATTTTTCTCGACATGTTTTACTTGAATTTATTAAATGTTTCAACATACTTAGTTTCCGTGTATTAAGTATAACAGATAATCACATATTTACATGTCATGATAAATATCATTCTCTTTCCATTTCTTCATAAACATAAATTAGGTAATTTATTATATCAATACTTCATGTATTTAAAAATACAATTCAAGTTACCCCAACTTACCTCATTGTTTATTCATGCTTATAATTTCAATAATCTCTTTTCTTTTCCACGTTCTAGTATCATATTTGAGTCATCTGGATCTCTATAAATAAAGATGATTATCATTTTCATTTATTTCATGTTCTAATACATTCAACTAATGTTCTAAACAAAATTTACCATTTTGCCCCTAAACTTTTAATTAATGACGATTTCATCCTTAGGCTCAGAGAATAAAATTTTTGCAATTTAATCCTTAAAACGTATTTTTCACCGAACTTGAACTAAATTAATAATTCCATTTAAAATTTGCAATTTAAATAATAAAATAATCCTTTTCATGCAAATTGGTCATTTCTAACATTTTTACAAATTTGCCCCTAAAGTTTTACTTTTATTCAATTAGTCCATGAGCCTAAAATATACAAATTATCCATTCTAGATGAATATTCATACATATTTTCCTCCTCCTCCTCTCCATTCCACATCCTTAATTTATATAACATGCTATAAGTAACATTATCAATAATTTCACTATTTACTTATATGTATATTCAAAACTGTCCATTTGTGTCATGGTTACCAAATTATTTATATCTTGAGCTACAGAACTCAAAATTAAGATCCGTAAATTTTCCTTGAAACTAGACTCATATATCTTCTTACCATAAAATTTTCAGAATTTTTCGTTTAGCCAATTAATACAGTTTATTCATTAAAGTTTCCCCTGTTACAAAGTCCAACAGCTCTGACCTCTCTTCACTAAAAATTAATTATCTCATAGTACGATTTTCATATAGTGTTTTCAATTGTTTCTAATGAAAATAGACTCACTAAGGAATCTAACCATATAAATTATGTCCCATAACTATTTTTGTACAATTTTTAATGATATTTACAAGTCAGAACAGAGGATCCCGAAATCATTCTGAACCAGTCTCACAAAAATCTAAATATCTCAGAAAACAGAGTTCCTTTACTTGCTCTGTTTCTTTTATATGAAAGTAGACTCAATAAGCTTTAATTCCATATCTTACTCAACTTCTAATTCAATTTATACCATTTTTGGTGATTTTTCAAAGTTAGACAATTGCTGCTGTCCAAAACTGCTTTAGTGTAACATGTTGATTTCTATTTTGTCCCAAATTCCACAATTCATACAATTCAATCCTTACACAATTAACCCCTCAATTGAGCTAAATTTCTCATTTAATACTTTTCTCTATCATTTTTAAACCACTTCATAACCTTTGAAATTCAGAATTTTAATACTAGGCCTTAATTTCAACTCTTTCATAATTAGGTCCTAAAACCAATTTCCATCAACTTTACTTGATAAAATCATCATATAACAAAATTAAAGCTTCAATTCAATATTTATTCATCATATTCTTCCAGCACTAATCCACATCAACTTTAAAAATTAGCCATAGAATGAAAAACTAATGAATTAATAAGTTGGACCCAATTGTAAAAGTCTAATAAACATAGAAATTTCAAGGAGAAAGCAAGAATTAAACTTACATGAAGCTTGAGTATGAAAACCAGCTTGAACTCTCTCCCATGGCTGTTTTTCAGCTGAAGAAAATGAAGAGAAATGAAGAGAATTCTAGATATTCCAATTTGGTCCCATTTTTATTTAACTAATTTTGGCAATTTTCCAATTTTACCCTTATTTCACCCATTCCCTGATTTTTCTCAGCTATTGCCGCCCAAAATATCCCTTTTGGGCTTATTTTCACTTTAGGTTCTTCCTCATTTGACAATTGAGCTATTTAATCCTTCTAGCAACTTTTACACCTTTTTCAATTTAGTCCTTTTTATTTAATTAACCATCCAAACGTCAAAATTTTCTAACGAAATTTTAATATTACCTTATTAACACTCCGTAAATGTTCATAAAAATATTTATGGCTCGATTTATAACACCGAGATCTCGATACCTCTCTTTCTCGATTTCTTGGCTAAATAAATCTTTATAAAACACAATTTACTGTTTCAAAAATCTTTTAAAAATTACGTTTGGCTCGTAAATATTAAATAATATAATCTACGAGTTCATTTGTCAGGTCTCAAACTATTATTTTCGACATCACTGAAATTTGGGCTATTACAATTCCACTGTAGAAATTTTCGGGGTGTTACAACCATTCTAATAGGTGTCAATACCACATGACATGTATTGATACTTGTGATTTAAATGAAGTATTTTTAAAACATCAAAGCTAAAAACGGTATCAGTACCTACCCAAGAATATCGATACTTACCATGAAATTTATGAAAATTTACAATTCAGTCATATTTCATGCTCGGACTTCCAAATGAGGCACTTGTATGCTCGGTTTAAATAGAATTGAAGTGTATGTTTAATTATTATTGTATGTTTGAAATGTCTGACAAAGTTGTCCTACAATGAATATGGCATCCCATTGCTCAGACTTGACAATTGGGTTAAGTAATAAGGTGTTACATGCAACATTAACCAATGTGCCATCAAAGAGTTTCCTCCTAGTGTTGTTGTGTACTTTATATTTGGTTCAAAGTGGGAATCTCTAAGGTCTTGAGTGGTAGAGATTAGCATTCTCTATTTTTTGCTTGTGATTCTTAGTCCTTGATGATGCTAATTTGCCATCTTCTGAAGATGCTCATGCTAGTAATGACATTATTCTTCCATCCACTGAAGATGTTGTAGCTATAGGGTGATGTTGTAAATATCATTGATCATCTGCAATAAGTACATTTTATGAGGGCATTTGTAAAACAAGTGTATCTTAGTCTTGCATTTGCATCAAGTGGGGAGAATTAAGAGGCAATCTTCTTCCAATTTGGAGAACTAAAATGAAAAGTCGCATTGTTCACATCGAAGAGGTAACTGTTGAAAATTTTGAAGGTTTCCTCAAATCTTAGTCCAACATCCTGTAAGAGCCCTTAAAGTGTTATGTAAGGAAATAATATAGGACCATATCTACTGTCTCAACATCGAGGAAGAGCTAGCTTCTCAATTATGACGACGGTGGAGAGATTTTGAATGGAGCATCCTTTCAATAAAGAAATTTGAGAGCTTGTTTATGTAGACACCCACTTAATTATAGACAGTGCCTTGAAGAAACAGAAATATTAAGAGTATGAAGGTAGATCCTAGTGAGTTATTTTTTTAAATAAATAAGACTCCTTAAGAGGTAAGCGTAAAGAAGTCGTAGTGGAAGCAGGTTGGAGAAGCTAAGACTCTTGGAGGTTTTGGAGATGAGCTTGACCTTGACTTAGCGTGATGAACTCTAAATTGTAAGAGGCTGAATGATATGTCCTTGATTTTTTTTCTCGATTATATGGGTATGAATAAACTGAATAAAATGTTTGAAAGGGTCATTGCTTTGTCAAAGCACATAAAGGCAACAAGAAGCAAGGATGGAGCTAGGATGGACCCCTTAATAGTAGTTGTTTAGGAAGAATGATTATACTATTGTGTGAGATATCCTAAAAGATTGTTGGTGAGGATTTGCTAAATCCGTTTCTTAAGATATCTTGCACTCTACATAATGCTTAGTCTATGTTTGGCATGCTCGTCGATCTACTTATTATTTCTACATTTGATGGAATGCCTGACGAGCCAATTGTTGAACTTTTACCAACTATCTAGGCAAAGGTTTTTGGTTATACACCTTTTTGTTTGCACCTTCTCATGTTTTGCTTCAAAGCATCCATTGGTATTTGAAGGGCACTGGTTATGTTAACAATGCCTTTTGTAATTGTCAAGGTTGGGTTCTTATGGTGCTAACTAATAGGAGTTCACCCTATGCGAAATTACTAGCCACAATATCGCCTTTCCATTATGTTCATGGTGCTCTATTTTCATCAGTTCATTCCTTTTGCATATGCTAACTATCTATTTGGCAACGTTGATGCCTATGTTATATTTGTTTTGTATAGTAGGACCAATTATAGTAGAAAGTAAACAACTACAAATATAGTTGTGTTGTTTTGAAAAGGCAAAATAAAATGTTTGCAGGTTCTTCTTTGGTGGAGTGACAAAGATATCTTTTCTTGACAATCCTCGATCTTTTAGCCAAGAGTGAATGTGGGTTGGCTTTTTGACTCTTTGGTTGCACTATTCCTTTTGTAAGTTTTGACACATTTCACATGGTTTATGCTTCCATGTTGGAGGGGATATGGTAGCTTCATTATTTTAGCATCTCTCCTTAAAATGTTGTTTTTACAAACTTAATCCTTTTTAAGGATGTTTTCTTGCCCTTGTTGTTGCTTCCACTAAGACTAATGCTTAGTGGATTAGGTCCATCATAGTCAATTTTGTCCCTCATCCTTGAGCATGATTTCGGCTTGGTTTACTTACTTGATAAATTGATGGAGGTGTCTTGCTGAATGAAAAAAGTCACATAATAAATATGTGATGGTTGGAGGCCTTGTCACAAGATAAATTTCAAGAAGATATATATGTGATAACTTAAGTGGATAAGCTTTTATGTTGGGGAGCCTTGAGTTATCCCCCTTACTAATTTATTACCAATTCGGCGTTGATGTAAAAAAATATATATCTAATTTAATAAAAGAATGAATTGAGAAATATCAACAAAGAAATTGATTTTATCTATAAAAAAACAAATTGATTTAACACTTCATATGAACTTTCAAATGAATTATGCCATCTAAATTCTTAATTTTTACCAAGAAAGCCATTAATTGGATAATTTGACTAAAGTTAAACCTGCCAAGAAATTGAGGAAAAAGACTAGTGCAACCGTATATAAAGTCGAAGCTTAAGCTCCAACATTAATTCCTTTCTCAACCAATCATGAAGTTTCCCATCTGTTTTTTTCCTTAAAAAAAAAGTCGTTCCAAAATTTTTGTTGAGAGAAATTAAGTTTCCATCGAATTGAGTTAAATTTAGTGAAATTTTTTTAAGTTAATTGAGTTAATAAGTCTTATTTTATTATTTTAATTTACTTTAAATTTTTTAATTAAGTTGAGTAAAGTAAAATTCAAGCTAAATTAAATCGAGTGAAATAGTTCGAGTTAAATTAAAAACTTAAACATGTCAAATTAAGATATTGTTAGTGTTTAATTAATTCCATATTGGAGCACATAAATTTGAAATTATATATATTTGAAAACTTTTTTAAAGCAAAATAATAATAATTACATGATATTTTAATATGATAAACTTGAATTATTAATTAACTTATTTAGGTTCCAAAATTATTATTTTAGAAAATTTTTAAATTTTTTATATATTCTTTAGATTTTTTAAATTATTATAATTTTTTTAAATATAAATTTTGGAATTTTTATAAATATTTTGATTTTTGAAAAAAAAATTGTAATTTTTATTGGAAGAGATCAATTTGTTTGTTTTCAACCTTAATAGGGATAAAAAAGATATATATACTAATCTGTTATTCGAATTATAAAAATTAACTCAAAACTTGAATTATTTATTTGAGTTGATTTGAATAATTCAAATTTTAATTTTTTTTCAATTTTTTCAAATCAAATTTTGTTCAAACTCTAGTACATACTAATATGCCTCTGCTATGTCACCGTGACGCATTCACTTTGCTCTGATATTTGAAAAGCAAAAATGCGAATTAGAGGGAAACCCCCTCCCCTAAAAAAAATGCAAACGGTGGGAAAGCGTTAAGCATGGTGTAAAGAAGGCTATTTGTCCTTGTAAGCATAACAGAACACAATCTGTATGCTCTATGTTGCTACCAAAAACCATAGGTGACAAGAAGTCAACAACATAAAAATAGAACAATGTATTCTTTGGCTTACTGTAGTATCATAAACTAGTAGAAGAAAGTAGTTTCTATTTCTAGCACAACAAAATAAAATAAACACAATGGTGGTGTTGGTGTAAGCTAAGGCTGAGTTAATGGGGGAGCTTTACAATGCACATTCTCTCTTTTCGTTTTCTGTAACAGTTAGCCAGTGACCCCCTCCTGCAGTCCTGCTCACCATCTCCTAATCTCAACACTAACAGACCATTTCCAAGTGAAGAGAAAGTGCACCAAAAATTTACCCAACAACCATCTGTTTTAGGCTTTTAGCTCCTACACTACATTATATTTTTATTTATATTTATTATAATATACAATAAATGTAATAGAATAGTAACAAAAATACAGGACTCTCTTTATAAAATCCAACCCCACTCAGCAACATTGTTGTCAAGTCTACTTTCTTGTCTCTCTTACTCACTCTGTTTTTTTTTTTTTTTTTTTTTATGTTTCCACTCTCTTAGTCTTATCTGAGAAAAAAAAAAAGAAGAAGAAACAAAAACAAAAGAAGAAGACACCATGCTTGGTTTAGCCTGGAGATCAGTAGCATTGGGCTTAATTCTACTTGAGGTTTGGTTTTCTGTTCAAGTGGAGTGTTTTCCGGCTCTGTTTGATCGCATATCTCGACTACCGGGTCAACCCAAAGTCGGGTTTCAACAGTATGCGGGCTATGTGACCGTTGATAAGAGAAAGCAGAGAGCTTTGTTTTACTACTTTGCTGAAGCTGAAGTAGATCCAGCATCCAAACCTCTTGTCCTCTGGCTCAATGGAGGTCTCTCACTTTTTTCGGTCTCTCGTTTTCAGGCCTACAAGATAATGCTTCTATCACGTTTTCTAAGTTCCTGTTGTGAATTATAGGACCTGGATGCTCTTCACTGGGGGTTGGAGCCTTTTCGGAGAATGGACCGTTTAGGCCTAGCGGGGAAGTGCTGGTCAAGAACGAATATAGCTGGAATAGAGGTACGCTTATGTATTTACGGTTGTTTGTTCATGTAGTTAATTATGGCGTTTTTGCATTACTGGTAAGTGGATAGGGGCTTTTCAGATCTTAGAAACACATGCCTGCACAAGCACAAGTTGATTGTTAGGCACAAGTTGATTGTTAGCAATCTCATTCTATTGCAGAGGCCAATATGTTGTATTTGGAGGCCCCAGTTGGAGTTGGCTTCTCTTATTCCGCTGACGACTCCTCTTATGAGGCTGTTAATGACAAGATCACTGGTACCACTCTCTCCAATCTAAACCCATTTTCCCTAATGTTCACTCACTTTAATATATGCAAGTAACCTTAAGTTGCCGAAGAAACAGAGTTTCTATACTGAATATTCAATAGAGCTTCTTGGCCTTTTTATTTTTTATTTATTTTGGTGTTATCTTCCTTTTTCCCCTCCTTTTTTTGATTTCTTTTATCACGCAAAGGGGTCCGAGAATATTTCACAATGCTGTAGTGACATTGCCGTCCGTATTTGTCTTTCACTTTACAATGATGCCATGTTCATTCATCACTGTTCTTATTTCGTTTTTTTTTTTTTTAATTTCTTTTCCTTGTCTGACAAAAGTTTACCTCCCCAAGTTACCTTTCATCTTTCTAACTTTTGTCTCTTTTGTTATTGTAGCTAGGGACAATCTGGTATTTTTGCAAAATTGGTTCCTCAAATTCCCCCAGTACAAGAATAGAAGCCTCTTCATTACAGGGGAAAGCTATGCTGGTATCATTTTGCTGTTCAAGAACATAGTATTGTTTGTTCTAGTGTGAAATGTGAATCAGCACTGATTTTGTCTCTAAAACCAGGCCATTATATACCCCAGCTGGCTGAACTTATGCATCAGTTTAATAAGAAGGAAAAGCTGTTCAACTTGAAAGGAATTGCTGTAAGTAGTTCTGCAAAGAAATTTCAGTCCTTTTTTCCCTTTTGGGAATTTTCTTTTACTTATCTACAACATCCATTCCTGTTTGCTCCAATTGATTGTAGCTTGGCAATCCTGTTTTGGAATTTGCTACTGATTTTAATTCGAGGGCTGAATTTTTCTGGTCTCATGGACTAATATCGGATTCTACATACAAACTCTTCACCACTTCTTGTAATTACTCGAGATATGTCAGCGAGTATTATAGAGGGAACGTTTCTCCTGTTTGTTCAAGGGTGATGGGCCAAGTAAGTACTGAAACTAGTAGATTCGTCGACAAGTATGATGTGACCCTTGATGTCTGTATATCATCCGTGCTCTCACAATCCAAAATCCTTACTACCCAAGTGAGTTTAAGTTAATAAACTTGAATGTCTAATGTTCTAGTCTATGACTCTATGCTGCTTGTTTCTGACTTGGTTTTATATGTCCAACAGCAAGTTGGTGATACGATAGATGTCTGTGTAGAAGATGAAACAGTTAATTATCTAAATAGGCAGGATGTGCAGAAGGCTCTCCATGCTTGTCTTGTAGGAGTCAATAAATGGGCTGTTTGCAGCAGGTAATTCTCTTCTCCAATGATTCATCTTGTTTATATGAATCTGAGGCTTGGTGCTTATGGTGGTGAATTGCTTAATATGGTCTTCTAATTATAAATAATTTGCCCATCAGTGTCCTAGACTATGAACTGCTTGATCTGGAGATACCAACTATCAGTATTGTGGGCAGACTCGTGAAGGCAGGAATTCCAGTTATGGTATACAGGTAAAGATGGTCCTTAGTTCAAGGTTTTCTTCATGTTGTCACAAAATGGTACTCACAATGGACGTTTTCGAATATAGCGGAGATCAAGATTCTGTTATACCATTGACCGGAAGTCGAAAATTAGTTAACCAACTAGCGGAGGAATTAGGTCTGAAAACAACCGTGCCATACCGAGTTTGGTTTGAGGGGCAACAGGTAAATAGGAATGGAGATTACTGAATTTTGAAGTTTATGGTAATATTATGATTTGTGGTATTGTTACAATAACTATTTCTGGTTTGCAGGTTGGTGGGTGGACTCAAGCTTATGGTAACATCCTATCGTTTGCCACAATAAGAGGAGCATCTCATGAAGCCCCATTCTCGCAGCCTGAGAGATCACTGGTTCTATTCAAGGCATTTTTGGAAGGCAGGCCATTACCAGAAGCATTCTGATCTCTGCTCATCAGTTAAGTTGTTGTGTCGAGAATACAGTTGGAGCTTGTAAGTAAGTTTGATGCTCAAGTCTGAAGTTGAAAATTGCATTTGTTTGTTTGTTCCTTGGTTTGATTATCGTTCCATGTAGAAACATTTTTGTAAAGCTCTTGAATCTCAAGGAAAGGAAATATATATCTCCAAAAAGAAAAAAAGCCTTTAACATCTCTTGTCCTGTTGGGGAGTAATGTTTGAAATGGAACCTGGAGTCTAGAATCTTATTAGTTGATGTTGATGTTAAAAACAAGAAACAATAAGGAGCATGATTTTTTGGGGGGGGGGGGTTTCAAGCGGCTGGTAAAGAGCTTGTAGTGTTGTTGGATAGTATGATGGGAGCTTCAACTTGCATTTCCAAGAAATTGAACTCCAAAGCTAGTATAGGCTTTGATAACATAACCGATATGCTTAGGTTTCTTGCATTATCTACCACTTCCTCGGCTGTAAACCCTCTGCTTTCAGAATCATGGTTTCTTTCCTTCTTTAATGGTGATGGCCCTGATACCTTTGCTGGTCGCACTGCTCGTACTCTATCATGTCAAATATACAGAACAGTATTTCATGTCAACACCATTAGATTTTTAACATTTGAGTGCTAATGGCCATGATATAAACATAGGGTCAAATGCATCATCATCATAATAGTAATAATGATACTTGGGATAGAAAGTATCTGAAATACCTGCAGGCAAGGCGGCATGAATACTTCAAAAGGTTGGGATTATACTCTGTTTGGCCACTGTAATTTGACAACAAAAAAAGTTAAACGTCTACTTCAAAGTGGACTGCTCAGTGAAATATAAAATCATGTACGAAATTACCTAAAGCTTGGAAGTGACATTGTGATCGATGGGCCCATCCATTTGTTGAATTTCGGTGTAGGCACTGCAATCACCAAGTTTTTAACCAGAAAAATACCATAAAATCTATCACAAGTATTAACGCCAGAAGCAAAGACAAGATACAATAAATTTGTCCCCCTTCCTGAGCATGATCATCAGGTGTGTTTAAGCATAATGTGAAGTGAATTTAATTTATGTACGCGATAATGCCCTGTTTCACTTGGGATGAAGGTAATTCGAAGGAACCAGGATGGCATTACCCAAAAAGTTAATTCTAGCCTATAGAACAAGTGCATGACTAACTAACCTAAAGCTTTTTTGTTAAGCAAAGGCATGCAGATTCAGATATAAAACAGTTTAAAGCTTGCCTTGAAATGGTAAAGCACAGAAAAGCATTCATTTGATAAGCCAACCTCTTGGGCAGATTATTTTACTAACAAGATAAACTCTTGTTTAGGTTAATTACATTTGGCTTCTAAATCTTACAGGAAAATGAGGAAAACAAGTTATTTCATATTCTTAGGAAGGGTATTTTTAGGAACTTCCAAATGCCATGAGAGTTCAGCACATAAGTAGGATCAAGTATGAACTCACCATCAGTCATAAGTTTGATATTACAGATTTCTGATGAAGCAGGACCCACAACTTCTGTCACCTGAACGTCCATGCAGTCTTTTGAGTGGCAGATTGTTGTGCCCACACCAATCATGTTTAGAAAGCCACCAAATTTGTCCTTTGTTTGTCTAGGAACTGGTGTAATTCTCTGTTTTCAAACAAAACACACAAAACATGATTCATAAACCAATAATAAACATGAATTGTATTGCCTGTGGCCTAGCAACATATAAAGGGCTAAATTGCAATGTGAAATGGATTTTTTTAAGCAGCCTTTATTCTAATTAATACCATCAATGTTGAAATTCAGCGAACCCCTACTGGAAAAGAGCTCATCTTGACAAAGAAGTTGAAACATGGACAACTACAATTTTCATGGTGGTATACAAATTTAGACCAATCTTATAGGCAAGAAAATTGTGCCAGAGCTACAGTGAGTCTGGCAGAATGAGGACTACCTTTGAAAATCTGGCTACTTGACTTGGAAGCCCTACCTCCTGCAAGAAGACCAGGGGAAAAAAAATGCAAGTTCAAACTTCAAGTAGTAGAAATAAAGGAATTATGCGCATTAGTTACTTTAACAATGCCCCTTGATCACAGTGTAGAAGGAGCTCTGCAACCCAAATATACACCATTGGAATTGCAGGAGTGAAGGTCAACTTGTATGTTGGTGTGGAGTTAGAATTAAAGCTGTAATCAAGTAAATTTGGCCAGAGATCTAGTTTTAGTTGCTAAAAGACCATTCTAAACTTCCATGTCCTACCTTGCGTCCATGGTGACAAGCTTCTTCACTGTTTACAAGAACCCTGGCTGCCCAACTGTTCAAATTTAAATTAGGAAAAGAAACAAGAAGCAGAGGCAATTAGTTTGAATACAAAAAGGAAATAGAAGAGGAACAACTATAAGACAAGGCATGAATGAAAATGATAATTTGATTGTCCATCCATATTCTAATGCTTCTATACAAGTCCATTAGGTTTTGATAGGAAACAAGTACAAGGCCGTTAGGTTTTATTGAGTGGAACTAGGTGATCCAAGCAGTGTAAAGTGATCTTCTTCCTGATGCATGAACCTGACACACTTCCTAAAGAAAAATGGCAAGTTGCTCATGCCACTTGAGGAAGATACTTGCTACTATGCCAAATGTGACTAATAACACTGAATGATTCCTATGGAAGCATAAATTAATGAACAATTATAAGAAAAACCGCATAATATAATGAGTAATAAGACACAATTCAAGTTATAAAGTTTGACTGACCAACATAATTAGCACATAAAGTGAAACGCAATTGAGTGGTGGGCACCACCTTATTTTTTGCTAGTTCAAGCCAAACCTTGAGGAAACTGGTACATGAATACCAAGACAGAACAGCCCTGACCTGACTTGTAAAGGCTTAAGGCCAGCGAATTCACTCAATTTATGATGCATTTCCTCCGTACATGATATATATACTTAACTAATTTTTTTTAATCAATCTCAACGAAAGAGGGCAGAACACATACGCGCAAGACGTTGGGGGATTCCACACAATTCCTGCTATCACCACAAGCTGGCAAAGAAACAGTTGACATGTGATCACTTTTTACTGGTTAATATTATCTCTCAATACCACCTAATACATGATAAAAACGTTAATTGAAAATGAGAGTACGAAACCTCATCAAACACCCCCGCAGGGCTGTCATCGTAGTTGGCAAGGAAAAAACCACCCAGTGTGTATCTGCATTGTGCATGCCATGATTAATTTGTGAAAAGCAAAAACCATGAAATTCTGAAACTCCACAATCAACCCCCATAGAATTTTTAAGTAAATACGACTACCCAAAAGCTTCAACTAGGCGTAACTCCTTGGGTATGAATGCTCTAACAGTTTCAGCTTTGACAAGATGGAGTTGATACAAGGCACTGGGATGAAATTCAGACAAATTCAATAATCACATCGACATATATATATATATATATATATACACATATTAACCAAATAATATAGATAAAAAGCTTAGAAGGTTTGACACTGACACTTTACCTGCCTTTGAAAATCCAGGGTGGATTGCCATAGCCTGGTGAACTTTTTGTTTCTCCCAACCCCATGAGACTCGCAGCTGGGAACTTAATTTCTTCAACAACAAGGAGATGCCAAAAAATAAGCCGAACCCAAATGATCCCACCACCCAATATGCAGAACAATGAAGTGGAACCAACTTATGTTATAGCAGAATCACAAAATTGATACAAAATTATATATGGCAAGAAGGAAGATGGAAAAGCAAGCAAGCAAGCAAGGGAAGAGTAAAGAAGAGTGTGCGTGTGTGTGTGTGTAGCGGAGAGAGAAAGAGAGACTAATTTGAAAGCCAATGAAAGAGGAATTTAAAGAAGTAACCGACAGAAGGAAGAGAGAGAGGGCACGATAGGCAGGCGGTATTTAAGTTAAGAAGTGGATAGACTTTACTTGCACATCCTTTCATTTCATCTAATTCTGAGCTTTTCCTATGGCTTGGCGCCAACTGAATATACCATCTCTAACTTAATCTTCCCTAAATCCATTTCCTGATCCGGATAAGATTTTCGGTGTCGGGTCCAGTATATCAATTCCTTTGATTTATCTTGGTCTTGATGGTAGACTGGAACCTTTAACCATATAATTTTAAATCCATGATTTTAGCTTCCTTTTAAGCTTGCCATCTACTACGATTTCTTACCCATGCTTTTTCTATTATTACATTTTTCTCCATATGACCGACTTGAATTTTAGTTAAATTATCTCTCCTATGTTTTTGTTTTAACTTATAGTAGCGAGTTAATTGCTTAGACTTTTTCCACCCCTCTCTAAATTTTAAAATATTTTAATTACATTTTAAACTATTAATGTTATATCAATTAGATTATTTTATTATTTAAGCCATTACTTTTTAACTGTTAAATCACAAGTTAAATCTTATATAACTTAATTTAAAATGAAAGTTTTAAAGAAATAAAATTTTATCGTATAAATTTTAAAAGTAAAAATAAAAATAAAATTAAAATTAAAAACAAAAAAAGTAAACGATAAAACTTTTGTAAAAATTTTTTTGAAAACCTCAATTATGCTTTTTAAGCATTCATTTTTTGCAAAATTCAATTCATTCTTTTTTTTTTAAATTATATTACATAATATCTAACCTATCATTTAATAGTTAAATTAACAACTTTAGTAACAAAATGATGTGATTGATATAATCTCAACAATTTAAAGATATAAATAGAATTATTTAAAATTTAAAAGCTAATGGGAAAACTACACCAATGGTCACTTTTGTTTATTTTAAGTTACATATTAGTCACTTATATTTGAAATGTTATGTTTTAGTCACTTACGTTATCGTGTTGTAACATTTTAGTCACTAAGCCGTTAATTGTTGTTAACGGTGTAATAGTAAGCTAACATGGCGCGGTAAATCATCATTTCAAACAAAAATTTTAAGTTAAATTATACAATTAGTCCCCATTTTTTTTGTTTTAAGTAATTTAATTTTTTCTTTATGATCTTTTAACTTTTCTTTTTTTTTTCATTCAATTTTGCTTCTCCTTCTATTTTCTTACATTTTCCATTTTTTTAACGTATTAGGAAGTTAAAAACCATCATTACCTATAACCAAAACCCATAAACCTATACCATCTGTTAACTATCCAAACCCTCCATTTCTCTCTCTCTCTCTCTCTCTCTCTCTCTCTCTCTCTCTCTCTCTCTATACTCTTTTTCTTTGTTAAAAGAAATGAAGAAGGTAGGAAAACATAGGAAGAAGCAGAAGAGGATAGGAAAAAAAAAAGAAAAGTTAAAATATCATAAAAAATAAATTGTTCAAAACGAAAAAATATAGGAACTAATTGTATAATTTAGCCTAAAAATTTTGTTTGAAATGATGGTTTAATGTGCCACGTTAATTTGTTTGTACACCGTTAACTACAATTAACAACTTAGTGACTAAATGTTACAATACGATAATGTAAGTGACTAAAACATAACGTTTCAAACATTATTGACTAAAATGTAACTTGAGGTAAAAAAAAAAAAAACATAAATGTAATTTATTCAAAACTATTTTAAAAATGTTTGATGCAAGTAGGCTCTTTTCCTTTTATGGAAAAGATCACATATTTAAATTCCTCTTCCAAAAATAAATCATTTCCTTATTTACATATTAAGTAATATAATGTACTGAAGTAATCTAATTATAAGAATAATTGATAATTATTTGTTATCATTTTTTTTTTTTCATGATAAAATAAATTACAAATATTTAAGTTTTCTTTTTAATTTTAGAAATTAACTTTTCACTGTAACTATTGATTTAAAAAGAAATCACAACTTTCTTTTAAATATTATTTCCTTACCAAATCACGTGCTAACCTTTTCTTTGTGCTTATTTTTTCCCTAAAAAATATAATTTTCTATTTAAATATAAATTTTTTTCCAACTTGACGTCTTTCGTAGTTGTCAAAAAAAAAAAAAATTGACTTTCTTGGAGATCACATACCACTTTTTAGAGATAATATAATTATTGGTGATTGAATTTATAATTAGATTTATTTTGGTATTATATTTTTTTCATTTTACTACTTGAATTTGATAATTAATTTTATTTTGATGTTTAAATTTAAAAATTATAGAAGTTTGATGATGTGACACAATTTCAAAATATTATATCATTACTTGAAATTTTAAAAAATTATATAAAATTTGTATAATTTTAACATATCACATTCAATGTTTTAATGACACGACCGGTAGTTGAATAAATTAGGTCATCGATTCTCAATTCCTCCAATTCAATCTGTTCAACCATTGGACAAACAATGATTAAATAAATAATTAAAAGTTCATAATTATTTTTAGAAAAAAAAGAATATAAAGAAATTATTAAATCTGTTTCAGCTGTTGATTGTTGTCCTGATTGTTTATTTTTATCAGTTTCAAGTAGTTATCTAGTCAATTAGTTCAACTCTTTTGTTTGGATCTTTATATTGATCAATTCTTAGTCTGTCTGATCCAGTCATGTTCCACTATCATTGATTACATCTTATTAAAATTAAAGTTTAGGGATCAAAATAAATTTAGTTACCAAATTCAAGTACTAAAATGAACTCAGAAAAATTATAGACATTTAAATCGACCTAATTACCAAATTTAAAAAAAAATTATATTATTCTTTTTTTAACTACTTATCATATTAACAAGCATTAAATTTTAACCAAACCCCAAATTCATCCCAATCTACTAAAAAATAACAATCAAACCATTGAAGGAATCAAAGTTGTCTGGCGTCGAAAAGAATCAAAGTTGTAAAATAATGGAAAAGAAAAAACAAACAAAATCCTATAAATTTAGATACAAAGCAACTCAAATAAAAGTAACATTGTCAAGTACATTGGTAACAAGACAAAAACAAAAAAAAAAAATCCCTAAAATATTTAAGTGCGGATTGAGAATTCGAAGTTGAAAATAATATGTTGAATTTAGATTTGCAAATCTAAAATTTTTGTTTGGATATCAAATAAAAAATTTGGTAAATCTAACATACATATTTGATTCTAGAATTTAAAATTAGTTTTGAAAGCCAGAATTTACAAAATCATTCTTGATTATAAATATCTTCTTCTTTTTTCTTTTATATGATAGTAAAACTTACAAATTTATCTCTGTCATCTTATTTATTTTTATATCTTTTTTTTTTTTTAATGCAAACTGGCAGGTTTTATTGATAGAAACCGTCATAATATGTCTCAAGAAACATTTTGGGAAACAGAAGAAAAAACAAATCTTTTCCTCTTTTCTATCTTAAGTACATCTCTATACCAGAAAAGGAATCTCAAAACACTAAGAGGAAAGGATGACCAGGCTCAAGTCTGAGAAAAACAAACTTCTACTAAAAAAACACGATGACCAAACTTTTTTTAATGTACTTGTTTTCAAAATAATCAATTTTATATAAATTGTAATATGCTTATTTATTTATATTTATTGTATTCATGTTGGAGAGAATAAAAAAAAAAATTAAATCCAGAAATCTAAAAATCATAAATTTTGAATATTTTTGTTGTGAAGAATCAACCAAGGGAAATAGACTGGGACGATGCGGCAGTTGAATTAGGTAAGGAGAAGAGTCGTCGTATTTGATGGTTGAAAAGAGCAAAGAAGATAGTTAAGAGGAAGAGAGAAAGGGTATGTGGTGAAAGGAATGTTTTATTATGTTGAGGTTATCTACATTCTTATTGCAATTGGAAGGCTTATATACACGAGATAGAGATGTGCCATGTGTCAAGATCTCATTAGTGGCAAAGTCACATATTATCTTCTTACAAGGTCGGTGATGTGACCTTATAAGTGTTGGAAAAAAAAAGGTTCGAAAACGATTTTTTTATACAACAAAAAAATAAAAATTTAAAAATTGAGCCGGTTTGTGATATTTATAGCAATAAATTATTCCTAATAAATACTTGTGTTTTGTGCAAGATGGATCCTTGAAGTTCTCGACTTTAAATCGAACACCCTTTGCACTATTATCGTACCACAAATCGCTTCGAGTGTGAGCTTGAATAATTACGACCAAACAAAAAATCATAGTTAATTTTCTTACTTTTAGTAGAAAAGTAAATCTCTCTCTTATAGCAACCAATAGAATTGTTATTCCCAAAAAATTAAAAATAAATTCTCACTATTTTTGGGAAAAATAATAATATCTCAAGTTGTGTGTTTTTAGTCCTACTAGTGAAATATGTTTATAGGAAGAGATAGAATAACCCTAGTTAAATTAGTAGAATAAAAATAATACTTATTTAATAGAAAAACTAATCCCCTAGTTGAATTAGGAGAGAGGAGCAGCTAACCTTAATTAAATACACTAGGGTTGCTGCCCTTCATACATATTATGAGGGGTTTGGGGCCTCTCTTGTATCCAGTCCAATTATACGTGCTTCTTGGACTTTTAACCCAGCATTTATAATTTAATCCAACTCGATGCATGTTTTTCTATTTCCCCAAATATATATAATTAAATTAATTTAAATAAATAAATTGATTTTCCAATTTAATATTTTCTAAACCCAATTCTAATTCTATTAAAGTCATGACAACTATAATGTAACACCCCACACCTGACCTTTTCATCAGATCTGGGTATGGAGCGCCACAAGTCGAACCATTTAAAACACTAAACCTTTCTTTTTAAACTAACTTCCTGATTTGGCAAGTACCCATTTACCAAAGTGGTGTTCCAAAAATTTTGAAAATATATATAATTAAAAAACAACATTTAAATGGCACCACACCATTTCAAAAGATTAAAGAAACAAGTAAATGGCCTTTCTTGGCAGCTTAGAAAATATCCATGAGATCGGACGAAATTTCCTTTCGAGTTACTACTTGTACTATAGTTTAAAACTCAATTTAATTAAATCTGATAACGCCTAAAACCACAATTGATAACAAGCTAACAAGGCTACCAATAAGCATCCAAAGTACAAAGTATTGTTTCAGAATACAATTTGATGATTTTTAAATTGCGGCACCTAATAATCGTCCCAATACCCCTAACAATTACATGTCACATAAAGAAAATTAGAAAGGCTGATAAATGGGCCACTAGTCTGGCTGATCCTTTACTATCCCCAAGTTCAACTACCGACCTGAAAGTAGGAAGAAGAAACTAGGTAAGTTCATTAGAACTTAGTGAGTTCATGAGAAATGAATCCCATTAAAATACCATCAAACATTAAGAGGTCAGACTTAAACTGACAAACTAACATGCCATACTTGGCGGATGAAACTTTTTCTGATCCGAAGTATCCGCTGGTGTATACTACTGTAACCAGACTTAGCCTACCGACGAACACTAATTGTTTTTGAATTCTCACATATGACTGAACACAGGCACAACTGTTCTGCGTGTACGCCCCTTACGTGGACTACTATTTTATAACTATCAGGCCTACTACTAACATTTCATACAATGCGCACTTCTTATTTTACACTTTTTATCTTACACTCGTAAACCTTTTTTCCCACATACTCCCTTCCTTGTACGAGCTTTTGATCCTAGTTCCGAAGAATCATTTTTCCTGTATCTTTATATCGCTTATCAGAGCTATTTACCATTCATTACCTCAATACCCCTTGGCTTTCTTGTTTATTTTCGAACACACACATGTTCTCTCGCAAGGCCAAGTTTTCACTAGTCATGGTTTGCACTGGAGTGCCATATCGGAGGCAAAATATATTATCCTATGTCTTTTTTTTTTTTTTATCTTTATACAGAACACCTCCCTATTGCCTCTTTACACCAATCTAGATACAAAGCTTGTGCATCAAGGAATGAGTATTTATACCACGTTTTTGAGTCTGTTTAACGTTTATATCCTTGTATGCAATGACACTTTGAACACATTTGCTTAGACATGAGCATTAAAGCCACAAGACAAAGCCACTTACATGGATGTACAACGTTAAAGGTTAAATGAAATAACACAAATTTCCAGCTCAAGGTACGAAGGATTTCACCAGAATACTTTACTTAGAGCTTTATCTACTCTACGGGTTCATTCCCTTTGGTATTGAGACCTTCTCCCATTTCTTTGGCTAAAACAATAAAACAATATTTTTAAACATCAAAAATACCTAAAACTTTATGAAATGTCATGAATCTGAAGACATGCAAACAATTTTTGGTCAGAAGTTTCCTTCCAATCTAGTATCCAAATGAAAATCCTACTGAACCTCTCTTACAGTAGCTTCTTCTACTTGGTAAAGCTTAAAGGAATATTTAAGGGTTTACCAGTAGCCAACTAGCATAAAAGCCTTCCTAAGCTTAACAGATGACACATTCGCTGACTACGAAGAACTCTCTTGATTTTTCGACAATAACAAAGAATAGAAGAGAAGATGAAACATGAATCTTCTCTCCACTATCAGGTTATCCTATTTATAGATAACTCATAACCAAATCACACTCAGGATTTACTCTAATCATTACTCATTCTCACATGCTTCCACTAATTAATCATATCCTACGAGGCTCTTTAAGTGTCCTAATTATTGACACATTACCTCCTTTAAGACGTTAGATGACTAAAACATGTCCTACTAACTACTAAGTTTGCATTAGCAATGACACAAAAACACAGATGGCGGTCTCATTAGTAGAAAAGTCTGCCTAATTAGGTTATCACCACAATCAAGAACTCGCCATTCTGTGAAGTGGTACTCCACAGTATTGACGAAGTTTTAAGAGGTACTTCGCCTCGAATTTACCAACCTTACTAAGGGCTAGTTTGGCAATGCCTCGAATTTACCAACCTTACTAAGGGCTAGTTTGACAATGCTTTTGAAAAGTGCTGTGGAAAAGTACTTTTGAGAAGTGCTTTTGAAAAGTTTGGTTTAAAAATGGAGTGTTTAACATTACTGTCAAAAAGTGCTTTTGAGAAATAAAATGTCTATTTTAGACATGTTGTTATCAAGTAACAAATATACATTTAAATAATATTTAAATTATTTAATATTATTATATTTTAGTAAAAATATAAAAAAATGTATTATAACTTGTTAATATTTTAATATATGAAATATAAATTTTAAATATTTTTAAGTAATAAATATTAATTATTTATAAAATTTAATTAGAATATATAAATTATATTTTAAATATTTAAATATAACAATTAAATATTTGTAATTAGTATCTTAAAAAATATTTTTTATTTTTAATTAATGATTTTAACATATTTGCAATTAAGCACCAAGAAAAAAAAAAGAAATTACTATGTTATTGAAGGGGTGAAAAGTAATTAAGCACTAAAAGTGCTTTTGGGAGAGGAAAAGCTAAAAATTTTAGCTTCTCCTTTTTAAAAGTGCTTTTGAAAAGCACTTCTAAAAAGCTAAAAATCTCAGCCAAAAGCAGCTTGTTCTGCACAGCTTTTCTTCCAGAAGTGCTTTTAGAGCCAGAAGTGCTTCTTTTTAAGCAATGAAAAACAGACCCTAAGTCTAAGTCTCACAACTTAGGCAGCCTTCACCAGCGTGGTCTCCCAAACCAAACTAGCTCGCCAAACAAAGGTGTGACATACCGTAAAAGAATCTATGAGAAAATATATTTAATTTCTACATTCAACGGATTCACAATGACCAATTAATTTAATTTCAGTTTCGAACTTCAATTATTTACTTAAATAATAATTCATGTGGCACCCCAAATCCAGGAAGGAAGGTCTGACCCAAATTCGAAACGTTACTTTAGTGACTTACGTGACTCTTCTTACCAACCACCAAAACACACCATTCATACCATGCAATACATGCATATTATTCAATTAGCCATTAAAAATAAACATACAAACCTGAGTCGTGCTTTGTCTAGCAAAATAAGAATAAGGGTAAAAATGTTATTTCACATCTATTGCACAAAACAATAATAAATTATCGAATTAATCCTACCTAAAATAGAGACACCTTATTTTAGACTACATTTGAAAATTTCAATTCATAATGATAAGTAAATCTCATTTAATTTTAAAACAAAGTTTGAAGGACTAAATCGTAATATTTGCAAAATATTTGGAAATTTTTTTTTACAAAATTAAGAGTAAAATTATAAAATTTACCACATATGACATAATCATGTCAATTTTCATGTCATTTTAACATGTTTAAGGACTCAAATTACATAATACAAAAATCAAAATCAAATTGTAAAGTTAACAAAACATGTCCAGGACACATAGTCTACCACGTCGTGACGACGCAATTATTCTCATCATGACTTCACTTAGAAGGGGGCTTTCGTCGGGATGACGATTCCTTGTCGCAACGTCATTTATGGCTCATCACGACGTCGACTAGTATATTTGCAAAAAAATTACAGCTTGCATAGGACACTTTAACACTCAATTATACATACCATTTCATGATTTCATGCATTTCCCTATTCTAACATATCATATAACATACATACATCATACAAATCATACTCATTTACACTAAATCATGCATTAACATGATTTGGCATCCAATCCAATTACCTATGCTAGCATGCTTTTCTAAAGTCCCACTTCAATCTACTCAACATACCAAAATTGCATATAAGAAAATTGTAAGAGCTTTATAGGTCTATACCTTAGCATTTGGTCATTTTGCATTTTTCCAAGCATTCATCCAATCATTCAAGCATCTATAACCACAAATCACTTAGGCACATGCATTTTAATCAACATATAACCTAACCTTTCATCTAGTATCATTCGTGCAACAATTCAAGCAATAAAAGCATCCAAAAACCATTTATAAAAGTCATTAAATAGTCCATGGAATGTCCAATTACAAACCAAAACAAAAACTAAAGTTCAATCCCTCAAAATGATCCCACATTGTCATCCCTTATTATCCAAGAAAACCATCTCACATACACAATCAAGTTACTTTACCTTGGGATCACAGGCTTGCTCACTTCACCACTCCACACAATATATTTCTCTACAAAAGAATAAACACAAGAAAACCATCCCACATTGCATTAATTATAGCACACCAGTTCACTCACATTTGCAACATTGGCTTCAATGACAAAAGCTCAAGTAAGCTTTTGTTTGCCTTTTTCCTTGCTTGTAAAAGCTTCCAAGTGATTTGACACTTTGCATACAAATCAAACATGATGCAAATACATCACAAATAGCAACAAGTAGAATCAAGTCACTTTAGAATCATAGATCTAAGTTTTTCTAGTTTTGCCGAAATAGAAGTTTCAACACTCAAATCTCGTTTCTAGAACTTGAATTTGTTTTCAAACTTCCTAAATATCATTCAATTTCAAATCTAAACTATAAATTTCATTAAATTACACAGATCTAACTTTTTTGGAAAAATCAAGCCTGTATGAAGATTAAGAATGGGCAAACGTTCAATTCATTAAAATTCCTTAAGGATTTGTTAAATTAAGTTTAGAAACCTTTTAATTAGATCAAGATGAATTGAAAATCACTTTAAAATAGTAAATTAGCTTAGTATTACGAGATCTACCATTTTCAAGTAAAAAATCAGTTTAAAATCATTAGATCTATTGAGATCTTGATTAAATAAATTAAAACTTGAATTGAAATAACACCATACTTAGTGTGATCGCTAAGAAATTAGAATGTTACCTTAATTTGAAGAAATCAACGGGTTGAGGATCAAATTCGAGCTAAAATTTGCTAAGAACAATGGTAAAATTGAAGGAAAAAAGATGAGTTTTCTTTAAAATTGAAAAGAAAACTTGTGTTTTGATAAACGATAAATTATACATATTTTTACCTTATGTTTAGCCTATATTTTGGATGAATTATTATCAATTTAGTGAGAATTGGTGCTCTTAATCTTTCTTTTCATATCTTACACTTAGGAGAGCATAGGGAAGAGAAAAAAAACGGAAAATGGACCAAAAACCAGAGAAAATGGGCCAAAATGTGAAAACGCACGGCCCAAGAAGTCACCACACGGCCCTGGCACACGGCCGTGCCACACGGTCCAGCCCCGACAAGCACGGCCAGGCCACACGGCCGTGCCCCAATCGACAGAATCTCACACGGCCTCTTGTCGAAGTACACGGGCGTGGCACACGGGCGTGTTCTAGTCGTGAGGAAGAGGAATTTCACTCGGATTTGGATACTTAGGGGCTAAGAAAGCCATTCTAAACTCTATATAAAGACCCTAGGAGGCAACTTCAAGGGTGTGCTTATTTTCCGCTAAGGGAATCCTCTTTTCTCTCGAGAAAAGAGCGCCATAGTTCTGCCAACACAAGAAGTGAAAGCAAGGAATTACTCCAAGAGAAGCCGATTGATTCATCCCAGAAGCCAGAATTCTACATCAAGACAGAGGATCTCCCTAAATTCCTTCAGGGTTCTCGGGTTCTTTTTGTTTTGTTATCTTAATACTTCTGAGATGTTTTCTTTCTTTATTATGAACTAAACCCCTCAAATACTTGAGGGGGATGAAACCTAAGACGAATCTTGTTATTATTTATTCTTGAGTTATATGATAAATACTTGAGTTGTTCTTAATTATGTGTGCTTAATTCTTATGTTAATAAGCCTAGGTATTAATTCAAGAAACGGATGTGCTTAAAGCAGAGGAGCAAAAGTCCCTGTGATAAGAGTAGATCTACCATAATTAAGCAGAGTTGCATGCAACCCTAGACATAGGGCGACATAAATCTGCTGGATTAAGGTCAAACCTAATATAGGGAACCATGGATCTAATTAATGCAACCTAGGATGTTAATTAATAAAGAAACTTTAGTTAACAGCCTAGGCCTAGTTGCTCTTCACCTCGACAAAGGGTTTAGCATAAATTAGGGATCTCTACGGATCAAGTCAAGTGAATAAATCATCTAACTCAAGAACCAATAACAAGTGAAGTCTAGGTGGATTCTCCCTTAAGTATTGCCCATATCAATAAGCTTTTCCCTAAAGTTTTTCCCCAATTTACTTTTTGTGCACTTTTAATTAGTTTTAGAATTAGTTTCAACCAAACCTCTTTTATTTTCAGGTTAGATAATAGAAAGGAAGTAAGTATTAGTACTTTTGGTTCCCTTGGGTACGATAACTCGGTCTTGCCGCTAAACTATACTACTGTTCGATAGGTGCGCTTGCCTTTAATATCGTGATATTAGTTAGTTTAGGTGTGATCAGTTTTTATAAATTTTATTACTTAATATCGCAAGCATATCATGTTTGGAAGGCTAGAAAATCAAAGAGGATCAATCAATTTGAGAGAGAAACATTAGATTTAGATTTTAGAAGAAATTTGAATAGATGTTGAAATGGGAGGAAAGAGACATGTGTGGTCTTTAAATAGCCAACCAATTTTTTAAATTGGGCAATTGCCTTTTTGGCCACGTCCAGTTTCTTTCCTTTTTTCAAATCAGTCATTGTTTTCAATTAAAACTCATTTTTTAAATTATTTTCAAATCTGATCTAGTTTTAAAAATTTGTTTTAAGAAAATTAATTCTCGGACACCTAATTTTAATTTCTTAACCTAAATTTTTAATTCTATTTATTTTAATATTTTATTTTATTTATTCATATTTAATTAATAGTCTAACCTAACTTTGGTTTTTGATTCACTAACCCTCGATTTGCTAACCCAATTCTACTAATTCGATTTTTGAGATGTGATAATTCAAAAAAACTTAAATTAATTATTAAGTCATTTTCATATTTAGTGAGAAACCACATTCATTTCTGATGTAACTCATCTCTCTAACTTTATCATTTCTACCAATTTTTGTTCTTTTGATTCTAAATACAATTCATTTTTTTTTTTGTTTCAATGAGCTAGTAGAAGGACCAATTGGATATATGTGGTTAAGACTCAAACGATTTATAATTAAATTTTAGCTTTCGCATATTAATGATAAACTCATTTAGTGACAAAGTCATTCTACTATAGTATCATGATTGAGCTCACCCCGATTACATACCATTATGAAAGCTACTCGATCAGTGCTCGTCCAATGACCTTGTCATAAGTGTTTTATCCTCATAGGATATCCTTAATCTCTTTGGGATAAATTTGATCTCCTAATATAATCCTATTTTCTTGTAATACCCTTTAACCCTAAACCGTCGCCGGAACAGGGTTACAAGGCATTACCAAACAAATCAGACAATTTACAGATAATTCTTAATAAATAAATAAGATAAAGTTTATTTAACAAATAAATTATAGTATAGTCATAAATGTATATAAATTATATTTTACTTCTATAATTGATTTTATTCGTTCATTTTTCATTTTGTTTTTTTTTTTATAAAAATTTCGGCAGCATTTCTGCTTATTTTTACATAAAACCCCCTGCAAATTCAATCCAGAAATAAACCATTCCAACACCAATGGCACAATCAAAAACAATTTAAAAACTTAAATACACCTAAATTATGATCAATTAATTAACATAGTAATTTAATAACTAAACATTCATAATATTAATCAAAACTAAAATAATAACTTCATTTGTTTTTCATTCTAACTTAAGACTAATTATATAATATAATTTTTACCATTTTATCAAGCTAATAACAAAATATGGTATATCATTCTTACAACCAACATTACAAGCATACCTAAATAACCTATACAATGCCTAGTACATGCCACTTTCAATTAAGAAAAGAAAACATCACCAAAATCTTTTGCTGAAGTCGGGATCGTTCGGATGCTGAACCAGGACACTTGACTCATTTTAACCTGCGCACGGAAACAACCGTACGCTGAGTATTCCATACTCAGTGGTATTACCATAATTCAAACTTTAATAGCAATAATAATAAAATATAAAAACTAAGTATATAATAACAATTCATTTTTAAACTTTCATTTAATAACAATAATAAAACAATCTTCAACTATTCTTCAATTTTAGTCACTAATTACATTTATCAAAATTTTAATCACCACATTCACATTAATTTCATGCATTTCATTTCCAATCTAAATTTTCAGTCCACAATTTCAATTTCTTTCATATTCAGTAGTATAATTGATCAAGTTTATTTGATCTTCTCATTTCAATTATTCACCCTATTAACAATTCGGATTTTTACGGATACACGGATTCCAACCCAAACACACCAGTACAGCACATTGTGCCTAAAACGGTACATAGTACCTGATCAGTATACGACACATAAAGTGCCTGAAACGACACACAAGGTGCCTGAAATACGACACATAAAGTGCCTGATATACGACACATAAAGTGCCTGATCGGTAAAGCCGGCAAATCCCGTACATTTTCAGATCCTATGGCATGCCAATTATATCCGACTCCGCCCGACTAGTTAATAGGGTATTTCAGTTCTCAATTTACTTTCATTTCCAATCCAGAACACTTTTTAATTACAATTTCACCTTCAAATAAATTTATAATTTAATTATACATACACATTCACCATTCAATTCAATTCTCATTCAACTCAAATATCAATACTTACCTTATATCTCACTTATTAAATATGAAATTTATATAAAACATTTAATAAAAAGTAATTTGAATTATAGTAATACAAACCGTGAATTTTGTTTTCGTTTTAATCCTCGATAGCTTTCTCCTTTCCTTTGTGCGACGATGTCCCGGGTTCTTTGTTAACTACGAAAATAATAATAATAATTTATAATCATCAATACAACACAATTCAATTTAATTCATGAGCCTAACATGCAAATTTAACCATTTTTAATGTATATAAAATTTCACCATTAAGCTGTCTACTTGCGACATTGTTACTAAATTATTTATATCTTGAGCTATGAAACTCCAAATTAATATCCGTAAATTTTCCTTGAAACTAGACTCACATATATTCTTACCATAAAATTTTCATAATTTTTGGTCTAGCCAATTAGTACAGTTTATTCATTAAAATCTCCCCTGTTACTCCATTCGACAATTCTGACCTCTCTCTACTAAAATTCAATTATCTCATTGTACAGAACTCAAATAAGGTCCATGTTTATTTCTTTTGAGACTAGATTCATTAAGGAGTTCACACATATAAATTACACTCCATAAAAATTTTTGTACAATTTTTAATGATTTTCCAAAGTCAAAATAGAATATCTCAAAATTACCCTGAACCAGTCTTACATAATTTCAAATATCTCTTGATTCATAAATTCATTGTTTACACTATTTCTACTACAAGAAACTAGGCTCAATAAGATTTAATTTCATATCTTATTCATCCTCTAATTCAATTCCTACAATTTTTAGTGAATTTTCAAAGTCAGACCATTGCTACTTCCTAAAACTGTTTTGATGTAAAATGTTAATAACCAAATTTATAACACCAATTCACACATTATTTCTATTCAAATTTCATTCAAACTCAAATTTAACTATTAATTTTCAACATATTTTCTTAATTTCGAATTTTCCTCAATTTAATCCCTAAAACACAAGAACTTATAGCTTACCTTGCAATTCAATCCTTATATCTATTCTGACTTGAATTTCATTCAATTTAACCCCTATTTCATCATTTTATTCAACATGAACTTTGTTTAAAAACCTAAGAACTTGCAAACTAACAACTTAATTTCATTAAAAACTTATTTTAAGACTTCTAAAACATCAAAATTATGAGAAGAGGACTTGATTGAGCTTACCAATTAACTCCAAGCTTCATAAACCCTATTTCCCCTTTTTATTTTCTTTCTTTCCTTCCTTCTCTGTTTCGTTTCTTATGTTCTGTTTCTTTTCATTCTTTTTTTTTGTTTTGTTTATTATATATATATAATGTAATAATATAATAATATAATAATGTAATAATATAATAATATTATTCTTTATTACTAAGTAATAATAAAATATATATAAGATCTAATAAAAATCTATATTTTTATTAGTTATGCCGCCTCAACTTCTTCAATTGGCATAATTTCCTATTTAGTCCTTTTTATTTTCTATGGTTCTATAATTAAACTTTTACCCTTTATTCAATTTAGTTCTTTTTACTAATTACCCTAAATTAAGCTAAATTTACTTAATTGAAACCTAATTAAACACACTACTAGATTCATAATTATTCCTAATAATTATTTACGAACTTGATTTGCTAAGACGGATGCCCGATAATGTACTTTTTCAGTGCCCGTGAATTTTGGGTCATTACATTTCTCTCATGAAAAACATTACATATTTCTTCATCGAAATTTAATTACTATCAAATAGTAATTAAGTCATTTATCATAAAGACAAACGACCTATGGCCACATTTACTTTTCATATATTATGTAATGTTAATGAAATGATATCATTTACCCATTTATTGGGTTATGAATTCTACTATTGTGAACGATGCTACATACTGTAAGATTCATATACCCAATGGACCAGCTTTCGGTTCTTTATCTATTTGAACTTACGATTTTACTTACATTAAAGTATACGAGTCACACATATATAGTCCATCATCCACTCAAGATTGAGGTATGTCACATTATGAATGTCAAAAGTGAATAAATCCATAAACAAATTTAAGATTTATTCTAATTGTGTCATGTCCGATGTACTGTTAGTCCAGTTAGTCACATTTGTAACACCCCTAATCCGTCCCCAATGCCAAAATCGAGTTACAGGATGCTACAGCAAATAACAGAACATGTACATGAAATTTTAAATTAAGAATTCATTAATATTCAATAAATATCATACAACAAACAATTCATGATTTACAACCAAAACCGGGCTTAAAACGAGCTTACGAAAGCTTTAAAATCATCTCGGAAGTAAAGAATGACTAATTTGAAAACTTAACAAAAAGTAAGGAAAAATATGTAAATAGGGGTCACACAGCTGTGTGACAGGCTAAACCCGTGTGGCAAAAAGTTACTCAGCTGTGTGGCTGGGTTGTGTATCTGATTGAGGCCGTGTAAAACATTAAGAGATCCAATTTCAAAACATACACAGGCGTGTGGCCAGCCAGTGTTACAAACTATAACCATGTATACAAGTGTTCTGTAATTTTCATAGAGCACACAGCCATGTCACCTGTCCGTGTGTGACACACAACCGTGCGTTAGCCCGTGTATAATGTATATAACCCCTAAGATGCAAACTACAAACCAACTCTTCAAAGTGACTTATAATGCATCCAACTAATTCATCAATACCTAAACCATTATGCCCAATTTGGCACCAAAACACATGTAACAAGAATTAATAAGAACCATTTTATATTCCTTATCCATTTCATACCAAAGTAGTCACAAGCTCAAAACTTATCATAACTAACCATTCATATTTACATAAAAAGAAGTACCCAAAATTTATGAGCTCAACCATTCATCATTTTATCAAATTACCATATATCTATATATACATAAAGATCAACTATGCCAAAATACATTCATCGCTTTGCAAGTATTTAACCATCCTATGTACATGTCATAAATAACCAAACTTGAACATTCAAAAGTATACTAAATTGGAAGATGATAGGTGTGTAGTTCTCGTTGATCCGATCGACATATTTCGAACGTCCAAAATCCACAAGGAAAATAGTAACATCAAGAAGTATTACAAATACTTAGTAAGCTCATGCAATATAAACAAATGACTTACCTTAACCACTCAACAACTATATAATTCATTATACAAACAATTTCCCTATCAAAACATAACAAAGCACATCAATAGGTAAGACTTTTGAATTATAACCATACTTATAATTTCAAAGAACACCATATCAATTCTCAAATAAACACATATCACATATCTTTTTCATATACGTCTTTTTCCAACCTCAACTTCATAACATCGTATTTATTATCTTTAACTTACGTGTTGAAACTTATAAAGAAACTCAATGAATAGGTGAAAATAATATATGATGCTCATCTAAGCTAATCATATACACTAGTGTCAAGTTACCCGTCTGAGATAAACCTATAAAACAAAATCAGGTTACTCGTTTGAGCGAAACCTATGTCACATGTATCTTCAAGTCAACAAAAAAATGATAAAGCTCAAAATCATTGGGTATCAATCCGTAACCTCGTATACGAGACTTTTACTAAGTTCATCGAGATTAATCTCAACACTTCTATACAATAAAATTTCATTTCAATTAAGTCTAACTCTAATTTGCATACTATTTCATAACCAATCCAAGCTTTCAATAAAACATGAATAAAAATTTAAACATAATTCAACAACCAATCAAATTTATTTACATTATATGAACTTACCTGGCAAAATTGTAATGGTTTATATGTCAAAGACTAGTCAGTAGTTTTTCATTTTCCGCATATGTCCTCCGATTGTTGTATATTTCAATCTAAACAATAACTTAACTCAATTATCCATTCCAGATGTCATTTAACATCATATTAAATTTATATAACAACTCAATTTCATCTATATAATAATTCTTCAAGTTTTGCATTTATTTCAATTTAGTTCCTAAAATCAAAACCATTTTAACTTTCACATTTAAATCATGTTTCATGATCCATTTTCAAATAAATCCTTATAATTCGCTCTACTAATGGTACTTAACAAAAAGTTATGATAGTTTCTTCAACTTTTTGTTTTAGTCCCTAATTGCAAAATTAAAAAAAAATCAGTTTACAAAATAGTCCTTAAACATTTTTAAGCTTACAAATCTATCATTTACTATCAAGAACATCCAAAAATCATTAATGGTAACTTTTAAAACCTTTAACAGTTTTAAGAAATAGTCCTTAGGCTAGCTAGATTAAGCTACAACAATTTCAAAACACATAAAATTTACAAAAAAAAAAAGTTAAAAAATGGCTTACCATGCAAAGCTACAAAGCTTAGCCAAAACTTTCAATCTTTGACAATGGAGGAACAGTGTGGATAAGAAGAAAAGATTATGAATCTTTCATCTTTCTTTTTGTTTTAGAATTTAACATGTTTTAATATTAAAAACTTAAATTCTAATAATATAATCATATAAAATGGGCACCAACCGTCCAATATATATAAATATGGTTAAATTAACAATTACATCCCTTAATAAGCCTTGATTAACTCTTTTATCAACTAAAATTAAATAGCAATCAAGTTTTACGATTTTTACAATTTAGTCGTTGTACTTTAATTAACAATTTAAACACCAAAATTTCTAGACCAAACCTCACTTCACCTATAATATAGCTCCATAAATATTCAATGGAAATATTTACAAGCTTGGTTTACAAAATCGAGGTCCCGATACCTTATTTTCTAAAACTAATTGACTTTCAATATGAACCACTTGTATTGTATCTAATTGACCAGTTAATAATTTTATCAAATCATGATTCACTATATTACTATATTTAACTCATAAATATTAAATAATAATATTTACAGACTCACTTATCAGAATTATGATGTCGAAATCACTATTTTCGACACCACTGAAAAACGGGTTGTTGCAACATCTATGTCTCTATTTTATGGGAGTCATCCGCTGTGATGCTCAAGATAAAACATCTTCTCAATTGGACTTGATAGACAACACATTAGTCATTCAATCGATTTGCTCATTTTCGATTAGACTAAGGACATATTTAGGTTCATCTACTAATATAAGTTGTCCTTTCGTATTACGATTCGACCATGTAATACCACTTAATATTAGTTAAACATTATAACTAGTGAACTAATATTTGCTTCCATTTTACTTTGCGTGCAAAAAAACTATTGAGGATAATATATAAAAGGTATTAATATAATTCATGAATAATTTTATTAAACCAATCTATTCAAAAAAAATATACAAGTGTATAAACGAATATACTACACTTAAGGCACCAGATCCAACAATAAGTTGGTGGCACAATGTCTTGGGACGACTAAATATTAACTGGCACAGGGTTCCATGCATTACTAATAGAGGTAATCAGTGGTGGAGGTCCTTTAGTTTGACAACAAAGCAACACTATGTCAAAGGTCCACCCAAAGTGAGGTTTTCCTAAAGGGTCCATGTGTAAGGTTTGTGGAGGTGGTATAACTATTGTCTCCTAGAGGGGGAGAGGTTATAATTTGACCTTTGCCTATTCTTATGACAGGGAAGGTTTACCAGCGCCAGTTGCAACTTACTAAAGTTCTTTATAATTTTGAAATTTAAAATTTAAAATTACAGTTTATGTAATGCCCCGAATTTTGGGCCTAGAAGTTTTAAGTTTAGAGCATAGGGATAGTGAAGAGGCTACACTTAAGAGATTAGTTGTGCATTCTAGTGACTAGAATGGGCTTGCTGGTTTGGTGGTATAGTGAGTGTTAGCGAACCTCAAGGTCATAGGTTCGAGTCTTTTGTGTGTGTTTTGGAATCATTTCATTTTGTGTTGGTTTAAGTTAATATTTTATTTATACATATATTTACTTTTTATTTTTATTATTTATTATTATTTCTATTATCTTTGGTTATACATTCTTTTTTGTTTTTTCTTTTGCTTCTTTTTATTTTCTTTTTTTTTTCTCTTAATAAAGCTACTCAAAAATCAATTTTGGCTTTTTCGCATCGGGGATTTTCGCTCCTCCATCGTCCTTTCCGATCGCAAAGATAAGTGTGGGATTAGAAACATTGTCTTCTCATTATTGTTTTTACACTGGCATATGGGTTTGGGAATTAGGGATTTGGGTTTTGGAGTCACACGGTCGTGTGGCTAATTTGAGATTTAGGGATCCCACACAGGTGTGTGTTTCGAAACACACGGTCGTGTCTAGTGGGCACACAGACGTGTGAGACCCTCACACGGTCGTGTCTGCTCTGCACTCTATTGTAGTGAAATTGGACAGTGAGTTATACGGCTTGTTCACACGGCCGTGTTCCTGCCTCACACGGGCGTGTGCCTCTGTCACACGGGCGTTTAGACCCCACACAGTCTGGATTGCTCCATACAGCCGGAGCATATGGGTGTGTGGCCCGCTCTCGCCAAATAATGTTTTTAGGTCAAGTTTAATTATATTCATAACTCTGTGTGTTCCAACCCTCGACTGAGCTTTGCTAAAGGTAATTATGACTCTGATCTAGGCTTGATATGTATGTTATTGTGTTTTCTTGTAATTGGTTGTGTGATAAGCTTGATACTAAATTCGAATTATGAGTGTGCACATGTCTGATTCTGTAACTATTGATTAGATGTGAGTGTCTGCTTCTGATTAATTGTCTAAAACTGGTATTCTGATTGTGTACATCTAACTGCATACATACTTATGCATATACTATTTTTGGGTGGGATTTTGAAGTGAAGGAAGATTGACTGAACTGGCAGTTTAACTGTATATTGTAGCCCCTAATACCCAGAGGGTCATGGGCAGTCCCAATACCTAAAGGGTCGTAGACTTTACTAATAATGGTATAGTAAATTACCGCATTATGTTATACCGCATGTACGTTAGCTACGCTACGTACCGTTAACTGAACTGGTAGTTTCACTGCAATTTATCAGTATAGCGAATTACCGCATTGTACTATACCGTATGTACGTTAGCTACGCTACGTATCATTAACTGAAGTGGCAGTTTCACTGTAATTTATCAGTATAGCGGATTGCTGTATTGTATTGTACCGTATGTACGTTAGCTACACTACGTTCCATTATCTAATCTGGCAGTTTATACTGTATATCTGTACTGCGATTTACCGCATTGCACAATATAGCTTATATGGTAGCTTTTCTGCGTAATATACATGACTGGCAGTTTATTTGCATATTGTTAGCCCTAATACCCAAAGGGTCGAGGGCGGTCCCAATACCGTGAGGGTCTTTGACAATGTTGATAGCCATCGTTACAGGTAACCCGGGATGACATCATATGGAGTGTAGGGTTGGATGGGCTTTTCGAGGTCCGACATGGAGTGATTGGTTGGATGAGTTAAACAACTCTATGATGAGTGATGGGGGACGGAGAGATGTGTTGGCTGGATGGGTGGGTTTTTTTTAACTCAACTGTATTCATATGTATCTTATTGATTGTTTTATGGTTGCGACTGTTTGATTGTACTGTTCGACTAAAAGGCACTTGTGCCTATGTGAAATTGTTAAACTCTGATTGTATCCGACTGACTGAATTGAATCTGATGACTATTGAGAATTATTTCTACTGTGCCTGAATGGGACGTGGGACTGTGAGTGACTGATTGTCATGTATGATTGAAAAGTACTTATGGTGTGTTTGATTTTGGGCGAATATGCTCAACTGTCATCTGTTGGTAAGTTCGCTTTTTATATTTCGACTAGTTCTGAATAATTCTGTAAGTATGTTCCATTTCTGGATCTGTAGTTAATGGGTTTTGATTTCACACTGAGCTTGAGTAGCTTACCCCCTCTTCTGTTTTCCCTTTTAGGTACCTTTCTGATTTCTGACGCTGGGCTCGGTACACAAAGGTCTCGGACAGTTTCGACAGAGTGAATTATCAGTTTGTGATTGCTAGTTTTAATCTTATATTTGATTTTTGAACTGTAAGATTTTATAATATTGTGGTACAAATTCTGTTTTAGATTTTCATACGTACAATTATTCTAGTTATTTTCAAACTAAACTATAAATCTATTTGAATTTTAAATTTCACTGCAATGGTTCGATTTTTACTTAATAAAGTTTGAATGTTCTTAACTTATAAAGGGATTGTTTTTTTGTAAAATTTCTCATGATCACTTCAGTAATCAATGTAACATTCCGAATTCGATCTAGACTTCTATGCCAAGTTGGGGGTGTTACAGTTTAAGATTGGCTTTAAAATTAAATACAGTGAAAAGTTTGTAAAGGTATATATTAAATGGCAGTGTGCCTCTTAGGAAAATCGAGGTGATCAATGTTAATAACCAAGCTTGTGTAGTCCTTTAAAGTGATTGAAAATGCTATACACTTTACTTCGTTAGAATCACTTAAAATGTTCATGTGATAGCTATAGTAGATTAGGTGATCATGCGGATCTCCACACCCATTATACAACATCTTAAGAAATTTGAACATTTGGGGGACACGATGTTCGAATATTTCTAGGGCCAAAAGCTCATTGGTAGATCCTAAGTAAGCCAAACAATTCTACCCTCTTAAAATCTTCCATCTATTTTCTCTATTGTTGTATTTGTAACACCCTATACTCGACTCGATTCACCGGATCCGAATAAAAGCTATTACAATACTTACATACTTCACTAAAATTTTCAATCTGCGAAAAATCATATTGAGTGTACCTCTTATTTGTTTAAAATCCTTTCTAAGACAATGGGTTTGAAACAATACATTTATCGTTTATCATAACTTTCAAAGGTAAAATAAGACCTTACATCAAATTGTCTGATAAAATAGACATATTCGTAGCGTATATTACTAGTTGTCATTTGTAAAACATGTTTCTATAAATGTTCCATTGCATGCATAATATTTTCCTCATTTACCTCCATGGCGCATCACTGGCTTAGTCTTTCTCTCGGCATTCTGGTTCAATTCACAGACCTGCATACCAAAAGTCATATGTAAGTTCAAAGGAACTTAGTAAGCCTTATTCATTATTACATTTAAACGGTGTAATAGAATTCTTCGAATCAAGGATTTGGATTGCTTCTTAGACTTTAGCGAATACTTCTCTAGTTTTTTGTTAGATTATAATCATACGCCAATCTCTACACTTATCCATCTTATACATATTTCACCCAACTGGCAGATCTCAGATTTTTCACCATGCTTCAAATCCCATTATATAATTTTTTTGCAGTTGTGGTTAGATACACTTCTCAGAATAATATTCGATTGATACTACTCTTAATGAATTCCTTTACAGGACCTAACGATTATCAGAACACCAGTTACAACGTATCTTCAAATCAGTTCAGGAAGACATACTGACTTAGAAGAATACATCATTTTAATTCAAGCAATCGAATCCTAAATAACTTCAATACAGAACCTAAGAAGTTGCAAGTTTTGCAGGCACTTCTACTACCTCATATTTCGATACATAAGGTTTCTATCATAGCAGATCACTAAGACAGATTTATTAGTTGGTTACTCTGTTGAAAATCTTATTAGAAAATGCCTCATAGGCATACCTAGATCTCACGCAAGGCAGACTAGCATCTCACCACTTGATCATTATAGAATTCACTTTACAGATTTCTCAGATAATATGCCATAAAAGATTTCCAGAGAATTCGCCACAAAGGCTTTCCAAAGAATATGCTGCAAAAGCTTTCCAGAGGATTCGCCACAAAGTCTTTCCATGAAACTTATGTTTATAATCCTGGTGGACCATCTTTGTGGATGCCATGGAGCTTCTCCCATATGGTTGGATACATTCATGCCTTTTTGGCCTATTATCATATAATGTCATGCCTATGCACTTTCCACATATATTTCGTGATCTGCTAGTCTGATTAGCATTATAGTTCCCCTACCGTAGGCTACACAATAAATTTCTATTGTCACCATAATTTGTCTGTCCGATTAGCAATAACCTACCCTACCGAAGGCAACATAAACAGATCTCTTTCTCACCTTTTTACATAACCTAGAATTATTAGGTATTGAACCCATATAATAGGAAAGTATTAAGCAATGACTACACACACGCCAATGACAACATCTTATATCACATAACGTTATATCATGCCACACATTGTTCACCTCATTTACATATTTGTAGATATATCTCAAAAACACATATTCACATAATTACATGAAATGTAGAAGTTAAGTTTAAAGACTCACTAGAGACCTACCTTAACCTCGGCCTGGAGCTTTCGTTTTAACTGTTTGTCTCAATGAGTAGCAGCAACTACTTAAAAGATTATAAGATTTCCATTAAAATCCCTATTACAGACATTTTACTAACATTTCAATTGTATGTGACCCCGATACAAGGTCTTCCTATAACATATTTCACTTCTATAATCGTAACGTGCAAAGTTGTAAGGCCTACCAAAAAGGTAAAATCATCTACTCATTAGATGATATCTTATTTTGATCTTAACGAAGAAGAAGAAGATAATGTTAAGGTTAGAAAGAAGAACCTGAACATAAAGTAGAAAGGAAAACTATCTGAAATAGTCCCTTATTATAAATATACTGTTAGACCCCTTGGTTTCTCTACCAAATCCGATAAAAGTTTAACTGATTGTTGACCAGTCATGGGAGGGTCAAATCAATCTAATTGACTCCTGTTGAGAAATGGTCAGCCATGCTGTTTGTGATGATTTGTTTAGTTTTTTGGTTATAAAGTACAAGTAATCTTTCATTCATTTTGCTACTCTGTTCTTTATCTGATCTTTGCTTTCTGTTGTTACAGAATTCCAATATAAGATCTAATTGAACAGTACTCATGAAATTGGGTGTACTGTATCTTGGTAGAGACCCACATTTGCATGATCTTAAAGACAGTTAAGTCCCCTACAACTTCCTCATACCATTGGCAAGCTCTTAGTGTTCAAACAAAACTCTGAGGCCTCTTTCATAGGCTCGCATTTTCTTGGGCTTAATCTTTCTTCTCCTGGAAACATCATGCAATTGATTCCTTAGATACCTCCAACGGATGGATTCGTTAACGCTGGTATGCGCCAATACTCTAACTTGCCATCAGGCCAATAGGGTGGCAGATGATTTTACAATAGCACGTCCAATAGTCTACATATATACCTTACTCATCTTTTTGAATTTGTCGATTTTTGGGGTGTGACAATATTTCTTTTTAAAAATAGCTTTAGTTTACTGTTGGATTTAACTCCTACTATAGTCCATTGCATTACTTTTACTTTGATATCATGCTATTGTCTGAGGGTAGAATGGACCATCTTATCTTCTTGCTATTAGGGGGCTTGCCTCAAGCCTTTTTAGTTTCTCTCAACTCCATAATGATCTCTATGTTTATTTCATTCTTCAAATCCATCCGCCTTTGTTTTTTTAAGTGCTCCTAAAGAAATTTTTGTTGTTCTTTATACATTCTTTGGCGAGAAGGCAACTATTCTTTAAGTTCTTTAATCTTTTCCTGCATTTCTATAAATCTTGGAGACCTCAAATGGGTTTTCTAAAAGCTCTAATTAGGTGGAAGGGCATTAGCATGGCCTTGAAGGTAATAGTTATAATGTCGTCGTGGTGGGTAATACTGTTGATAAGGGTTGAACTATGCATGTTGATGTTCTTGGATGGCTTGTGTGGCACGACTAGTGGCTCTTGGGGACGTCTAGTGGTACACATGGGGGTTGCACTTAATGGTTGGAAGAACATTAGTATTTGGATTTGTTAGTGTGATACACATTTACCACACCAAATTGTTGATGTGAATAATCAACAAAGGGAAGTAAACTAGGACAATAATGGTAGTTTACCCAAGTTGGGCAGAAAGCCATCGTATTTGGTGGTTGAAAAGGGTGGAGAAGATAGTTGAGAGGAAGAGAGAAAAGGTACGAGGTGAAAAGAGTGATTTGTTATGTTGCTATTATTTGTCTTTTAAGTGCGAAGGGAAGGCTTATATACATGAGATAGACATGTGTCACGTGTCAATATCTTTTTTGCAGAAAAGTCACATCTTATCTTTTTACAATGTTAGTAATATGACTTAAAACTTGGTGACACGATGACTTAAGATAACCAAACAATTACCTGGCACGAGATTTCATGCATTACTAAAAAAGGAAATCCATGATGGAAGCCTTGGGGCAACACTATGCTAAAGATTTGCTCAACATAGAAGACACATGTAAAGTTTGCAGATATGATATAACAAATATAAAATTATAGAATCTAAATCTAAATTTAAAGACACCCAAAAAAAAAAACTCAAATTATAATTAGTTTAAAATTGGTTGGTATTTGGCAACAAGATGGAATTAATCTAAATAATTTATACCCATAAAAAATCTGAAAAAAATATGAATTCAACTGATTCGAAATTGAGCTACGAATGAAAATCGAAATCGAACAGGTTTGGGAACTTTTTATCCAAAATAATTGAAAACAACTCTTAAAGCGAAAACTGAAAAAACAGCAGCCACCAAATTAGCAAGTGTCCACACGTCTGCTTTTGTTTCTTTAGTTTTAGGAATCATTAATTATGAAAGCCAAATATTTGAGAAATCTAGATGGCCATTGGCAGCCACGTTACCATCACCATCTTATCCAAAGGTTTTGTTTTTTATAAAAGTAACCCAATTTTTTAATTAATTATATAAATAACCTAATTTCAAAATTATGTACACGAATGACTCAATTTCTACAGTATTTTCAGGTGCTGTCAGACACACCAGCCACACTAGGCCCTATCTTCAGTTAATGATTGCATTTAAAAAAAAATAGTGGTTGTGATGGATAAATTGATAATAGTGTGATTATATAAAACGTTAAAGGACTTGGCGAAGGAATTAAACATTTTAGATTGGCTAAAAATGGGGCCAAATTAAATGATTTTTAACTTTTTATCTATTAGCATGTTAGTTCTGTTCCCTTTTGAAATTAAATTTAAATAACACTTAAAAATATAAGAGTAACAAAAATAAACTATGTTCACTTTTTTTATTTTTTATTTAAAACAATAAACTTAAAAATTTATATAAAACTATTATTTAAATTATACAAATATATCCCTAAAAAATTTCCTCAAGTTTATCTAAATTTAACATTTTCAATTTATTCCCTAGCATGTTTAAATTTAGATAAACTTGAGCAAATTTTTTTAGAGATATATTTGGGTAATTTAAATAATAATTTTATATGATTTTTAAGTTTATTGTTTAAAAAAAAAAAAACAAAAAATGAGAAGGGTTTAACTTTGTTATTCTTATATTTTAAGGGCTATATAAATTTAATTTTAAAAGGAGTTAGGTCTAACATGCAAATAGACCAAAAGTTGAAAAGCATTTAATTTAGTGTTGTAATGCCAGGGGACACCTCTTTTTCAGTCAATCTAAAAAGGGTAGTTGCTTCATTAGGTTTTTGAACATTTTATATAATCACACTTCAGTCCAATACTATCAATTTATCCACCGTTGTGTCTGGTGGCACCAACAAGCACTGTAAAAATCAAGTCATTTATGTATATGATTTTTAAATTGAGTCATTTTCACAATTAATCAAAAAATTTGGGTTACTTTAAAAAAAATTTTATGAGTCTATAAATTCTTATTTTAGAAAATAATTTTTTATTGAGAAAAAGAGAAAAAATTAAGGTGTGAGGAGGTTTAAATGGGCTTTTTTTTTTCGAAACTAACCCTAACAAATTAAATAATTACAAAAATAACTTAGGAACAAAATCATGTATGAGAATGATTTGAAATTACAGTGTTCGTCGGTGTCGCCAGACACACTGATGACACCACCCCTCATCATTAGCCAATCATCGACTTTCTAAAAAAATATTTTTTTTGGGGTGTCGCCATTGTGTCCAGTGCCACCTATATGCATTTTTCAAAATATTTATATTTCTCACGGGCATTTATAGTGGAAAAAAGAAAAAAAAAAAGTAGCACTGAATTTTTTTAAAAAAAATTTGGCCTCACCATCGTATCAGGCGGCACTGTTATCAGGTTTTAAAAATAATTAATTTTTTTTTGTACTAGTATGTCAGGTAGCATTAGTGACCATTTTTAAAAGAAATTATTTTTATAGTTAAAAAAAATAAGCAAATGAAAAAGTAGAAAAAAAGAACACTATAAGACAAAAATAAACATATAGGAAGTGAATGTAACACCCTACATAATAAAAACCAAAAATCAAGTAAAAAAATCCATGCTAAAAATAGAAGCTCCAATGGCAAGATGCAGTAAAAAGGAGGAGAAGAAAACAAAAGTTAACAAAATCGATAAAGTCAATAATTAAGTAAATAGATTGATAAAAAATGTAATTAACAATTGCAAACATTTAATATATTTTCAGGATTCAAAAAAGTAATAATTAACATAATCAATGCAATTTATTTACTTTTTTAAAAATCTAAAACTTAATTACTACAATTAAGCCTAGAAAATTTAGAAACGAAAAAGCATTCATTTCTTTAAATACATCACATAACGTAATTAATGCAATTAATTACGTTAATTATTACTTTTTTGAATTCGGAGAAGTTTTTGCCTATTCCCCTCTTTTTTTCTCCCTAAAACTTTTTTGGAAAACTCTCTTTTCTTCTCTCATTTTTTATTTTCGTTTCAAAAAAAGAGTTACTAGGAAAAGTTTTCAACAATCCTCTCCTCTCATTCAAACTTCTTTCTAGAAAACTTTTAATTTTCTTATTAATCATTCATTAATAAAAATAGAGACCTTTAAAAGTTAAAAAAATGGGTATCTTTGAAACAGCTCGCCTGACGAAGTCTCCATATTTGGTTACTGTTTGGTGTATAGGTAGTAAATTAAGGATAGATTTGTGTAATACGTCATTTGGTGAACTTCTAGTTTTGGCGAGTTCTAGGGTTTGGCGGATTCTTCTGTTAAGTATCCGCCTAACCTAGATACTTTGGGCGAATTCATTAAATTTGCAATTGTTTAGATTTGCTTATTATTTTGGTATAGAGATTTGGTTAGTCAAGTTGAGGTCTAGTTAGAATAGAACCAGACAAATGTAGATGATAAAACCTAAATTTTGTTAAATGTACTTAATCACGTGAATCAAGAGAGGTAGTGGAATTATCTAATTTTTCGACTAATCCTTGTCTCCGTGCTTACGTATATAAGGATAGCGGTGGTCTTTCTGAACAACTTTACGTCTTTTTTTCTTTCTACCTTGATTTCCTCTGAAAGTCTTTAAAAAACTTAAGTTTAGAGAACTTCTTCAAAGTGAAGGTTCACAGTATCTAGCCAACATTTACATTAGTACCAACTTACTAGTAATTACTAATGAACCCTTAAGTTATAATTGAAGTCATTTACGTTTTTTCGTATTACATGCATAATGTTAAAATGGTGGTTGAGAAAGAAAACATCTTGATTCCAAATTAAATGTTGTTGATTCGATCATGCATGTTCAAATTTGATACATTAGTGATCTGATATGTATAAGTATCTTTATTTTAGCTTAAGAAGCTAACAAGGATCCAAGTAATAAAGTAAAAGACCTATTTGGTAGATTATGCTAGAATTTCTGGTGAGTTCCTTCTTATTTCCATGATTTGTAAATTTCTTGTTTATACAATAGGTATAAGGAAAGTAAACCTCCTCTGTAATGGATGAAAGGTGTATATATGGATAATGATTATCCAAAGTCGTTAGTCTGAGTTTAATCTATCTATGATATAAAGTAAGTTCCATTCTCCATGCTTAAACCACTACCATCTGCTTCTGAATGTATGATATGATCTGATATGTGGTGATGAAGATGAAGAGATATGTTTGTGTAGCCTCCAGTAGGGAAGCTATATTACAAGTCGGATTGGCAGATTACGATAAAACATGTTATTCTAAATTAAAATGATATGAGGAGTTTAGGGGGAGAATGTATGTGAATGAGACTGTATAATATGCTTCTGATTCTAAATTTTGGGTACATGGCTGATATGAAGATGAGTTGTCTAAATTGTGTTAAATTAGCGTATAATATACGCCTAAATGATAAGTAAGTTAACGTATTGAGTCTGTCTGTGTTCTATATATGCCACTAGGCGTACTATGTTTATCGTGTGTAAGTCCCTCTGAAAGGTTTAGTTGCATTATAAATAAAGATATATATATATATATATATATATATATATAAAGCCTCTTTGGAACTCACTAAGTTCAAATGAACTTACTCTGTTAACTTTTCCTTTTTAGGCTTACTGATTGAAAGAAGACTTTGTTAGAAGGACTGCGCCAAAGTGCTGCTACTATTGTGAGTTGATTGTTTTGTTCTGTATCCTGCATGACTTTTAGGGATGGCGTATAAATGTATTTTGGAAATGGACTATATAAAGAATTTCTATTTTGACAAAACTTTGTTTTTACAAAATTTATATTAAGTATCAATGTCCGGATTTGAATTATTACATTCTATTTAATGAAGTTATTATATTTGAACTTATATGCCAATTTCAAACTGTTAATGATTTCATTCAAACTTTAGTAAAATCATAACTATTATATGTTTATATGTATAACTTTGTAATAATTTTATAAAGCTTCCACCAAATTGGTTTACTTAGTCCGATTTTGAGTAGTGAAGCATCAAACTCGGATGCTATCATAGGGTCGAATTTAGCATGTTACAAGTTTGGTATTGGAGCCAAGGTTAAGCCGATTCTCGAAAAAACCAAAGGTTGTGTCACGCCATAACATGCATGATACACCTCTGGCATAGTCCCTATGATTTAAACTAATCTAAATTTTCTTTTAGTGTGATAACAATGTCTGAAGGATCTAGAGAAGTGACTGGTGAAGAAATTGAAAGTCATGTGCCCCCTGTTCCAAAGAAAGCACCTGGAGTTGGTTGGGGAGCAACTAGAAATGCTTTCAAAAACATTTTCTTAATTTATGGGGAATACTCAAGCGCCCCAACCTCAACAGCCTCAACAACCAAAACTAGAAGTGGTTCACCCAGCACCACCTGCACCACCAGTACTGATTGTAACTCCGCCTAAAGGAGACCCTGTGAAAGAAATACGTAAGATAAGTGCTAAGGAACTTTTGAGTGACAAAGGTGATGATCCCACTATGGCTGAGGTGGGTGGCACACTGGATGTGGGAAACTCAGTGTGTGGCACCAAATAAAATGAGTCCTAGTTGGATTCAAAGATTTTTATTAAAATATTTTTTTCTCTCTCTTATTATTTAAGTAGAATTCTTGTGATTTTTCTCTATATATAATAAGTATGAGTGACTAAAAAACACGCATCATATATATGGATACTCTACCAAAATTTATGAAAATTTTTTTAGTTTCAAAATAAATTTTGAATTCATAAGTACTCGAGTTAGTGTTTTTTTTTATTTTGGTTTACTATAGAGAAAATAAACTTTTCTCACTGGAAAGTTATAATTTTTATTTTGTATTTTGTTTGTGATAAGAGCCAATTCTATTAGCAATTGAGGGTTTGAGGATAGCGAGAAAATCGTTTGGTTGAAAGCCAAGAAACACTAAGTCTTACTAGTCTTTGTATTTTTTTTATAATTGAATTTTATCTTTTTATTTCTATTTTTAAAATTTTAGTTCCTCTACTTATGGGGTCTAAATGTTCAAGTCCAATTATTAGTACTGTTAAATTTCTTTTGTTAAATTCAACTTAATTATAATATCATTTGTTTTAGGCTTTATTCATTGTTTGGCCCCTATAATATACCCATTTTTTCATATTGATACCTAATTTTTTTTGCCCCATTTTAGTACCTGAACTATTATGTTACACTTTTTGGCCCTGTCGTTAAGAATGTTAAAAAAACAATCAGAACACGCCACATGTCCCCATTGATCGTTGATGTGGGCAATGAGATGTCTATTAATCATGTTGACTAGACCAAAAAATTATAATAAAAATCATAAAAGAATATTTAAAAATATATAAAATTTAAAAATGTAAAATATATTTAAAAATTATAAAAAATTTAAATATTGTTAAAAATAATTTAAAATTGTAAAAAAGTTATTAAAAATAATAAAAAATTATTTATTTTTTTAAAAAATTATTAAAAATTGTAAATAATTAAAAAATCAAATTATTCTTCTTCTTCAATTTTCTCTACAAATTCTAAAATAATACAAGGAGATTTTCTATATTGTCATCTATTTTCTTTTTTTTAATTATTCTGCCATGACTATTTTTAGATTCGCGGTCATAAAATAGTAATAACATATAATTTAATTAAAAAATTGTAAACAAAATATTTTAAATTTGTGAAATGGTTGATTAAATACCACCAGTTCACAAGTTTTTAATCATTATTTATAATTTTTTTAATAACTATTTGCATTTTTTAATATTTTCCCCAATATTTAATAATTTTTACAAATTTTAAATAAGGTTTTATAATGTTTAATAAATTTTTTACAATATTAAAATATTTTTAACAATATTTAATAATTATTACAATAATTATTTTTTTTACAATTTTTAAATTTTTTTTAAAATTTTAACATTTTTTAATACTTTAAATATTTTTTACAATTTTTATATATATATATTTACGATTTTTAATTTTTTTATAAATTTTTACAATATTTTGATTTGGTCAACGCATAGTTGGCACGATCAACGACCATATCATCATCCACATCAGCAGTCAATGGGGACACATGGGGTGTTTTGATTGATTGCTTTTTTTAACACCGTTAACGACAGTGACCAAATTATATTTTAGGTACCAAAATGAGACAAAGAATTTAGATACCAATATAAGAATGGGGACACGTGGGGTGTTCTGATTGATTGCTTTTTTTAACACTGTTAACGACAGGAACCAAATTCTATTTTAGGTACCAAAATGAGACAAAAAGAATTTAGATACCAATATAAGAAAATAGATATAGTTCAGGGGCCAAACAGTGAATAAAGTCTTTGTTTTATAACATCGCTACTAAATAAGTACTTTTTATTTTATATTAAAAAATCACACTAATAAATTTAATAGAAAAATTTTGAAAGTGTTAACTATTGAATCTTAAATTTTAAAATTTTAAAAATATAAAAAAATATAAAAACTTGTACCATATTTTAAGTTTTTGGTAAGTCATGATTTATTATTATAATTACTTCATCATCATTAGGTTATAGGAGCACATTAGCACTTTACAACTAACCATTATTAAACCAAAAATTAGGGCAGTAAAAAGATAATTGTTGAATAAGAATAAGATTAAGGAATTGTGTTAGGTAAACTAACACCATGGACTTAGTTAATAAAACATAGTTTACTGATAGAAAATATACATTATCTTTCAGATGGATCACTACAACTTGATTGATAGCCCAATTTCCATAAAGCTTCCTCCTCTAAGGAGCCAGCCCTCCTTCTCCCATAATTTTCTATAATTGGTTGAGTCATACATTAAATTAAATTGATCTCTTAAGATATAAAGGATTTATTAGTATAATTTTGTTTAGAATTTTATAAACAATTTTAATTCCCTAGTTAGTATAATCTAATTATATCTTTCAAAAATTATAAATAAAATTCATCATAGTTAATTATAGCTTGTAATTCACCCAATTCTCAATTCCTATTAAGAATTAGAGTAAATATTTGAGCGCTTAAATTACATTTAATCCCTTGAGTGCCGCTAGTTATAATAGTTACCTAAACATGCAATAGAAGTATAATTACAAGTAATTACACTCATATCTAACTATTGTTGCTTGACAAATACATCCTTAATCTTATCAAATCTAAAAGGTATAATGATTTATTTGTCCTTCCAACTAAAAAGAAATTCGTTTAAGCCCTTCATTTAAGTTTTCGCAATTTTTTAGTCTTTAAACTTGTGTTTATCAAATCAACCCCAAATGAATGGAAAATTTAACATTTATTAACTTTGCCGATATAACATATACGTGGATTGCCATGTGGATGTCACGTCTACAATTAATTAATTTTTAAATTTTTAAAAAATAAAAATTATTTAAAAAGTATAATTTTTTAAAAAAATTAATTAATTGTTAATGTGACATACGCATGGCAATCTACGTGTATGTCATGTCAACAAGGTTAACAAATGTTAACTTTTCCATCCATTTTAAATTGATTTGATAAATAATGTAAGTTCAATGGTTAAAAAAGACAAAAATAAATAAATAGAAGCCAAAAATAATTTTTTTATCAAATTGAAGGGTGAAAAAAGTGATTATGTAAATCTAAAAATAGTATTTATTTTTAACATATTAAATGAGCCACTTTAATAAAAGTAAAAATGAAAACAGCTGAAGTTTCAATGTAATATACATCAAATAGAAGCTTTGATAATATTAAAATATATAATCTTATCTCTAACAATGGAGAGATTTGTTTTCATCCTACCAAATCAAAAGTCACAACTTGCCAAGCAGCGTATTAAAGAGGCTGAGGTAACAATCTCAAGTGCATGTAAGACCCAACTCATTCATTCTGAAAAAAGGGGAAAAAAAGATTTTAAGTGATAATTAAAGCATCCAATCATGGGCTTAAATTAAATTGATTGGGTAGTGACAAGTGAGCACTGAAACAATGAAGAGGAGGGGAAGGTTCCCATCCATGGTGACAGATGACACGCTGGGATGGACCCTCAGCAACCAAAGCAAAGACAAGCCAACAATCAGCATATATCATGTAATGCAATTTGGACTCTTTGAGATTCTTAGAACTTTTACACGTACTAGTAGCGAGACGTGTTGGCTGTTGAAGCATTGCCTTTTCTATGATGCTGCTTTATCATTATGATGTACTTTTTGGTCCCACTCCAACCAAAAATGACTGCCATCATTCTTTGCAAAGTGCACCAATCAAATATAGATCCTTGGACTGTAGATGTCACTATCACAACTGGGTCATCCCATGCACTTGCAGGTGAGGTGAGGTGACCATATAGCTTACCCTTCTACCTTTCCGATTGCAGTTCAAGAAATATTGTGTGCTAATGCCATACCGTATCCTGTTACACATCCACGCGTGAAGCTGCACCCAACCCCACCCCACCGCAATTGCCTGCTGCCTCTCTTTTTCCTGTTTTCTTAATTTCAGCCGCAATATTGAATCCACAGGTTGTTGCCATTACAGATTTTGTGACTCAGGATGAAAAAGAAAGCAAAAATGAAGATTGAAGGAAAAGGCCACAAGCTTGGATTGCTAATTATTCCTCTGAGAGAACACTACCTATAGAATATCTGATGCTGAAGCTGAACTTTCAGCCACAGTATCAGGTTCATCTAAGACTCAGCTTGATATGCATAGTCCAATGTACCACATTATGGATATATAGTAATCCCTTGCACTCTCTCCTTAAAGATACGAAACTAACCTCATTTTGTTTCGTCTGCAAAAAGCTTAGGCACCCATGTTAACATCAGCAATAGCCTAATATGCTTGGAAACTGCTAGTATATATAAATGAATTCAAAACCATATATTTGATACTTAATGATTTAAAAATTTTTAGTTTCTGAGTCTTAACTCACTTGGTATCAGTAATATTGTCAGTATAGAAATATGTAAGTTCTAGCATACTAAAGTACATTTATTCTCCTATTTAAGAGTTTAGAAGGGGTTATGGGTAATTCAAGCATATTAATTTTACTTAAGTCACACTTCAAGAAGGTCCAATTCAATTTATCATATGCTTTGAATTTTTTTAAAAGATTAAGACTGATCCAATAAAATTAATTCTTACAAGCATTGAACTAAATAATTAAGTCACTCCAACTAATTAACTAGCCAGAATAAATATGAATAAGAATCACAAATTATATAGGATGTGACTCAACATTACAATTGAACCAAAGTCTCATTAAACCAACGACCTCAACTTTACCAACAAAGATAGATTGGAACTTAGAAACCAAGCTTTTCATGATAGGCCACAATCAATTAACCAAAACTTTGTAAATAATTTTGTAAATAGTATCAGTAGAAATTCAGTTTTGTCTAGATCATTTTAATCTAAAATATAGGTAAATGGATCTCAATAACAATAAAAATAATGAACTTTCAACTCAATCGATTATTTTTTAAATATTTGAATTTTGATTCACATTTTAAGTTTAGTTGTTATATTTTGAGCCCAATTAACTTGGTCCGAATTACTAGAGGTAAATATATATTTTTTTATATAATACTTAAAATTGTTCATAATCTCACGTGTTCCTCTACTGATAACAATATCTCATTGATAATTATTTTGAACCCAATAACTCGTTAAATTTAGAATTAATCCTGATTAATTTCGGATCATTTGAACCTTATTAAAATTAGCCCAATTACATAGATGAATATTTGAATATCCATTTGGGTTCGGTCACATTTGCTAAGCCCATTTGATCCAAATTCATTAAAATGCTTAAAGCCCAATTGGAATTCGGATGGGTTTTAAGGCTCGTTCTTCTTTGGAATTCGGATTTAAAGTCATTTATTGAGTCATTAATTATTACTCCCTTTTATCTCATTAAATATGTTGCATTTTTATTTTTAATAATAAAAATTGTCATCTTTAAATCTTATTATTTAAAATTTGTTATGGATAATGTTGAAAGTAAAAATACCGACCACCAAATCTATGAAGAGAAGGAAGCCATGCTTAAGAGAGAGCCTTTGCTTCAGGGCCCAAGAAGGTATCTTATGCACCCATTGACGCAAATCTTAAGCCTAATAGAAGCATGACACTTAATATCTCTTAAAGAGTAGACAAAAAAAAAAAACATCTGACGGAGAATAGACAAAAAACTTTGTGAATAAGTCATCGATTTAATGCCGACTCTCCAAGTACCAGACTTGGACCATATTGTCGCCATTGCAGCTTTAACTAATGGACTGAGAGATCAAAACTTCACCAAGTCTCTCTCTCAAAGATCCCTAAAGTCTTCTCCGACATGTTAGCCTGCGCCAAAATATATGACAATGCTAAAGAAATGATGGTTGCCAAATATCATATCATGGATTGCAAAGGAAATAAACTCGGGATAACCACAAGCAAAAGTTGCCCCAGTCAGACCGAAAAAGGAGACGATTTCCCACTCACAAGTATGAACACTATACCTCTCTCAATAGGCCCAAAAAAAGTGTGAAAAAATATAATGTCGGTAATGATAAAATATCTCAAACAAATAAATAAAAATAAAATAAAAATAAAGAACACACAGATTTTACGTGGAAACCCTTTCGGGAAAAAAACCACGGGCAGAGGAGAAGAAAATTCACTATGTCGAAAATTCGAATCGATACAAGATGAATAGACTATGTCTATTTATAGGCTTGTAAAGCCATATTCTATTAGGATTGAAACACTTTATCCTAATCAATATAAAATAGATGGAGTTTCATAAGGTTTAAAAAACCTTATTCTAAAATAAAATAAAAGAAGTCTAGTTCTATTTGGATATTACTTTTATTTTATTTTTCATCTTATTTTATTTAAATAAGAATTTGGGTCACTTAATTCTAACAATCTCCACCTTGACACGAATTCTCAATGAACAAGTTATTCATCGCGAACTTTCAACGAACAAGTTCTCCACCTCTTCCAAAAAAACCCCTTAAGGGTTTAACTTCAACGATGAACACCAACCAAGTCTAAGCAATGCCCAAACTTGGTTATAGGAAGTGACTTAGTCATCATATCTGCAGGATTTTCATGAGTACTAATTTTGCTCACAATAATATCACCACGAGCAATAATATCACGAACAAAATGATACCGAACATCAATGTGTTTTGTTCTCTCATGAAACATTTGATCTTTTGTAAGGAAGATGGCACTCTGACTGTCACAAAATACTGTACTGATTTGAAGATCTTCATTAAGTTCACTAAATAGTCCCTTCAACCAAATAGCTTCTTTACAAGCCTCAGTAATCGCCATGTACTCAGCTTCAGTGGTAGACAAAGCGACTGTAGTTTGCAAAGTGGCTTTCCAACTGATTGCACAACCTCCAATTGTAAAGACATAACCTGTGAGAGATCTTCTTCTATCAAGGTCTCCAGCAAAATCAGCATCAACATATCCAATGACTCCATCTCTAGTTCTTCCAAACTGTAAGCAAACATCAGTAGTACCTTGTAAGTATCTTAAAATCCACTGAACTGCTTTCCAGTGTTCTTTACCGGGATTCGCCATGTATCTGCTAACTGCACTGACTGCATATGATAAATCTGGACGTGAACAAACCATAGCATACATGAGAGATCCCACTGCACTAGAGTATGGAACATGTGACATATACTCAACCTCATCATCTGTTTGTGGAGACAAAGCTGATGAAAGTCTAAAATGAGCTGCTAAAGGAGTACTAACAGGCTTAGCACTCTGCATATTGAACCTGCAAAGAACTTTCTCAATGTACCATTTCTGACTTAGGTACAATTTACTTGCTTTTCTATCTCTAAGAATTTCCATACCAAGTATCTTCTTTGCTGGTCCCAAATCTTTCATCTCAAATTCTTCACTTAGTTGGGCTTTGACTTTTCTTATCTCTCCTTTATCTTTTGCTGCTATCAACATGTCATTAACATAAAGGAGTAGATATACAAAAGAACCATCATTGTTTTTCTTATAGTAAACACAACTGTCAAAGCTACTTCTTTTGAAATAATGAGAAGTCATAAAGGAATCAAACCTCTTGTACCACTGTCTTGGTGACTGTTTCAAACCGTAAAGAGACTTTTTCAGCAAGCAAACATAGTCCTCCTTTTCTGAGACTGTAAAACCCTCTGGTTGTTGCATGTAAATATCCTCCTCAAGTTCTCCATGCAAAAAAGCAGTTTTAACATCTAACTGCTCAAGCTCCAAATCATGCATGGCCACAATACCAAGCAAAGATCGAATTGAACTATGCTTCACAACTGGGGAGAACACATCTGTGAAGTCCACTCCTGGAATTTGACTGTAACCCTTTGCAACAAGCCTTGCTTTATATCTGGGTTCTTCAACTCCTGGAGTCCCTTCTTTCTTTTTATACACCCATTTACAACGAACAGCCTTTTTACCTTTTGGAAGTTTTACAAGATCCCATGTTTTGTTTTTGTGGAGTGATTCCATCTCCTCTTGCATAGCAAACATCCACTTTTCTGAGTCTTCACAACTAACCGCCTCAGAATAATTAGATGGCTCTTGATTTGCATCTATATCTTCAGCCACAATTAAAGCATAAGCAACTAGATCAGCCTCAGCATACTTCTTTGGAGGTTTAATTTCTCTTCTAGTTCTGTTTTTGGCGATAGAGTATTGTGGTGAAGAAGCAACTTTATTCTCAATTTTTGTACTGGCTTGAGGAGTCGACTCTGTATTAATCTGATGCTCCACCTGCTTTTGATTTTCTTTATTGGAAGAATCTTTAAGAGATAAGTTAGGTAGCATAGCAGTTTCATCAAAAACAACATCTCTGCTAATCACAACTTTTCTATCTTCAGGACACCATAACTTATACCCTTTAACACCAGTTTTATAACCAAGAAAAATACATTTAATGGATCTTGGTTCCAATTTTCCATTATCAATATGAGCATAAGCAGGACACCCAAAAATCTTTAAATCAGAATAATCAGCAGGGTTACCAAACCATACCTCTTGTGGAGTCTTTTTCTCGATGGCAATGGATGGAGATCGGTTGATCAAAAAAACATGCAGTAGAGGCTGCTTCGGCCCAAAATGACTTTGGTAAGTTGGAGTTTGACAACATACATCGAACCTTCTCCATTATCGTTCTATTCATTCGTTCTGCAACGCCATTTTGCTGTGGAGTATGACGAACTGTCAAGTGCCTCACGATCCCTTCTGACTTGCACAGTTTATTAAACTCATCAGAACAGAACTCTAAGCCATTGTCTGTGCGGAGGTGTTTTATTTGTTTTCCCGTCTGTTTTTCAATCATAGTTTTCCAAGACTTAAATGCGGAAAACACATCGCTTTTCTGCTTCAAGAAGAACACCCAAACTTTTCTGGAAAAATCATCAATAAAAGTTAGCATATAATTAGCTCCACCTCTCGAAGGTACTCTGGATGGCCCCCACAAATCAAAATGAATATACTCCAACATTCCCTTTGTGTTATGGATTCCTCTGGTGAATCGAACTCTTTTTTGCTTCCCAAAAACGCAATGCTCACAGAACTTCAGTTTGCAAATTCCTTGCCCATCAAGAAGTCCTCTTTTGCTTAATTCTGCCATACCATTCTCACTCATATGCCCTAGGCGCATATGCCAAAGTTTAGTAATATCATCATCTGACAGGGAAGAGGAGGCGACAGCTGCATCACCAGTAACAGTAGAACCTTGCAGAACATATAACTTGGCAGTCTTTCTTTGCCCTTTCATCACAACGAGGGAACCTTTAGAAATCTTCAAAACCCCACTTTTAGCTGTGTATTTGTATCCTTTTGAATCAAGAGTACTTAATGAAATTAAATTTCTTTTCAATTCTGGAACATGTCGTACGTCACTAAGTGTTCTGACAACTCCATCAAACATCTTAACTTTAATCGTTCCAACACCTGCGATTTTACACGAAGCATTATTTCCCATCAAAACAACACCTTCAGGCACTGTCTCGTAATTTGTAAACCAATCTCTATTGGGACTCATGTGGAAGGTGCAGCCCGAATCAAGGATCCACTCATCGCTCACTTTAAAATTGATGACTGAAGCGACTAAAAGTTCACCATCACTATAGTCTTCTACAACATCAGCTTCACCGGAATTTTCTGGTTGTTTTCCCTTTTGATTCGTAGCCTCCCTTTTGATCTTATTCTGTAGCTTATAGCACTCAGATTTAATGTGCCCTTTCTTCTTACAGAAGTTACAAGTTTTACCTCTGTTTGAAGACTTTGATCTACCCTTAGATTTACTGCGAGGATTTCGTTCTTGTGTCCTTCCACGATCATCATCAACATTCCGATCTTGTCTCCCACGAACAATGAGACCCTCCCCCTGAGAGTCGGTTTTAGCCACAAGATGCTTCATCTTATCATACGAGGTTAAAGAATTATAAACCTCATCGACTGTGAGAGACTCACGGCTATATAAAATTGTATCTCTAAAGGTTGAATAAGACGGGGGCAACGAACAAAGTAGAATCAACCCTAGATCTTCCTTATCATACTGAACCTCCATGGCCTCCAAGTTTGAGAGAATTTCTTTAAACACTGTTAAGTGTTCGTACACAGATGCACCTTCCTCCAAACGATGAGCATAAAGACGTTGTTTCATATGCAGCTTGCTGGTTAGAGTTTTCGACATGCATATTTGTTCCAGCTTTTTCCATAATCCAGCGGCGGTCTTCTCCTTCATCACATCTTGTAAAATTTCATTAGACAAATGCAGATGTAACTGTGTTAATGCCTTTCGATCCTTACGCTTCTTCTCTTCATCTGTTAATGTTGAAGGCATCTTATCTATCCCTAGTAGGGCATCCTCTAGATCCATCTGCGCAAGAACTGCTTGCATCTTAATCTGCCACAACGCAAATCTGGTGTTGCGATCCAACAGTGGAATTTCATACTTCAAAGACGCCATTAACGTGATTGAGATGAAAAAACCCGGAAGCTCTGATACCAATTTGTGAAAAAATATATTGTCGGTAATGACAAAATATCTCAAACAAATAAATAAAAATAAAATAAAAATAAAGAACACACAGATTTTACGTGGAAACCCTTTCGGGAAAAAAACCACGGGCAGAGGAGAAGAAAATTCACTATGTCGAAAATTCGAATCGATACAAGATGAATAGACTATGTCTATTTATAGGCTTGTAAAGCCATATTCTATTAGGATTGAAACACTTTATCCTAATCAATATAAAATAGATGGAGTTTAATAAGGTTTAAAAAACCTTATTCTAAAATAAAATAAAAGAAGTCTAGTTCTATTTGGATATTACTTTTATTTTATTTTTCATCTTATTTTATTTAAATAAGAATTTGGGTCACTTAATTCTAACAAAAAGATATCTTGATGATGGCAAAAGGACCTTCTCAGACCTTCTCTGCACTGACATGCCCAAAGATGAAAGGATACCTCTCAGTATTGCCTCTTCCACAAGGACTACCACGACGCTGAAGAGTGTGTCCACCTCAAAAATCAAATTGAGAAACTCATCAAAAATGAGTACCTCAAAAAGTTTTTAGCCTAGCACCCTAAAGAAATAGGACAAAGAAAAAGCGGAAGGGAAGAGCAAGTTGAAAAAGGGCCACGAGAAGAACGCCAATCGAAAGAACCAAACCATGAGGACTCCCTAACATGCGAAAGACGAGAAGAACGCCAATCGAAAGAACCAAACCATGAGGACTCCCTAACACGCGAAAGACTCCTAAACATGGTAATCCATATGATAACAGGACGGAGTTCCTTCGAATGACCAACGCTGCGAGAAGAAAAAGACATGCCAAGGTTCACCTTACCATGATCTCTTAAAAAAACCTAGGTCATGGAAAGATGAACCCATCTCTTCTGGACCGGAAGATCTGGAATGATTGCAAAAGCCCTACGACGACGGCATCATCATTTTCGCCACTGTCTATACCCCGAGATAAAAAGGATGCTCTTTGACATCAGAAGTGCCAATTACATCCTCTACTATGATGCTATGTGGAAAATGGGGATAACGAATGACCAACTAGAGGCATTCCATGTCTTATCGGTTTCCCCAGTGAAGAAGTTCTAAGGTATTATCATTCTGTCTTTGGACATTCCCCTATCAATTATCACTACAATGGTCCAATTCTGGTGCTCAAGGTTCCCTAAGCATACAACATTCTACTTGGTCGACCCAACCAAAATGCCCGAAGAGCTGTCAACTTCTCCTACATCTCAAAATCAAATTTCCAACTCCATTCGGGATAGAAGAAGTCAATGGAGACCTCAAGCCCACACGACAATGCTTTAGCATCACTATGAAGATGAAAAACTAGTCTTATGCTACCCTGTAGGACTCCCAAAGTTCCACCTGCATAAAACTTCGGAGTATCAAAACCTTTCTGTTTATAGTACTTTTGAAACCTTGAAACATATAAGGGGAAACTTACTATGTACCAAACTTTGCAAAAAAGGAAAAAAAAAAAAAAAACTCCCTTAAGAAAAACCTGATTCTGCCTTATTGGAAGCCATCAAAACTCCCAATAAAAACAACCCGCTAGAGTCTGTAAGGTCTCGCTCATGGGCAATATACTATTAGACTATGGAGAAAACCGCCACACAAGGTTAGAGGCCAATAGATGAGGACTAATTACCCTCTCAAAGGGGAAACCCTAAAATTTGTTTACAGGGGTCGAAGAGAAATTTCAATTTTTGATAGTAATCTTTATAATTTTTAAATAATTAAATTTAAATTTTTATAATTTTAGGGGTTAAAATATAATTTTATCTTTATTAATTTAAAATATTAAAATTTTCTAAATAATTTAAATAATAATTTTTCAGTTAGGGGAGGGCGAGGCCTCTGCCAACCTCCCCTAAATTCGCCTCTAGTCCCATCATCATCATATCTTTTCTCACAACACAACTTTAGTGTTTATTATTACTTTTAAGAAACACTTTTTGAATAAAAAGCACTTTTTAATAAAAACATTTCTAAATAAGTTTTTTTTTGAGACAGAAAGTGTTTCACTCAAGCCAAAAATTGGCGGAAAAGCCTTTATTTTGAGAAACTTAAAATTTTAACTTCTCAAGTATTTTTTTCTCTAAAAGCACTTGCATTGCTAAACTAAGCTAAGTGAAGTTACATCCCACTAAAAAGCTACATAATGAGTGTGTGAGGAGTACAACCAAGGTTCTATGTTTTCTACATTCACCAAGCCATGCGTAAGCCGAAGTGTCAATGTCAAGTGAGGAACAAAAGTGTCCATCGAAAAGGATGTTGGACGATTCTATGTATCGAGGCTTCCTTGATGATTATAGTAAACAAGTTAAGGCACAACAAAATCAAAACAACGTGCACCAAGAGAGGAGGCGAGATACATCTTTCTGTCATCTATCTCTTTTCTTCTCAATTAGAAATAAAGGAGAGAAAGATGTTGACCAGAGAAAAAAAAATTGATTAAATTCATTCATATGAAATATAAGAGCTCGACTGGTACACACACATGTATAAAAACAAGCAAGTAAGCGGGTTCATTTGTAACTTTTAGGGATGAAATAACCAAACTAAACATATGTACAATTGCTAGACCAGCTAACAAACAACTTAGCCATAAAACTAGCCGATAATTCAACTCAGCAGCTCCCAACATAGCGTTCTTGTTGGCTCTCATCTCCCGCTTATGCTTTAACTAGCTCGGTTTCTATCTTCCTATTAGCTACCAACTCTTTAGCTTTTCCCTTGGATTGCCTTCATTTCCTTCCTGTTTACTTGTTTCATGATAGCTTTGGTTACCCTTCAAATCGATTTTGCTTTCATTTCCTTTCTGTTTCATGACAGCTTCCTGCATACTATTTTCTTCTGCTTTGTATTCATCTGATACCTGAATTTAGTTTCAATTTTTAAACTGTTATTTAGTGTACTATTACACTAACAAGTGAGGAGAATGAACAGAAGAAAATAGTTGGAAGATGGATCAGATGAATACAAAGCAGAAGGGATAAACTCCATTGTCTCCAACAAAAGCGGACAATAGTAACTAACAAATGTTTGAAGAAATATAAAAATTGAACTGTTGTAGTCATTCACTGTCAATTATACGTGATTCCTTTAACAGAAATACTACTACCGTTTTATCACCGGCTAAAACGTAAGACTAAAACAAATGGGAAATAAAAAATAAAAATAAACGAGGACATAAAATATGTTCTTTTAAGTGCAACCACGAAAAATATTTAATTACGGGCACCAGAAAAAAGCACCAATACTATAATATATAAATTAAATGTACAGAACACACCAACTACTCTAAAATCTAACATCAACTCAACAGCTACATCCAACTAATAAATAACACAACCCCACATTGCATTATTACTTTAGCCTTTACCCTTTAGCCAGCCCCTCCCTTCCCCTCCCCTCTGAAGCAAGGCTGTCAGCTGATGCACCATTTTACTTGCTTTTAAAACCATCTTTGTCCTCTAGGGTACTAATTTTCACATATACCCATGGGGGCAGCCTAGCACTAGCACAACCTCCCTCTTGTCTTTTGTTTAGTACCCCTCCCAATATAGGGGACATGCATTTCAACTACAACCGGCCCTAACTTTTAGATATTGTTATAATTACACCAAAAAAACCAACACGAATGCATTTTCAAATTTCACACTTCAGGTACAGCTCAAACTCCAATTTATTTTCTTTTCACCCTAGTTACCCGTTTGAGTCTGATAATAAAGCAAGGATCTCAATGTCATCAAAACCTGATTCCACTGCTAGCTCAACAGGGGTTTTATTTTCCCTATTTAACACCTGCGGATCTGCTCCCCTGCAGAAAACCAACACGTTAATAAACTCAACATGTTAATGACCATGAAAACTAATCAAATATTACAATATTTTAGAAAGGATCTGCCAGTAACCTGGTAAGAAGTAATTTAGCAACTGCAGCCTTGCCCTTGAGAATACATCGATGAAGTGGTGTTTGACCTCTTGAATCCATTACATTTATATTTGCTCCATATTGTAATAGAAGTTCAATCATGCCAATGTCACCCATTTCACAGGCAAGGTGAAGTAGGGTACAACCATCAAAATCGTCTGCGGTTTGCCCTTCACTGGTACCCACCAAGTTGAAAGAGCTAGCAGAGGATCTGTCTGATGAATCCCCTGTGATGTAACTGGAGCTGTTGTTACAGACATTTGTATGTTCTTGCAGAAGCATCACTTTGGCAAGGGTTAATGAAGACCCAGAAGATTGTTCATACACTGCATTTAAATCTACTTCACAATTAACAATATAACGGTATACAGCCTTCTTGTCATTGGCACGAACACCCTCCCAAATCTGTTGTGCAACTGATTGAGGATGTTGCTCATCTTTCGGCTTGCAAACAAAAAGCTTTTCTGCATACTGAGATCATAAAGAAAGCAGAAAATTCTTTCAATTGTTTGCACACATCAAATAATTAGAAATTGTTAAAACAAAAAGTATATGTTTTATCTTCAAGCCAGAGAATAATCTAGTTTTCATGAATCACCAAATTAAGTGCACAGCGTGAAGGATGCATCAATTGGAGTTAACAGGAAGAAGATTGTCTAAGCTTCCACTATTATCCACAAGGTCACCTTATGCCTATCTTAAAGGCTTAAAAGGAAAGAAGTACAGACAATTACAAGAAGAGGTACAAGTAGCATTCACAATACAATGCAATCTTCACATTTTTTGACAGCTTAAAACAAACAAATTCTACCAAACCAGCTCTCTTATTAAATTAAGCTGAAACAGCCACAAGTAACTATTCACATTGCTCAAGTTCTAGAATTAATATTTGTTCAGCAGACCCTCCAAATTTAATTTTTATCTAATGCTTGTGTTCTAAGCAGTGTTATCAAGGACAGAACGCAAACTGCAGGAGCTAGAACCCTTAGATTGCCTAAGGTGCAAGGTTGTCTGAGTAAAGCAGGTCAAATATGTATATGATCACTTCTGTATATCTGGAGTACATATAGAGGATAATCTTAAGATATATAGTTACTGATAAAATAGTCCAATTGACTCTGTAAAACATGCAAAAGTCCCCCCCCCTCCCCCCATTTTTATTGTGGGCTATTATGCATGATTTCCTTATAATCTCATGTTTGCTGTTGAATATTCAAATATTCAAACGTAGAAAGTCTCATTTGTCCCATATTTTTCTACTACTAAAAGATAAAGTCCCCCCTCCCTCCCTCCCCCTTTTCTGTGGGTCATTATGCATGATTTCCGTGTAATCTCATGTTCTTTGTTGAGAACTCAAACATTCAAAAAAGTAGAGTCTGATATTGTCCCATTCTTCTACTATGAAAAGGTAAAATTTAAAGAAAATAAACAAAAGTTAAGAAAATTAAATAGATTTAAGATCAGACATTCCCTTTGCACCTAGTACCTCACCAAAAAGCATGCCTAGGCATGCAAGATTTGCACCCGTAATTGAAGTACAGTTATCCAACATTCGAGGAAAATGCAATAATGCATAGACAAGAACATCTATTATATGAACTCATAAGCAACTATAGGAAATAGTAAAGAAAATGTATTAACCTTTGCATGAATGAACTTCTCCTTTACAGATATAGAATCAGAATGACAAGGTTTTCCCATAAGCAGCAGCTGCGGTTTATCAGACTTGGAAAAGCTTCATCACCAATAATAAGCATTAGTAACACATAGCTAGAGAACCAAGTTGGTTTTTATTATTACTACATATATTGTATTTTAATCATAAGAAAAAAAGATTCTTTACCTTGTTGTAAGATCAACGTGGAAAGCATTTCTGGAGTGCAACAATTCCTCCCAAACTGAGTTAGCAAAGGTATTGCCCAGAGATTGAAACAAACTTATAACAGATGGGTCCCATACTTTTACATCAAGAGTAAGCGACCTAACCTGAAATATGAACCAACAAAACCATAAGAGGTACACAAAGGACAAAGCAACATCACTAACAATTACTCAGGATGCTTTTATCCAGCTACAAGAATTCACTATAGCAAGAAAACAGTATACTGCACAGAAACCAAAAAAATACAAATTCCAACAAGAGACTAATTATTCTCTTTATTATCTAATTCCTGTAATCCAATCAGTAGCAGATATAACTTTTCATTCTGTTTGTATTACCATGTTCATTACTGAGAACCATTCATCTTTAGAAATAAGAAAATTCAAGAAAAAGAGCAATTGATCAATAAAATAAGAAAAAGAGGTTCTCATATGGATGCATTAAAATGTCGTTAATCTATTCACTTCACCTTTGATATATGAACACCAAGATTACGGTGAACACCAGAACACTCGATACAAAGAAGAACACCCAGATTCAAAGATGCCCAATCAGGTTCAGGAGCACCACAATCTGCACATTTGTCATTCCCACAGACTCTTCGCAGTACATCAATTGGCTTTTCATTTTTTAGACAGGACCTCTGATGTTGTGAGGCTCTTGATTGGCGTTCGTTATGTGCACTAACAAGGTTTCTCTCAGAAGCATACTCTTCAACAGCAGTGTGATCAAAATCAGAACTTTCAAATGAACTACTCTCACTGGCAGATCGATGATGACCACTTCCCATGGGACTAGCAGAGAGACACTGAATTTATAAGAATTCAACAGTCAATAAGTTGGTAAGGAAGCAATGAGAAAAAATTGTGCTACATAAATAATTACCCTTTCAGGAGCCTGAGAACTAAGCAAAGAAGCAATAACACCAGTTATCTTTTCAATCCAATCCATTTGATCCAGTGCACTCTCTGCCTGCTCTGACAAGCACAAAAAAAGCATTATTGCAGTCAATTTCCAAATAATAGCCTTAATCCTACACAAGTGCAATTTGGCCCGTCAATCCAGCAATTGATTGATCCCAAAAATAACAGAAATGCAAAGATACAAGTTAACACCTAATGAGAAACAGAGTCTACACCTAGGTCATACCTGCAAGGTGTAATTCTTTGTAGGAGAAATTATCCTAAAACAAAACCTCAAATCTGACTGGTCAGCATCAACTTTAATTGTTGACGTAAGCAGATTCACTGTGTGATGTGCAACAGATTTTTCATCATGAACGCCACCATGATAATGAGAAGAAAGCCATCGGCCCAATAATCCAGATCCAAGTTCAGAGCTATTTCTCTGACCAGAAAGCTGACTGCCAGATCCCTATTCACCAAGAAAGATCAAGAAGAGCAGAATAGAGCTTGCATCACAAAATACACTTCAAGCACCCTACTTTCAATATTTTTCAAAAAAGCAGGAGAGGAGGAAGAATCTTACAGATGATTTGCTGCACTGCTTGCGGTAATAATACAACATTCCACGGCTATCAAGGACAAAAAATCTTCTTTTCCAGTCTCCTCTCAAGCTTGATGAACGTTTTGACAGATAGCCTTGTCGAATGGTTTGAACCTGTAGGAATATTCAGAGTTTCAGATGCAGATATACAGTACATAGATGCAAAAGCATCAGGACTAATAAAATCTAACAAACAGAAATCTGGGATAACTTAAAATCTTCTTTAAACCTTTCCCTTCGCAGCAGACTGCATTACTGCCTCTATCATTTTATGTGAACTTCTACCTATTGCTTGTATACCATCTCCATTAGGAGATCCATTAGAACCATTAGAAGACAATCTGCTCTCTCTGTCAACCTGCCGTTTGTACTCTTGCATTCTTTCATTTAAAGCTGCCTGGTCATATTTGGATCTTTCCCTTGATTGCCGTGCATAGGTCATGACCTGCAGGACTTGTATTTCAACAATTAGCACATATATAGGCATAGACATAGGAATCATCAATGACAAGATACAAATTTTCTTTTTGCTTTGGTTAGATTCAAAGCCATACCAACTATTAACCATGCATCTTATAACATGCTATGACTAATCTCTCAAATAACTGATACCATATTCAGTATAGGGATAATATTTTTCTTTTTCCTTTGAGTAAAACAATTGGATGAAGAACATACAGCTCAATCAGAGATGTATAGAATTATGTTTTGGTCTGGAGGAAATTTAAGATAACAAACCTGATTAATATATGGCTCCATTTGATGCAATAATTCATAGCCCTATAAACAGAAAAACTTCATCATGACCAATGCATTCACCATGTTATAGAAACAATGTGAAAGAAATTGAGAAGTCCTGCGGCAAGATAACCTGTTTGAAGTATCGAAGATGTGCATCCATAGTCCCACTAACAGCTTCCAGAAACTCAAATCGCTTTTTAGCTTCAACATTTGAAAGAGCAGTTACCTGTAATTGTAAAAACAATAGCGTAATCACATATATTGAACCACATTCGAATTGTCACAGCAACATCAGTTCAGAAATCATCTGCTAGCAATTCACTCACTAGATTAAAGCGAGCCTGCTCAAATGTTGACCTCGCATTATGAAGTTCCTAGAATAACTCCAACCATGTCAGAGTATGTAGGAAATATTTATCAACATGAAATCTATGTAGGAAAGAATGTCATATACATGAAATTATAAACCATCAAGCCATTTTGCAAGATACCTCTTCCAAAACATTGGCAATATTACTCTTTGTGCTTTTCCTGAGTGAAAGAAACTTTTCACGAGCCTGCAAGATTATTCAAACCGGTACAATATAACTATAAATTTGATTCTATGCCAGCTCAAGACTATAATATCATATTCAAGCAACATAACTAAGCAAGAAAACAAACTACAGTGGAAAAATGAATTTAACTTCTGACGCACCTGGTCATAAATGAGACTAGCCTTGTCAAAGCGTTTACGTGCTTCCTGCACTCAGATAAGTTCTTTTAAAACAAAAGGCTAAACAAATAAAACAGATAAAACTAAAAAAAATGCACAAATTATTAAAATGTCAATGAACCCATAGCAGAGCAATAAATAAACAACCTATGTTTCCCTTAAGAAGACTAATTTACATAGCAATAGTTGATAAGGTTGCCCAGCTTTTAGCCAGTTCCAAATCTTCCCTAATTTGTAGGGCAACTTAAATCTCATTTGCAATAAAGGTGGTTACCTTGACATCAAGTAAATCCCTATTGACAAACTGCATTAATTTTTCATTTAGCTCGGTTTCAACCTGGAGAGAAAAGAAAGTAGTTCAGAAATAATATTATCGTATGTCAATATAGTTGTAACATTTGCATTCTCACACTGTTTAAAAGAAATATTTAAATGTTTGACATCAGGACAGGTTTTAAAGATTTAATGTATTAAAGTCTTAACTAGACATGAAGAAAACAAGCAAAGTTTTTTTACTACTGAAATATCTGAAAGATAATCATTTTCTTTCAGTAAGTATTCTTACAGCAGCAGTTGGAGAATGTCAAAGAACTGAATTTATCCAAAATCAGTTATCTTAGGTCTTCACTGCTCCATAATAAATTTGATATTCATGCTCAATCAATATTTCAGAAATATACCTGTGACCGAAGAACTTCCTTGTATGTTCCAATTTCTCTCAATGCTATGGTAAACTTGGTCATAACTGGTCCTAAAGAGGGGAAAAAAGGTTCAATTACTGCTATGGTGCCATACCAAAACATAATATACACAACATGTCAGATATGGGAAAATTTTTGAGAAAGCAAAAAGTAAGAACCGGCATTTGGATGTCTTATAGAGATGAAACCAACATTTATTACAATAGGAAGAAAACCAAAGCAAAAATAATGAAGCCACTGAAACTTAAGACTGCCTGATCTCTTCAGGTGCAAATCTATCACCAATATTCAAGCAAGTATAATAAACAACTTTGGCACAAAATTAGAACAAATACATACCACCAAAAGCAACACTAATAGGGTCATTATGTCCTCCACCAAACATTTCAAGGGCACTTGCAAAAGCAATGTCCCCATCATATCCCTCCCCAAGTCCTTCACTGCAATCAAAGAAAAATAATATGCAAATAAATATTTCCCCAACTCATGGCTCCAATAGCAGGCAGTAGCAACCCCCTCCCTCTTAAGAGGAAGAAACCAAAAAAGGAAAGAAAAAGCCTATTCCAGTTGAGAGCTACAATTATATGATGGCTTTTACAGTAATAGTCAAGAAATTTACAAGTACCAGTATCCTGGTGTAAAACCACAAGCATGGAGCTATGGTCAAGTACCAAAGAAAAGTAACTAATGGATACATAAATATTGAAGTTTTTGTGTTATAATGCAAGGTTGCATTCAGTTTTTTTGTCATATTTTTGACTTACAGGTAAGAAAGAATGTTGAAAAACATAAGAAACTTCCATAAACTGGCAGAAAGTTGAGAATAAATATAGGCAATGACTATTAATACATAGTAACAGAAACCCTTTATGCTTGAGAGGCATAAAGCAACAAACAACAAATACTTTGCCGATTATAAAGGCATATTGGACTATTTCTTTATTTAATTTAGAATTCAAGTTTGGCCATGTCACATTCTCATATACTTCTTTCATTCAGTAAAAAAGGATCTGGTTTTGATTAAAACAATCAGATTCATAGATACATTTGAAGATATAGACGTACGTGTATTTTCGGCATCCTTTGAAAAACCTTAAGCTTCTCTCACGTAACAACTCAGCGCTTTCCTCCATGCATTGTATCTGTCTCACCAAATAAAATTTATAAATTATCTATACATGGTCCATAAATAACCAAACAGATATACTATCTCATAAAGCTCTAGCATTAGAGTCCATCAGACAAATAGTAAGGTTACCATGCGTAGAACACAAAATTATGATACTCAAGTAAGTATTAAGAACTTTTCAAATCCATGAGAAAATACAGTTACAATATAATTGTAAGAGTAAACAATTTCTTTAAGCAAAAAGAGATACTCCATCCCGCTATAATCAGCATGTACAAAATACAAATGTGGATGTAAAGGTTAGCGCTTGACAAAGATACTCGTGAGATAAAAAGTTCACTAAAATTCTCCAACGTGATTCCATTCTTATCTCATCCTATTCATAAAGAGAACTTAATCACATCAAATTAAAAAAAAATAAGAGATCATTTGAAAATCAGTGCCCTATAGTTTCAATTTTCAGATAATACATCTCATCGCAAACCAGGAGAGATCAAGGATCACTCTTTAAACAATCTTTTAAACCCACCAATCACGGATACTGATCGTCAAGCTAGATATCGAACTAGGCACATGCTCCAACTCTATTTAGAATAAAATAAATCTCCCCAAATCTACAAAACATTTTTATGCCAAAACATACAACCATTAATTATACAAAAACTACCGCTGATCTAGCTAAATTCTTTGAAGCAGCCATTAGAAAGATAAAATTAAAGGGAAAAATATTCCCGTTTTATTTTGTTTCTTTTGCCTTATTTTCTCCGACAACCAAAGGGGAACAAAGCACTGAAGGTTACAAAAAGGGCAATCAAAATAAGCAACCTGAAATAATTCAGCTAAATATGCAAACAATTTTGGGGGGTGGAGAGGGGGAGTATGTAAATCTACAATGTCCTCGACTTCGTTCCAGCTAAGTAAAGAACGTCGAGAGAGAGAAACCTGCTTGCGAAACATGGGAGAGTCATCGAGCTTAGCGAAATGCATTGTGGAGGCCACGATTCTTTCTTCTCTTCACGATAAAATCTTAATTAACATTACATCAATGCTCGATCCTTCGTAGAATAAGACTAAACCCCTGAGATCTCCCCTTCACTCTGATCCAAACCCTCCCAAAAAGTAAAGACGCGGTGACTTGACAACAGTCGGCTTCCAGAGCAAGAAATTCAGCTCCATCAACTCGACTCACATGGATTTCACAGCATTTAATTTAACAGAAAAAAAATTAATCTTGTTTACAGTTCTTTTTTTCGCTTTATGTGTAATACTATTTGCTTTGAGGTTTCAATTTAACACAAAGAAAGGTAAAAAATATATATAACCGAAAGAAGATAAATAAAATAAAACCCTAGAAAAGAGAAAGCGGAGGAGGAAGGGACAGGAAAACATAAGATTTTGATTAGAGGAAGTGGAGGTTGTTTTTAAGGGTGAGAGCCTTGGGAATTGAGAGAGTGAGTGTGTGAGTAAGAAATTAAAAGAAAAAGGAAAAAGAAAAAGAAATTAATTAGCCCATTTTTCATACATTCAACCTAAAAAATGTCCATAACATGCGTGAAGGTGAGACACAAAGACAACTTAGATAAAAGCGAAAACACACAGACATAATTAGCCCTTCCCTTCCCTTACTGTTTTTTTCCCTTTTAATTTACGATTTCGTTTGGTGGAGCCAAAATTTTTAACAGCGTGTTGTGAATACCAAAACCTACGTCGTCGTTTCGAGGATGTTCTTGAAAACGGCGTTACGACTGTGTGTTTCTGACAGGAGTTACCTTCCTTACCCCTCCCTCCTTCAGAGAAAAAAAAAAAGGAAAAAGAGAAAGGTGAAGAGTGCAAGTGGAGAAGCGTGTAATGAAATATCTACTTTTTGAAGTTTGAATTGGGGGGAGATTTGTAAATAACGCGCCATGAGCGAGTGGTAGTAGATCATAGAAACTGAAAGATGCTTCTGTCTCTCTAACTCAGCAATCGAGGAAGCGGGACCCAAACTAGAACTACTCTCTTTCCCTCTTCCATTTTGATTTTCTTGCTCCGGTCGGTCCCGTCACCTGCCAAATTTTAATTATCATTCTTTTTGGATAATTGAACGCAATCTCCATAGATTACATTTCCATCCATCGTACTCATATATGTTCCAAATCTTAATTAATCATGATCATTTTTTTAAAATTCGAATATTTATTCTTTCTAAATGTAAATTTCTCTGAGACTTTAGTGTTGATCAAAATATCTAGCATATATCTTATGAATCGGTGGAAAGAGCGGAGGGCGAAGGGTGGGGACCTGAAAATTAAAATTGTAATGGAAAGGCAACCAAGAAATTTCAGCCTAACTTGAGCACAGTTACTCAACTCATCAACGCCCCCAAAATATCTGCAACAATTGAACATGACATTTGTTGTGGACATTTTTGTTCCGGGCAGTTGTGGTGATAGATCCTCTCCTCTGCTCTTTGATACAGTATTTCTTGGGACTTAAATTTGCTTTTCGTCCATCATATGTTAAGTTCTATATTTCAGGATAACATTTCTCGTTATTGTGATATGAGAACATGTTTGATTGGGATTTTTTCCTTTTTCGTATGAAAGTCATTTTATTCTAGCTAAAAAGATGGAAACTCTTAATTGCTTTGCCGACTATGTTACTATTTTGATGGATTCTTATAAAAAGTGTTGGTCATGCTTGATAGCATGTAGCAACGAACTATCTTCTCAAACTTCTTTTAACATTTTTTACCTCGGTTTAAGTAATCAGAAAGTAATTATTATCAATAACTGTTTTTAGTTTGTCATAGCTCATGATAATCATGAATTTTCTGTTCTATTCCTTATAGTTATATTAAACCTTGAAAACATTTGTAAGTCGTTGCAACGATAATTCCTACACGCATTGAATTAAGTCACCTTGGGGTGACATTAATCAACTAGTAAGAACATGACTTTCTATCCAATTAATACGTGAACCTAATCGCTTAGGTATTCATACATACTAATAATTGCTTCGCATTTGGCCATCATTCTAACTTAAGTAGAACTTTGTAGGAAGTTACTTAATTAGAATGATCTTAAGTGTAAAACAATCAAATCAACACCCATCACATCATGTACCACAAATGAGTCGTCTTGGAATAATCTCAACGAGTAACATGTATGATTGGTTGTCCTCTATAAAAAAGAAAACTTCTTCAATGAATTCCACATAATAATACCTACCTCAAGGCCGACAAATTATCATATGCTATCACGGGATAGTTATCTCTTTTAAGGAAATCTCCTCAGTGAAATCCACATGACAATACCACCCTTGGGCTGGCAAATTGTCATGTCATCACAAGAGACCATAGTTGAAGGTCGTGGGTCTTATTTAGGGATCTTCTTCCACTCAATATTTAAAAAAAAAACATGAAAGCTTTTTATTTCTAGTTTCAGTCATGAATGATTAAAATGTCATGACAAGTACATGTGATATTTTTTCCTAAACTATATTGGCACACTTATCATGGACACACATTCCAGCCAATTTAAAATTCATCATGCTATAATATAAAAGTAAAAATTAAATTGAATCTAACCAGCCAAAGTTTCTACTATTCCATTCTATAAAAAAATAATAAATTTATATTTATTATCCCAAAACATACTTTGGGTCTTCTACGTGAAAATTAAATATCTTGGTTTTGGGTTTTTTAAACCCAAAAAGCCCAAAACTTTGAAAAAGTCACTGAAGAGATCTACTGTCGAACTGTCGTCACCACCATGGGTTAATGTTGTCTTCATCACTGACGTCACCATCACTACCATTTTCGTCACTACCATCGTCACTGTCGTTGACAATGTAATAACCCGATTTTCAGTGGAACCAAAAAATGCGATTCTGGAACCCTATTTTCAAAAATCAAGTCAGTAAATATCAAATATGAATATTTACAATGTTAGTATAAAATAGTGCTGATGTTTTGTCCATCAATTTGTCAATTTAATACTCAATTTAGGTAAAGAGACTAAATTGCAAAAGTGCAATCCCTATAGTTTTTTAGTTGACTAAAGGCTTGATAACTTAAATGGAAATTATCCAAAGGTTTAAAATGGTAATTAAACAATTTATCATAGGAAATTAGTGGAGGGTGATGAAAGAATCCACTATGTTTGTTTAAAGAATGTTTATGTTAAATAAAGCATGATTAGTTTAATTAATTAAGTTAATTAATCCTTAATTTTGCTATAAAGTTAAAATAATGCAAAAAGATGTCATCGTTTTCACTCATCTTCTCCATTGTCGAATTTGAATGAAGGAAAAAACCTTTGAAGCCTTTTACATTTGGTCATCAATTAGTAAATAAATTGAAGTCATTTTCTTGTAATTTTTATGAAATTGAGGTCATGAGAGCTTGATTTAGCTAGCTCATGTACCAATTTGCAAAAATTTTAAAGTTTTAGAAAGTCTCCATTGTTGATTTTTGAATAATTAGGCTTGAAATTGATAAATTTTAAGCTTAAATTATGAAAATGAACTATATAGTAAAGTTAATTCAGCTTATTTATTAGTTTCGAACGTAGAGACCAATTTGAATTAAATGCAAAATTATCATGAAATTTTGGCAAGAATATGAAGTAGAGGGTCCCTAATGAATATGTGTGAAATTGATTTTTAAATCAAGACACAAAATTAGAAGTTATGGCTATTTCGAATTCAAGGGCTAAATTGAATAAAATAGAAAGTTTTAGTGGTTTTGAAAATTGTGTTCATATGGATTCATTCATATCATGGCTTAATATGAAATTTTTTAGTATTGATTGGTTGTATAAATTAATTGTTTAGATAAAAAAAATTGAATCAAAGCAGAGTTAACCGAAGAAAAGCTAAAATTGTTTATTAGTCCTTAAATAATCAACTGGTTTGGTGTTTTGATTAGGTAAGTTCATATGACATTTATTATTTTAGGTTACCATATACTTTGATTTTATATATGTATGTTTGATTGTGGATTGACTAATTTTGAATTGGTATAAATGGTTAGAATTGGACTGAATTGAAATGTGAAGTTTATATGTGTAAAAGATGCCCGTGTGAACTTAGTAAATGTTATGATACGATTGGCTTGCTAATAAGGTCTTGTGCACTTTTGTACGAGATTTATTATAGATGTTATCAATGTGTAGCATTTTTTACGGATTCTCAAGTATTTTGTTACACAAGTTTAGCTCGAACGAGTAATCTGATATGTCATTATAAAGGTTCAGTCCAGATAGATAACTTGACATGTATATACTCAGTCCGGACAAACAACTGGTGTGGTGTAGTTACATGTGTGTCTAAGTTCATTTACTAGGGTTTATCGGGCGAAATGGTTTAGATGAAATTGAGAATTTGAAATGTAATGAAATAAACTTAATATCCAAATTGAAAGTCATTGAATGGATTGAATTGTAAATGATTCAATTTCGTGATTGATAATAGCACCGATAATTAACTTGAATTGTGTATACTTGATAATATCTATTAATTGTTGATTGCATGTGCTTTTTTCAGATAAGTCACATAACAGTGACATGAATTGGCATGTTAAGTAATTGTATGATTAAAGGATCTTGATTGTAAATTAATGCTCACCTTGTTGGTGTTTTGATTGCCATGTGTAGCTAAAGTTGTCCAAGCTATAGTAGCTTATAATGTTTAGGTAAAAGCAATGCGAGTATTGTACAATACTTATGAACTTATTAAGCAACATACATGCTTACCATTATTGTTTTCCTTCCCTTTTAGATCGTCACCTTGCGCAACTTGTCAAGCTGTATCGTCTTGAAGCTCACACTATCATCGAATCGGTAGTTATGTGATCATTTTGAGTCTAGGGTTTTGGTATGTATATAAATGTCTTGGTGTATACCTTAGTGTGTATAAGTCTTGTTGAATTGAAAATTTTGTGATGATTATGGTAAATGATGAATTTGAATGTTAAACATGGCATGTAATTTAGTAATGCATAATTATATATAGCATGCTTGATGGTCTTGCTTGAGATATGCATTTGGTGTATGGTTGTTTTGGTCTATTGCAAGGTCATGTAGGTTTTTGGATAAAGGAAATGTACAAGTATGCAAAAGTTGGGTTGGATTGAGCATGGTTGACATAGTTAGGTGGATATATAATTAAATAAGTTTAAGTGATGAATGGTTGAATTGAATGGTAGTAAATGATTTGGTGAATTGAGTTCATACTTAAATTGAGTTACCTTGGCATGGTGAAATGGTTTTATACTTGTGAATGATTGTATGATAGAACTTGGAGATTGGTTTGAAAGTATTTGAATTGATATCAAAATGTGCATTTTGCCAAAAACAAGTGATAAACTGTAATTTATATATATTTTTATCCCATGCTTAGCATATTTTTGGATGAATTGTCATTAGAATTGTGGAATTTGATGCTCTTAATCATTTAATTTCATGTTTTATACTTAGATGAGCATAAGGAAGAGAAAAGAGCAAGGAACGGGCCAAAAACAGGCAAAGTAGGCCCAAATCAATAATCAACACGGCCGGGAGTTCATCACACGGGTAACCCACACGGCCGTGCCACTTTACCAGGCTCGGACACGGCCTAAGCTCGATTCACACGGGCGTGCCGTATGGGCGTGTCCTTGTCGTGACGAGTTTTAATTTCACACGAAAAAAAGCTACTTAGGGGTTAAGAAAGGCATTCCAAACTATATATAAATACCCTAGGAGGTGACTATAAAAAAAAGCAGAGTGTCCTCCCCAAGACTAAGGGTAGAAGATAGGGAATTACTCGAAGAAAGCTGATTGATCCATCTCAAAAGCTAGGATCTACATCAAGACTGAAGATCTCCCTTCAAATCCTTTCAGGAGTTTTGGATTTTCTTTATGTTTTGTTATTTTCTTTACTCTAAGATGTTTTCTTTTATAAACATGAACTAAACCCCTAAATACCTGAGGGGGATGAAACCTAAGACAAATCTTGTTATTGTTATCTGAGCTATATGATAAATATTTGACTTGTTCTTAATTGTTTTTTTTAATTCTTGAATTGATATTTCCAGTATATTAGTTTAAGTCGAATGTGCTTATTCAGTGGAGCAAAAGTCTCTGTTTAAGAGTAGATCCATTAAAATTAAGTGGGGTTGTTCGCAATCCTAGACATAGGACGACGAAAATCTGCCGGATTAGAGTTAAATCTAATAGGGGGATCCATAGATTGATTTAATGCAACACTAGGGGGTTTTAATTAGAAAGAGATTTCAATTAATCAACCTAGGGTTAGTTGTTCTCAATCTCGACGGAGATATTAACATAATTTAGGGATCTCTACGAATCAAGTCGAATAAATAAATCGTCTAGTTCAAAGTTAGATAACAAGTGAAGTCTAGGTGGATTCTTCCTTGGGTATTGCCTTTATCATTCAGTTTTCCCAAAGTAATTTCTCAATTTACTCTTTGTCGTGTCTTTAGTTTAGTTTAGATTAGTTAGTTTACAACCAGATCCTCCTTTACTTTTAGGCTAGATAATAGGAAGAAAGTCATTACTAGTACTTTTGGTTCCTTGGATTCGATATTCTGGTCTTGCCACTAACTATACTACTACTCGATAAGTGCACTTGCCTTTTATCGTGATAATAGTTAGTTTCCAAGTATGATCATTAGTATTACTTCATCGAAATCATGATCAACAAGGACTCATCTTGACGACCAACATCCCTCGTTACAACGTCAGTCAACAGTAAGTGACGTCACGACGTCAAGTTGTATGAAGTTGCGACATGACTTACTGTGTTAGCAATGTCACAACAAGGAAATAATGAAGTCGTAACGTAGGTCTTGAATTTTTAAAATTTTATAATTTGGTCATATTTCATGCTCGGGTTAACAAAAGAGCTTTCTAAGCTCGCATAAGACTAGGAAATGACTGTATAACATAATTTGAATGTGATTGATACTTAATTGCTTGTGCGAATGATAAAATACTACCTAATTGATTGTAGTTGCTTCGAAAATGAATGTAACATCTTATAGTTCGAACCCAATGATCAGGTCATGCGAAAAGTGTTACAGATGACCCCTATTGGTGGTTGGCTCACCACCGACTATCGTCAGCTTTTGCCGGTTGGCTCATTGTCAATCTTTTATTGGTTGGTTGGTTGGGTTGGGTTTACATCATTTCAATATGTTTTGGATGCACATTGATATTCCGGATTCGTTGAAAAATTTGGATACAAAAATCCTAAATTTGTTTCTAGCTCACATGAATTATTCTAAAAAATTAAAATAAAACATACATGGAGATAATAATCCACGGTTTAATTACATATATCCAAATTTAATAAAAACCTAAAATTATATCCAACCTAATTTCTAGGAATAAAAACTTGGCATAATTACTTTATCATACATAGAATGAATTAAAATATATTCATTTACATGCATAACCCAAAACATACAGATAATTACAAGAATATCATATCTTATCAAAATTAACCAAACATAAAGAAGAGAGAAAATTTGGTATCGGTTTATACTATAAACATAATACAATTTGACTTTGATACCAATTATTGAAAAAATTTGATTATGAAAACGATTTACAATTACATCGAAAGTTTAAAAAATTTTCAAAATCAATCTGGTTTGTGATATTTATAGAAATAAGCATTCTACCAAAAAGTATTTGTGTTTTGTGTGAGACAGATTTGAAATGTTCTAGACTTTCAACCGAACAACCTTCTCAGTTATCCTCGTAGCTCAAATTGCATCGAGCGTGGGCTCGAACAACAAGAACCAAACACAACCAAAAACGATTTATTACTTTCAATGGGAAAGTAGTTCTCTTAATAAAAATGAGTAGCAATTATTATTCGCAGAAAATAGAATTTATTCTAAGAAAATAAATTTCCTCTACTTTCTGGCAGAATAAAAATATATGAAACTTATGTTTTTAATGACTTTACTAGTAATTTCTATTTATAGGGAGAAATAGGGGAATTCTAGTTGAATAAGTATAACACAAATAATCTTCTAGTTTAACTACAAGACCAAGCCCAACCTTAGGGGTAGTTTGCGAGTAGGGTTGCCCTGTGTCCAAGACTAGAAAGGGCCTAAAAATAAAAATTTCAGCTTTTAACGTTTAAAAAAAATCTTTAGTCTTTTAAGTTTTTTTATCGACGCTTCATTGTAAGTAGGAAAAAAAGAAATGGGACCCCAAATTTTTTTTATTTTATTACTAGTATATGTTTTTATTTTATTGTATTATATTTTATAATTTTTTAAAAGGAATCCCAATTTATTGTTTCATCTAAGGCCCCAGAAATGTCAAGAACAGGCCTATAGAATAGGGGAATGACCCACCCTAGATAAAAACACTAGGGTCGCCACCGTTCACATGTAAAATGAGGGGAAGTGGGTCTCTCACGTATTGGGTCCAATTATATATACTTCCTAGACTTTTAACCCAAAATTTTATAATTTAATCCAACTCGATATTTGTTTTGTATTCCCAAAATAAATATTATTTATTTAATTAATTTAGTTTATTAAATTAATTAAATTAATTTCCTAATTAAATAGTTTTCTTAACTCAATTCTAATTTCGTTAAAGTCATGACGACTTTATCGTAAAAGAACATATGACGAAATATATTTAATTTCCATATTCAATTGATTCATAGTGACTAATTAATTTAATTCCATTTTCGAACTTTAATTAATTAAATAATAATTCGAAACTTTAAATTAATTCTCAAGTCATTTCTATGCTCAGTGTGAAAACACATTCTTTTGTGAATGAGACTCATTTCTCCAACTTCATCATTTTCATTCATTTGGTTTTACATGCAATTCATTTCTAGTTTCAATATGCTAGTGGAGGGACTGATTGGATATATATAATTAGGACTCAAATAATTTATAATTAAGATCCAACTTTTGGGCTATTAATTATAAACTTACTTAGTCACGAAGTCATTCCACTATAGTCTCATGACTCAGCTCTCCCTAATTACACACAATTGCAAAAGCTACTCAATAAATGCTTGTCCAATGGCCTTGTCATAAGTGTGTTACCCTCATAGGACATCTTTAATCTCTTTGAGATAAATTCGCTCTCCCAATATGATCATATTTTATCTCATGGTAATCATTACATCTTCTTTCATAAAAAGTCAATTACTATTAATTAGTAATTAAATCATTTATCACAAAGACAAATAATCCGTGGCCAAATTTGTTTTTTATCTATCATGTAATGTTTATGAGAAGATATTATTTGCCCATTAGTTGGGCTATGAATTCCAATAGTGATTGATGCTACATATTGCAAAAGTTGTATACCTAACGCATCAACTTTTGGTTCCTTATTTATTTGAACTCAGGCTTAAAGTATGCCACATTATGAACGTTACAAGTAAATAAATCCATAGAAGGATCTAGGGTCTATTCTACTTGGGTCCTGTTTGATGTACTTTCAGTCCAATCAATCACGTATATGACTTTATCTTTTAGGAGTCATCCGCCTCAATGCTCAAGATAAACTATCTTCCTAATTGGACTTGATAGACAACATATTAGTCTTTCAATCGATTTGTTCATTTCTGATTAGACTAGAGACATGTTTAAGTTTATCTACTAATACAAGTTGCCTTTTTGTATTATGATTCGATCACGTAATACTGCTTAGTATTAGTTAAACATTAGATAACCAGTGAATCAATATTTACCTCTATTTTGCTTTGCATGCAAAAACATTAATAACAACATATAAAGGCTATTAATGTACTTAATGGATGTTATCAGTATACCAATTTGTTCGAAAAATACAAGTATACAAAACAAATATACTACACTTAGGACACCAAATCCAACCCACTATAGCCAACACACTCACCAATAGAGTGCACCTCACCCGACCAAAAGCAACTGAGCTTCAAGCTTCCACCTTGGAACCCACTTATGCTGATTTATTTGGCTTTGCCACTAAAAAATGGATTCTTAATAGTTGAAGGAATACAATCACCAAGAAGATGGTCATATTGTTAAGGAAAATTTGTTATTTGATTGAGTTTGATCTGGGAGGGCTTATATTTTAAAAAACCATCAAACATGTCAATTGTGTTTACCCCAGACTATGTTTTCCTTTCCTTTCTCTTATTTTTCAGATTCCTAATGTAACACCCCCAACCCTAAACCATTACTGGAATAGGGTTACGGAGCATTACCAGTCATTTCCGATCAAATACAAACTTTAAACAAATAATTAAAAAATTTATTATAAATTAATTGTACTATCCCTTTTTATGGGCTATTGAAGCCCAAATTATGCGTTAAAAAAATGGGACTTATCCGAGTGCTCCGAGAATTTTTTGTAAAATTTTAAAATTTTTCCTAGGTGTAGGGCTTACACGCCCGTGTGAGTTAGGGACACGCCCGTGTGTCTATGTGACACACCCGTGTAACTCTCTGACTTGTTTTTATTTAAAACACATTGTCACACGGCCAAATCACATGCCTATGTTCTAGCTCGTGTACTTTACACGGCTAAGACACGTTTGTGTCTCTGTCCGCGTGCTAAAACCTGGGCATTCTGTTTCTCAAATTTAAGGTGCAGGGGACACACGCTAGTTCACATGCCCATGTACTAGCCGTGTGTTTCACACGGTCTGGACACACGCTCGTGTGCCAGCCCGTATGGACTCAAACTGAGCCTTAAATATCAAGTTAACCAACCCTGCAATTCTTTAAATACAAGCAATTCAAATTTCAGTCTTTTAACCAATCTAAATTACGCTTAATAGTACCTAAGCCATAACATAAATATTAATCTTATGACCTATGCAATGCTTATTCATACTCATTTCACATATATAACATCCAAATCAATACAAATTTAACACATTCAAATCAATTCAAGTTTTATACCAAAATATACCATTTCCATTATCTTAACTTCTCATATATATATAAACAACTACCAAATGACCAAAATACATATCCTAGGTACATGCCATTTGTCAAAAAAGAAATACACTTCATCAGATTTTAAGCTCGGGATTTGCTTTGGATGTTGGACCGAAACTTTGAGTTTAATTAACCTAACCTGTGCATGGAAACAAACCGTACGTTGAGTATGTTTACTCAATGGAATTACCATAATTCAAAATTGTAACATTATACAATGAATTATGTATATTCAATTTATGCCTACAATTGTTCAATAACTATTTCATACTTTAAATCAACTTGTTCAATATTAACAATAATCATTATTTCAAAGCTTGTATTTAATTGATTTCATACATTATTTCACTATCTCAATTTCATTTGATTTTTTACATCTCATTCCAATAACTCATTCCATGTCATATATAAATCATTCAATTTATCTTTTCATTCGATATTAATTCTATTGCCAATTTGTTCTTTTACCCCTAATAACTTGACTCGGACTTAGGCGGATATACGGATCCAACCAACACACCAGTACGACACATTGTGCCTAATCGGCATTGCCGAAGTAATACGGTACTCAGTACCTAATCAGATTTTTTCATAACAGTAATACGACACTTTTAGTGCCTGATCGACTCAAAGTCGAAATATCACTGAACACTTCCAATCTTATGGCAAGCCAACTATATTCGACTTAGCTGGACTAGTTAATAGGTGTAACGCCCCAAATTTTGGGCCTAGAAGAATTTGGCCTTGGGCGTGGGTGTGTTTAAAATTTTAGAGAGTAAGAGAACGGCTCAGATTACATGTTTGGCACTATTAGAGTATTAATTTTAAGATGTTACAAGGATTATTTGAAGTTCTAGGGATACGGATGACCATAGGAAAAATTTAATTTTTGCCTTAGTGGAACCCTAGTCTTTTGTAATATGCCTCTTAAATAAATTTAGGGAAAATAGGACACAAATGGGCCTGTGGCCTAGTGGCAAGGTAGCACTACCTTGGGGAGTAGAGGGTGACGCCACATGTGGAGTAGGGAGGTTCAAGGTTCAAGGAACGGCTTTGGCATTAGAAATATTATTTTTGTACTCATGCTGTGCAAGTAGTGGTGATGACTTAAAACTCTTTTGGATAGATATTGAAGAGAGAATTTAGGTGGAAGTAAAGCCTACGGAGAGGTTCAACCATGCAAAGGAGAAGGGCAAAAATAAACAGAACGTAGAAGCTATGGGGGCTGGACAGAGGCCTACGAGGAGGGCCAGAGTAAATAGGCCAGATAGAGTTGCTGCTGCTAACACTGAGATACCACCTTGTGCTGTGTGTAGAAAAGGGCATACAGGCAAATGTTGGAGGAGAACAAGAGCTTGTTTGAACTGCGGATCTATGGAACATAGGATTAGAGAGCACCTGAGGAGGCCAGATCAGGTGCAAGTCGATGGCAAAGGTAATTTTCAACTGCAGAGAGGTGGTCAACAACCACCAAGGGGCCGTGGACAAGCCAGAGGCAGCAATGGCGTAGGACAGGGACGTAGAGCACCGGGCAAAGGTGCAGGACAGGCAGAGGCGAGACAACCAGCTTTAGTCTATGCAGCACGTCTCCAAGAGGATAGAGGTGCTCTAGACACGAATACTGGTACGTATTTTATTGGTAGTATATTGTATCTTAGTATGGACTTAGAGTTTGAGTGTGCAGCAGAAGCATAGTGGTGTGACTTGGGTAGTGCGACTAATGAATAGTTGGAAATTTCGAGGACGAAATTTTATTAAGAGGGGTAGAGTTGTAACGCCCTAAATTTTGGGCCTAGAAGAATTGGGCCTCGGGCGTGTGTGTGTTTAAAATTTTAGAGAGTAAGATAACGACTCAGATTTCATGTTTGGCACCATTAGAGTATTAATTTTAAGATGTTACAAGGATTATTTGAAGTTCTAAGGATACGGATGACCATAGGAAAAATTTAATTTTTGCCTTAGTGGAACCTTAGTCTTTGGTAATAGGCCTATTAAACAAATTTAGGGAAAATAGGACACAAATAGACCTGTGGCCTAGTAGCAAGATAGCGCCATCTTGGGGAGTAGAGGGTGACGCCAAATGTGGAGTAGGGAGGTCCAAGGTTCAAGGAACAGCTTTTGGTATTAGAAGTATTATTTTTGCACCCATGCTGTGCAAGTAGTGGTGATGACTTAAAACTCTTTTGGATGGATATTGAAGAGAGAATTTAGGTGGATAATAAGGAGAAATAATAGAGAAAAGATAGGAGATTGAGGTGTGGATGTGATGGAGTCAATTGAGACTGTGTGAGAAGCTAGTTTCGGCTTTTGGCTATTTAAGGGAGGTGTCGAATGCTCTTGAGGGGTTCTTTTGTTTTGCCAAAACATTTCATTGCCGAATTCTCTTCTCCCTTTCATCCTTTTACTGAAAATCCATAGAATTGTGTTCTTTTTCTTTGCAAAAGTCGAATATCACCATTGATTCTTTAAAAGCTGAATCCTATCATTGAAAGCCGAATACTCACATCCCCTAACCGATTTCTTTTGTTTTCCTTCATCACAATCTGTTTTTGTTATTTACAACCCTTAATTGAGTTATTAAAAGCCGAGGGCATACTCAGTAGATATCTAGGCCGTAAGATCAGAGACTAGTTTCGATAAGTGCTTAGTTAGCCGTTTTTAGTGCATTTTGATAAAGCCGAAGGGGTTATTTAATCTTTTCTTTTTCTTGTCGTTAACCCTGTTTTAACAAGGGGTAGGGTTCTAGGATTCCAAGCGTGGAAAGGATCTCTAGCAAGTGGTAAGTGAACTCGTTTTCAATTTCGGTTTCTTAGGTGGCCGAATATAAGTGTGGTTGGTAGGGGTGACTGATATGCTCGCGATATTAAGTAATAAAATTTATAAAAACTGATCACACCAAAAACTAACTAATATCATGATTTTATAGGCAAGTGCACCTATCGAACAGTAGTATAGTTTAGCGGCAAGACCGAGTTATCGTACCCAAGGGAACCAAAAGTACTAATACTTACTTCCTTTCTATTATCTAGCCTGAAAATAAAAGATGATTGATTAAAACTAATTCTAAAACTAACTAAAAGTGCACAAAAAGTAAATTGGGGAAAACTTTAGGGAAAAGCTGATTGATATGAGCAATACTTAAGGGAGAATCGACCTAGACTTCACTTGTTATTAACTTCTTGAACTAGATGATGTCTTCGCTTTACTTGATCCGTAAAGATCCCTAACTTATGTTAATACCTCTTTCGAGGATAAGAACAACTAGGCCTAGGCTGTTAACTAAAATTTCTTTATTAATTAACACCCTAGGTTGCATTAATTCGATCTATAGATCCCCTATTAGGTTTGACCCTAATCCGACAGATTTATGTCGCCTTATGTCTAGGGTTGCATGTAACTCCGCTTAATTATGGTAGATCTACTCTTAAAACAGGGACTTTTGCTCCTCTGCCTAAGCACATCAAGTTCTTGAAGTAATACCTAGGATTATTAAATCAAGAATGAAGAACACATAATTAAGAACAATTCAAGTATTTATCAAATAATTCAAGAATAAATACTAACAAGATCTGTCTTAAGATTCATCCCTCTCAAGTATTTGAGGGGTTTAGTTTATAACTAATAAAGAAAACATCTCAGAAGAAATAATATAACAAAACATAAAGAACCCAAAAACCCCTGAAGGAATTTAGGGAGATCCTCTATCTTGATGTAGAATTCTGGCTTCTGGGATGAATCAATCGGCTTCCCTTGGAGTAATCCCTTGCTTTCACTCCTTGTGTTGGCGGAATTATGACGCTCTTTCTTGAGAGAAAAGAGTATTCCCTTAGCGGGAAATAAGCACCATTTTGAAGTTGCCTCCTAGGGTCTTTATATAGAGTTTATAATGGCTTTCTTAGTGTAACACCCCAAACCCAGCCTAAAAGTTAGGCCCAAATTTGGCAATGTCACATTGAAGAGTTACTTTTAAAACGGTTTAGTTAAAACTTAGTTCGAACGAAATATGCTTGAAAAGAATTTACTTAGTTAAAAATCCAAGAATTGAATTAAACAAATATTTAGGAAAAACCATGTTTATTAAATATAACAGTAACTAAATAAATCCCTAAGTAAAAAGTGAAATCGGAGTTACATAGCCTTATTACATCACAGTGGAAAAAAATTATCATAAAACACGTAATAAATGTATATTTAGAATTCCTAAGTAACTTGTAGTGTGGCTATCTCTGAGTCCTCTCTCGCGTCGAGCCGTCTATTATGGATCACCTGAAATATTAATAATAAGGGTGTGAATTTCGAAACTCAGTGTGTACAACCCTTGGCAATCAAATCAATATGCAAAAATCACATTGGGCCTAAGCCCTAACAATATCGGAGGCCTCTGGGCCTTAGCCCATGATAGCCTCGGTTGGGCCCGAGCCCACATTCAAATATCAAGATGTTCATGCCATATGCAGTTACCCATAACCAACCCTGTACACCCCCTTCTAACCCTACACTCCTGTGGGGAGATACTCGACCCACCCATCCTTATACACCCGTTGTGACACCGGTTACGGCACCACTCATCGTTGTAGCAGAGCTGCTCGTAGCTCAAAAGCCTTCGTTGTAGCACCGGTTGCGTTACTACTTATCGTTGCAGCAGAGTTGCTCGTATGGCTCTAAAGCCTTCGTTGGATCCATAGTCGTCAAGCGACCGTGCGACCCTCATATATGCTTCCTCCAATCAAAACCCAGCCCACATGCAACATAATATCTTATGAATACATCATCGTCACATACAATATACACCAATCATACTCATAACATATAGGGGTATTTTAGTCATTTCACTACTTAGAGGTATTTTGGTAATTTCTACCTTTGAAGGGTATTTTAGTACTCCTACCCTACGAGGGTGTTTTAGTAGTTCTACCTTATAGGGCATTTTTGTAATTCTACCTTAGAAGGTATTTTCGTAATTTTATCTTAGAAGGGTATTTTCGTAATTTCTTAATAATACAGATTTTAATTATGGATTTTGACCCATCAACAAGTCCTCGCGGCTAAGATGAATGGATACTATGCACCAGGTAGGATTCAAGAGAAGAGAAGGTGGGTCACTCGGACCGCTTAAGTACCAAGCTCTTCCTAGATCCAATCCTAATCATGCACACATCCATTGCCACACCTTAGTCTAGCGACTTATCCACGGGTTTGTTTAATTATTTAATTAAGTCTTATGTAAAATTTGAGAGATCAGAACTAGGCCTATAGTCCATTAAAAAACCCTAACATGCATTTCTACGATCCTATAAGGCCCGCTAAGCCCAATCATATTCATTAAATCCATTAAGCCCAAACATGCTTATGTAGCCCATTAGACCCGTTCGTAATCCAACCATACATTCATACATGTCAATTCCTCATACAATTTCATATAACAACTTTGCCACTTTGGGCCCGCAAGTTCGTCAGGCCTATTCAAGATTTCAGGATTTCAGCTTTTGCCAATTTTTATGTGTGTAGTGTATGTACACACCTGATTGTCGACCTGCACTACACTATTCTCAACCTCGACCTATAATCAAAACCACTTCCGAATCAATTCTATACCTTAAACTACAACTTAATCAAATCCCGAAGCCTTACCGTAACCTTACCGTGTACCTTCGGCTTTTCTAGCCTTTCCTTAGCAAATATTCCCGAATATTCTTAGATCACTTGCTAGGAATCCTTACACCGCTTGAAATCATTGAACCCGAAACTAGTTTCCGATCTCGTGGCCTAGATATCTACTGAGTGTGCAATCGGCTTTTAACCACTTGATTAAGGTTACAAATTACAAAAACAAGTTTATGATGAAAGAAAACAAAAGAAATCAGTAAGAGGACGTGGGTATTCGGCTTTTAAGAAATTAGGGATGGTGTTCAGCTTTTGTAGAGAAAAAAAACACAACTCTATGGATTTTCGGTAAAAGGGAGAAGAGAATTTGGCAAGAAAAGAAGAAAGAAGAGAAGAAGAAAAAAAAAGAATACAAATTGGCACTTGAGGAAAAGATGAGAAAGGATCCCAAATTTGGCACATATTTATAGCCTCAATTCCCAATTCAGCTCCATCACTTCCCCCTTCTCATCTTCTTGTTTTTCTCCCTGATAACTCCCTAATCTTTTTCCAAAATTTTCTCTTCTGATTATCTTTCTGAGAGTCCAGCTTCACGCCACTACCAATCTTCTAGAAGCCTAATATTAAACTCCTAAAAATACTAAGCTAGGATCCAAAACTCAAAGCCTAATATTTCTAGGCCCAAAATTCGGGGCGTTACAATTCACCCCTCCTAAAGAAATTTCGTCCTCAAAATTTCTAAATAACACGGTGGTCGTGTATCCACTACGCTACCGCTGCGTACTCTGATCTAAATAATTTTAATACACACTCAAAACATCCACCTAACACTTCCACGGTCTCTACCGTGGCCTCTTACACCTCTTCTAGCGCTCATCGCTGTGTAAGTATTTCTGGATTAACAAATTTTATGAAATTAGTTCGTACTGTTTAAGGCTCATGCCTTATGCAATTAGTGATTTAAAAGTCGTTTCGCCGATGCGATTCCACTACAGGCTCAAGTTTCCTATGGGCTTAAGTCTCTAAAAACCTATTGTTTGAAGTAGCCCACCATCACAGCATAATTCAGAAATTAAAACAATGTAATGATAGAAAAACTTACTTGGCTCGACGTCAAGGGCTCGGTGAACCACACTTCAAGAATCCTGCAAAATCTTTTTAATCTAGTTGTTTAAAAAAAAACCCAAAATCCAATGCCCATTTCACAGTCCGAGTTTTGCAACCAGAGCTCTAATACCACTAAATGTAACACCCCAAACTCGGCCTAGAAGTTAGGCCCGAATCTGGCAATGTCACATTGAAGAGTTACTTTTAAAACGGTTTAGTTAAAACTTAGTTCGAACGAAATATGCTTGAAAAGAATTTACTTAGTTAAAAATCCAAGAATTGAATTAAACAAATACTTAGGAAAAACCATGTTTATTAAATATAATAGTAACTAAATAAATCACTAAGTAAAAAGTGAAATCAGAGTTACATAGCCTTATTACATCACAGTGGAAAAAAATTATCACAAAACACGTAATAATCTATATTTAGAATTCCTAAGTAACTTGTAGTGTGGCTATCTCCGAGTCCTCTCCCGCGTCGAGCCGTTTATTGTGGATCACCTGAAATATTAATAATAAGGGTGTGAGTTTCGAAACTCAGTATGTACAACCCTTGGCAGTCAAATCAATATGCAAAAATCACAGTGGGCCTAAGCCCTAACAATATCGGTGGCCTCTGGGCCTTAGCCCATGATAGCCTCGGTTGGGCCTGAGCCCACATTCAAATATCAAGATGTTCATGCCATATGCAGTTACCCATAACCAACCCTGTACACCACCTTCCAACCCTACACTCCTGTGGGGAGATACTCGACCCACCCATCCTTATACACCCGTTGTGACACCGGTTGCGGCACCACTCATCGTTGTAGCAGAACTGCTCGTGGCTCAAAAGCCTTCGTTGTAGCACCGATTGTGGTACTACTTATCGTTGCAGCAGAGCTGCTCGTGGCTCTAAAGCCTTCGTTGGATCTATAGTCGTTAAGCCACCGTGCGACCCTCATATACACTTCCTCCAATCAAAACCCAGCCCACATGCAACATAATATCTCATGAATGCATCATCGTCACATACAGTATACACCAATCATACTCATAACACATAGGGGTATTTTAGTCATTTCACTACTTAGGGGTATTTTGGTAATTTCTACCTTTGAAGGGTATTTTAGTACTCCTACCCTACAAGGATGTTTCAGTAGTTCTACCTTATAGGGCATTTTCGTAATTCTAACTTAGAAGGTATTTTCGTAATTTTATCTTAGAAGGGTATTTTCATAATTTCTTAATAATACAGATTTTAATTATGGATTTTGACCCATCAACAAGTCCTCGCGGCTAAGATGAACGGATACTATGCACCAGGTAAGATTCAAGAGAAGAGGAGGTGGGTCACTCGGACTGCTTAAGTACCAAGCTCTTCCTAGATTCAATCCTAGACATGCACACATCCATTGCCACACCTTAGTCTAGCGACTTGTCCACGGGTTTGTTTAATTATTTAATTAAGTCTTATGTAAAATTTGAGTGATCAGAACTAGGCCTATAGTCCATTAAAAAACCCTAACATGCATTTCTACGATCCTATAAGGCCCGCTAGGCCCAATCATATTCATTAAATCCATTAAGCCCCAAACATGCTTATGTAACCCATTAGGCCCGTTCACAATCCAACCATACATTCATGCATGTCAATTCATCATACAGTTTCATATCACAACTTTGCCACTTTGGGCCCACAAGTTCGTCAGGCCTATTCGGGATTTCAGGATTTCGGCTTTTACCGATTTTCGTGTGTGTAGTGTACGTACACACCTGATTGATGACCCGCACTATACTATTTTCAGCCTCGACCTACAATCAAAACCACTTCCGAATCAATTCTATACCTTAAACTACAACTTAATCAAATCCCGAAGCCTTACCGTAACCTTACCGTGTACCTTCAGCTTTTCTAGCCTTTCCTTAGCAAATATTCCCGAATATTCTTAGAACACTTGCTAGGAATCCTTACACCGCTTGAAATCATTGAACCCGAAACTAGTTTCCGATCTCGTGGCCTAGATATCTACTGAGTGTGCAATCGGCTTTTAACCACTTGATTAAGGTTGCAAATTATAAAAACAAGTTTATGATGAAAAAAAACAAAAGAAATCGGTAAGAGGACATGGGTATTCGGCTTTTAAGAAATTAGGGATGGTGTTCAGCTTTTATAAAGAAAAAAACGCAACTCTATGGATTTTCGGTAAAAGGGAGAAGAGAATTTGGCAAGAAAAGAAGAAAGAAGAGAAGAAGAAAAAAAAGAATACAAATCGGCACTTGAGGAAAAGATGAGAAAGGATCCCAAATTTGGCACATATTTATAGCCTCAATTCCCAATTCAGCTCCATCACTTCCCCCTTCTCATCTCCTCATTTTTCTCCCTGATAACTCCCTAATCTTTTTCCAAAATTTTCTCTTCTGATTATCTTTTTGAGATTCCAGCTTCACGCCACTACCAGTCTTCTAGAAGCCTAAAATTAAACTCCTAAAAATACTAAGCTAGGATCCAAAACTCAAGGCCTAATATTTCTAGGCCCAAAATTCGGGGCGTTACACTTAGCCCCTAAGTATCCTTTTTCAAGTAGAATTGAACTTCCTCACGATAGGGACACGCCCGTGTGCCACACCTGTGTGGTTTCGACAAGAGGCCGTGTGGGCCTGTTGAGGGTGGCACGACCGTGTAGCCTGGCCGTGCTTGTCGGGGCTGGGTCGTGTTGGACCTTGTGTGCCACGACCGTGTGCCACGGCCGTGTAGTGAATCCCTAGGCCGTGTCGTTTTCTCATTTTGGCCCATTTTCTCCGTTTTTGGCCCGTTTCTCGTTCTTTTCTCTTCCCTATGCTCTCCTGAGTATAAGACATGAAATAGAATTATTAAGAGCGCCAATTCTCACAAATCTAATGATAATTCATCCAAAATATAGGCTAAACATGAGGTAAAAATATGTATAATTTATCGTTTATCAGTGACTCGTGTGGAATACGAGTCACTTGATGTTGATGATATGTGTATTGGTGTAGATCTAAGGATATTCGGGAATATTAGCTAAGGAGAGGCTATTGGTACTGGTGGCACACGGTAAGGTTACGGTAGGGTTCGGGATTTGATAAAGTTGTAGTTTAAGTATGAAATTGATTCGAAAGTGGTTTTGGTTGTAAGTTGAGGCTGAGGATAGTGTAGTGCGAGTTGTCAACCAGGTGTGTACATACACTACACACACGACAAATCGGCAAAAGCCGAAATCCCGAATCCTGAATGGGCTTACCGAATTTGTGGGCCCAAATTGGCAAAGTTGTGATGTGAAATTTTATGATGGGTTAATATGTATGATTGTATGATTGGAAGTCTTTCTTTTTGATCTATAATAAAAAATTTCACTTATTTAATCATCAAATTGTTCAAATCAATCCATAAATCATACTTTGGCAAAATGAAAATTTTACCCTTAAACTTTCACTTATTTACAAATTAGTCCCTAGGCTCGTAAAATGATATGGACTCATTTTCTTTGCTACTTAAGGCTAGCCAAGCCTAACACATGCTCGTAACAACCTATATTTTCCTTCAAATCAAACTTTTACTACTCATTTTACAACTTTTACAAAAAGGTCATTTTTAGGTGTTTTCATGAAAAATCACTTAGTAAAAGATGTTTATCACACATCAAACTCTCATATTCCTTCATTAAGCATCAAAATACGTGCATGTCACATTTGGGTAAATTTTTGAACATGAACCCTACCTCAAAATATGGTTAGAAATAGGTAAATCGGGTTACGAGGGTTTCAAAAATGTAAAGAGCATTAAAAACGAGGCTAGGATGTACTTACTATGAAGCTTGGAAGTTGAAAAACCCTAGCTATGGAGGGCTTAGAAATTTCGGCAGCCACTTAGAGAAGATGAGCACATTTTTGCTTTATTTTTCCCTTTTTATTATTTTATTAACTAAATGACTAAAATGCCCGTAAGGCCCTTCCTTGAGATTTTTCCCATCCATGCCCATTTTTTTCGTTGTGACATAAAACGGTCTATTTATTTAAATAAGGACCTCTAAATTACACATGCATTTCAATTAAGTATGCCAAAGCTTCTAAAATCTCATATTTTACAACTTTTGCAATTTAGTCCTAAAAGTTAAATTGGGCACTTATTCACAAAATTTCTTCATGAAACTTTCACAAAATATGCAAACATATCATAGGCCACAAAATAATAATAAAATAAATATTTCTACTTCGGATTTATGGTCTCGAAATAACTATTCCGACTAAGCCCTAATTCAGGATGTTACAACTCTCCCCCCTTTAGGGATTTTTGTCCCTGAAAATCTTACCGGTGAAAAGGTTTGCTTACTATTTTTTCATGGCCTCCTCAGGCTCCCATGTAGCCTCTTCAACCCCATGTCTTTTCCATAACACTTTTACAAGGAAAATACTTGATGTGTGATATTTATGATGGTCAAACCAGTAACTAACAATTATCACTACAAAGGCAAGCGCACCTATCAAATAGTAGTATAGTTTATGGCAAGACCGGGATGTCAAATCCACAAGGACTAAAAGTACTAGTATTAACTTTCTTTTTATTATCTAGCCTAAAAATAAATGGATTATTTTTAAACTAATTAAATTAAACTAATTAACTAAGAACACGATAGAGAGTAAATTGGGGAAATTGCTTTTGGAAAAACTGATTGATTAAGACAATACCTAAGGAAGAATCCACCTATACTTCACTTGTTATTAGACTCTGAACTAGACGATATATTCACTTGACTTGATCCGTAAGAATCCCTAAATTATGTTAATATCTCTTTCAAGACTAAGAACAACTAACCCTAGTTTGATTAATTGAAATTTCTTTCTAATTAAAACCCCTAGTTTTGCATTAACTCGATCTATGGATTCCCTTATTAGATTTGACTTTAATCTGACAGATTTTCGTAGTCCTATGTCTAAGATTGCGATCAAATCCACTTAATTGTGTTGGATCTACTCTTAAACAGGGACTTTTGCTCCACTGAATAAACACATTCGACTTGAATTAATTTCCTGAAATATTAACACAAGAATTAATAACACAATTAAGAATAATTTCTTGTATTTATCATATAATTCAGATAATAATAACAAGATCCGTCTTAGGTTTCATCCCCCTCAGGTATTTAAGGGATTTAGTTCATAATTATAAAAGAAAACATCTCAAAATAGGGAAAATAATAAAACATAAATAACCCAAAAACTTCGAGAGAAATTAAAGGAAGATCTTCAGTCTTGATGTAAATCCTTGCTTCCGAGATGAATCAATCGGCGTCCTTCAAGTAATTCCTTGCTTTCTACTCTGTGTATCCCCTTGTTCCTCCTCTTGGGTCCTTTTATAAGCTTTTGAACACCTTTTTTAGCCCAAAATAATTCAAAATTAGCCTTTTCCGTGTGAAACTAAAATAGGCCTTCGACAGGGATACGCCCGTGTGTAGTTGCTTAGGCCGTGTTCGATCCTGTGTATCACACACGGGCGTGTGGGTTACCCGTGTGCAGAGGTCTAGGCTGTGTTGATTATTAGGTTTGGCCCATTTTGTCCCTTTTTATTGGCTCGTTCCTTGCTCTTTTCTCTTCCTTATGCTTACCTAAGTATAAAACATGAAATCAAAGGATTAGGAGCAGCCTATTCCTCAATTCTAATGATAAATTATCCATAAATATGCCAAGCATGGGGTAAAAATATGTATATATTATGGTTTATCAAATACCCCCACACTTAAGCCTTTGCTTGTCCTCAAGCAAAATCCTCAACTTACAATCAAAATTCATTCCTCTCAACTTATAATTCCTATCAATAATGTTTTGAACTAATTCACAAGTAATTATACATTGAGAATTCAACTAAAAGAGTATCAAAGTCTCAAACAATCTAAGTTGATTTTTTTACCATAGATAAACAGGCGTCTCCCCTTATCTAAGTTATCGCTTTTAATTTAAAAGTTAACAAGAGTTGACATCCCCATTAAAAATTCACTCAAATCACTCAACGTGTTTAAGGTTTAGAAATTAAGCAATCACTAGTCAACATGAAAAATTATTACCATAGGCTTGCATGAAAATCAAATCTCCACCACTATAAATTGAGATGATACATCGATCAAAAGGTCTTTAGAGGGTTGTAACGGGGCTTTGGTTAGGGGTGTGGACACAAGCTAAAAGAGAGGGTTAGAATCGAGATTGAATTGAAAAATTACCTAGCTAGAAAAATAACCAATACTGAAAAACTACATCTCTGGCTAATTCTAGAATTGAGCTTTTCCTTATGAATAACATCGTTAAGATCAAGAGCACATCACTTTATGATAGTATGCTAAATTGACAATTTTTTTAAGAACCAATTCAAGTAATTAAACTTTACTAACTAAAGAGGAGAATATAGCTAGATAATTATTCCACTCAAATCTCGACAAAATAGGGATCAAAGTAATTAAGGGGATTTCAACAATAATAGGTTAGAGGTTAATACTGAGGGTAGATCAATGGATGGTTTGTTATGCTCAAAGGGGTTCACTAAGGGTTAATTATGAAGGTAGGTTTTTATGGAGTGAGTGAGTTAAACCTAGGTACCTTTATTATCTCGGTATATCAAATTAATGGTGTGGTCCTGACATGTATAGTCGAAGCAAGTTCTAGAATAACAAATCAATATTGACACACTCATAGCAATAATAAAAGTGAGCAAGAAAGGATATATGCTCTAAAGGCTCAAAATCTCACAAAAATTATGACTTTTGATGTCAATCCTCTGAATTTCAAACTTCAAGATGATACCTAAATTTGGGGAGACAACCTAGAAAAATTCTTAATTATCAAAAATTTAACTCATCATGCTTGATTCTCTGATGTCTTAGAGTTCGAACAATCAAAGCATAAATACCTATGTCTTAATCCAGAACATATCAATAAAAATTATAAATCAATCAGAATTTCATTTTAACAATAATATGAGAGAGTGGCTTGAGAACAAGACAAGATTCAGGGATTTTCTGATAATGAAATTAATAACCCCCATATTTAAGATGTACATTGTCCTCAATGTACAAAGATAAGTAAGAATATAAGCATAAATCATAAGAGAGGAAGAGAAGTGAAACTTCTTGAATTTTGGATGAATCCTTAGAGTAGTGAGAGCGGGGTTGGAAAGGCAGCTAATAAGATGTATGATGAACTCAGAAGAGGTAGAGGCGAGGTAGGATACTCCGGTGGTGTTAGAGGTTGGGTTCCACAATTGTGATGCCAAATGGAGATGTGATCGTGCTGTTCGGTGTTATGGTGGTTATGGTCGTGATCAAGCAGGACATGGCAGTCGTGGAGTACCTTTCCCAGTGGAGTTGGATATTCCTAAGTAATATTGAGCTCTTGAGCTCTTTTTAAGTGTGATAGCATTAATAGTGTTTTTAGGGGTATATATTAGCATGGTTACTCATGAAGAAACAGTAATAAAGATAAAATTTTCAAGATAGACTAATATGGTTTTGTAGAACATAAAAATAGAAATAAAGATAAAGATAAAGAAACATAAAATTAAAAATAAAGATAAAAAGAAAAAGAAAAATAAGTGGACTCAAAAGTCCTCATCGCCAGACGGGTCGTGAAGTGGTGGTGGTGGTGATGTGATGTGGAGGTGTTGACAAATCTGCTGTAGAGTAGCATCAATGTGATCAAATATCTAAAAGCACTGCTGCTCAAATCTAGTGAGGTGCTCAGAAATGTCAGTGAGTAAAGCAACCGCATGAACTGGTTGGTGGCTCGGCGGTGACTGAGAAGGTGGAGCCTCCTGAGGTAGGGGGATATCATCAAGAGTGTCCGCTGGGTTATCCTGCTCGGTGGACTGGGTTAGACGGTACTGAGAAGGATCAGTCCCGCGACGACGCTTGATCATCCTCATATGAAGCATGCTTGAGATGCCTTGTGGGGACATCTGGCCGATGAGAGTGAGCGAGGAGGATTGCGTCACTGTGTTAAAGAGACTGAAGTGGCGAGCTTGTCAAGTCACATAAAGGCCCATGCAAATTGCTCCCTGTGTTAAGGATTAAGTATGCTAAATCAAACACTTGCCACTGCGCCATGCTCCATAAGAAGTAAGCGTCGTAAGTGTTGACGACGCTGGTACTCTCTCGTCGACCCCTCAGAGTATGTGCAAAGATCGCATGTAGATATCGTAGTGATAGGGAGAGGGCCAATGCCTTAAAGCGACTGGGGCCGCACGTGGCTAAAGCAGGGATCAGGGCTCTCCAACAAGCAGAAGGGGAATAGTGAATATGTCGATGGGGATCGGAGAAGTCGTCGTCGTCCATGAATTCCTCAGTACAAAGTCTTAGAGCGAAACCGAACTCAGGCATACTAAGTTGGCGTACCAAGTCGCTGAGACGAAACTAAATTATGCCGGAATCATGGAACTATGTTATGACTGTCTTGAGATGAAATGTCAAACATAGCTCCAAGGTGAGCTCCAGGTATGTCGGTTCGACGATGTCAAAGAAGCGCCCTCATGGGTCGGTAGTGAGGAGGGCCCTAACTGCGTCTGCGAGTTGGACTTGCTCTAAGGCGGCTCAATCGATGCATTGCCCTATGCTGAGGGGTCGCGCCCTAAGAATTTGAAAAAGTTCCTCTTGAGATCCCGAGGGGAACTGGAGGAAGGGGTGATGCACTTCGATGGTGGCGCACTTCAATGGTAGCACTCGAGGATTTGGCACCGGGTCCCTTCCACTTTTTGAAAGCGGGGACAACAACCTTTTTACTACGAGGTAGTGTCATTATGTACCTAAAAAGAAAATAATTCAAGAATAAGCATATGTGTGGTAATAAAAATTCAATATTAATGCAGCACAAGAAAGAAAGCAACCTTGAATAGGGATATACTAAGATCAATAGGATCTGAACAAAATAAGTAAGCAAAAACTAGCAAGGAAAGATTCAACAAGTAAAGCATCGAAAAACCTATATGCATAATTCTATTGACTAAAACGAAGGTAATAATAAACTGAATCAATTTGCTAACTAAAGTAAGAGGGATCTATCATTAGAAGAAATTAAATAAGCAAAATTAATCCAATTAGCAAAGCATTAGTAACAATAACCAAGAATACAAAAATACAGAAATAATGTAGGAATAATAAAAGTAAAAGTTAATAATGAAAAAATAGAAGGGAAAGGGGAAAACCAACGGTGAAGGATTGGTGTCCGGAGGTGCGACGGCGGAGTGGTCGGAGAAGGTTCACGAAAAGGAGAGGTAAGGGGTTTGTGATGGTGTTGGTGGTTTTAGCGTATGTGGAGTAGAGGGGGAGAGAAAATAGGGAGGGGAAGGGTAATGTGGTGCAAGGTAGTAGGTGGTTAGTGCAGTGGTGGCCGGAATTGGGTGCGGCGGTGGTGCAAGAGTTGGTTTTTGAGCAGTGACTAGGTAAGAGAGGAGGAAGTAGGTGGAGATTATGGTGAGGGAGAGAGGAGAGGTGATGGGGTGTGTAAGGTAGGGTAAACGACGGCAGCCGGAGTTTGGAAGAGGGTAAGTAGGGATAGCGGCAGCGTGGGGGGTCTAGGGTTTTAGCCAGGGTATTTTAGAGAAGAAGGTGAATAGTGGAAGCGGGTTTAAATAGTATTTGTGGCACACGGTCGTGGCCCACGCCTGTGTACCTTGCTTTCAGCCCGTGCGTTTCGCAAAATTATAGTTTGGATGCACCTGGTTCTTGGCCCACGCCCATGTTTCTCGAGCATGCTGGAGCACACGACCGTATCGTATGGCCGTGTCTTACTTTATTTGTTTCTCTTACGCCTGTGTATGAGGTCACACTCCCATGTTTTCTTTATCAGTGTCGACCACGGTATATTGACACGGGTGTGTCTCACGCCCGTGTTATTTCCTCTGTGTCGACCACGGGTTATGGGCACGGGCGCGTCGCACACTCGTGTTCTTTTATCAGTATCGACCACGGCATATGTCCACCGTTGTGTGATTAGTTTGTATGCCCGTGTGCTTTTTTCAGGTTTGCAGACGGTCTTAAGACACGCCCGTGGGGTAGATATCACTTCCTGTTCTCATCATGTTTGAAAATTCAATGTCCTGTTTTAGTACGGTTTTGGCCATACCCGTGTGTCCTACCCATGGTGTCTTCTATGACCTAATCGCACGGCTGTGTTTAGCAATCCTCGCTTCACCCACGTTCGTGTATTAGGTCACATACCTGTGCGATTTAATCAAGTTCGTCCACGACCATATCGCACGGCCGTGGGCTCTGTCCATGGTATTCGCACGCCCATGTCTGACGGTCGTGGTGGGTAAACAGGTTCGCCCACAACCATATCGCATGGTCGTGGGGTTTAGTCGCATCCTGTGTTGGGCACATGACCAGAGGCATAGCCGTGTGCCAGGTCGTGTGGATTAGTGAAACTTGCATGTAAGTGACTTGATTAGTGAATGTCAGATGTTATAAACTGAAATTGAGAAAATTAATAAAGTTAGTGCTCGGGTTGTCTCTCGAGAAGCACTTATTTAGAGTCTAAGCTTGACTTACCTCGCTCGTACCTTTACTGGCGTTCGTAGAGCCGAAGCTCCTCTCTATCATTCTTAAAATCCTCATTGTTATAAAGTTTAAGTCGATGACCGTTTACCTTGAAAGTGCCATGGTTTGGATGTGTTACCTCTACTGTGCCGTATGGAAAGACGGTTTTAACTTTAAATAGGCCTGGCCACCTTAATTTTAGCTTTCCAGGGAATAGTTTGAGCCGTGAATTGTAAAGCAAGACAAGATCGCCAACTTCAAACTGCTTAGGTTGCTTTAAATGAGTGTCATGGTGTCGCTTTGTTGCTTCCGTATATAATCGTGAATTCTCGTATGCATTACCGCGCCATTCATCCAACTCATTTAACTGCATAAGTCTCTTTTCACCTGCAAGTTTAATATCAAGGTTAAGAAATTGTATAGCCCAAAATGCCTTATGTTCTAGTTCAAACGGTAGATGGCAACTTTTCCCATAAACAAGTTTATAAGTGGATGTTCCTATAGGGGTTTCAAAAGCAGTCCTATAAGCCCATAAAGCATCATCTAATTTTGTCACCCAATCCTTCCTATTTGATTCTATCATCTTTTCTAGGATTCGTTTAAGTTTTCTATTGGCCACTTTGACTTGGCCACTAGCTTGTGGATGGTAAGGGGTAGCTATTCTGTGGTGCACTCCATATTTCTTTAAAACTCTATCAAACTGAGCATTACAAAAATGAGTACCTCTATCGCTAATAATTGCCCCAGGTGTTCCAAATCGAGAAAAGAGTTTCTTAAGAAATTTGGCTACCATTCTAGCATCATTAGTGGGTAAAGCTTGGGCTTCCACCTATTTTGACATATAATCAATTGCTACTAAGATGTATTTATTTCCAAATGAAGTAGGAAATGGACCCAAGAAATCAATACCCCATACATCGAATATTTCATATGAGAGTATATAGGTTTGAGGTATTTCATCACGTTTAGAGATATTACCTGTCCTTTGGCATTTGTCACAAAAAGTAACATACCAGTTGGCATCTTTAAGCAGTGTCGGCCAATAAAAACCTGATTCGAGTGCTTTATGAGTGGTCTTAGTCCCACTGTAATGTCCTCCGATTGGTCGTGAATGGCAATGTTCCAAGATCTTGCTTGCTTCTAGCTTTGTGACACACCTTCGAATGACTTGATCTGCACAAATGCGAAAATGAAAAAGGATCTTCCCAAAAGTAGTTTTTCACATTAGCGAAAAATTGCTTCTTTTGCTGATGTGTCAACTCTTTTGGGGTTATGTTAGCAGCTAAATAATTCGCAATGTAACAAACCAAGGTACCTCAGAATCATATACAACTAGATGTCATTCTTCAGGAGACGAATCATTTATTTTGGCTTCGTCGAGTTCCTTGAGATGAGGATTTTCAAGCCTGGAAAGATGATCAGCCGCAAGGTTTTCAGCCCCTTTCTTATCTTGTATCTCCAAGGCAAATTCTTGCAATAGTAAAATCCATCTTATTAATCTAGGTTTTGCAGTAGACTTAGTTAAAAGATAACGAAGAGCAGAATGATCAGTATAAATGACGACTTTAGACAATATCAAATATGGTCTAAATTTGTCAAACGCAAAAACCACAGCTAGTAATTTTTTTCCTGTAGTAGTGTAATTCTCTTGTACCGCTGTCAAAGTCTTGCTACCATAATAAATTGGCTGAAAATGCTTGTCTCTTCGTTATCCTAGAACTACACCTACTGCAAAATCACTCGCATCACACATTAGTTCAAAAGGTAAATTCCAATCAGGTGCAATTATAATCAGAGTATTAGTTAATTTATCTTTTAGAGTATTAAATACATCTAAACATTCTTGATCAAAATTGAAAGGCACATCTTTCTTTAGTAATTTTGTTAAAGGCTTAGCTATTTTAGAAAAGTCCTTAGAAAAGTCCTTAATAAAGCTTCTATAGAAACCAGTATGTCCTAGAAAGCTTCTAATAGCCTTAACCGAATTAGCAGGAGGTAGTCTTTCAATGGTTTCAATTTTTTCTTTGTCAATCTCTATCCCTTTACAAGAAATTTTATGACCTAGTACAATACCTTCACGAACCATAAAGTGACATTTTTCCCAATTTAGCACAAGATTCATCTCTTCATGATAAACGATAAATTATACATATTTTTACCCCATGTTTAGCTTAATTTCTGGGTGGATTATCATTAATTTTGTGAGAATTGGTGCTCTTAATCTTTCTTTTTCATATCTTATACTCAGGAGAGCATAGAGAAGAGAAAAGAACGGAGAATGGACCAAAAATGAGGAAAATGGGCCAAAATGGAAAAATGACACGGCCCAAGGAGTCACTACACGGCCGTGCCATATGAAGATCACATGGTGCAGCCCCCAACAAGCACGGCCAGGCCACACGGCCGTGCCTCTATTGACAAACTCTCACACGGCCTCTTGTCGTGGCGTACGGGCGTGGCACACGGGCGTGTCCCTATCGTGAGGAAGAGGAATTTCACTCGGATTCGGATACTTAGGGGCTAAGAAAGCCATTCTAAACTCTATATAAAAACCCCAAGAGGCAACTCTAAATATATACTCTTTTCTCTCAAGAAAGAGCGCTATAATTCTGCCAACACAAGGTGTGAAAACAAGGGATTACTCCAAGGGAAGCTGATTGATTCATCCTAGAAGCCAGAGTTTTACATCAAGACAGAGGATCTCCCTAAATTCCTTCAAGGGTTTTTGGGTTCTTTATGTTTTGTTATCTTAATTCTTCTGAGATGTTTTCTTTCTTTATTATGAACTAAACCCCTCAAATACTTGAGGGGGATAAAACCTAAGACAAATCTTGTTATTATTTATTCTTGAATTATTTGATAAATACTTGAATTGTTCTTAATTATGTGTTTTTCATTCTTGATTTAATAATCCTAGGTATTACTTCAATAACTTGATGTGCTTAGGCAGAGGAGCAAAAGTCCCTGTTTTAAGAGTAGATCTACCATAATTAAGCAGAGTTGCATGCAACCCTCAACATAAGGTGACATAAATCTGCCGAATTAGTGTCAAACCTAATATGGGGATCCATAGATCAAATTAATGCAACCTAGGGGTGTTAATTAATAAGAAAACTTTAATTAACTACCTAGGATTAGTTGTTCTTATCATCGAAAGAGGTATTAACATAGGTTAAGGATCTCTACGGATCAAGTCAAGTAAAGAAATCATCTAGTTCAAGAAGTTAATAACAAAGTGAAGTCTAGGTGGATTCTCCCTTAAGTATTGCTCATATCAATCAGCTTTTCCCTAAAGTTTTCCCCAATTTACTTTTTGTGCACTTTTAGTTAGTTTTACAATTAGTTTCAACCAATTTTGTGCACTTTTAGTTAGTTTTACAATTAGTTTCAACCAATCCTCTTTTATTTTTAGGCTAGATAATAGAAAGGAAGTAAGTACTAGTACTTTTGGTTCCCTTGGGTACGGTAACTCGATCTTGCCACTAAACTATACTACTGTTCGATAGGTGCGCTTGCCTTTAAAATCGTGATATTAGTTAGTTTTGGTGTGACCCGTTTTTATAAATTTTATTACTTAATATCGTGAGCATACCACTTCACATCTTATTAAAACTCATTCTAAATTTTTAAGGCAATGATGGAAAGATTTACCGAATACCGAGAAGTCATCCATAAATACCTCATAATGTCTTCCTCGAGTTCATCAAAGATGGCTAACATGCAATGCTAAAAAGTAGCAGGAGCATTACATAATCCAAAAGGCATTCTACGATAAGGAAACGTAACATATGAACATGTAAATGTCGTTTTCTCTTGGTTTTCAGGAGCTATTGGGATTTGGAAGTAGCCAGAAAGTCCATCCAAGAAACAGTAGTACATATGTCCTGACAGTCTTTCCATCGTCTGATCAATGAAGGGCAAAGGAAAATGGTCTTTTCTTGTGGCATCATTCAATTTCCAGTAGTCACTGCACACTCTCCAACCGGTGACTGTTCTTGTAGGGATCAATTCATTCTTTTCGTTGGTAACAATAGATATGCCACCCTTTTTAGGAACAGCCTGCACAGGACTCACCCAAGAACTGTCAGAAATAGGATAAATAACTCCAATATCTAAAAGTTTAATTACCTCAGCCTTAACAACTTCCTTCATGTTAGGATTCAGTCGTCTTTGAGCTTGAACACATAATTTGTACTCATCTTCCATCAAAATTTTATGGGTGCAAAAAGATGGACTGATTCCTTTAATGTCAGAAATTTTTTAAGCTATGGATCTTTTATGTTTTCTTAGTACTTGGAGTAATTCTTCTTTCTCCTTAGGTTGTAAGTCCGAAGCAATAATCACTGGCAATGTAAAATTATCTACAAAAAATGCATATTTTAAGTGATTGGGTAATTGCTTCAGTTTTAGTTTGGGGGGTTCCCTAACAGAGGATTTTTGTCTTAATTCATCATTTATTTCTACACCCTCATAATCAATTTGTCTTGAAGATGGTTTGTTAGAATTCAAGTCAATTATTACCTTCTACATCTCAGTAGTGACCTCGTCCTCCGCCCCACTCTGAACTAGACACAGTTTCAACATGTCTTCAAGAGTGATTTCCTGAAAAGAATCTTGAATAGAGTAGTCAATAGAATTAATAAAATAACAGGAATCGTCTTGTTCTCTGGAAAGTCTCATGGTGATCGTGATTTGATGAAGTAATAAAATCTGATCGTACCTAGAAACTAACTAATATCACGATAAAAGGTAAGTGCACCTATTGAATAGTAGTATAGGTAGTGGCAAGACCGGAATATCGAATCCAAGGAACTATGAGTACTAGTAATGACTTTCTTTCTATTATCTAGCCTAAAAATAAAGAGAGTTTGGTCGTAAACTAAACTAACTAAAGAAGCGACAAAGAGTAAAGTAGGAGATTACTTTTTGGAAAGACTAATTGATTAAGGCAATAACTAAGAAAGAATCCACCTAGATTTCACTTGTTATCTAACTCTGAACCAGATGATCTCTTCATTTGATTTGATCCGTAGAGATCCCTAAATTATGTTTATACCTCCGTCGAGGATAAGAACAACTAATCCTAGGTTAATTAACTGAAATCTCTTTCTAGTTAAAACCCCTAGTCTTGCATTAACTCGATCTATGGCTCCCCATATTAGATTTGACTCTAATCCGGCAGATTTTCATCGTCCTATCTCTAGGATTGCAATCAACTCTGCTTAATTGTGTTGGATCTACTCCTATTCAAGGACTTTTGCTCCTCTACATAAGCACATTCAACTTAAATCAATATCCCGAAAATATCAATTTAAGAGTTAAAAACACAATTAAGAACAAATCAAATATTTATCACACAGCTCAGATAATAATAACAAGATCTATCTTAGGTTTCATCCCCTTAGGTATTTAGGGTTTTAGTTCATATTTATAAAAGAAAACATCTCAGAAGATATAAAATAAAAAAAATAAGAAAACCCAAAACTCCTGAAAGGATTGAAGGGAGATCCTCTGTCTTGATGTGGATCTTGGCTTCTAAGATGGATCAATCGGCTTCCCTGTGAGTAATTCCCTCCTTTAACTCCCCGTCTTGGCGGGAATAAAGCTTCCTTGGCGGGAGAAAAACACCCCATTGTAGTTGCCTCATAGGGTCTTTATATAGAGTTTTGGAATATCTTTCTTAGCCCCTAAGTACCCTTTTCCGAGTGAAATTGAACTTCCTTACGACAGGGACACGCCCGTGTGCCACGCCCGTGTGGATCGAGGCCCAGGCCGTGCTTGAACTTGTTAAAGTGGCACGGCCGTATGGCATAGCCGTGTGGCGAACCTCTAGGTCGTGTTGATTACTGAACTGGGCCTAATTTGCCCGTTTTTGGCCCGTTCCTTGCTCTTTTCTCTTTCCTAAGCTCACCTGAGTATGAAACATGAAATTAAAGGTTTAAGAGCATCAACTTACACAAATCAAGGGGTAATTCATCTAGAAATTGGGCTAAACATAGGGTAAAAATATGTATAATTTATCGTTTATCAAATTCCCCCACACTTAAGCCCTTGCTTGTCCTCAAGCAAAATCTTAATTCACAGTTAAGAATCATTCTTCTCAACTTATAATCCTTATCAATAATGTTTCAAACTAATCTGTAAGTAATCATACAATGAAAATTCAACCAGAAGAATATTAAAGTTTCAATCACTCTAAGTTGAGAATTTTATCACAGAAACATAGGTTTTCTCCCTTCTCCTAAGTAATTACCTTTCAATCAAAATCAACAAGATTTGACATCCTCACTAAAGATTCACTCTATCCACTTAAAGTGTTTAGGGTTAAAAAATGAAGCACTCTTTAGTCAACCTGAAAAGTTATTACCATAGGCTTGCAAGAAAATCAAATCTCCACCACTATAGATTGATATGACACATCGATCAAAAGGTCTTTCAGTGGTTGTAATGGGGTTTTAGTTAGGGGTGTTGTCATAAGCTGAAAAAGATGTTAGAATCCAGATTGAATTGAAAAATCGTCTAGCTAGAAAAATCTCTATCACTTGAACATATTTCTAGTGTAAAGCATTTCTTTTGGATAATGTTGTCTAAGAATAGCAGCTCAAAAATTACATGGAAATATGCAAAAATATTGAATTACAACTGAAGTATACGTACGCTTTTTTTTAAGAACAAATCAAATAACAACAAATTTAATATTTATGGACTGTACAAATCTAACAGAAAAGAGAATAAAGCTAGATAATAATTCAACTTAAATATCAACAAAAATAGGGATCAAAATAATTAAAGGGATTTCAAAAATAATGGTTTTTGGTTAATTTTAAGGGTAAGTCAAATGAATGGGTTGTTAGGCTCAAGGGGGTTCACTAGGGGTTAATTTTTGGAGGTAGGCTTTTATGGAGTAAGTGGGTTATACCTAGGTACCTTTATCATCTCAGTATATCAAATCAATGATGTGGTCTTGACATGTATAATCGAAGTAAGTTTTAGAATAACAAATCAGTATTGACTCATTCAAAGCAATAATAAAAGTGAGCACGAAAGGATGTATGCTCAAAAGGCTGAAAAATCTCACCAGAATTATGGCTTTTTGATGTCAATCCCGCGAATTTCAAATCTCAAGATAACACTTAAAATTAGGGGAAATAGCCTAGCAAAAATTTAAATTCTCAAAAATTTCAACTTATTATGCTTGATTCCCTGATGTCTTAAAGTTTGAATAATCAAAGCATAAGTACCTATGTCTTAATTCTCAACATATCAATAAAAATCATAAGTCAATCAGAATTAATTCCTAATAGTAGTTTGAGACTCATGTAGAGAGTGAAAGTGAGAATTCGAAATTTTGAGAACAATGCAAAAAGTTAGTTGTAAAAATTTTTCAAGGGTTCGAAGAGAATGCGATGACTAAAAGTAAGTTTCCCCTCACACTTAAGATGTATATTTCCCTCAATGTACAAAGATACATTAGTAGCAATAGAAGCATAAAATCATAAGATAGGGAGAGAAATGTAACTCCTTGAATATTGGATGAATTCCTTGAAAGTAGTGAAAGCTAGATTGGAGAGATGACTACTTGAAGTTCATGATCTTGGGTAACTTGAAGCACAATTGTGTGGAGAATTTAAGTCTTACTCGATAAGAAGTAAAGTGTAAAATAAAAGGAAAAATATAACGTGAAGAGAATAAAAATAAAAATAAAAATAAAAATAAAATAAAATTAATAGGAAATTGGGCACACGGTCGTTTGGCACGAGCGTGTGGCCTAGGTCTAGTCCGTGTGTCTCGTGCTCCTGTCAGTGCGGCCACGGCTGGTTGGCACGGACGTGTCCTATGCCTATGGTAATTTCTCAGTCTCGCCCACAGTTAATTGGCACGGGTGTGTTGAGTCACACGGCCTTATAGCACGGTCGTGTCTTTTGGTGTTCACTTCACCCACGGTCGTGTTTGAAATCACACCCCTGTGTATGAATGGACAGGTTTGGCCACGGCGGTATCGCACGGTCGTGTTTGTACCCGTGGGGTGTCCACAGCCTTAGGCACGCCCGTGTGTCTAGTCGTGTGGTCCTGGGAAACCTGCGTTTTAAGGGGTTAGTTAAAAATTTAAGAAAATCAAACTTGTTAGTGCTAGGGTTGCCTCCCGATAAGCACTTATTTATAGTCTAGGCTCGACTCTGCTTGGGCTTGTACGTTCACGGTGGTTTGAAGAGTTAGAACTCTTCTAACCTGTTTTCAGTTTCATTATCAAAATAAGGTTTGAGTCAGGTTTGATTTACCTTGAAAGTGCCGAGTGACTCATGATTTGTCTCGACTGTACCATAGTGAAAGATTTTCATTATCGTGAAGTAAGGTGTGTCACTTGTGTGTTCCTTTGAATTCAAGATTCGAGGATCGTCTTCTCCTAAGATTACCTTTTCCCCTACATTGATTTGATTAGTTTTTACCTTAGGGTCGTCTTGGTGATGTCTGGGTTGGTGTGGCATATTTTGGGCTTTTCTTGATAGTTCAGCCACTCGTCTAGTTCCTCAATCTAAAGCATTTGCTTTTCATGTATGTCTCCCTTGGATGGACTTGTCTGTGGTTGGGTCGTGAGATCAGTGTTTTTACAAGGATTCGAAACAGTATGTTTATCATCAGCAATTTTAATCGGGTTTCGGGCTTGTAAAGTGACTTTGTCATCACTTACACGTAGTGTAAGCTCACCTGTTCCTACATCAATTATGGTTCTGGTAGTTGCTAAAAAGGGACGCCCTAGAATTAAGGGTACATTGCTATCCTCATCAATGTCTAAAACAACAAAGTCAATTGGGAATATAAATTTATCAATTTTGACAAGCACATCTTTAATTATTCCCTTTGGAAATCTAAGGGTCTTATCAGCCAATTGAATGCTTATCTTAGTTTGTTTAGGTTTCCCTAGACCTAGTCATTTAAACAGTTTATAAGACATTACATTAATACTAGCCCCTAAATCAGCTAAAGCATTTTTGACGTCTAAGCTACCAAGTAAACAAGGAATTGTAAAACACCCTAAATCTTTCAATTTGTTGGGCAGCTTATTCTGTAGAATACTTGAGCATACTGCATTTAGTTCCACATGGGATGTCTCGTCTAGCTTTCGTTTATTCGTCAATAGCTCTCTTAAAAACTTAACGGCATTTGGCATCTACGATAGAGCTTCAATAAATGGTAAGTTAATGTGTAATTTCTTTAAAAGTTTAAAGAATTTACCGAATTGTTCATCTGTATGGTCTTTCTGTAGCGCATTTGGGTATGGGATACGAGGTTTATACTCTTTGACAATTACTTCTTTGAAACTTAGCTCATCATTACCTTTACTTACCACAGTCTCTTTATATGGCTCTGGGTTGGTTTTGGTTAACCCTTCCTCATCTTTTGTATCCACGGCGTTGAGTTGCTCCTTAGGGTTAGTCTCAGTATTGCTTAGTCACCTACCTAACGGTCTTTCAGAAATTAGCTTGGCGAGCTAGCCTATTTGAGTTTCGAGTCCTTGAATGGATGCTTGTTGGTTCTTTAGTGCCGTTTCGGTGTTTTGAAAATGGGTTTCAGATATGGCAATAAATTTTGTAAGCATCTCCTCAAGGTTTGGCTTTTTCTCTTATGGGAATGGTGACTGTTGAAATCCGGGAGGAGGTGGTTGTCTTTGATTTCCTTGGTTGCTTTTTCCTCCCGATGAGAAGTTAAGGTGATTTCTCCAACATGCATTGTACGTGTTACTATAGGGGTTATTTTGAGATCTAGAATTATTACCCATATAGTTGGCTTGTTTGATTTCCGTGCCATATCCGTAGTTGGAGTAGTCCGGATTGTAACTGTTCCCTTGAATTGCTTTGAATTGCATTACTGGGTGTGCCTGCGTAGAACCAACAAAATTATCAATCTTTTTATTTAAAAGTTCTACCTGATTAGAAAGCATGGTTACGGCATCAATATTAAAAACTCATGCAGCTTTCTGTGGCTTTGTTCGCATGACTTGCCATTGATAATTATTCAGTGACATCTCTTCTATAAACTTGTAAGCTGCTTCGGGTGTTTTGTTGTTAATTGTTCCACCTGCGGCTGCATCGATCATCTGCCTTGTTGAGGGATTCAAACCATTGTGAAAGGTTTGAACTTGTAGCCACAGAGGTAACCCATGATGAGGGCACCTTCTTAAGAGATCTTTGTATCTCTCCCAAGCATCGTAAAGTGTTTCTAAATCCATTTGCACAAAAGAAGAAATATCATTCCTCAATTTAGCTGTTTTAGCCGGAGGAAAATACTTAAGTAAAAACTTCTCGGTCATTTGTTTCCATGTAGTGATGGACCCTCGTAGTAAAGAATTTAACCACTGTTTAGCCTTGTTTCTCAAGAAGAATGGGAAATAGCCTAAGACGAATGGCATCATCAGAAACGCCATTTATTTTGAATGTATCGCATAATTCCAAAAAGTTGGCTAGCTGCGAGTTAGGATCCTCATTCTGCAAACCATTAAACTAAACAAATTGCTGTATCATTTGAATAGTGTTAGGTTTCAGTTTAAAATTATTTGCAGCAATAGTAGGCCTAACAATGCTAGATTCAGTGCCTGCTAATTTAGGTCTAGCATAATCATACATAGTACACGGAGCAGGATTTTGCTCAACAGGAGTTACGGGTACTACAGGAGGTAGCTGATTATCCTGACTGGCTTTCATCTCTTCAGTAGGTTCTGGCTCTTCTTCTTGTCCTTGTTCTGGGTATTGCAAGCTTCTTCTTATCTCCCGGTGAGTTCGATGAACTGTCACTTCTAAATCATCGTAAAAAGGCAGTGGTCTTCCCGGATTTCTTCTAGTCATAAACTAGAGATACCTGGAAGGGAAAAGGCAAAGAAAATTAAAATAAATAAATAAAATAAATAAAAATAAAAATAAAGGTTGAAAATAAATAAAAATAGTAATGGCTAAAGTAATAGAAATCGAGTGTTCCTAATATCTTAGTTCCCCGGCAACGGCGCCAAAAACTTGATCGTGATTTGATGAAGTAATAAAATCTGATCGTACCTGGAAACTAACTAATATCACAATAAAAGGCAAGTGCACCTATCGAATAGTAGTATAGTTAGTGGTAATACCGGAATATCGAATCCAAGAAACTATGAGTACTAGTAATGACTTTCTTTCTATTATCTAGCTTAAAAATAAAGAGAGTTTGGTTGTAAACTAAACTAACTAAAGAAGCGACAAAGAGTAAAGTAGGAGATTGCTTTTGGGAAAAACTGATTGATTAAGGCAATACCTAAGAAAGAACCCACCCAGACTTCACTTGTTATCTAACTCTGAACCAGATGATTTCTTCATTTGATTTGATCCGTATAGATCCCTAAATTATGTTAATACCTCCGTCGAGGATAAGAACAACTAATCCTAGGTTGATTAACTAAAATCTCTTTCTAGTTAAAAGCCCTAGTCTTGCATTAACTCGATCTATGGCTCCCTATATTAGATTTGACTCTAATCCGGTAAATTTTCATCTTCCTATCTCTAGGATTGCAATCAACTCCTATGCAGGGACTTTTGCTCCTCTACATAAGCACATTCGACTCAAATCAATATCCCGAAAATATCAATTTAAGAGTTAAAAACACCATTAAGAACAAATCAAATATTTATCACACAGCTCAGATAACAATAACAAGATCTGTCTTAGGTTTCATCCCCTTAGGTATTTAAGGTTTTGGTTCATATTTATAAAAGAAAACATCTCAGAAGATATAAAATAACAAAACATAAGAAAACCCAAAACTCCTGAAAGGATTGAAGCGAGATCCTCTATTTTGATGTAGATCCTGGCTTCTGAGATGGATCAATCGGCTTCCCTGCGAGTAATTCCCTCCTTTAACTCCCCATCTTGGAGGGAATAAAGCCTCCTTGGTGGGAGAAAAGCATCCCCTTGTAGTTGCCTCCTAGGGTCTTTATATAGAGTTTTGGAATGCCATTCTTAGCCCCTAAGTACCCTTTTCTGAGTGAAATTGAACTTCCTTACGACAGGGACACGCCTGTGCGCCACGCCCATGTGGCGAACCTCTAGGCCGTGTTGATTACTGAACTAGGCCTAATTTGCCCACTTTTTGCTTGTTCCTTGCTCTTTTATCTTCCCTAAGCTCACCTGAGTATAAAAGATAAAATTAAAGGTTTAAGAGCATCAATTTACACAAATCAAGGGGTAGTTCATCCAGAAATTAGGCTAAACATTGGGTAAAAATATGTATAATTTACCGCTTATCACATGGCATCATAAATTTTTAAAACAATTTCTTCATCTCCCGCCCTAAGCACAAGTTTACCATCTCCCACATCAATAACAGCTCTAGCAGTAGCTAAGAATGGGCGTACTAGAATTAAAGGTACTTCAAATCCTCATCCACGTCAAGCACAACAAAATCAACATGGAATATAAATTTATCTACTTTAACTAGCACATCTTCAATGATACCCCTAGGATATTTAGCAAATCTATTAGGTAATTGTATACTCATCCTAGTGGGTTTTGGTTCCTCAAGACCTAGTTGCTTGAATATTTTAAAAGGCATCAAATTAATGCTAGCACCTAAATCAGCTAACGCCTTTTCAATATTTAAATTACCAATTAAACATGGAATAGTAAAACTTCTTAGATCTTTCAATTTGGTTGGTAATTTGTTCTGGGGGATAGCTGAACATTCCACGTTAAGTTCCACTGTCGACAGCTCTTCCAACTTCTTTTGTTTGTTAGAAGCTCCTTCAAAAATTTTGCATACGTGGGCATCTGCGAAATAGCTTCAACAAAAGGTAAGTTAATATGTAACTATTTAAAAAGTTCTAGAAATTTATCGAATTGTGCGTCCATACGGTCTTTTTTTATCTTTGCTGGGTATGGGATGGGTGGCTTGTATTCTTTAAGCACTGGTGGGGAATTCTCCTTGGGTTGAGTCTCCTCAACATTCTCTTTGTCAGGCTCCTATCGCAACTTCTTTTCAGGTTTAGCTAGTGTTGTTCCACTCCTTAATGTAACTGCTTTAACATGTTCCCTAGGATTAGGTTCAGTGTTACTCGGTAAACTACCCTACGATCTATCGGATATCATCTTAGCAAGTTGACCAATCTGATTTTCAAGTCCTTGAATTGAAGCTTGTTAGTTCTTAAGTGCTGTTTTGGTATTCTGAAAATGGGTTTCTGACACCGATATGAATTTTTCCAACATCTCCTCAAGGTTTGGTTTCTTTTCCTGCCGATAAGGGGGTTGCTGAAATCCCAGAAGGGGTAGTGGCCTCTAATTTCCTTGATTCCCTTGACCTCCCCATGAAAAATTTTGATGATTTCTCCAACTTGCGTTGTAAGTGTTACTATAAGAATTGTTTTGAGGTTGAGGATTATTACCCATATAATTCATTTGCTCGTTTTCCATGCCATATCCATAGGGGTAGTGCTCTGGATTGCTTACACCACTTCCATTTGCATCACACTGCATAACTGGATGTACCTGTATAGAACCAACTAAACCATCAATCTTTTTATTCAAAAGTTCTACTTGGCTAGAAAGCATAGCGACTGCATCAATACGAAAAACACCAGCGACTTTTGTGGCTTTGTTCTCATGACTTGCCATTGATAATTATTCAGTGACATCTCCTTAATAAACTCATAAGCCTCATTAGGTGTCTTGTTATTGATTGTTTCACCAGTAGGGGCATCTATCAATTGCCTTGTTGAGGGGTTCAAACCATTATGGAAAGTTTGAACCTGTAGCCACAAAGGTAACCCATGGTGAGGGCACCTTCTCAATAAATCCTTATATCTCTCCCATGCGTCATAAAGTGTTTCTAGATCCATATGCACAAAAGAAGAGATGTCATTCCTTAACTTTGTCGTTTTAACCGGCGAAAAATATTTCAAAAGAAATTTTTCAGTCATCTGTTCCCAACTAGTGATAGACCCTTGTGGTAGAGAGTTGAACCACTATTTAGCCTTATTCCTCAGAGAAAAGGGAAATAACCGAAGATGAATGACATCATCAGAAATGCCATTAATCTTAAAGGTGTCGCAGAGTTCCAAAAAGTTCGCTAAATGTGTGTTAGGATCTTCATCTTGCAAACTATCAAACTGAACAAACTGTTGAATCATCTGTATAGTGTTAGGTTTCAACTTAAAATTATTTGCAGCAATAGCAGGCCTAACAATACTAGATTCAGTACCAGTTAAATTAGGCTTAACATAATCATACATAGTACGAGGAGTAGGATTCTGATTCACCAGGTTTGCAGCCACCATAGGAGGTAGTGGATTATTTTGATTCGCCTCTATCTCTTCGGTACTGTTGGTCTCATCCTCTTGTTCTTCCTCTATGTACTGTAGACTTCGCCTTATTTCTCTTCGATTTCTTCGAATTGATGCTTTTATCTCACTATCAAAAAGCAAAGGTCCTGACGAGTTCCTTCTAGTCATAAACTAGAGACACATGTCAAAGACAAATAGAAGAAAGAAAAATTAGGAAAATAAAAATAAAAATAAAAAGTAAATTGCAATAAAAGTAAAAATGGCTAAAGTAATAAAAATCGAGTGTTCCTAATAGTTTAGTTCCTCGGCAACGGTGCCAAAAACTTGATGTGTGATATTTATGATGGTCAAACCGGTAAAACTAACTATTATCATGACAAAGGCAAGCGCACCTATCGAACAGTAGTATAATTTATGGGAAGACCGGGATGTCGAACCCACAGGGACTAAAAGTACAAGTATTAACTTTCTTTTTATTTTCTAGCTAAAAATAAAGGGAATTTGTTTTTAAACTAATTAAATTAAACTCATTAACTAAGAACATGACATGGAGTAAATTGGGGAAATTACTTTTGGGAAAACTGATTGATTAAGACAATACCCAAGGAAGAATTTACCTAGACTTCACTTGTTATTAGACTTTGAACTAGACGATTTATTCACTTGACTTGATCCGTAGGAATCCCTAAATTATGTTAATATCTCTTTCAAGACTAAGAACAACTAACCCTAGGTTGATTAATTGAAATTTCTTTCTAATTAAAACCCCTAGTGTTGCATTAACTCGATCTATGGATTCCCTTATTCGATTTGACTTTAATCCGACAGATTTTTGTCATCCTATGTCTAGGATTGCGATCAACTCCACTTAATTGTGTTGGATCTACTCTTAAACAGGGACTTTTGCTCCGCTGAATAAACACATTCGACTTGAATTAATATCCTGAAATATTAACACAATAATTAATAACACAATTAAGAACAAATTCAAGTATTTATCATATAATTTAGATAATAATAACAAGATCCGTCTTAGGTTTCATCTCCCTCAGGTATTTAAGGGATTTAGTTCATAATTATAAAGAAAACATCTCAAAATAGGGAAAACAACAAAACATAAAGAACCCAAAAACTTCGAGAGAAATTGAAGGGAGATCTTCAGTCTTGATGTAAATCCTTGCTTTAAAGATGAATCAATCGGCGTCCTTCGAGTAATTCCTTGCTTTCTACTCTATGTGTCCCCTTGTTCTTCCCCTTGGGTCTTTTTATAAGCTTTTGAACACCTTTCTTAGCCCAAAATACTTCAAAATTAGCCTTTTCCTTGTGAACCTAAAATAGGTCTTCAACAGGGACACGCCAGTGTGCAGTTGCTTAGGCTGTGTTTGATCCTGTGTATCACACACGGGCATGTGGGTTACCCATGTGTGGAGGTCTAGGCCATGTTGATTATTAGGTTTGGCCCATTTTGTCCCTTTTTTGGCCCATTCCTTACTTCTTTCTCTTTCTTGTGCTTACCTAAGTATAAAACATGAAATCAAAGGATTAGGAGCATCATATTCCTCAATTCTAATGATAAATTATCCATAAATGTGCCAAGCATAGGGTAAAAATATGTATATAGTATGGTTTATCAATACTCTTGTTTCTCAATTGTTTGACGTCCCGAGCTAAAATCTTAACCAGCTCTTCACCATAAGTCATATTCGGACAAATCTCAACCTCTGTTGGCGAAATCACATGCAAGGGATCCGATCGGTAACGGCGCAATATAGACACATGGAACACATCATAAATTCGTTTCAACTCTAGCGGCAAAGCCAACTGATATGCTATCGGACCTATCTTAGTGGTAACTTCATATAGTCTGATAAAACGTGGACTCAATATGCCTTTTTGGCCAAATCTGAGAACTTTTTTCCACGGAGATACTTTCAATAATACCTTATCACTAACTTGAAACTCTATCTCTTTTCGTTTCAGAGCCGCGTAGGATTTCTATCTATCTGAGGCGGCTTTTAAACAATTACGAATTACTTTTACCTTTTCTTCGGTTTCTTTGACTAAGTCAACCCCGTGAATCTGATTTTCCCTGAGTTCAGTCCAATACAGAGGCGTCCGGCACTTACGCCCATACAATGCCTTATAAGGTGCCATTTTCAAACTTGACTGAAAACTGTTGTTGTAGGCAAATTCTACCAACGGTAAATACTTTTCCCAACTACCTTGGAATTTCAATACACAACATCGGAGCATATCTTCAAGTATCTGAATTACTCTCTTTGACTGACCGTCAGTTTGTGGATAGAAAGCGGTACTAAAATTTAGCTTTGTACCCAAAGCTTCTTACAACTTTTTCTAAAACCGCGATGTAAACCTCGAATCTCTATGCGAAATAATCGACAAAGGTATCTCGTGAAGTCTCACAATTTCTTAAACATACAAATCAGCCAACTTATCAAGTGAATAATCAGTATGTACAAGTATAAAATGATCTGATTTTGTAAGCCTATTAACCACAACCCACATGTTATCTTTCTTACTCGACGTCAAAGGCAATCCTATCACAAAATCCATAGTAATACGGTCTCATTTCCACTTGGAAACCATAATAGGCTGAAGTAAACCAGAAGGTACTTGATGTTAGCTTTCACTTGCTGACAAATCAAGCATCTCGATACAAACTCGTAAATATCTCTCTTCATACTCGGCCGCTAATACAATTTCTTCAAGTCATTGTACATTTTCATACTACCAGGATGAAAAGACAAGCAACCACTATGTGCCTCATTCAAAATCTTCTAAATCAACTCAGCATTCTTAGGAACACAAATCCTATCTCGGAACATCAAGCAACCATCAGAATCAATCCAAAAATCTGATTCAATACGGGACTCACATTGAACTTGCTTGGCTTGTAAATCACTGTCACTTTTCTGAGCTTCACAAATCTCTTGGAGAAACATCGGTCTAGCTCTCAACTCTGCTAGAATAGAACCATCATCAGATACAGTTAACTGAGTATTCATAGCTCTCAATGTAAACAGGGATTTCCTACTCAAAGCATCAGCGACCACATTCACCTTGCCCGGGTGATAGTCAATCACCAACTCATAATCTTTTAATAGTTCAAGCCACTTCTATTGTCGTAGATTCAAATTCTTTTGAGTCATCAAGTACTTTAGACTTTTATGGTCAGTGAAGACCAGTCATTTCTCACCATACAAATGATGTCTCCAGATCTTCAATGCAAACACAATGGCGGCTAACTCTAAATCGTGGGTAGGATAGTTCTTCTTATTGGTTTCAGTTGTCTCGAGGCATAAGCTATTACCTTGCTTTCATGCATAAGTACACAACCCAAACCATTCAAGGATGCATCACTATAAACCACAAATTCTTTTCCCGGTTCAGGTTGTACTAAAATTGGAGCTTCAGTCAACAATGCTTTTCGTTTCTTAAAACTCTGTTGGCACATTTCTGTCCACTCGAACTTAAAATCCTTTTGTAATAGCCTCGTCATTGGAGTAGCAATCACGGAAAATCCTTTAACAAACCATCTGTAATAACCGGCTAAGCCTAAAAAACTTAGCAATCATGGACAATCCATTAACAAACCGTCTATAATAACCTGTTAAGCCTAGAAACCTTCTAACCTCTGACACATTTTTCGGTGATTTCCATTCAACAATAGCTGAAATTTTAGTCGGGTCCACTCTAATGTCGTCACTCGAAACAATGTGCCCCAAAAATCCAACTTCTCTAAGCCGAAATTTACTTTTACTAAATTTGGCATATAACTGTTTGTCTCTTAAAGTTTGTAAAACCATTCTCAAGTGCTCAGTATGTTCAGTCTCATCACAAGAAAAAATCAAAATATCATCTATGAAAACAACAACAAATTTGTCCAAGCACAATTGAAAAATACGGTTCATTAAATCCATAAATACAGTAGGAGCATTTGTTAAACCAAAAGGCATGACAAGAAATTCATAATGACCATACCTCATCCGAAATGCAGTTTTTGACACATCTGACTCTTTAACTCTCAACTAATAGTAACCAGACCTCAAGTTTATCTTTGAAAACACTGTGGCTCCTTTTAATTGATCAAACAAATCATCGATCCTTGGCAAGTGATACTTGTTCTTTATGGTTACTTTATTAAGCTACCAATATTCAATGCAAAGTGATAAACTATAATATATACATATTTTTATCCCACATGTGGCACATCTCTGGATGAATTATCATTGAATTTATGGAATTTGATGCTCTTAATCCTTTAAATTCATGTTTTATACTTAGGTGAGCATAAGGAAGAGAAAAGAGCAAGGAACAGACCAAAAACAGAGAAAATAGGCCAAAGTGAGAAATCAACACGGCCTGGAGTTCATCACATGGGTATACCAGACGCCCGTACCGAATTAGCAGACTTAAACATGGCCTGGGCCCGATTCACACAGGAGTGCCACATGGGCATGTCCTTGTCGTGACACGTTTTTATTTCACGCGAAAAACGCTACTTAGGGGCTAAGAAGGGTATTCCAAAGTCTATATAAACACCCTAAGGAAGGATTAAAGGGACACACAGAGTAGAAAGCAAGGAATTACTCAAGAAAAGCCGATCGATCCATCTCGGAAGCAAGAATCTACATCAAGACTGAAGATCTTCCTAAATTTCTCTCAAGAGTTTTGGGTTTTCTTTATGTTTTGTTGTTTTCCTTATTTTGAGATTTTTTTCCCTTATTATTGTAAACTAAATGCCCTAAATACCCGAGGGGAATGAAACCTAAGACGGATCTTGTTATTGTTATCTGAACTATATGATAAATATTTGATTTGTTCTTAATTATGTTTTTAACTCTTGAGTTAATATTTCAGGATATTGATTCAAGTCGAATGTGATTATTCAGTGGAGCAAAAGTCCCTATTTAAGAGTAAATTCAATGCAATTAAGCGGAGTTGATCATAATCCTAGACATAGGACGACAAAAATCTGTCGGATTAGAGTCAAATCTAATAGGGGGATCCATAGATCGAGTTAATGCAACACTAGGGGTTTTAATTAGAAAGAGATTTCAATTAATCAACCTAGGGTTAGTTGTTCTTTGTCTCGAGAGAGATATTAACATAATTTAGGGATCTCTACGGATCAAGTCGAATGAATAAATCGTCTAGTTCAGAGTTAAATAACAAGTGAAGTCTAGGTGGATTCTTCCTTGGGTATTGCCTTAATCGATTAGTTTTCCCAAAGTATTTCCCCAATCTATTATTTGTCGTGTCTTTAGTTTAGTTAAATTCTAGTTTAAGTCAACTCCCCTTTATTTTTTAAGATAGATAATAGAGAAAAAGTTATTACTAGTACTGTTAGTTCATTTGGGTTCGACATTTCGATCTTGCCATTAAACTATACTACTGTCTGATAGGTGCACTTGCCTTATTCGTGATAATAGTTAGTATCTAGGTACGATCATAAAAATTTAAAACTTATCACGACCACATCAAGTTTTTGGCGCCGTTGCCGGGGAACTAAAATATTAGGAACATTCGATTTTTATTACTTTAGCCATTTTTACTTTTATTGCAATTTACTTTTTATCTTTTTTTTTTATTTACTCATTTTTCCTTTCTTTTATTTTTCTTTGACAGGTGATTCTAGTTTATGACTAGAAAGAACCCATTAGGACCTTTGCTTTTTGATAGCGATTTAGAAGCTTCAGTTCGCAGAACCCGCAGAGAAATAAGGCCAAGCTTATAATATTTAGAAGAAGGGCAAGAGGACAAAATCGAGTCTACCGAAGAGATGGAGGCAAATCAAAATAATCAGCTACCTCCTGTGGTAGCCACAGATCCTGTGAATCAAAATCCTGCTCCTCGTACTATGTATGATTATACTAAGCTTAATTTAGCTAGTACTGAATCTAGTATTGTTAGGCCTGCTATTGTTGCAAATAATTTTGAACTGAAACCTAACACTATTCAGATGATTCAACAATTTGTTCAGTTTGATGGTTTGCAGGATGAGGATCCTAACATACATTTAGCTAACTTTTTGGAATTTTGTGACACTTTCAAAATCAATGGCGTTTTTGATAATGCCATTCGCCTTCAGTTATTTCCCTTTTCTTTGAGAAATAAAGCTAAACAGTGGTTGAACTCTCTACCACGAGGGTCTATCACTACTTGGGAACAAATGACTGAAAAATTCTTACTTAAATATTTTCCGTCGGCTAAAATGACAAAGTTGAGGAATGATATCTCTTCTTTTGTGTAGATGGATCTAGAGACACTCTACGATGCTTGGGAGAGATATAAGGATTTATTGAGAAGGTGCCCTCACCATGGGTTACCCTTATGGCTTCAGGTTCAGAGTTTTCATAACGGTTTGAATCCCTCAACAAGACAGATGATTAATGCAGCTGCCCGTGGAACGATAAATAATAAAAAACCTGAGGAGGCTTATGAGTTTATAGAGGAGATGTCACTAAATAATTATCAGTGGCAAGTCAGGAGAACAAAGCCACAAAAAACCATCGGTTTTTTCAATATTGATACAGTCACTATGTTATCCAGTCAGGTAGAACTTTTGAATAAAAAGATTGATGGTTTAATTAGTTCTACGCAGGTACATCCAGTTATGCAGTACGATGCAAATCCTGAGCACCCACCCTACGGACATGGCATGGACAACGAGCAACTGAATTACATGGGTAATAATCCACGGCCTCAAAATAACCCGTATAGTAATACTTATAATGCAGGTTGGAGGAATCGCCCAAACTTTTCATGGGGAGGTCAAGGGAATCAAGGAAATCAAAGGCCACCACCTGCTCCGGGACTTTAGCAACCACCCTACCAACAAGAGAAAAAGTTGAACCTCGAGGAGATGCTTACGAAATTTAGTTCGGTGTCTGAAACTCATTTTCAAAACACAGAAATAGCACTCAAAAATCAGTAAGCATCAATTCAGGGGCTCGAAACTCAAATAGGACAACTCGCTAAGCTGATATCTGAAAGACCACAAGACGGCTTGCCAAGCAACACTGAAACTAACCTAAGGGAGCAACTTCATGCCATTACTACGCTCAATGAAGGAGGGTTAATTAAGAACGAATCAGAACCAAGGCAAGAAGCTGTGGTAAGTCAAGGTAAGGTTAAGGTAAGTTACAAAGAACCAGTAGATAAAGAGTATAAACCTCGTGTGTCATACCCAAATACAACAAGGAAAGACCGCATAGATGAACAATTTGGTAAATTCATTAAACTCTTAAAGAAATTACATATTAACTTACATTTTATTGAAGCTCTTTTGCATATGCCAAACGCAGTTAAATTTTTAAAGGAGCTTTTAGCAAATAAACGGAAGATGGATGAGTCATCGCATGTGGAGCTGAATGCAGTTTGCTCAGCCATTTTACAAAATAAGCTACGCAACAAACTGAAAGATCCAGGAAGTTTTACGATTCCTTGTTTAATTGGTATCTTAGATGTTAAAAATGCCTTCGCTGATTTAAGGGCTAGTATTAATTTAATGCCTTATAAACTGTTTAAACAACTAGGTCTTGTGAAACCCAAACAAACTAGGATGAGCATTCAATTGGCTGATAAAACCATTTGATTCTCTAGGGGTATAATTTAATATGTGCTTGTTAAAATTGACAAATTTATATTCCCAGTAGATTTTGTTGTTCAAGACATGGATGAGGATAGTGATGTGGGCACAGGTGAACTTACACTTCGTGTAGGCGATGACACAATTACTCTGCAAGCTCGTAATTCTATTAGGACCTCAAATGATACAAATAATATTACGAATTCTTGTAATAAGAATAATTTGACCGTCCAACCTTCTCTGCAGGATACTCTTAGCAAAAGCACAAATGAGCCACGTCCAACTTCATGTGACAACAATGGAGCAATCCACGAAGAACGAATACTACAGATCGAGGAACTAGATGAATGGCTAACACAAGTTAAGCCGAGAAGAAAAGAGGAACAAAAGCATATCCATGACGAGCTTACAAATAAACTGAAGCAATTTAAGATCGGGGACAAGGTATTGCTAGACGAACAGGACCCCCGGATTACTACCTCTAAGCCCAAAGCAGACAATACACCTCACTTCACGGTGATAAAAATTTTCCTTACAGCACAGTTGAGGTAACACATCCAAACCACGACACTTTTAAGGTAAATGGTCATCAACTTAAACATTATAAAGGTGAGGCAACCCAAGCACTAATGTTGTTAATCTCTTTAATTTCACTTTTTAACATCTTAATCATTAATTGAGTCCTTGAATGCAGGTTTTTCAAAACCACACGGCCAGGCACACGGGCGTGCCTAAGGCCGTGGACATACCATGGGTGGAGACACGGCCATGCGACACGGTCGTGTGAAAACAGGGAAAATTTTTCCCAAGACACAGGTTTCGACAAATCGCCACGACCGTGTGATATGGCCGTAGATGAACCTGCAAATTTAACACGAGTGTGGGAGAAGCGAATGAAATAGAACACGACCGTTCGGCACGGCCGTGTGCACTAACATGCTAAGACACACGGGCGTGTGCCACGCCCGTGTGCCAAGCCCGTGTGCCCCAAACTCTATTTATACCCACCCCAAATTTTCACTATTCATCTTCTTCTACCTTCAAAACCCAAGCCACCACGCCTCCTACTCGCCACCGCTGCCTCCAACACCAGCCACCACCATCATAACCTCCCCCTTTTCACTTTTATTTTCCCCTCTTACTCCCTTCCTCTTTCCTTCCCTTGCACTCAAAAACCCCAAACTCTTTCTCCTCACATTCTCCTCTCCCCCTTCCCCAACCACAACCAACACCATCAACCTCCTCACCCCTCCGACATCGTCACGCCTTTACCCACCACAGTCTACTCCCGTATACCACTACCACGCCTATATGTCGTCGCAACATCAGCCACCATCGGTTCCTTTTTTTTCTCTCTTTCCTTTTTTACTGTTACTTTTATCTTTATTCATTTATTTATTTATTTACTTACTTATTTTCTTATTATTCATTACTTAATTGCTATCCATTTCTCATGTTTAGAATCTATGTCACATATTTTGCATGCCACTATTACCATGATTATTAGCTATTTCATAAGGAGTAAATTAGTAGTCATATTATTTATATGCCTATTGCTGTCGAAATTATTGCCATTGAACCCTCCATGTTTTTATTGACTTTAACAATGTTAGTTCTTAGTTCCGTGGTTGGTTTTTGTTTGAATTTGCTAGACTATTTTCATCTTCTTAATTCATTGAGAATTGTTAAATTATTTTCTTTCAGAAACAAAATGACACCTCCACGTGGGAAAAAGGCTGTTCTCCCCACTTTCAAGAAGCGAAAAGGGCCTGGTTCAACATCTTCGAGCGCGAAAACGAAAATACGCCATCAATTTCTTCAGTTCCCACAAGGGTCCCAGGAAGAATTATTCCAAATCCCTAAGGCACGACCTCTTGGAGTGGGGCAGTGTATAAATTGGGCCGCCTTAGAGCATTTCCAATTAGCTGACGCAATTCGGGCCCTGTTGATTACGAAACCATGGGATCGGTTCTTCAAGATCATCGAGCCCACATATCTTGAGCTCACTTTGAAACTTTGTTTTACCTTCCACCTGCAGACGGTCATGTCTCAATATGATGATCCCAGAACAGTCCAATTCCGTCTCGGTGGTTTGGTACGCTAACTGAGTGTGCCTGAGTTTGGTATAGCCCTGGGTCTCTACACTGAAGAATTCATGGAGGAAGAAGACTTATTTGAGCTCCATCATCCTATCCATTATTCTCCTTCCAAATGTTGGATGGACCTGGTCTCTACTTCAGCCACCTATGATCCTAGTCGCTCCAAGGCAACAGCTCTCTCCCCATCATTAAGGTACCTCCATGCCATCCTCGCACACACTCTGACGGGTCGACGAGAGAGCACTGACGTTGTCAACACTCACGATGTCTATTTCCTATGGAGTATGGTGCACGGCATGTGTTCGACCTTGCTTATTTCATCGCCCTCGCCATTCAACATCAGACAGAGCGACACAGGAAAAGGGTAATTTCTATGGGGCCCTATGTGACTTGACTAGCTCACCATTTCGGTCTCCTCAACACAGTGGCGCAATCATCCTCCCTCACTCTTATCGGTCAGATGTCTCCACAGGATATCTCGAGCATGCTACATATGAGGATGATCGAGCGACAACGTAGGACCGATCCTCCTTAGTACCGCCTAGTCCAGTCAGCCTAGCAAGAAAACCTAGAGGACATTACTGATGATGCCCCTCCCCCTTACGAGGAGCCACCGTCTCAGCCACCGCCCATTCATCGTCCAGTTCATGCGGCAGCTTCACTTTCTGACATCTCTAAGCACTTGACACGATTTGAGCAGCTGTATTTTCAGCGCTTTGATCACATTGACGCTAGACCTGCTCATAGGTTGGGCGGCCCGGCCCTGCCCGGCCTGAAATATGGAAGGGTTTGGGCGAAAATATAGGCCCAAAAAATGGGCTTGGGCAAAAAATAAGGCCCGTTTAAAAAATAGGCCGGGCCTCGGGTAAGGTGTTTTTGGGCCGGGCTAAAGGACAACAAAAATCTGCAATTTTTTTGTTTTTGAATGTTATTTTCTTGATGTTTTCTCCCTATTTTGCTACCATATTACTATTATGTTGTTACTATTTTGTTGTTATTGTTTGGATATTGTATAAAACTTATTTTATTGTTAATTTTGTTATTATTTTAAAGGAATTTGTTAATTTTGTTTACTATTTTAGAGATATTTACTTGTTAAGTTGCATCTATCTTAGTGTTATTTAAGTCTACATATTTTTTAAAATTAATTTTCAATTTGTTAGGAAATATTTATTTTGATTTTTTTAGTATTTTTGATGTATTATATATATTTAAAAATTATATAAAATAATATAAAAAACTAATATTGGCGTGGCGGGCCGGGCCCGGGTTTAAGCATTTTTATATGGGTCAGGCTTGGGCAAAATTTTAGGCCCATTTTTTAAGTCCAGCCTGAGCCCGATGAATGAGCCTAAATTTTTAGTTGAGCCCGGCCCGAACCTGGCCCGGCCTGGCCCATGAGCACCTTTAATTGACGCTACTCTTCATCAGATTTGTCAGCATCTTCACATTTCATCGTCGCCCCCACTTTACGAACCATCTGGCAATGAGGACTTTTGAGTCCTTTTTATTTTTATTTTTATTTTTATTTGTTATTTGTTATTTTTACTTTTATTTTTAATTTTCCGTTTAATTTTTATGTTTATTTCTATTTAAATACGATTTTTATCTCACCCTTAGGTTTTATAATCTTTATTAAACAATTTACATTTTTTGCAATTTCTTAACGAGTAATCTTGTTACTTTATATTTACTAAAAGTCATTGATGCTATCGCAGTCTAATGGACCCTAGCTACAGACACATCTCCGAATCAAGTTTCCACACTTCCAACTCAAGGATTTCATCCAATTTTCAGGGAATTTCACTTCTCTCCCTATCATATGATTTTATGCTTATATTTTCAGTAAATTTATCCTTGTACATTGAAGGCAATGTACATCTTAAGTGTGGGGGGGATATATTACATTATTATTAGAAAATCCCTTTTTGCATTGTCTCTGAATCTTGGCTTTCACAATTAAAATGAATTTGGATTAATTTATGATTTTTATTGATATGTCTTGAATTAAAACATAAGGAGTTATACTTTGATTGTTTAAACTTTAAGTCATTAGAGAATCAAGCATGATAAGTTGATTTTCAAGAGTTAAAATCTTTTCTAGGTTGTCTCCCCAAGTCTAGGTATTATCTTGAAGTTTGAAATTCACAGGATTGACATCAAAAGCCATAATTTTTGTAAGATTTTGAGCCTTTAGAGCATATATCCTTTCATGCTCACTTTTATTATTGCTATGAGTGTGTCAATATTGATTTGTTATTCTAGAACTCGCTTCGATTATGCATGTCGAGACCACACCATTGATTTGATATGTCGAGATGATAAAGGCACTTAGGTTTAACCCACTTACTCCATAAAAGCCTACCTTCACAATTAACCATTAGTAAACCCCCTTGAGCCTAACAAACCATTTATTGATTTACCCTTAATATTAACCCATAATCCTATTTTTCATTCCTTGAGAATTTCCCCCATTTAATTTGATCCCCATTTTTTCCAAGATTGGATTGAATAAATTGTCTAGCTATTTTCTTATATTCAGTTGGTAAAATTTCATTCTTAATTGTGTTCTTAAAAAAATTACAAAGTTATTTCAATTATTATTATGAAATTATATGTTTGAACTTAAACGATGTTATTCATGAAGGAAAATTTTAATTCTAGAATTATTTATTTAGGAATGTATTTACTCAGTATTAGTATTTTTCTAGCTAGATAACTTTTCAATTCAATCTCGATTTTAACCTTCTCTTTTAGCTTATGACCACATCCCCTAACCAAAGCCACGTTACAACCCTCCAAAGGCCTTTTGATTGATGTATCATTTCAATATACAATGGTGGAGATGTGATTTTCATGCAAGCCTATGGTAATATCTTTTCATATTGACTTTTGAGTGCTTAAATTGTTGTCCTTAAACACCCTGAGTGGTTTGAGTGAATCTTTAGTGAGGATGTTAACTCTGTGATATTTTGAATCAAAAGTAATCACTTAGACAAGGGGAGATACCTATGTTTTCATGCTAAAATACTCAACTTAGATTGTTTGAAACTTTGATGTTCTTTTAGTTGAACTTTCAAGGTATGATTACTTGTGGATTATTTCGAAACATTATTGATAGGAATTATAAGTTGAGAAAAATGAATTTTAATTGTGAGTTGAGATTTTACTTGAGGACAAACAAATGCTTAAGTGTGGGGGTATTTGATAAACTATAATATATACATATTTTTATCCCACATTTGGCACATTTATGGATGAATTATCATTGAATTTGTGGAATTTGATGCCCATAATCCTTTAATTTCATGTTTTATACTTAGGTGAGCATAAGGAAGAGAAAAGAGCAAGGAACGAGCCAAAAATGGAGAAAATGGGCCAAAATGAGAAATCAACATGGCCTGGAGTTCATCACACAGGTATACCACACGCCTGTGCCAAATTATCAAACTTGAACACAACCTTGGCCCGATTCACACGGACGTGTCCCTGTCGTGACTCGTTTTTATTTCACGCGAAAAAAGCTACTTAGAGGCTAAGAAGGGTATTCCAAAGTCTATATAAACACCCTAGGAGAGGACTAAAGGGACACATAGAGTAGAAAGCAAGGAATTACTCAAGGAAAGCCGATTGATCCATCTCGGAAGCAAGAATCTACATCAAGACTGAAGATCTTCCTAAATTTCTCTCAGGAGTTTTGGGTTTTCTTTATGTTTTGTTGTTTTCCTTATTTTGAGATGTTTTCCCTTATTATTATGAACTAAATCCCCTAAATACCTGAGGGGGATGAAACCTAAGACGGATCTTGTTATTGTTATCTAAACTATATGATAAATATTCGATTTGTTCTTAATTATGTTTTTAACTCTTGAGTTAATATTTCAGGATATTGATTCAAGTCGAATGTGCTTATTCAGTGGATAAAAAGTCCCTGTTTAAAAGTAAATCCAATGCAATTAAGTGGAGTTGATCGCAATCCTAGACATAGGACGACGAAAATCTGTCGGATTAGAGTCAAATCTAATAGAGGATCCATAGATCGAGTTAATGCAACACTAGGGGTTTTAATTAGAAAGAGATTTCAATTAATCAACCTATGGTTAGTTGTTCTTAGTCTCGAGAGAGATATTAACATAATTTAGGGATCTCTACAGATCAAGTCGAATGAACAAATCGTCTAGTTCAGAGTTAAATAACAAGTGAAGTCTAGGTGGATTCTTCCTTGGGTATTGCCTTAATCGATTAGTTTTCTTAAAGTATTTCCCCAATTTATTCTTTGTCGCGTCTTGAGTTTAGTTAAATTCTAGTTTAAGCCAACTCCCCTTTATTTTCGAGGCTAGAAAATAGAGAGAAAGTTATTACTAGTACTTTTAGTTCTTTTGGGTTCGACATTCCGGTCTTGCCATTAAACTATACTAATGTCTGATAGGTGCACTTGCCTTATTCGTGATAATAGTTAGTGTCTAGGTACGATCATAAAAATTTAAAACTTATCACGACCACATCACAAAGCCTCATAGATCAATCTTTCTTTTTCACAAAAAGTACCGATGCTCCCCACGGAGAATAACTAGGTATCGCAAGACCTTTATCTGTTAACTCTTGTAACTGGACTTTCAACTCAATTAATTCAGTTAGGGCCACTCTGTAAGGGGGCGATCGAAATAGGTGCAGTATCAAGGACTAACTCAATACCAAATTCAACTTCCCTAATTGGAGGCAATCTGGACAATTCTTTCGGAAGCACATCTGAATACTCATTTACTACCGGTACTGATTCAATTTTCAAGTTAGACTTTGTTGTATTCAGTATAAAAGCAAGATAAGCTTCACAACCCTTTTTTATACATTTCTGAGCAGACATGGAAGAAATCACTATAGGGAAATTATCCGATTCATCTAGTTCAACCCGAAGAATATCCCTATTTCACATTTTAGTTTAATAAATTTTCTCCCATAATTTACTATCACATCATGAGCAGTTAACCAATCCATACCAAGAATTACATCAAATTCATCAAACGGCAATAGCATGAGATTAGCCAGAAAACAGTGACCTTTAATGATTAAAGGGCAATTCTTACATACTTTGTCAATGAACATACACTTGCCCAGAGGGTTTGACATTTTTATCACAAATTCTGTAGACTCAACAGGCATATTCATACTAGATACCAATTTTATACAAACATAAGAATGGGTAGATCTCGGATCAATCAAAGCAACAACAGAAGTATCATAGAGAGAAAAAGTACCCGTAATCACATCAGGGGATGAAGCCTCTTCACAAGCTCAAATGGCGTAAGTTCTTGCAGATGCTTTACCCTCAGACCTCATAGCCAACTCTCTAGGTGCACTCCTGCTACTAGCTCCATTTCCTGGATTTCTCTATGGTCTACATCTAAAGGGAGCATTATTCGATCTTACACTTTGATTTCTATCTTTCTCAATCATCACAGGACATTCACGAATAAAATGATTTAGTGAACCACACTTGAAACAAGTCCTGTCATTCACTCGACACTTACCAAAGTGACATCTGCCACACTGTGGACATTCCAGCCTACTTGGTCGAGCATCACCAACACTCACAATCAAAGTGGTCTGAGCTTTAGAAACCAAGTGCTATTTACCCTTATTTCTGTTTGAAAAGCCACTTGAAGCATCTGATCGAGTGGTGAACTCTTTCGATCTCTTGGATATAGATTGAAATGATTTACTCAATTGTCTCTTTCTCGAATCACAGGACTCAAGTTTAGCTTTTCTTTTCTCTTTGGCTAACTCCTCGGCCTTGCACTACGGGCATCACAAATTCTTTCAGTTCAAGATGCCAAAAAATAATCAGATGTCTTCGTTTAACCCATCTTTAAACCTCTTACACATAATGGTCTCAATAGATGCACACTCTCGAGCGTATTTACTAAGTCTTACAAACTCACGCTCGTACTCAGTTACAGTCATTCAAACTTGCTTCAATTCAAGAAATTCTTTTTGCTTTTGGTCAATAAACCTCTAACTAATGTACTTTTTACGGAACTCTTCTTGGAAAAATTCCCAAGTAACTCTCTTCCTCAGTACAACTAACACAAGAGTGTCCACCACTAATAAGCCGAGTCTCTCAAGAGGGGCACAACAAATGTCATACACTTCTCTAGTGAGCAGGAGAACTCATCGAATACCCGGATGGTATTTTCAAGCTAGAATTCTGCTCTTTTCGGGTCATCATCTTTAGTAGCTCGAAATTCTTCAGCTATTGTTTCTGAATTCTGTCAACTGTAGGCTTTTCCCTTCTAACCATTTCCACAACTTGGGGAGCTACAGGGATAGGTTGAGGGTTTGGAGGGGGTGGAGCTTGTTGTTGAGAGGTCAAGTTTATTCAAACGAACTCTGAGAACCACTAATTCATCATCTGAAAGAAGGCTTCCTGAGCCTCTCCTCCCTGACTCACAGTCACATGTCTATCCTAATTATCAGCAGGAATCGTCCCTTGAGCGGGAGCCTGTAACACCTTTTAACCCCAAACCATTCTCGGAATAGGGTTACAGAGCATTACCGAACCTATCAAACATTTACAATTAAAATACACATAATTTGCCAAATTTAAACATTTACATGTTATCCAAAATTTAATTCTATTCAAATATCAAATATCATCAAATAAATCGATTTCATACCAAATTAACCAAATTCTATTATATATCATAACCAAACCCAAACCTATTTATTTCATCCTTACATTTACAATTTCAAAATGACACTCACATACGACACCCTAGGTACATGCCATTACCAATAATTAACACACTTTACCTTATTGAATTCGCGATCGGCTTAGGATGTTGATTCAATGTTCTATCTTTATCTAACCTGCGCACGGAAACAAACCGTACGCTGAGTAAGGGTATACTCAGTCGTATTACCATAATTCAAATTATACAGTAATTTATATACATTCAATTTATGTTACAATTACATAATAATTATTTCGTACTTTTAATCAAATTATTTGATAATAATAAGCATTATTTCAAGACATGTATTTAATCAAATTCATACATTAATTCACTATCCAATTTTCATTGAATTTTTCACATCTTATTCCATTAGCTCATTTCGTATCATATACAATTCACTAAATTTTTATCACTTTATTCAATATTAATTCTATTGCAATTTGTGTTTACTATAGTCATGTCTCAACAATAACAACTTCACTAATCGATTTCTTATATCATCACTTTACTTTAATCAATTCTTGCACCATAGTTCATATTTTAAGATATCATATCTCAATTTCATTTTCACATATCAAATTTACACTCAAATCATATAATTCAATTATATTATTCTTTTCAATTAACTTCTTATATTATTTATATCATTTCAAACAAAATTGTGAACTTTAGTTTCATTTTTCCATCTTATATAACATTTCAATTCACAATTCATCTTTGAACACATTATGAACTTTTTGTTTATGCATTCAATCTCATATCACCAATTTCATATCATAATTTATTTCACAAATTCACTTTCTTATTTCTTTCAATAGCTCAATCACATTTATTCGGAATTTATCATTTTACATATTTACCCCTATTAACTTGACTCGGACCCTGGCGGATACACGGATCCAACCAAACACACCAGAATGGCGACCAACGCCTCATCGGCCTAGCGGAAGTAAAATGGCGACCAATGCCTCATCGGATCGTTCGAAGCAAATAAGTGATGACCAACGTCTCATTAGCTGAGCCGAAGTAAAGTGGCGACCAACGCCTCATCGAAACTATCCAAAGCAAATCTATGACACACCAAGTGTCTCATCGACTCAAGGTCAAAGAATCCCTGATCTCTTCCAATCCTATGGCATGCCAACTATATCCACCCTAGCCCGACTAGTTAATAGGGTATCGAAATCACATATCCATATCAATTTCACTTTCAACTGATCATAATCATTCGGATTCAATTCAATCACAATAGCAATTCAATCACAATTTCAATTTCATATAAATCACATAATTTCACTTCAAATCACATTTCAACTCAATTTGATTCAATTCCAATCACTTTTCCACTTCCCAATCAATATTTCATCAAATGTTCATACATATTCAAACTTCATTCCAATTTCATTCAATTCACAATTTAAATCAATTTTATTTAATTCAATATCAATATTAACATTATTCTTATTTATTAAACATATTATTCAAAATTCAACAATTACTAATAATAAATTCAATTCCAATACATATTTATCACTTAATTCATTCTTGATACTTACCTCAATCTGCTTATCATATATATATTAATTTAAAATATAACAAATAATCAAATTTGAATTAAAGTAATACTAACCCGGATTTCTCGCGTTTACTCCTCGTTTACTTTCTCTTTTCCTTACTTGCTCGATACTTCTGATTCTTTGCTAGCTACGAAAATAATAATAATTTACATTATCAATTACAGCATTAAAATTTAAATAATTGAATTTTATTCAATTCCTACCCTTTCTCTTCATTCTACATTCTTTATACACAATCCTACTATTTACTTATGAGTTCTTTCAAGGTTGTCTACCCGAGTCATTGTCACTAAAACATCTATATCTTGAGTTACAGAATTCCAAATTAAGATCCGTAAATTTTCTATGAAATTAGACTCACATATTTTCTTGCCAAAGTTTTAGAATTTTTGGTTAACCAATAATTACAGTTTATTCTTTAAATTCACCCCTATTCTGCTATCTGACGGTTCTGACCTTTCTTCAGTAAAAATTATTTATCTCTTTGTACAGAATTCAAATGATGTTCTCGTTTACTTCTTCTAAAAATAGAATCATTAAGGAATCTAACCATATAAATTATGTCCCATAATTATTTTGTACAATTTTTAATAATTTTCCAAATTTAAAACAGAGTATCTCAAATTCTTTCTAAACCAGTCTCATAAAAATTCAAATATCTCTTGATTCACAAATTCATTGATTACACTGTTTATCCTATAAGAAACTAGACTCAATAAGCTTTAATTTCATATCTTATTCACCCTTTAATTCGATTCCTACAATTTTTGGTGATTTTTCAAAGTTAAGCTTATGTTGTTGTTCAGAACTGTTTTTTTATAGCCTATTTTGCAATTAAATCCTAACTAAGTTTACTTACTTTTCTTATTCAATTCACACTCTATTTCTATTCAAACTTTACCCAAACTCAAGTTTAACTATTTAATTTTCATCATATTTTTCTAATTTTGAATTTTCTTCAATTTAGTCCCTACAATATAAAACTTATGAAATTACTTTACAATTCAATCCTTATTTCATTTCCAACTTGAATTCGTATCAATTTAACCCCTAATTCATCTTTTTATTCAACATGAACGATATTTAGAAATCTAATAACTTTTAAAATTTCCTCTTAAAACAAGTAGTATTTTTCTCTAGGATTCTAAAAACTCAAAAATCATAAGAAAAGAGGCTAAATTGACTTACCAAATTAACTTGAAACTTTTAAAACCTTATTTTTCCCTTTTTCTTTTTTTTCTTTCTCCCTTCTCTGTTTCGTTCCCTGCTATTCTGTTTGTTTCTTTCTTTTTATTCTTTTGTTTCTTTTATATATATAATAACTTAATAATATACTTATATAATAAGTAAACATACATATATTTTACAAATGTATGTATACTAATATTACACATTTCATTATACATACCATACATTTGTCATTTTCATTTTTTTCTTTATTTATCATATAAATATCTTTTTTTAAATAATAATTATCTTTTAATAATTAAACACATGCATTACAATTGTATGTATTTTCATTAATACAAATAATTACCATACATTTGTCTTTATTTTATTTGTTTAATTTAGTAAATATCTTTAACTTAATAATAATAATAATAATAATAATAATAATAATAATAATAATAATAATAACATTTAATATACACAATTCAAGAAAAATCTTGATTTTTCTTCCATTTACCGCCTCATTTCATGGGTATGGCTTAATTGTCATTTTGATCCTTTTTATTTTCTATTACTTTAGAACTAAACTTTCACACTATATTCAATTTAATCCTTTTATCCAATTATCCTTAATTAAGCTAAATTTACTTATTTAAACTTTAATTAACCACTCACTTAACTTTGTAAATATTTTCAATAAATATTTACGAATCCATTTTTCAGAAACGGAGACCCGAAAATAAACTTTTCCGATAACCATAAAATTAGGGTCGTTACAGAGCCGATGCATTACTTTCTACATCATCCGCCACTACTCTGTCGGGATCCATTTACTATATGAAAGCACATTTTAAAATCATCAAGATTCGTCACACTATCATAATAATATACATACATATGGCATGTATAGCTAGACTCGTGCACAGCTAGGTTAGTCTGAGAATAAACCAAACTTGGCTCTGATACCACTAAATATAACATCCTTTACCCGTATTCGACACCGGGACAGGATTCGAGGCATTACCAGACTTAAACGTAAACATCCATGCAAAATCGGGCCATAAAATTTCATTTATCTTTAAAAATCATTCAAACACAAGCACGTCGTCCCATAAGTGAGCCAGCGAGACTCAAAACGTACTTTGGGAGCGGTTCGGGATTAAATTGGAAACTTTGGAAAACTTAGAAAATTTTTCATCAAAACAAGGGTCACACGCCTGTGTGGATATAGGACACGCCCGCATGGGTAGACCATGTGGTCACACACGCCTCCGTCCATACCCTGTGTAACTCTCTGTTTATGATGTCATCAACTAAATGAAACTACACTGCTAAGCCACACGCTCGTATTCTAGGCCGTGTGACGAATTAAATTCTTGTAAATTAGGTGCGGACTTCACACGCCCATGCCCAAGGCTGTGTCGTCCACACGGCTGAGAAACACATCCGTGTGCTCAGCCCGCGTTGAATTATTTTTCATTTCGAAGCTAAAATAGTTTTCACACGGCCTAGTAGACGCCCGTGTTCCAGGTCGTGTTCTTCACACGGCCGAGACACACGATCGTGTCTCTGCCCATGTGCTCTATACTGAGCATTCTGTTTCTTTCAAATTAAGGTGCAAGAGACACACGGCCTGTTCACACACCCATGGGGCTAACCGTGTGTCACACACGGCCTAGACACACGCTCATATTTTTACCCTTGTGGACAATCTATAAGCTATTTACCAAGCCAATTGCCACCCTAAAACATAAACACACAAGCACAAAAGCATTGGTATAATTCGTGGCATATTTAAGCAACCGGCATGACTAAAACTAAGACATCATCACATCATTCTGACTACAATTCTAGCATACTTAACCAATCACATACTCAACAACTCAAACCATGTAAATTACCATATCCATGAAATGCATCAACATGCCATAATACTTGTAATCAACATTAGCCAATATCAATTGGCCTTATACAAAATGAATTAAGTATCATCAAAAGCCAACACATTTCACTAACCAATATGACATATAACAAAAATGACTAAGTTCTTATACATGCCATACTCAAATGTGCTAAAACTAGCTATACCCAAATTTCCAATTGATAGTGTGATCGAGTCTTCAATGTCCTTCGATCCCCAAACTAGCTTGGCGATCTATAAGAAAAAATAGAAAAGAAAAGGGAGTAAGCATAAAAGCTTAGTAAGTTTGCATGTAAATAAATATCAACATTAATCATGCAATATCATACACATAACATATTTATAACTTATAAAAAATGTCATTAAATATCATGAATACATTTTTACTCATGTCAATTTCATAATATACCATAAAACTCATAGTCATAATTTATACATTCACCTCTTACCGAGATCTCATTGATTCATAAACTCAATAGTTATGAACTTCATGTACATACCTCTACCCTTTCAACATGAACATAGATTGGCTTTTCTTTGGCATACTCTTTGGATTACCCGTTGAACCACTTGGAATACTAAAGGATACTCAGGAAATCTCATATACATGGTAGGATGCCAATGCCATGTCCCAGACATGGTCTTACATGGGATCACATATCGATGCCAATGCCATGTCCCAGACATGGTCTTACATGGGATCACATATCGATGCCGATGCCATATCCCAAATATGGTCTTATACAGGATCTCATATCGATGCCAATACCATGTTATAGACATGGTCTTACATGGGATTACAAATAACCCTAATGTCATGACATTTGTATTCTATCTATTCCTGAGGTTCAAACGGGATTTCGAAACTTTAAACCTCATGACATCTTCATCGAGTCATTGTAAACCAAAACTCATAAAACAATTATACATATCATGTAAAAATTAAAGCATTAAACACATAATAACATAATATTGCATTATTTATCCACAAACTTACCTCGATACCCAAAATATGACTAGTTATTCGGTTTAGTCCTCAACTTTGTTCTTCCCTCGGTTTAGGTTCAGACCTCTTTCCTCTTGATCTATAATAGCAGATTTCTCTTATTTAATCATCAAATTGTTCAAATCAGTCCATAAATCATACTTTGAAAAAATTATAATTTTGCCTCTAAACTTTTACTTATTTACAAATTAGTCTTTAGGCTCGTAAAATGACATGGACTCATTTTTTTTTGCCACTCAAGCGTAGTCGAGCCTAACACATGCTCATAACAACCCACATTTTCCTTCAAATCAAACTTTTATTACTCATTTTACAACGTTTACAAAAAGGTCCTTTTTAGGTGTTTTTATGAAAAATCACTTAGCAAAATATGTTTATCACACATCAATCTTTCATATTGCTTCATTAAACATCAAAATACATGCATGTCACACATGGGTAAATTTTTGAACATGAACCGTAGCTCAAAATATGGCAAGAAATAGGTAAATCGGGTTACGAGGGTTTCAAAAATGTAAAGAGCATTAAAAAGGGGGCTAAGATGTACTTACGATGAAGCTTGAAAGTTGAAAAACCCTAGCTATAGAGAGATTAGAAATTTTGGCAGCCACTTGGAGAATATAAGCACATTTTTGCTTTCTTTTTCCATTTTTATTAATTTATTAACTAAATGACTAAAATACCCTTAAGGCCATTCCTTGAGATTTTTCCCTTCCATGCCCATTTTTCTCTATTATGACATAAAATGGTCTATTTACTAAATAAGGAGCTCTAAATTACACATGCATTTCAATTAAGTATCCCAAAGCTTCTAAAATCTCATATTTTAAACTTTTTCAATTGAGTCCTAAAAGTTAAATTGGGCGCTTATTCACAAAATCTTTTCATGAAACTTTCACACAATCATGAAAACATGTTATGGACCTCAAAATAATCATACAACAAATATTTCTACTTCAGATTTGTGGTCTCAAAACCATTATTTCAACTAGGCCCTAATTCGGGATGTTACACAACTCACTTTTCTCATGCCCGTAACTTTTAGGTCATTACACCTAATAAGCAAAATCTTAAAATTATTTTGGCCACTAAAAAATATGGAAGGAAGCCTGTGGAATTAAAATTTTCATATAAGTAACTCGAAAGGAAACACTCGATTGCAATTCCTGAAATTGTTTTTGATGATACGAAGGTTATGCTTGTTGGAGTTGGCATTAAGGAAGGTTTCTCAAACCGATTCTCCATGTGTATCGAGAAATCATTGATAATAAATAATTCCCTATTAATAGTGTCAGATAGAGTTACGAGTATAGTTGTCATGTCATGGGGTTCATTTTTATATGTGGGAGATTTAGCGCTGAGCGCGTATTATATTGTCATAGTTTTCTAATACCCTGGGGTTCTAGAACGTATCACTAGCTCAAATCCCCTGAGGGTACAAGCATATTCTAGTGTTAGAGGGATTGGTGCATTTATGCAACTCGATTAGCACTTTAGTGTGTTTACTGGTGTGTGGTAGACTGGTCAATGTACTTGTCCTCAAATCTGAGTCAATCAATAATGGTAATAATAATAAAACGAATGTGAATTATAGTTTTTAATTGATTATGTTAAAAAGTATTGATATAAAGATGGATTAATGTTATATGAAATGAGACACTAATACTCTGAGGGTTCGTTGACATTCTTGATAACTAATTGTGTAAAACAAATACCCTGATGGTAATTTAATATATGGATAATATGGAACCTTACGTGATTTGTGATGCTAATATGAAACTATTTAATATGTGATGTAATGATTTCCAATTATGACACTTAATTTGTTTTCATTATATATATTGATTTCAAATTATGTTAGCACCAATGAGAATTCAAACTCAACGTATAGTTATGTTTGTTTCTATGCGTAGGTCTTGGATAGATTCCTAATTGATCAAAGTCGTAAAGCATCCAAGACTTAGAAGCTCAACTCGAATCAAGTTTGTGTCTTAATGTTTATATTTATATATATTTTTGTTCTCATGACATGTACCTAGGTTGGGTTTTGTGCTCTAATGTTTGTTTGGATTCTTTTGGTATGTTTTGGTAATATGGACCTATAATGTCTTAATTGATAAATTTCAATGCTTGATTAGTAGATTAATGTGCATGTTTATAAGTGTTAGTTCATGTAATTAACTTTGTTAGGTTATGATGCACTGAATGTCATGCTTGGGAAGTGTGTGATCATTTTTAAGTATTTTAAATTGATGTATATGTATTTGGTAATAACTTGACATAAGTTAGGTATGAAATTGGATTCAAATTGCATGCATTAAAATGCTCGTTTTGGACTTTTCTATGTTAGTGTCTCGAGACCTTACGACCAAAATTGACTATTTCGTGTTGGATAAAAATTCGGTTCAAAAACGATTTTCTTGCACAGTAGAAAATTAAAAATTTGAAAATCGAGCCAATTTATGATATTTATAGCAGTAAGCCCTAAACCGAATTCACATCTGTGTTTTCGAATAGGCGAATCCTTGTTGTTCCTAACTTTCTACCAAATGATCTTTTCCTTCATTCTTGTACCACAAACTGCTTCGAGTATGGGCTCGAACGATTCAAATCAAAATACAAAACTAGAAATAGTTTTCTTTGTTTAAGTGTGAAAATGAAAAATATCTTCTCAAATTGAAACTAACAGAATTGTTAATCCAGGAAATAGATTTAATAGTTAAGAATAAATTCTCTCTATTTTCGGGTAGGGTAATAATAGATTTAATAGCCCTACTGATGCCATCTATTTATAGGGAGAGGAGGTGAAACCCTTGTTGAATTGTAGAAGCTTATTTCAACTAGGAAAATGAACTCCTAGTCTATCTAGGAGTATAGGGGCGACAACCCTAGTTAATAATACTAGGGTTTGTCATTCCACTCTTTATCATGAGGGGATTTTGGGCCTCTTTTATATGGGTCCAATTACAAGTACTTTCTGGACTTTTAACCCAATACTTTATAATTCGATCCAACTTGATATTTGTTTATCTATTTTCTAAAGTAAACTTCTTAATATATTTCCAATTAAATAATATTTTTAACCAAATTCTAATTCTGTTAAAATCATCAGGACTTTTCCATAAAAAAACTATAAGAAGATATATTTAATATTTCGACATTCAACGATTAACTATGATCAAATGATTTATTTCTATTTTTCAAACTTCATTTAATTCAAAAAACATAAATTCATTTCCAGGTCATCTTTATTTTTCTTTTTCTTTTTGAAGAAAACCACATTTATTTCCAAATAATTTCATTTCTGTATTTTCATTTTCATTTTGGAGAAAACCATAATCATTTCCTAATGTTTCTCATTTCTCTATTTATATTTATTTCTATTCAATTGATTCAACATGTAATTCATTTCTAGTTTCAACGAGCTAGCGGAGGGACTGATTGGACATATACGATTGAGGCTTAAATGATTTATAATTAAGTTTCATTTTTTTGCCTATTAATTATAAACCCATTTAGCTAGGAAGTCATTCCACTACCGTTTCGTGACTGAGCTCTCCCTAACGACATACCATTACTAAAGCAACTTGATCAATCCTCGTCAAATAACATCATCATAAGTGTGTTATCCTCATAAAATATTCATAATCTCTTTGGATAATATTCGTTATCTAAGTGTGATCTTATTTTATCCCATGGTAACCATTACATCTTCCTTTATTAAAAGTCAATTACTATCAAATAGTAATCAAGTCATTCATCATAAAGATGAATTACCCGTGACCACATTTACTTTTCATCAACCATGTGATACCAATGAGAGGATATCATTTACCCATGTCTCGAGTTACGAATTCCATTGTTGTGAATGACACTACATACTGTAGAAGTCATATACCCAACGCACCAACTTTTGGTTCCTTATGTATTTGAACTCAGGCTTTTACTTATATAAAAGTATATGAGTCACGCATACATAGCCTTTCATCCACTTAGGATTTAGGTATTCCATACTATGAAGGTCAAAAGTGAATAAATCCATAAAAAAAATTTAGAATTTATCTTCTTGGGTCATTGTAACATCCCAAAATTCGAGGGTTAGTAGAATTGAGTTTGTAAATCGGGAGAGAGTGGCAATGCCTTAATTTTTAATATTATCTATGCATTTTTAGGAATAAATGAGGTATTGGTTTGTTGGTTAAGTGTTAGTGAAACGTTCCTAAAAACCCAAGTTCAAATCCCTTCTCTCTCACCATTTTTATTATTTTGCAAATTTTGCCTTAAGCCCTAGTATATGACAAGCCTTGTTTTTAAAATAAATATTGCAAAATTATTTCAAGAATGAGGAAAAATTCTAATGGTTAAAAGAAATATGAGAAAGCATGGAAATTAAATGAGGTCCCAAGTTTGAATCTCTTCCCTTGCGAAATAATTAATTTTGCAAAATCCCTTATTTTTTTTAATATATGTGCCATCCATACCCTTGAACCCTAAGTATAAATATAAATTTTTTTATTGTATTCTTCAGCCTTTAATTCAACTTTTACCTACCCTAGCCGTTCACCCTCTTCCTCTCCTTTTTCTTTTCAATTTTCTTTCTTTCTCCCATTGTTGTTGTCGCCTACACCTAGTTTTATCATCTCTTTATTTTTTTTCTTTTTGCCAAAAGATTTGTTAACATATTCTCCACCATAATGCTGTCATTTTTCCTCATTAAAATCAGCCCCAAATCTGTGAACTCCAAGATCGATCCCGAACATTGCCAAGAAGGTGTCATTGTCGTTTCTCTCGACTAGCTTGAGTAAGGTCTATTTTCTCTTGAAATTCTTAATTAATCTTGTCCATTAAAAACATAAATTTCTAGATCTAGAATTTGGTGGATTTTAAATGATTTCAAGAGTATTTTTCCAGATTTTAATGAGATCTCAAACCATTTTAAAATTCAGCCCCAATTTTGGCCTCCATGGGTGGTGGTGTGTGTGCCTATGTGCAAGAAAGGGGGCTATTTTGTTTCTTGGTTCTTTCTTATATTTTTCCAGCCTTAATTTGAGTTCTTGAACCCTCCTAATCAGCTTTTAAACCCATTTCAATCAGGGAAAAACGTTCTTGATCGATTGGTCATTCGTATCCCACAAATAGTGAAGCGTAAGTGCAATTAAGGGTAACTAGTTTGTTATTTCAATATAGTTATTGGGTAAAGGTTATGAATTGATTAAATGAAGGAATTTAATCATTAATTAGCTACTGATTTTCCAGTATATTATTGAATTAGGTGCTGAGCCAAATGCCTCAAATCATCCGTAAAGGCGAAGAACGATCGTATGTTCGCATCAATACAAGATAAGGAATCGAACTAGTTGAATTCGTAAAACAGTTATTAATTCAACGATTGGTTTGAACTCATAAGTGGGTTTTTAAGGGCTTGTTTAATGGTAAATTGATTTAATTTATACTGAATTTTGGTTTAGGTTCGTTTAAGGAATTATTAAGGAAAATTGAAAGATTCGCTAGTGTGTTGTGAGGAAACAAAAAATAAGGTGTGTGTACAAAACTCATAAAATTGTTTAAAAATGTTAAATATCATGTTATATATGATAAATCAGCTTACTGATTGGATTATCTTAATAGCCAAATTATTGATATTGTGAATGGCCAAACCAAGTATGTTTCGAGCCTTAAAAGATTGACATGTTGGCAAAATTGCTAGTTTGATAGTATGGATGCTTGATTGAGTTTGTAATTGCATATTTGAGTTATGAGATATGAGAATGTTTGACTAAATGATATAATGTATTGAGATATTAAGCTTATGTATGATTTAAACGCAAGAGATATTTGTTATATTGTGTACTGAAAAGGGTGCTATTTATGCACAGTGAAAATCAGTAAAGTATGTGAAATTGAATGATATTGATTGATACCGACACAATAGTAATTTGAAAGATTGGAACACTATTTCCATTTATTGAAAGTATGTGATTATTGAGGACATACTGAGCATGTCAAATGAATGTGAAAAGTATTGAGATATGATTATGTATGAGATTGTGTGACATATTGTATATGCATTGGGTTGGGATTTTATGGTTGACGGAGGAGTTCCGTGGAGTACTTGTCGCATATTAAGTCCGTATTATTCATAGTCAGTGCACTACACCTAGAGTATAGAGGGGATTGGTGATTTTATTGCATATTATATGTTATTGGCGATTGTATCGCACTATTTGATATCCGGTAAATTTTCTGCATTATTGATTATTCGGTGGTTTTACCACATCGAGCTTTGCTCTAATGTTTTAGAGTTTGGCAGACGGGTTCTGGGGAACTCGTGGTGTGTAGCAGATGGTATGGGTAGGAACCTTTTTGCATTGCATCATGTGCACGACATATTCGAATGTTATTAATTTGTGCTACTATTGTATTTTGTTGTATTGAACTGTGTCAGAATTAATGATTGTTACTCGAATGAATTATGACCCATGCTCATACACTGTTTGACATTGATATTGATAATGGATATGTAATGATATGAAATATTGGTGATGGTTCTGTATTCTTCTCTTAATGCTAATATATTTCACTGTATTTGATGTTTTTGTCTGTTTAAATAATTATTCGACTTACACTGAGCTTTTCATAAGCTCACCCTGAATAGTTTTTAACTTTTTAGGTAAACCTCAAAATTAGGACCAGACTCGACATTCAGAGAATCAACTTAGACCTCATATTATTATTATTTAATTAAGTATTATTAAGTCTTTATTGGTTTTGACTTGTAATTTTTAATTATTTCTGGTCTGTAGCTTAGTAACTTTCTTTTGGGGATTTTTGCATGCATGAATTATTCAAGCATAATAACCGGATAATGCATGATATCATGCTTAAGTAAAATTTGATACTGTTCCCTAGTTTCTACTACATTGCAAAGGAACTGTTTTTGAAAAACAAATCGATAAGGTAACTAATTTTCCAAAATAACTTGAAAAATGGTTTTTTCGCTGCATTAGTTTAACTTCAAGTTTTTTTTTTTAAAGAAGAGCAGCAAGCAAACAAATTTTCTAAAACAACACTGTCAATAATAAAATGAATCCTAAGCATACACGACCTAATAAATGAATACTTTTAAGCTAACTCAAAGTACAACTATGGCTTAAAAAGTACGACCTAATAAATGAGTTTATTTAAAGTCTTAAAAAGTAACGTAAGTTAGCTTAGCCATTTCGATGGCTAATGTAGCATTCTCAATCTAGCTATAACGTCTAGGCCGGGTTTAGGAGGTTACAGTCATGTTCGATGTACTGCTATTTCATTGAGTCATGTCTATGTCTCTATCTTCTGGGAGTCATATACTTCAATACCCAAGACAAAACATTCCCCTAATTGGACTTGATAAACGTCATATTAGTCTTTCAATCAATTTTCTCATTTTTAATTAGACTAAGGACATGTTTAGGTTTGTCTACTAATATAAGCCGTCTTTCCGTATTATGATCCAACGATGTAATATCGCTTAGTATTAGTTTAAACATTAGATAACCAATTAGCAACTTTTGCTTCTATTTTGCTTTGCATGCAAAAACCTTATAAGGACAATTATACAAAGTATATTAATGTAATTCATGAATTTGTTTTATTAACCAATATATTCGAAAAAAATTACAAGTGTACATAGACGAAAATACTATACTTAAGGCACCAAATCCAACATTTGGTGTACCTCATTGCTTATAATCTCGAAACTAACCAAGAAAGACTTAAGACAACAAAGTTTAAGTCTCGAGACAGAGTGAGTTGTGTCTCGAGATAAAGGCATATCAAAAATAAAATAGATTTGTCTTATTCTAGGTCTCAAGACATCCAAACATTGAAGCTAAATAAAGAAAATAGAGGAAAAGTGTCTCGACACCTATTTCGAGACATGAATGGTCTAATCTTGAGACATATCCACTTTGAAGTAAAAATACCAAAACAAGGGAGGCCTTTCTTGAAACTCATTGTTGGATTTTTGTCCTTAGAGTTTGGATTCGAATCCTAACTCTGTTTTGACCTCGTACAACCTTTGAATATTTTAAATAACACTAAGATATTCATTGAACCTATTTATATGATTAATTGAAATCATATACGATTATTTGATTAAATGCCATGTTATTTAGTGAAATGGTTTCGAACAAGTCTAAGTTGCTTTGGCAATGTAATGTGTCACCATACATTCGGATCCAACAAATGGGTCGAGTGTGGGCTGTTACACTCAGCCTTTGAATAGAGGATCCTCAATACCTTGATGTTGATATTGCCTTTTAGGAAAAGGTTATTCAACCACTTTAGGCCAATGTTCGTCGAGTCAAACCATAGAGAAATGATCTCCAGGCCAAACTAATCAAGTAGGACCTTGGCAAAATTCTTGAACAAAAATGGGGAGTAGTGCTACTTGGAGTTGGAATTGATGCACTAATGCTGTTGTTTTTGAAGTCGTTTTTTAATAATTTTTTAGTTTATGTCTTTACAAATTTTTGGGTTTGTAATTCCTTAGACATCAAAACAGTTATCATTTTGGTTATAATGTTGTGAACCTCTTTTTTCTATCTGCCTACTATAATATAGTTTCTAGTAGTTTGATTAGTAATGTGATCCTTATTTATTTTGCATTAATGATTGATTTTCTTGATTATGTTATTAGTTGAGCATGATGGATTAAGGGGAGTTACTTGGGGGAACATTTGTATTTGGCATGTAAAATGTTCTCTTATTATGATTTTGTTAAAAAATTTGTCAAATGAAGAGATTGTTGAGATAGTTTTTTAGTAGTCTCTAGAATAATACCAGCTAGTTGTGGCATTGCTCGCTCAAAAAGCTTGTCATGTTTAAGTTGACAAACTTGGGCAACAAAAATCATTGGGTTTTCATTCTAGCTGTTACTTTGGATGATTGTCAATCCATCTTTAATATCCAAACTACATATAGCAACATATCTTGAAGATAGGTTTGGATTTGGATCGAAGTAATCAACTTCCCAAGTTTGGTTGATCGGATCGAATTGGGTGAAACTTGGAAGTCTATCTTGCTGGTTTCACAGAAAGATTGATTGCAATTGGTATAGTATGTTAGTAAGTCTCGATTCCTTTTAAATCGAGGAGACTTGTACAGGTGATGTACTAAACTGAGAGCACTTATTCTTGTTCATTGAGGAACGTTTCTTTTAAGCACATTAAGTGTAAAATTAAGTGTGTTACTTGGTTAATGCCCTACGTTTTTAGAGGGGAACTTAAATGAGAGTTGTCTAGATCATAAGTACAAAAATGATGAGTATAATCTGGGTAAGAGAACCCAGACGTAGAGAAACTGAATTGCATAAATACATCGAGTGTTCATTATTTTCTTGCTTTATTCTTCACCAATGCTTGAAACAGTTGGTACTACTCGTAAAACTATTTCTAGCACTGTTTAGTTTCTACTTGTAAATATTGCTTTTGGAACTAACAAAAATAGTAAAAATAATTTAAAAGTTCTATATATATATATATACATATATATATATTTGTTCCAAAAATATTATATAAGAGTCATTAATCATAGCTTTATTTATGTAAAAAATTATCCTTTTAGAAATATTTATGAGAAAGGCTTTAAAATTTTACCAAATAATATGTAAAAACCACAAAATAAAGTCTATTTTGTCAAAATAAGTCAGAAAACTCAAAACTTGAAAATAACATGAAAAATTAAAAACCAAATTGAATTAGGGATGACAATGGAGTGGGGGTAGGGGTGATATTGCTAAATCTACTATCGCTCCACAATTGGCGCGCTCTACTGCACTACCCACCCTGCTCTACTATAGATATATAATTTTGAAAATCACCACCACCTCCACGAATGTTGGATGTATCCATCCCCACCCCACACAACTCCACTTCAATTTAATTTTAGCTTTTTATTTTTAATTTTTTCAATCTTTTTAAAATAAATAAATATTCAAACATAATTATTCAAAAAGAGATATTTAAACATAAAATCTATAATTTTTTTATGTTATTACATTTTACTCTTGTTAATAGTTTATATATACAAAGATAAAATAATAATTTCTATAGTGAAGCGAGTTAAGACGGGACATGCAATTATCATAATCGCTTCATACCTATTATTCAAGATAAAAAAAATCTACCATGTCTCGCACATCTACTTTTCAAACAAAAAAATTGACTCTATTCGAAATTAATGGATTGGAATCCATACCCATTAGACAATTCAAATTTTACCATCTTTAAATTAAATAAAATAAAATCGAATTATATAATAAATCTAACCAAATCCAATTCTCCAAAACTTTGACATGATTGAGAGGAAAGAAATCATTAGAAGAAATGGTTGGGCCGGACTCAGTTTAAAGCCCGACACGAACAAGTTTATTATCTTTGGATTAGGAAGGAATTTCCCAATCAGCAGCAGCAACTCGGATTGGGTTCCATTCCATACGAGCGGTTCAATCTCAGCCTCCTCTCTACTGTCTACCGGCCTTAAATTATTCAAATTAAATTTACCAAAGAAAAAAAACAGAAACTCTCAGCAAAGGCGGTGTTCCTTAGAAACATTAAAATCCGGAAAGCCCTCAACGAAAAGTCCCCAAAGCCGACTTCAACCATTCCATGGACGATAGCTTTAAACTTCGAGTAGAAAAAATCTTCGGATCTCTCCAATCATCGCAGTCTTCATCCCAGCAGCAGCGGCCGCCTCTCTGGTCCCTCTCTGACGACGAGGTCGAGAGGAGAGAATGGAGGAGAGAATCCGCAGCCGATCGAGAGGATATGTTGTGTTCCTCGTCGTTTGACGAGTTCTTGAAGGAGGAAAGGAAGTATAGGAGTGGGAGGCTCAAAGAAACGGAGGATGATCTCGATAACGATGATGATGACGACGACGACGACAACGACGGAGGTTCGAGTCAGTCACATAGTGGAAAAATCAACGAGTATGGAGATGAGTGGGAAATCAGATCTTGTCTTGGGATGGATTCCACTCTCGACAATGAGGTATATCACAACCTTTTGTTTTCTAGACTCTGTGTGTATACATATATTATTTTTTTAAATAAAATTCTTAATTAATTAATTTTGTTTTTTTAATCGTTTACATCCGTTTGGTTATTGATTTTTTATTGTACGAAAATTATCTGGGTATTTAGGTTAAGGAATTTTGATCATCAGGGGCTGGTAAGTGAACTTTTAAACCGATACTTAGAAGCGTTTCGGCCTGGATATGGGATTATGTGAACGTTTGTTACTCTTTTGACATTAGGATGAAATTATATGTAATGTGAATCAATAATTGAGAAAAGAACCCTTTATTTTGAGCTGATTAGAAACCCGTTGGCCTTTACCATTTTATATGGATGGAATGAAGGCATCAGGTACATCTGGAATAGTTTTCAAACATGGTTCAAACTTCTTAGTATCATGCATTTACTGCGTTGAATTACCTATAATACAGTGTGATTGAGGCTGACTTCAATGATTCTCGCATGATTTTTTATTTTTGATTGGTGTCTAGCTTAAAATACCAATAAAAAGCTTTTGTACATATTGAGTACGGGAGAGAAATTGTTTCTTAGTTGTTTAATATAGTTGTCAAACAATTTGATGAATATTTTGTGTACAGAGTACCTGTGTTTTTGTTTCTTTTGTCTTCAGATCACTCCCCACCTCTTCCTTTTCTCCTTCAATCTGTTTGCAGTTGAGTTGAAGTTTGTTTACTAAATGTCACAGGAAGAGGAAGATGAATATGACAAAGTGGCTTCAGGCAGAGAAAATGCTGGCGAACGCCTTTACATGAGTGATATTGCTGATCATGGGTCCTTTTTGAATTCTCATAATATCCTTCAAAGAGCATTGAACCATACCACTAGTAACAAGGACCACTGTGCAAATCATATGGCAGCGAGAATCAGGCTGAAAGAAGATGATGAAGAAGCTCAGAAGATCGATTATTGTGATGGGTCAAATTCTGAAATTAGGGAATTATCAGATATGAAGTCATCTGATAATGGTTGCCATTTGAGGTCTATATTAAAAGGGAACGACAGTGGTACAGGTTTCAAGCCACGAAAGCGGGTGCGGTTTGACTCTGCTTGCAAAGATGGTTGGGAAGAGCAATTTGAAAAATCTGAGGATCATGCAACAGGCATTTTGCTAATGAATTCTGAAGATTCAGACTCTGTATCTCTACCTGCTGAAAATGATAGAGCCGTTCCTGATTATTTACGGAATCCTTCTAGGTATACACGCTACAGTTTTGATTCATCAAGCAAATTTGGTGAAGAATCTAATGCTCAAGCTTGGAAGGACGTCCTTAAGCTTGCTCCAAAGTCTAAATGTACAGAATCATTGTCAGAGCAGGAGGATGCACCTTGTGATCTTCCAAAGTCGGTGACTTTCATCCCAAAGAGAAAACCAGGCATCCTTCAACTAGTATGCGATGTCAGTGAGGTTCAGGAGAAAGAAAATGAATGTAAGAAGTCATTGCACCCAACAAGACTCCCTGTGGGCATTGCTGCAGGCGCAGCCAAATCCGGTGAAGATGATGCAACAGAAGATGATATACCAGAAGTAAGCGCCGCCAATGGTACTCCAGTTATACCAAAAGGCGGTCGCAGCTATAGAGTAAAATCACAGCCAGAGGGCTTGGACCAAGAGGGCTGAAGAGAACCGCTTTTGACTATGCTACTAGAGTATCTGTCAGTAGTTTTTAAGTTTATATATAGTAACCCGAGTTCTTTTTTTTTTTTTTAATCAACCATAACGCTTATGTTATAGAGCTTTTTATCAACCATATCTTCATTCTTAATGTTGTGTTATTTCGCGTATTCTTATGGCTTTAGGCTTTCCTTGCATGATTTTTGTAGGTCAGTGGCTTATATTACAGGCTAAAGTTTGGTGCAGATCTCATATATAGTCGGTAATTGAAGATCAGTTTGGAAGAATCGAGTTAATCATACACAAATCTGCAACCGTGTGGTTAAATAATTACGCTACTCCATTCATGGGTTAGCGAAAATCTTCCATTAATAAGTGGCTCTTGCTTATGTACATATGATGTATTATGGCAGCTGTAATCATGTGGTTAAATAATCACTTGCGTTTTGATCATTTTTACTTTTAAAAAGTTATAAGGTAGTCACTGAACCATATGAAGTTTTCATCAAGTTATTGAATTGTTTGAAAGTTTTCATTTAAGTCACTAGGTGATTAGGTTTTTTTTTTTTTAAAGTTTGGTTAGCGAGTTTCAAGTGACAATTTGATAATCAGTATGGTGGACTAAATACGTTAGATCTAAGTCGATTTGATAGTCTATGTCGGAAATTGGAGAAGAAAGCTTTTTGGATTTTGGTTTGCGGATTCATGACATTCAAAATTGTTTTATGAATTTAACGGCATAGTGACTTAAATAAAAATTTTTGAATAGTTTAATAACCATTTTGTAACTTTTTAAAATTGAGTGATCAAAATTTAATCTTATTAATGTTTATTAATGTTGACCTTAAATGTAGTTTATCCTAATTTAATTTAATTTTTTTTTCTTTTTCCCCTTTTGGCCCTTAGTTTATTAAACCTCATTTGTTTAAGGTTGAGAAAAAAAATCGATTTACATTATGGTATTAGACGCTTTTTGTTTAATCCTTATCACAAATTTTTATGATGTAAAAAAAGAAATATTTACATTTAAAATTGTAAAAATAATTTAAAAAATACTAAAAAAATAGTATTTTTAATAATACTATATAATAGTTAATGATATTTTTATATACTTGAAAAGATAATCTTTTCTAAAAATATTTATGTATTTTTTTTTGAAACTAAAGTCATTTTTTCAAAGTGAAATCTCAAAACTCAAAATTATTATAGAAAAATAAAAAAACCTAAACTGAATCAAATTATTACAAATAGTTGGAAAAATCCAAACAAACCTAACTTAATCAAACTCCACCCTATACGCCATTACTGCCTACTATAATAATTTGATGAAGAATTTTATTTTCCATCCGGCAATGTGAAATTATTTGATTCAAACGGCCCCAACAACTTATTTTGGATAAAACTAATGGTACATCGATATATACACAGACACATTCTATATTTAGCATTTGACTGAGTTAATGTTAAGAGTTAATCACACTAATTCAATTGTGTAATGTTGAAAATACCTCTATTTTACAAAGTAAATAACATTTTTTTGTTAGAGCTTTTAACATTTTATACCTTTTTAAATGAAAAATAGAAAAAAATGTAAACATAATTAATTTTTAACTGGCGCCACTATAATTTTTAACATCTATATTTTACTACTCAACCAAAACCTTGTTTATTATTATTATACATAAATATTTTGATCAAAATGTAGATCCCACTAAATACCCTTAAATATATAAACCAAAGCTTAGTGGGAAGTTGTCATCTTCTTCCCCTAAGCCACCGAAACCATTAGAAAGAAAAGAGAAAACTTGGCTTTTGCATTTCACATTCAGCCCTTCAATTGCAAGTAAGTCCCTAGCCATTTTTTTTATTTTTATGAATTTTTTTTATCTTGAGAGCTTGATTTAGTTAGCCCATATATCAATTTGTAAAAATGTTAAAATTTTAAAAGCTACTATTGTTGAGAAATGGATAAATTTGTGTAAATGTGATAGAAATTAAGCTTAGTTTGTGAAAATGACTAAATTGTAAAGCTTAATTATTAGTTTTTTGCATTAGGGACCAAATTGAATAAAATGTAAAACTATTATAAAATGTTAGTAGGGATAGAAAGTAGAAGGTCCCTACTAAGTTATGGTGAGATCAGATTTTAATCTGAAGCCCTAAATTGAAAGTTAGATTTGTCTCGGTTCTAGGGACTAAATTGAATAAATTGTAAAATCTATGTAATTTGGTATTTGATTATGAATTGGCTAGAAATTGACTGTATAATATGTTTTATGATTATTCATAGCTAACGACGATACCATGTAACAACTCGATAACTAGGGGTGTCGAAAAGTGTATTTCTAAGACTCTATTTTCGTAAATTAGACTCGTAAATATTTATTAAAAATATTTACGAAGCTAATTGTGTAGTTAATTAGGTTTGGTTTAGGTGAATTTGCATGAATTAAGAGTAATTAGGTATAATGACTAAACTGCATAAAGGGTGAAAGTTGAATTATAGATTAAAAAAAAATTAAAGGGATTAAAGAAGTAATTATGCCATTGGCATTAAATGAGGCGGCATAAAATTAAAAAAATGCGTAAGTTTATTTAATATATAAAAAGATCAGAACAACTCAGAGGAAAATTAAGATTGGTTATAAATTATCAACCTCTTAATCATTTCCTCCAAGATGACAAATTCCCATTGCCAAACCAAAAATTACTCTTTTCCAGTCTAGCCAAGGCTAAGTTTGATCTCAAAGCAGGATTTTGGCAATTAGGAATTCATCCTGATGACAGAGCAAAAACGGGTTTCTGTATTCCTAACAGACATTTTCAATGGAAGGTCATGCCATTTGGATTAAAAACTGCTCCATCATTGTTCCAGAAGGCAATGATAAGGATCTTCCAACCTATTATGAAGAATGCTCTGATTTATATTGATGACATGTTGCTTTATAGTCCAGATGAAGAAGCGCATCTTCAACTTTTACAAGAATTCAAATCCCTTGTTCTTAAATATGGGATTATGCTTTTGGAAAAGAAGATGCAGATAAACAAAACAGAAATTGAGTTTCTGGGCATGGATTTAAAAGATGGAAAATATATTCCCGGCCCTCATATTTCTCAGGAACTTCTCAAGTTTCCAAAAGAAAACCTGTCTCAAAAATAGGTCCAACAATTCTTAGGGATTATTAATTACTTTAGAGACTTTATCCCTAAAGTTTCTAAGTATATTAATCCTTTAAGAAAGATGCTAAAGAAAAACTCTCCAGCTTGGTCATCCAGCCAGACAAGAGCTTTGTAAAAGTTGAAAGAGATATCTCAGAATTTGCCTTCACTCCAAATTCCGTCAGATGGGAAAAGAATTTTACAAACAGATGCCAGTGATAAATATTGGGGAGCCATACTTTTTGAAGAAGATAAAGGGAAAAGACAACTCTGTGGATATAAAAGTGGAAGATTTTCCAATGCAGAGATCAATTATCATTCCACATTCAAAGAAATTCTCGCGGTCAAAAAAGGTATCTCAAAATTTGAATTTCATCTTAAAGGATACCATTTTCTTGTTGAAATGGACATGTCTTCTTTTCCCAAAATGCTCAAATTTAAACAAAAAACTCTACCACATCCCCTACTTCTCCGATGGGCTCAATGGTTTTCACAATTTTCTTTTGATGTCAAACATATCAAAGGAAAGGAAAATGTTTTTGCTGATTTCCTTTCTAGACCCAATGATAAAATATTGACTTTCAAAAGAACATATTTTTGGCCCAGACCCATAATGATGTACAGACCATCTTCATCATCATCACCATTTCCAACTTCTCATCCTGTTGCTCCTAATCTTAATCCAGAATTTCCACCGGAAGTCATGAATCTTGTTCAGCAAAAAACCTTCCATCAAAAAACCAAAGGTATGATGTTTGAATATCAAATCTAGGTTTTTAAAAATTTTGGAGGTTTAATTCTCAAACCATGGGGTGTACATCCTGATTATCCGTTTATACATCTCATTAAATTTGAATTTGTTGAACAACCAGATGAAATAAAATGGTTTTTATGGTATCTTACTCATTTATACCATATTTTTATTAAGTGGAAACTTTTCTTGCTTTTCTACATGATACAACATCTCCTTTTATAGGGGAAGGAGATAGGATATTGCCAAAACACACCTGACACCATAATAATTTAGCTGAACACCATAATTGACCTAAGGAATAGTAAATATTCCAATACAACGGCATAAACAAATGCATATCAACACATATATAACATCGTGACTCAAAAGAAAATTTAACTTTTAGCATTAGAGTATGGGAATTGTGCACTATCCATTAAGCTTTCACTATGATTGTCTTCTTCTTCATATTCCATCTTATCTTCATCTTCTTTTTCTTCATATTCCATCTTATCTTCATCTTCTTTCAGATTGATTTGACTACAGAACCAAGGATAATCTTGAGACCATTCTGATGGATCCAGAATACTTTCACAATATTCTTTAATGGCTCTTAAAATTTCCTTGTGATATGGCTTGTATCGGATTGGCCAAGTGTCCCATGGAGCATCAATTTCTGGAGGTGGCCATATCTCAAATGGTATTACCTTATTTAGTTGACAAAAGAATTTTTGGATTTGTCGATAATCAATATCAGAATTCCTTATGTCATCTAAATAAACCTTGTGTATCCATGCAGTAGGAAAAGATCCTAATTGAATTGATCTTCCACATTGCATGAAATATTGAGGTTTATAAAAGATAATTACCATATGGCATTTTGCTTTATCTTTTGAATATTGTTCCACCATATTTAGCCATTGTGTCAGAGGATGAAACCAACTTATAAAAGTGAAAAAATTTTGATGTTCTGGTTGAACATTTCCTCGAACAGCTTTTAAAAGATAATAATGGAGGTCTGGGATAAAGAACTGAATGGCAATATGGTATAAATGAGTAAGATACCATAAAAACCATTTTATTTCATCTGGTTGTTCAACAAATTCAAATTTAATGGGATGTATAAACGGATAATCAGGATGTACACCCCATGGTTTGAGAATTAAACCTCCAAAATTTTTAAAAACCTGGATTTGATATTCAAACATCATATCTTTGATTTTTTGATGGAAGGTTTTTTGCTGAACAAGATTCATGACTTCTGGTGGAAATTCTGGATTAAGGTTAGGAGCAACAGGATGAGAAGTTGGAAATGGTGATGATGATGAAGATGGTCTGTACATCATTATGGGTCTGGGCCAAAAATATGTTCTTTTGAAAGTCAATATTTTATCATTGGGTCTAGAAAGGAAATCAGAAAAAACATTTTCCTTTCCTTTGATATGTTTGACATCAAAAGAAAATTGTGAAAACCATTGAGCCCATCGGAGAAGTTGGGGATGTGGTAGAGTTTTTTGTTTAAATTTGAGCATTTTGGGAAAAGAAGACATGTCCATTTCAACAAGAAAATGGTATCCTTTAAGATGAAATTCAAATTTTGAGATACCTTTTTTGACCGCGAGAATTTCTTTGAATGTGGAATGATAATTGATCTCTGCATTGGAAAATCTTCCACTTTTATATCCACAGAGTTGTCTTTTCCCTTTATCTTCTTCAAAAAGTATGGCTCCCCAATATTTATCACTGGCATCTGTTTGTAAAATTCTTTTCCCATCTGACGGAATTTAGAGTGAAGGCAAATTCTGAGATATCTCTTTCAACTTTTGCAAAGCTATTGTCTGGTTGGATGACCAAGCTGGAGAGTTTTTCTTTAGCATCTTTCTTAAAGGATTAATATACTTAGAAACTTTAAGGATAAAGTCTCTAAAGTAATTAATAATCCCTGAGAATTGTTGGACCTATTTTTGAGACAGGTTTTCTTTTGGAAACTTGAGAAGTTCCTGAGAAATATGAGGGCCGGGAATATATTTTCCATCTTTTAAATCCATGCCCAAAAACTCAATTTCTGTCTTGTTTATCTGCATCTTCTTTTCCGAAAGCATAATCCCATATTTAAGAGCAAGGGATTTGAATTCTTGTAAAAGTTGAAGATGCGCTTCTTCATCTGGACTGTAAAGCAAGATGTCATCAATATAAAGCAGAGCATTCTTTATAATAGGTTGGAAGATCCTTATCATTACCTTCTGGAACAATGATGGAGCAGTTTTTAATCCAAATGGCAAGACCTTCCATCGAAAATGTCTGTTAGGAATATAGAAACCCGTTTTTGCTCTGTCATCAGGATGAATTCTTAATTGCCAAAATCCTGCTTTGAGATCAAACTTAGAGAAGATTCTAGCCTTGGCTAGACTAAAAAAGAGTAATTTTTGGTTTGGTAACGGGAATTTGTCATCTTGGAGGAAATGATTAAGAGGTTGATAATTTATAACCAATCTTAATTTTCCTCTGACTTGTTCTGATCTTTTGTTGACATAAAATGCTTCACACGCCCATTGAGAATCTGAGGGTTCAATCAGATCTTGTTGTTGAATTTCTTGACATTCTTGTTCTGCCAGGAGCAAGTGATCTGGGTTCATGCCCATGTGACTGGCTTTTGTAGGGTTGATGTCTTCATTTTTCTTGAAGGGAAGTGTAATAAAGAATTCAGTGTTTTTCCACAAAGGGTTTTAGCATTTAAGAAGAAATTCTGAATAGGAATTTGCACAGGAGTTTTCTATCAACTCTTGGGTAAGTTGAAGAATTTTCTGTGATTGGATGGAAAAAAGTTTCGTTTCGAGCTTCCAGTTATTCTGGATTGCTAACGTGATCGGATTACGGCTGATTCAGAGTAGGTTGGCTCTGGGGAACCTATTCATGTAGAGTCGGGTCGGCAGCTTTTGAATCCAAATAGGTTGTTTTCAAGCCAAGAATAAAGACTTTGCCTTCAAGTCTAGTAACAAAGGGTTGGCAAAAATTTTTGAAACGGACTCCATCAGGAAGAATTCTCAGGCGTTGGGCTTTTGTGTAGAGGTCAAAACCTACTACGATATCTTTTCCTGGGAGTTTTGAGCCGAAGACTGTAGTTATAACACAACAGCCTGGAAAGAACTAAATAGTAATGGGCTTACTGATTAAATGAGTAGCAAAAGGATGATCTGCAGCAGAATTAAAATACCTGACATGAGGCTTCCACCATTCTTGAGGCAATACATCTGGATTCATGATAGTTTCTGCTGCCCCAATATCTATAAAGGCAATTATAGTAATAGGCTTACTATATTTGTCTAAATAGATCTTGACTGGAATATTAAGGACTGGGACTGGTATGGCACTATTGCAATGCTTCTGATTATGTTCTTGAGCAAGCATCATCTGAACATCTGAATAGTCTGATTCTGAATTTGAAATCTCAGTATGATCTACTGGAATAGCACAAATAGTTCTATCTGAGGGTTCACTTTCAATAGAGCAAACAGATTCTATATCATCATCTCTTTGAATTTTGATTCCTGCTTGCTGGATCATTTGTGCAATCTTCTTTGATCCCTTTTTATTCTTCGGACAATCTTTTGAAAAATGTCCTTTTTGATTGCAGATATAACACCGATCAGACTTTGTTGTTGATCTTCTCTTTTTTCTAAGATATCTCCATTGAGGCTTCTTTTCCTTTTTCCATTTTACATTCTTTAGATAAGGAAATTTTTTAGAACGCCTCTTTTTCTTTGAGCGACAATCACAAAGCTTATCTTTTGGACATTTGAGCTTCAAATGAGACTCGTCACGTGCTCAATCAATTCTCTTGTCACCATGGAGATAATCTTTAAATATCTTCCTTCTATTACAAATATCTTCCAAGGCAATGAAGACTTCCTGCTGGATTTCTCCAATTGTTAACTGGAGTATGTCCCTATTTTGCCTTTGAAGTGCTTGATTAACTGCAACTTGGAGAGGATCTGGAATAGATGATAAAATGACTGGCTTCAAATTTGGATTGAGGCCTAAGGCACAAAATAATTTAGTCATTATTTTAAAGTGCCTTGATACATCCCTCTTATCATAAGAACAACACTTTATTTTATGGAATTCTTTTCTTTTGAAAGTCAAAACATCATCTGGATTCCCCATAAAATGGTGATGTATAATACATATTGGTTGAGCCAAATCTTGGAGAACCAAGAATTGCATCTGATCATGTTGAGAGATTGAATTCCACCAATCTTTTAGCATACCCGTAAATCTGGAAACAAATTCCATGAGAATGTTGTAACTGCTGTCTTCAGTGAGCTTCCGGGTCTCTAGCCATGAGTGGAATTCTTGAATTCTGTTTGGCCATTTCTTTTGTGGAATATCATCAAGAGTGAAAGTGGTTCTTCCCAAGGAGGGTTTAGGTGTAGAGCGTTGTTGTGAGGATGACTCTGGTATCTCTTCCATTTCCTCGTCATCTGAATGTTCTACTTTAGGATGAGTTTGTAATACCTTCAAAGAATTTTCTTCTTCTGATAAATTTCAGATCCTGATTCTGAGGATAATTCTGACGATGAAGTGGAAGTTGAACAATCCATCTCAGAATCTGATTGTTGACTTTGAAGTTCCAAGGCTAAGATTTTTGGAATTATAGTTTCATTATAATCCTTTAAAAATTTTGTTAAAGGATTTTGATTTTGCTGGATCATCAATGATTTTGAAGCTTGTTTTGAAGGAGGTGATCTTGGCGGTGAATTGTCTATAATTGGTCATTTGCCAAGATAAGCTTCTTCAGGCTTCTCAGCTTCCTTTTGCTTCTTCTTTTTCTCCGCTTCTTGTTTTTTAATCTCCAGAAAAACTTCATATGTACTTGGTTTAGTTCGTTCTGGAAATTTTGGGAAAGAAATACGAACTCCTTCTGTTGGAAGAGTATTTCTTTGTCTGATTGAGGGAAACAGCTCAACTATATCTGATCTTGAAGATGGTGCTGGAAATTTTCCTGTTTCTTGAAGTGCTTTAATCTGCTCTTTAAGATTTTGGATTTCTTTATCTATTTGATTTAAATGAGAAAAGAAATCTTGGCCAGGTGCAGTTGGTTCTTTTGGCACAGCATCTAGTCTCTTTTTTAGGAGGCTAATAAGATCTTTCACCATCTTTGTGTTATCATCTACCTTGGCTTCAACTGCTGAGATTTTTGAATCAATCTTCTTTAAAACATGGTTTTGAGCCAAAGCATTTTCAGTCTGCCAGTTAAGAGTGGCTTCTGCAGCACTTATCTTCGAAGGAGCACCAGGAATGTCTGTCTGGATTTTGGAAGGGATTTTTGGTGCATGTGTATAATTTTTCTCAATATACTCATCAAGGGGTGGAAAATCTCTGTCATACGATGTTTTTTCAGAGGATTGTAACATACATATAGTCTAGATGAAGGGTTTTAGGATTTCAAAGTTTCAAGTTCAATTGGTTAGTTAATTTAGTTCTTTTTTTTGTAATTTTTATGTTTTTGGAATCCTGGTATTAAATACTACCTGACCCATGTCAAAAAATTTAGAAATTATTGAATTTTAAGTATTGTCTATGTTGAATAATTTTAGTATTAGAGATTAAATTAATAGATTTTTAAGCTAGAAATGAAAAATGATTAAATTGTAGAACAAATAGTAAATTTTGTGTAATAAGGACTAAATTGTTAAAAATTCAAAATTTAGGAATTTATGTGAAAATAGGGAGTTGAATTTAGTCTAAAGTGGAATTTGTATGAAAATAAAGAATTTAAATGTGAAGAATAAAAGTTAGTCTCAGTTTAGGGACTAAATTGAAATTTAGGCAATATTTGAGTGAAAATTAAAATATTCAATATGAAATTGAATTGTGTTGTATTGATGATTTTTTATTGTTTTAATTTCACATCTAACGTCGTACCGGAACCTTAGACTAAAAAAGGGAAAGATAAAGTCAACGAGTAATAGCTCGGAATTTTTGATTTGTATTTCTATGATCTGAATTTAGTTGTTAATTGTTATAATTCAATTTAATGTATATGGTAAGTGGTAAGGTGAGAATTATTGTGTTTTGTAATTGAAATTGATTGATCTGGTACGTGATGAATTTATTTAATTTATATTGATTGAATTGGTATATATATATTGAATATACTGATTATTTGAATTGAAATGAATATTGGTTGTATTTGAAAAGTAAAATTAAACCCTATTAACTATTTTGGGCTGAGTATATAGATGGCATGCTATAGGATTGGAAGAATTCAGAGATTTCTTGGACTTCAAGTCGATGAGACACCAGGTGTCAATTTACTACTTTGGATTAATTTGATGAGGCACTAGGTACCAATTTACTTCAGTTTAGCTGATGAGACACTGGGTGTCAAATTATTACTTCGAATTATCCGATGAGGCACTGGGTACTAAACTAGTGCGTTTTGGTTGGATCTGTGTATCTGTCCGAGTTCGAGTCGTGTTAACAGGGTAAATAAATAATAAAATTCTATAATTGATATTGAAATGGTATGGTATGAGAAATGGAAGAGAAATAGTGAATTGAAAATAGAATGTGAAATATGTTGCAAATATATGGAATATATGAATTATATAATCATGAAATGCATATGAAAAGAATAATGCAATTGTATAAAGAAATGTGAACTAAATTGTGAAAAGCTATTTATATAGCAAGTATGTGAATTGAGATATTTGTGAAACAAATGAAATATGATATGGTTGTTGAAATAAATAAATATTAATATGTGTTTATATTTTAATAGTATATTTGTAATTATTTATCTTTAAATATTCGAATTTTAGAAATATCACTGAGTTTTTACTCAGCGTACGGTTTTGTTTTCCATGCCCAGGTTAGATACTAATTTTGATCGCCGATTCAGCATCCAACAACAGTCCCAAACTCAAACATGGTGATGTTTATCCTTTTGAAATGTGTTGGCATGTACCTAGGGTGTCTAATTAATAGTTATTTTGTGGATTGAATGTAAATAAGGTTATAAGTTTAATATTGGTTTGGTACATATATACATGTGTTTGTTTTTGAAGTTTTATTATAGCATGCTAATTTGGTGTTTAAGTGTTCATAAGCTAAGTAAAATGAATTAAATTAGGTATGTTTATAATTTAGACTTGAATGATATTTGATGATATGATTTGATGATATAATAGTAGTACCAATGAGGGTACATTAGTTAGGAACTTAGGATGATTGTTTTGACATGTTTTAGGTGTATGTTTGATTGCGTTTTGAATTGGTTAAATGAATGATTTTTGAATTGCTTATTGTCTAAGCTTGTAGGGAATGATAAACTTGTTATTTAAGGTATATTTTGAGTCCACACGACCAGACACACGGGTGTGTGACTAGACCGTGTAAGACACACGACTAGCACACGAGCGTGCGAGGCCATTTTGAAAGGGCACATAGTCTGGCACACGAGCGTGTGGCTTGGCCATGTGACCCAAGTCAGAGAGTTACACGGGTATAGACATGGACATGTCTCCTAACCGTGTGAGTCACATGGCCTAACCACACGGCCGTGTGAATCTTGTAGCTTTGAAAATTTTTAATATTTCACGAAAAATTCTCTGAGTTTCTGAATTAGTCCCGATTTGTTTCTATCACGTATTTTGGGCCTTGAGGGCTCGAATAAGGGACAATATGTATGAGTTTGATTGATTTTGATTTGAATATTATATGACATGAAATGTTTTGAAATTATGTTTGTTTGATCGGTAATATAACACCCCTTACCCGTATCCGATGCCGGAATAGGGTACGAGGCATTACCTTACTAAATCACAAGCAAACCTTCAACTTTACACTCATTGAAAAGTGTCCCAAATTTAAACTTTTTCAAACGTTGTCCTATGGACCTTCATATGGGCCTACGAGGCCTAAAACATGGCTTAGGAACGACCCGGGACCATTTCGACACTTAAGAAACTTCCAAGAAAAATCTACTAAAAACAGGGCGCACACCCGTGTAGCCTATGGACATGGTCGTGCTGATGGCCCGTGTACCACACACGGCCTAAGCACCTAGGGACACGCTCGTGCCCCTCGCCCGTGCGAAATTATTTTCTAACTTCGAACTTACAGGAGTTTTCACATAGCCTGGCACACGCCCGTATGCTCAGCCCGTGTCCCTCACACGGCCATGACACGCTCGTGTCGCAGCCCGTGTGTAAAAACCTTGACATTCTGTTTCTGACGTCAGTAGTCACACGGCCGTGGCACACGCCCGTGTGCTTGGCCGTGCCCTCCACATGGTTGAGACATAAGACCGTGTCTCATGCCTGTGTGGTACATTGATGGGTATTTAATTCTATCCATGCAAGGTCCAGGGGACACACAGCCTAACCACACACCTGTGGGGCTGACCATGTGTCACATACAGCCTAGACATACGCCCATGTGTCTACCCGTGTGGACAAAAATATGCTATCTACCAAGCCTCTTTGCCACCCTGAAACAAGATCAAATACAACCCAACATTTTCATATCATAACTTGACAACGATATACATCTAAATGTCCATAACTATGCATTTATCCAACAAACACAATTTGCATAATGTGCATGCACGATTAAATCTAAGCAAACAACCACAATATTCATAAATTCATTCTCATTTCATTAAGAAAAACTTGAATAATTTTGGCCAATTCCAATGACCATTTACAAAATGAACTTTGTAAAAAAAAATGGCCAACACAATTGGCTAACTAGTATAACTTATACCAAAATGACCCAATAGCCTATACATGCCATTACTTAAAACACAAAAACTAACTATACCGAATGCTTCAGTCGATAGTGTGAATGATGCCTCCGCCGTCCTTAAATCCACAAGCTACTTAGGCGGCACTAAAAGAAAATGGGAAGAAAAAAGGTAAGCATAAATCTTAGTAAGTCTATATACAAATATTTAATACCATACCCATGCACTGAACAATTAAAATGTAGCTCAACTGTACCAATATTTCCAAACCATACACTCGTCCCACACCTTACCCAACATCATCAACATAATTTTACGCACAAAGCTCATCTTATTAACACATACGTTCCCTGCACATTATTTATCATCTGAACACTCATAAATTTCACTTAATCATAATCTCAATACACACCACAATATAATAAATGATGCTCAATGATTCGCACATAGCCATTCATATTAGCAATTATAAGGTGGTTTCGCACATAGCCCACCAATAAAAAAACTCCCGGTGGTTTCGCACATAGCCCACATTTATCAATGTCTTACGATGGTATCGCACTTAGCCCATCAATATTAATTACCAACAAGGTAATTCGCACTTAGCTAATCAATTTCAACTATTACTCGGTGGTTCGCACATAGCCCACCGATATTAAAATTTCCACGTAATTTATCGGTATCCATACTTTTCATAATTTTTTACACTAACATTAATAATCATTCACATTTAATATAGAACATCCACATGTAAAATCATCAATAAAAAGGATTTATTATTTACATAAAAACTTACCTCGATACAAAATACGGGAATGTGGAATTTAATCTGGGACATTGCCTTTGCCTCGGTCAAGGTTACGCTCTTCTTGATTTATGAGTGCTTGAAGTTGCTGAAAATTTAAGCTTCCAAGACCCCCAAAGATGGCTAATAATTTCGGTGAAAGAGAAGACTAAAATGAAGAAGAAATGAAGGCTAGACAAAATAGGTACTATTTTATCAATTTAGTCACCTAAACTACCTAATATTTGACTTTTTCCAAGCCTATTGTCTCTCCATGGCTGGCCACACCAATAGAAAGGGGTCTAATTGCCCCTTAAAGGCCCTCAATTAAGTCTCCCTTTCTAGTTAACACTAATTGCTGATAAATCACCACTTTTGCCTTTTATGCGATTTAGTCATTTTTCCACAATTAAGCCCCCAATCATGTAAATTAATTTACCAAAAATTTCATGCACCCTTATAAAAATACTATAACACATAGAATAATACTAAAATAATTTCTCTAACCTTGGTTTAGCAATTTCGAAATCACTATTTCAATTAGGCCCAATTTCAGGCTATTATAAATAATACTCCGAAACCTTATTTCGGCGACATATGTGGGTTAGGGGTGTTACATACCAAACCGTCGAAAGGAAAAGGGAAAGCAAAAATCATTGACGAGTGACATGTGAAAACCTCGGTTTGTACTTTCATGATTCGAGATAGATTTAATTGCTTGTATATATATGATAATTGGTTGATTGATCATTGAGGTAAGTAAACTGTAACACGCATACCCAAACCGTTCTCTAAGTTTGGGTTCTGGATGATACAAATCTTGAATAATTTGCTAACACCTTTGAATTACTTTCTCGACTAATTAACAATACACAATAGTCTATACTAGCATATACATCTCTTTTGGTTTTTAAATCGTTGCTTTACATCTTCATTTAATACTTGAACTTTAAAATTCTAAAATTTTATGACTTGACTAAAGCTCTGAGGCATAATCTTTAGGAGTGCCCCTCTATACACATGTTACGATTATCACTCCCTTTTCCTTCAAGTTAGCGAAGTCTGGCATAGCCCTCCTCGTGATTTCCAAATGAAAGCTTATTCTTGCAATAAAGCAGACCGTTGGTAAGTTTGATAGAAATTAGTGAGTTTTTGCATGATGGCCATATAAAGAAATTTAAACTTAAAGAATAAAACACTAAAAAAATATTTTTTCCACTCCCTGGTCACCCTTGGCCATTAATAGATTGTATTAATGTGTCTTTGTCTTCCTCTCTTTCTTGAAGCCCATTGCTGATTGACTCCTTAATTTGTACTATACAGAAATTCTCACCAAGGTAGAGATTTATGAGGAACATAAACCTAAATAGTGAAAAGTTTCTTTCTGCCCCCCTTCGCCAACTTGGATGGGAGATCCCATATCGTTTATTAGCTAACTAACATTGCCTTCTTGGGTTTCAAATTCTAATCCTTCCTTTTTCTTAGCGGACTGCCTGTAACACTTGAATTTCCAATAACCTAAAAATTTTAAATAAATGGGGGACTAAATTGAAAGAAACCGGAAGTTGACAATTTATATTGGAAGAAACGAGAAAGCTGGAAACCAAATTGAACATGGTTGAGATCTAATTCTAGTTCGATTAGGATGGAAACTATTCGTTCCTTAGTGGAAGACATAATAATTAGCAATGGACGGATCTTCTAAGGTGGGAAAAAGCACGAGAAGGGTTATATATAGTTGGGAGATGGCTCCCACTGATGATTTCCTTCCCAACTTTGTTTCGTTTTCTCCTGTTCATCATCTTCTTCGATGGCTTGAAGAAGGAGTAGCCATGAAAGGTTCAATATGGAACAGACTTCATAAGGAAAGAGTTGGAAAAGTAGGGAAACTAGCAAGCGAGTAAGGTTCTTAACCCTCCTGTGCACATAGAATAAAGTTATGGATATTAAAACCATTTTAAAGGTTCTGCATGCTTATGAAAACTTAAGCTTTTAAGGTGTAGCATAAGTTTAACCAGTAGATTTTTTATTGTAAGCTATTACTTGGAGAATGGAAGCTTTGGTGCTTGAAAGAAGGAATAAGCTAAGGAAAAGATAATGATTTAGGTGAGTTCCTAAGATTCCAAACCTACTATTAGGTTTAATATCGTTTAAGCATAAAATATGATGATATGAACATGCGCTGCATTTCTGTTTAAGGGGATAGATGAAGTTTAAGAAAGGAAATGGAGAGAGAACCTATTAGTTACCGCATTGAGCAAAGCTCTGAACCTTGCGGAGGGAACACTGCGGTGTTCGAGCATCAATGTTAGGTAGTGTAAATGAGGTAATGGGAGGAGAATTCGGGAAATAAAATTATGGAATGGTATTTTATCGCAACAGCGGTATTGACTAGCCCTTTAGGGCGACACCATGACAGCGGTATATGACGTAAGACTGTAGATGAAAGAGGCTATGCTAGTCTGGTATAAGGTATTTGGCATAAGACTATAGATGCAAGAAGTATAAAAGTATGGTATAAGGTATATGGCATAAAATCATAGATGAAAGAGGCTATTACAGTATGGTAAAGGTATATGGCATAAGACCATAGATGAAATACACCATGGCGATAAGGTATAAGGTAATCGGTGTGAGACTATAGATGAAAGATGCTATGGCATCCATATATAATGAATAAGACCATGGATGAATGACTCCATTGCATCAACTAATAGTATGCTAGGATGGTGGATATGTGGAAGACAATCCGCAGAGTAAGTTTGCCAGCATAGTAAGCACAGAACAGAGCAGTCTGCTGGGATAGTAAACACAGATCAAAAATTTTGCTGAGACAATAAACAAGGGTAATTCCGTTAGGACCAGTGAAATGGGATGAAAAGAACATAAGATCATATCTTGGCTATGATAGACACTAAAGCCTGTCGGGACATGGATATCGATAGTTCATAGAGACATTAAGGGTAAGGCATGTTACTAGTACGCCAAGTATGAGAACCCATGTATGTGAAAAAAAAGTTAAAGAAAAGCGCAAGTGAAGTAAGTGGAACTTGAAGAATCCGTCAAAAGTGATGAAAGTCAATAAGGTAAAGGCAAAGACCCAACGAGAATTGAAAGAAGATAGAACAGGCGAGAGCTGACCTGTTCGTGGAAATGAAGAAAGGAAATATCCAAGGATTGCAAGTGAGTATACAAAATAAAGAGCCATCAATGAGAGCTCAATAAAGTTGTACCCAAGAAGAAACTCTTGTGGAAGGGATGATAGTCTCACTCCCGAAATAAGGATACTGTCTTAGACAGTATGTCTGTCAAGACTATTTTTCATTGAGGAAAGTCTATTACAAGTAAACCGAAAAAATGGTAGCTTCAAAGGGAGGAAACGAGCAGGTGAGATGACAGGATCGTATAGTCGTATGGGCTATAACCTGCTGGTCCAGTGAGATAGATCAACCTCTACGTATGAGATAGACAGGCTCTCAAGTAAGGGATGAAATGATAATGTGTTCGCCATAGTAACGAGGCCTGATAAAGGTCAACACAATATGGAAGTGTTAACAAGTCATTCGGGACTAAGGTTTGGATAGAAAGAGTCTGCCAATGACTGGTACGAACAAGTCTACCAAAGAAGGTATGTCTTAAGAATCCTTGGACGGATAATAAAAAAAGATGCAAAAGGGGTTCATAAAGGGAAGTCAATGAATGGCCAAGTCAGATAAAGGTCAACGAAAACTCTAAAAAAGAGGAAGTGGAATGAATGTTGGATAAGTTCGTTGGTATGGAAAAGTACAGAGGATACGGTCAAGTGGTGAGTCCGACTAAAAGAATGACTCATGGTGACTTAGTAGCTCGATAGATTGGGTTGAGTTTGCCACCCTAATAAAGAACACCCGCATTGTCACATCCCAAATTTGGCGGATCCGAGAATAAGGCGTATAAATGTGAAGGTTACTTATTTTGGCGCACTAAAGTAGGTACTTCGCCAATTTTCAGGCTTATGGTGAACTGAAGATTGGTGTAAAGTATCCGCCGTTGAAGTATCTCATGATTTATTCTCGTAGTATTTTTCAATTGAAGAAAAAGTACGACAAGCGAAGAGTATGTCTCAGAGTTTTGGTTGAGCATGGCGCCTGATAAGTATACGTTCATATTATAAGGGGCTAAAATGTTTTTAAGGCCACACCATATACGTGTTATCGCCATAAGTATAGTACTCCCAGTTTGCTTGAAAGTTGTGCAAGATGGGTTTTACAACGTGATTGGTTGAAAGTCAATTGAATGGATTGACCGGTCAAATAGCACCAACATCAGATTTTATTTTATATTTTCTCTAATTTTTGTAGAACCTTTAAGGGACAAATTGTAACAGCCCATTCTTCAGTGATGTCAGAAACAGTGATTTTGGGGCTACAAATCCGATGAGTGAGTTCGTCAATATTATTATTTAATATTTATGAGTCAAATATAGATTATAATAAATTTTCATTTGATAAATTATGTTATTTTAATGAGTAATTAGGTTCAAGTGGTAAATCCATAAAGTCAAGTGGTTTTAGAAAATAAGGTATCGAGACTTCATTTCTATAAATCAAGCCCGCAAATATTTTATTTAATAGTTACAAAGTGTTATTAGGGTATATTAAAATTTGGTTAAGAAATTTTAACGTTTAAATAGTTAATTAATTAAAAAGGACTAAAATTTAAAAGTTGCAAAAGTTAATTTCTATTAGTTAAATGGTCAAATGGCTATGAAAAGGGAAATTAATGGACTTAAATGGTAAATATACCATTCATATTGATAGTGGAAAATTATGGACATGTTTTGTTAATTTTAAATTAAAATCATAAGGGTAAAAAGGTAATTTGATAAATAAAATAAATAAACAAAAGCCATCTTCTTCAATTTTATTTCAAGTCGAAACCAAGGCATGAAAACTTCATTGTTGAGTTTAAAGGTTCGACCAAACTTCAATTTCTGCATGTAAGTCCATTTGAATTTTGTTTCTTGTAATATTTAAGATTTTGAGATCGTTGCAGCTTAATCTAGTTAACATGTACCTCCATTTTCAAAACTGTTAAAAATTTATAAAGTTTCAATTTATGAATTTAATATGTTTTTGAAGTTTTATGATAGATTATTTAGCTTGGTTGTTAAAAGGACATATTTTGTTAAGTAATTTTGATGATTTAAAGGTTTAGGGACTTACTTATGAAAATAGTAAAATTAAAGGAAAATATTGTAAATTGTTGATAAATATGAGTTGTTATAAGCTTGGGTAAAAATCGGCTAGCATGATTCGTAACACTCCTAACCCGTATCCGTTACCAGAATAGGGTTACAGAGTATTACCAAACATATAACAGTAATACTCATACATTTAACATTCATTTCTCATATCCAAATAAAAACATTCATATACATTCATAAAATCCCTAATACGAGCCTACGAGGCCCAAATCATGCATTAATAGTGGTTCGGGACTAAACCGATAACTTATGAAAATTTTAGGAAGACATTGAAAATTTCTAAGTATAGGGGACACACGCCCATGTGGCCAGGCCGTGTAGACATTCGAAATGGGATCACATGGTTGTGTCCCAGACCTTGCCCAACCCCGTGTAACTCTCTGACTTGTGTCACACGGCCAATCACATGCCCGTGTGACTAGCTCGTGTAACTCACTGACTTGCTTCTATTAGAAACTACAGGGGACACACGGCCATGTCACTTGACCGTATGTCACACACGGCTGAGACACACGTCCGTGTCTCTGCCCGTGTGGACAAAAATAGGCTATGTTTCAAGCCATATTTCTCACTCAAACTTTCAATCACCTACACAAACCAATAGGCATTCCAACTCAACTCAATCAAGCTTAATTCATGCTAATTCGATACCAACAATTTCAAGGCACATAAGCCTCCCTAATTAGCCATTCAAAACATATCAATTTCATATCCAAAAATCACCTAAATGGTTAACTTTCAAACATTCATCATTTGCCTATTACTAGCATACAATTTCATTCTCAATTTTTAACCATTTACTAGTTTCATTACCAATTCACATCAAGACATTCACATAGCAACTATAAGCCACTAATCAAAAGATCATTTACACATATATGCACATAACCAAATATGCCAAAACAAGCCAAATCACATGGTTATACACATAATCAAAACATATAGTTCATCTTAACCACAACTCCTATACATGCCATATAACCAAAAAAACTAAGTTCAAAAATACCAAACGATAGTTGAATAGTGTGATGCAATCTCTGATTACTTCCAAATTGAGCGAGCATCCGAGTCACTATAAAACATAGAAAAGAAAACAGAATAACCTATAAAGCTTAGTAAGCTCGTTTAATATAGAATTAAACTTACCATTTATTCACAAATTATAAGTAAACATAGTAAATCCACTCAAATTGTCAAATGCCTAAGCACATGAATTCATCATTAGGTTAGTCATATAAAGTGTCTATAATCATCAAATCATATGGATGAATACAACAATTATTCAAGCTTCATATACACTTATCATCCATATCATACTACAATATATCATATAACATCAATTTCACATAGTTCATATAACTCTTGTGCTATATCGTATCAACTCATATAACCTATAGTAGATTTGTGCCCGTTGAACTACTTAGAATATCGTTAGATACACACGTGGTACACATGAAGTGTACAAATCGGTACTCCATCAATTCCTGTACATATATGCTCTTTCGAGCTATAAATGGTAAGCTCCAATGAGCTGAGAAACAATAATCAATGGTAACATCTTAAACCTTTAGCAATTTTGCAAATTAGTCCCTAGGCTAGCTAGACCTAGTTGCAACGATCTCAAAAACATAGAAATCACTAAAAACTGAGTTGAAATCACTTACATGCGTGAAAAATAGCTTGGCCAAATGTTAAGTTTCTCCCATGGCTATTTTAGGTTGAATTTTTGGTGGATGAATACACTAAGGAAGATGACACATTTGTTTTTCTATATTTTACTTAGTTTAATTCTTTAAATTACAATTTTAACCTTAATATATAACCTTTATAATATTTAAATGATGTCCATAAATGTCCACCCATGCTATTAATGGTCTAATTACCATTTAAGGCCACTCATATTCAAAATTCATAGCAATTTGACTCCTTTTTCTTTTAGAACTCTAATTTTGTACTTTATGCGATTTAGTCCTTTTTCACAAATTAAGCATTCAACCAGTAAAATTTCTTAACGAAAATTTTACACGACTATACTATCATGTTGTAAAAATTAAAATAATAATAAAATAATTATTTTGAATTTGAATTTATGGTTCTGAAACTGTTGTTCTAATTTGACTAAAAACGGGTTGTTACATGATTTATGGTTAACAATGGTGAAATTGCAAGTTTCGGGTTTATGGACTAAATTGCATAAAAGGTAAAATTTGAGGGAAATTTTGTAAGTTTTCATTATGAAAGGTTATATGTTAAATTAATTATTTTAAATTTCGGAATGGTATTAATTGAATAAAAATGTTTATCTAGATCAAGAAACGACTCAAACGTACATTAATCGTGGGAAAACCAAAATAATAGACTAGTTGTTGGGTTACGTTAGGGCATCATTTTGGTGCAGGTAAGTTTGTATAGAGATTAAATTTTCCATTTGATATTTTGGATAAGTTATTATGTATAATTATGTGAATTGGTTTGATAATTGATATTATGGATATTGTTGGAAGGTTAGTTAACTTAAAGTTGTAATTTCTAAATGTAAAATTCATGGTGATATACAGAAATGTTATAATGCGATTGAAATAAAGGATTTGAGATGTAAAAGTATCGTTTGAAACTTGTAAATACTTAGAATACGAATGACATGTCATCAGGGTTATATGATTTCGGGTGCTGATCTTGAATGTCTTACTGATGGCTGAGGTTTTACATTTGTTGCGGATACTCCACAGCTAATGTGAGTAGCATCGTGTAGCTAACATTCTGGCTGACAACTCATGTGAACAGGCCTATTTCACAACTCGTGTGAGCACTAATGGAAAGGAAAGGTCACGATTACATGAAAAGGCACATTATGTGTGAACATTCCCGAGTATCCAATGTTATTTTATACGATTCAACAGGTAAGTAAAGGTTAGTGGAAAGGCATGTATAAAAACTTAATGTTACTAATATTCATGTGACATGGAAAGATGAATATGCATATGCAAAATGAAAATGGATGATAATTTAACAAGTGATGAATGAAATATACATGGAATCTATTTCTTAATCTATTTTATGTTTTATAGGTGTATTGTTTACTTACTATCTATTAACCATATGATTTTAAGGGAAAGTATGTGTAAATGATATATGTATGGGTGATGGATTATGGATAAAGCCTAAATGTTTATCATGTACATGCCAGGAGTTACTTGAGATTTATATGTAATGATATATTTACTAACCTTATGAGGTGATGTGGATAGGGAAGGAAGTTTGGCATATGACATAATGAGAGTAGGTTTGGTTGTTTAATTTAATATGTTTGGTAAGTTTAAGTTTCACTTATAAGAATTTACTAAGCATTAAATGCTTACGTAATTGTTTCCTCTGTCTTTGTAGATTATCAGAAAGCTCAGCTGGTTAGAATCTCGTCGGATTTTAAAGTCAAAGTAGTCATTCTAACACTTTGTGATATGGTAATAAAAGGGGAGTCATGGGCTAGCTTAGTTGCCCTGTGATAAGAAAGAATTGACCCATATGGTGAGTAAGGTTAGCATACGAATAAGCTTAGAGATTTCGAGGCATTTCTCTAGGAATACAATGATTGTTAAGTTAAGCGGTACTCATGTTGGAGCTTCCACCAAAGATAGAAGCTTGGAGAAAGGATTATGGATTAGAGTGTGAAGCAGAAGGACTAAAAGTCATCAATAAACTGGTAATTGAGGTTCACTAGTACAATTCATAGGATGGGTAGAGTTAGAGCCATGAAGCAATTTAAGATCTGCGGAAGCATCCGTAAAAGATAAGATCGAAGAGTTGGTAAACATGTAGTGTTCGCCATGGAACGCCAGCCAAACTAAGATAGTGAAGAGATGTTGTCGGACAAAAGGTACCCACAACGGAGTAACCAAGTATCTGCCAAGGAGTGGGAACCTATACTTCGTTAAGTATATGAGGAATATGCCAATCACATGGAGCTGAAAGGAAATAAGAATGTATAAATTTCTCATGACAACTATCAAGTTCCTTTTCCATTCATTATTGTTGTTTCTGTTTAGTTTGTTTTAAGTGAGCATATTTAATAAGAGAGTTGGAGTCATTTTCGAGCTGAAAATAAAAATATTCATATATTAATATCTTTGTATGAAGTAAATGTTTGAAAACATTTTGTAACATTACGATATGCATTAAGATGATGCATTTGTCTTATATTAAACCTTAAAAGCATTTGTAAATAGTTGTAATAGTAATTCCTACACCATTGAATCAAGCCACCATGGGGTGATCATGATTAACTAGTAAGAACATGGATTTCCATCCAATTAGTACATGAACCTAATTCTTTATGCATACACACGTATTAATAATCGTGTGACGTTTGGCCATCATTCTAACTTAAATAGAGCTTCAGAGGAGTTATTTAACTAGAAGATCTTGAGTATATAATCATCAACTCAACACCTATCGCATCATGCACCACAAATGAGTCATCATGGGACAATTTCACTGAGTAGCATGCTTTAATTAGTTGTCCTCTTTTAAAAATAGAACTTCTTGACCTATCACATGAAAATGCCTACCATAAGGGCTAGTTCAATTATCATTTGATCACAAGATAATTCTTCTTACTTTCAAGAAATATCCTCAGTCAAATCGACATAGCAATCTTACCATGGGGTAGTGCACTTGCCATGCCATCACAATAGATCATTGATGGAGGCCGTAGGTCTTGTTTAAGAACCTTCCCCAATTCAATATTTTAAAAAACATGCAAGGTTTTAATAATTTCCAGTTTCAATCATGTATGATCAGTATATGCATGACAAGTACATGTGACATTCTTTCCTAAACTATATGGCGTGCTTATCTCATATATGCATGACATGATATGACAATTTTATAATATTCATATTCAATTATTCATAAGAGTTAATCAAAGAATTTTGATTCTTCACAGTTTTTCTTTTAAGGGAAAAACCGAAGAAAATGTGAACCATGCACCAAGTAAGTTCCCACGAAACGGAGGTAAGTCATATTTGACCACATAAAAATCAAGTATTTCCTTGCCAGATCCAACTCCAGACTTGTATCTTCTCATTACCACACTTTTCACAGTAATTGAATAACCTAAAGAAGTGAATGGAACAATACATACAACACATGTATTTTCTCATTACCACACTTTTTATCTTTAATAAATCAACTGTGGATCATCTCATACATATATATCACAATTATATCATAAAAAGTTAGTAAATAGATATATAAAGAGGTATTAAAATAAAATTGCTAGCCAATGTTTCCATGGTTCTATTTCTAGATAAATGAAAAACCAAAAAAAAACATAGTTTTTGGCCACAAGGCATTCCTTGTGTCTTCGACCATCATCGTTCCATCTTCTCCTTGTCATGGACCATTTTTTGAAAAAATTACATGTATGTCCTATGTCTGTTTCTGGCTCACAAGAATTTTATAAATAAAAAATAATTCTAAATGGCGATGCTAATCCAACTATCTATTTCTTAAGAACCACAACCTTTGCAAAAATAATAATTATATAACAAATATATAACATTGCATCCATTCACATACATTCCCCTAAACATGCAAATAATTACAAGAATACCTGATAAACGATAAATTATACATATTTTTACCTCATGTTTAGCCTATATTTTGGATGAATTATCATTAGATTTGTGAGAATTGGTGCTTTTAATCCTTCTATTTCATGTCTTATACTCAGGAGAGCATAGGAAAGAGAAACGAACGAGAAACGGGCCAAAACTGAAGAAAATGGGCCAAAATGAGAAAACGACACCGCCCAAGGAGTCATCGCACGGCCGTGGCACGAGAAACGGGCTAAAAACTGAGAAAATGGGCCAAAATGAGAAAATGACACGGCTCAAGGAGTCATCGCACGGTCGTGGCACATGGCCGTGCCACATGAAGATTACACGGTCTAGCCCCCGACAAGCACGGCTAGGGCACACGGCCGTGCCACCTCAACAGTCCCGAACAGGGTTTTTTGTCGAAATCACGCGGGCGTGGCACACAGGCGTGTTCTAGTCATGAGGAAGAGGAATTTCACTCAGATTTGGATACTTAGAGGCTAAGAAAGCCATTCTAAACTCTATATAAAGACCCTAGGAGGCAACTTCAAAGGTGTGCTTATTTCCCGCGAAGGGAATACTCTTTTCTCTCAGGAAAGAGCGCCATATTTCTGCCAATACAAAGAGTGAAAGCAAGGGATTACTCCAAGGGAAGCCGATTGATTCATCCCAGAAGCTAGAATTCTACATCAAGACAAAGGATCTCCCTAAATTCCTTCAGGGGTTTTCAGGTTCTTTATGTTTTGTTATCTTAATTCTTCTGAGATGTTTTCTTTCTTTATTATAAACTAAACCCCTCAAATACTTGAGGAGGATGAAACCTAAGACGAATCTTGTTATTATTTATTCTTGAGTTATATGATAAATACTTGAGTTGTTCTTAATTATGTGTGCTTAATTCTTGTGTTAATAAGCCTAGGTATTAATTCAAGAAACAGATGTGCTTAAAGCAGAGGAGCAAAAGTCCCTGTGATAAGAGTAGATCTACCATAATTAAGCGAAGTTGCATGCAACCCTAGACATAGAGCGACATAAATCTACCGGATTAGGGTCAAACCTAATATGGGGAACCATAGATAGAATTAAAGCAACCTAGGGTGTTAATTAATAAAGGAACTTTAGTTAACAACCTAGGCCTAGTTGCTCTTCGCCTCGACGAAGGGTTTAGCATAAATTAGGGATCTCTACGGATCAAGTCAAGTGAATAAATTGTCTAGCTTAAGAACCAATAACAAGTGAAGTCTAGGTAGATTCTCCCTTAAGTATTACTTATATCAATCAGCTTTTCCCTAAAGTTTTCCCCAATTTACTTTTTGTGCACTTTTAGTTAGTTTTAGAATTAGTTTCAACCAAACCTCTTTTATTTTTAGGCTAGATAATAGAAAGGAAGTAAGTATTAGTACTTTTAGTTCCCTTAGGTATGATAACTCGGTCTTGCCACTAAACTATACTACTGTTCGATAGGTGCACTTGGCTTTAACATCGTCATATTAGTTAGTTTTGGTGTGATCAGTTTTATAAATTTCATTACTTAATATCGCGAGTCGTTATCAGTACCAGATCTTATCAAATATTAATCAAATAAGATGGAAATAGAGATTCAGCCTTGATTTACATCATAGTCATAGCACAACTTAGCTTTGATACCAATTGTTGGAAAAATCTCGATTTAAAAATGGTTTTATTGCACAACAAAAAATTAAAAATTTGAAAATCGACCTGGTTGTTGATATTTATAACAATAAACATTAACTGAATTTGTACTTGTATTTGTAGCTTAGTGGATGTTCGTTGTTCCCGATTTTCAACCAAATGATCTTTTCAACTTTTCTTGTACCACGAATTACGTCGAGTATGGGCCCGAACTAGTTGAACCGAAACACAGAACTAGAAAAAGTTTGCTTACCTTTTTGGGGTGAAAATTAAAATTCTCTCTTCTTAATAGAAACCGGTAAAATTTTTATTCTGAAAATTATATGTAATAGTTGAGAATAAATTCTCTCTATTTTTTAGCAGAATAAGAATCTGCCAAAGTTATGTTAATAGCTCTACCGGTGTCATCTATTTATAGGAAGAGAAGGTAGAACCCTTATTGAGTTGTAGTGGTTTATTTTAAATAGAAAAACATCCTACTTAGAATATGACTACGATGGATGAAACACACTAGTATTCCTACTAGGGTTGTCGCCCCTTTCATGTCCATGAGGAGTTTTTGGGCCTCCCTCACATTGAATCCAATTACTAGTACTTCCTAGGTTTTTTTAACCCAATACTCTGTAATGTGATCCAACCCGATTCAGTTTTTCTATTTTCCAAAATAAACATTAATATTTATATATAAAACAATTTTCTCATCCCAGTTTTACTTCCAAGAAAATTTTGACAATTTTTCCCCAGGTAAAATTTCGAAAAAAATGTTCAATATTTCACAACTCAACATGTTCACTATGACAGAATGATTTATTTTCATTTTCAGGCTTCAAAATAGTGAACATGTTGAGTTATTATTTCAAATGGATCATTTCCATTTTCATATCTATTTCCATTTTTAAAAACCTACATTCACTTCCAAATGATTTCATTTCTCCATTTCGAAGAAAATCATAATGATATTGAATGTGTCTTATTTCTCTTTTCCTATTAATTACGTTCATTTCTATTCAAACACACAATTCATTTCTAATTTCAACGAGCTAGTGGAGGGACCGATTGGACATATGTAGTTAATGCTCAAATGATTTATAATTAAGTTCCATATTTTTGCCTATTAATTATAAACTTATTTAGTCACGATGTCATTTCACTATAGTATCGTGACTGAGCTCTCCCAAATGACATACCATTATGAAAGCAACTACTCAGTGCTCATTCGATAACCTTATCATAAGTGTGTGTTACTCTGATAGGATATCATTAATCTCTTTAGGATAATATCCGTTCTCCCAATATGATCTTATTTTATCTCATGGTAACCATTACATCTTCTTTCATAAAAAGTTAATCACTATCAAATAATGATCAAGTCATCCATCACAAAGACGGACGACCCGTGGCCACGTTTACTTTTCATCAACCATGTAATGCCAATGAGAGGATATCATTTACCCATGTTTTGGGATATGAATTTCACTATTGTAAACGATGCTACATACTATAGAAAGCATACACCTAACATACCAACTTTTAGTTTTTAATTTCGGCTTTTTCGATTTGCTATGCATAAAAATATCTGAGTACGTTCCTATAGTGTTTTAATAGAAAAATTTGTCGGCATTAGTGGATATGTGCTTTGGATGCGTTAGAGAGGTCCCAAGTTTGAGGGAATGCTTGGGCTGAATTTTTGGTTTTTAATGAATAAAGCTTCATCTTTGCTTATTAGGCTTATAAGTATTTATGTGTAAAAACTTATCAGAATGGGCCTACTGGTTTGGTGGTTAAGTGGAGTATTAATCTATGAAAGGTCTTGTGTTCGAGTCCCTGCACGTGTGAAGGTAGTATTTTTGCTCAATAAATAGGCTAAGAGTTGTGCCGTGGTGGGACTCTAAGTAGTGGAGTTTAAATGAGAGTAGTAGGGAGAGATTTGAGGAGATGTAGGGGGTTATATGAATATTTCTATTCAATTTTCTTTTTGGAAAAATAAACTATTTTCTTCTCCCGACTCTCTGCTAAAAATCCTCTTGAAATTCTCCTCCTCCCTTTTCTTTTCTCACTTTTCTAGTGTGCAACGAATAGAGTGTTGAGCGCGGGTTCGGTAAGTTCTGTTCTTGCTTTCTCTTAACGTTTTTCTAGATAAGTGTTTTTAAAGTGACCTTTTTTTGGTTGTTAGGAGTTAATCAAGAGGCTGAATATTGTTTCTAATCGGAGTTTAAGGACAAGAAACCTATGTCATTCGCTAAAGGTAAGAGCTTTCACCAGGTTAGTAGATATTCCGTTTTAAGTATGTGTAATTCGATCGTTTAAGTGACTAATTTTGGTCACGGAATTGTGAAATGTTAGGTTCTGGAATTATGGGAGTGCATTAGGAGTGAAAATGAACCAGGTGTGTACTCCGATTGCATAGAAAATGGGTTTCGGCAAAAGCCAAAAAGCCTACTGTCGTTGCCACACAGGTGTGTGGACTGCCCGTGTGGAGGCCATATGGTGAGACACGGCATTCTGATCAATGAACTAGGCCGTGTGCGCTCGACACGGGCGTGATGACCACGACCGTATGAGGCCGACGAGGCCGTGTGCGAGACACGGACTCGGGCAATTGGGCCGTGTGGGCCACACGGGCGTGTGGGTCCACACTGGTGAACCACACGAGCATGTGGGTCCACACTGGTGAACCACTCAAGCATGTGGGTCCACATGGGCGTATGAGATTTTGGGCCAGGCCGTGTGGTCAATTTGGGCTGTGTAGGCTACCCGGTGTGTGGGCCCACAGGGGTAGACCATATGGATGTGTGGGCCCATTTTTCTGAAATGTTCTATAAGGTTGCATGGGTCTCCCTAGTCGACTGTGACCTGGTATAGTGTCGGTAAGAATATCTTAAACCCCGTTCTGTGTTATGATATTGTGATATATGTGTAAATATGTTACTATAAGCATGTGCATCTGTCTGATTATAGATGTTACTATAAGCATATGCATCTGTCTGATTATATGATCTGTTATCTGTTATCTGCATTATAACATGCCATGATATTATGATGCATTACATTGGGGTGGAATTGTTGATGAAGTGAATGAAGATTCTGAAAGGCTTCTAGCCTGTATCTGGTACCTATGTTGCATATATCTGTTATGTGCCATTTACGGTACCTTATGGTGTGTAGGGTTGGATGGGTTCATTTTATCCCTATACTTGGTGTGTAGGGCTGGATGGGTTGATTTTATCCCCACATGGTGTGTAGGGTTAGACGAAGATGGTGTGCGAGGTTGGTGGGCATGTTTCTGTTCTGATCTGATATGCATGTGACATCTGTATGGGCTAAGGCCCGATTATATCTGATTCTGTACTGAGTGGGCTAAGGCTCACACATTTTCCGTTAAGGGCTCAGGCCTGAATTATGACTGTTATCTATTATCTGACTACATGCATGCTATATTTTGGGGATGTACACACTGAGTTTGCGAAAACTCACCCCTTTATTTTTTTACCTGTCAGGTAATCCCCAGCAGTAGATGGATCGGTGCAGCTGAGGGCTCGACGGTGACCACTACTAGATACATTTTGATTTCATAGTTCTGCAGTTTACATTCTGATTTATTTATTATTGATTTATTTCTGGGAATTTTTATGTAGTGTGGATTTTGGGACTATTTTTGTTTAACTTGCAGTTTTGAACTGCTTTATGATTTATAAACTACAACACCACGAAACATTGTTTTCAAAATTAATTAAGAGCTTCTGCATAAAAGAGAAGGGTTTAAGCAAATAAGTTAATTCGCGATTTTAAGACCTAAATAAAGATAATAAACTAGAATGATTTTCAACTTGTCGAGGCATTTTCAAAAACACTCTCATGTGACATCTCCAAATTCGGCCATAACGTCTAGGCTGGGTTTATGGTGTTACAAAAATTAAGTATAGGTTTGTTTGTGATGCTCCATACCCCGGTTCTGGGGGACGGGTTGGGCAAGGACTGTTACACTGTCCACCTCAGATAAACCATAGGCGGGTGTCAATCCAAGTGACTAAACCCTTACCTACAGACCCTAAAGTTTCGCTCCTTCATTTGGTACATCCTCTTGTTCGATAAGCCTTAGAGTCTATTCCATTTGGCGTTCTTTTCCAAACTCCATTACCAAGCTAAGATTTTACACCTTTTAAATTCACATGTCCACCAGACCGACTGTAACAGCCCAATTTCAGTGAAAATTGGAACAATGGTTTCGTGACCACAAGTCCGAGCTAAAAATAGAATTTATTTGAATATTATTGCATGGTCTATATTATGATAGGAAAGTTATATGAAAACACTGATAGGAAAATTTTACCGATTTAGTAAGTAATTAGAAAAAGGACCAAATTGCATAAAATGTAGAAGTTAAATTTTAGAAGCTAGAAGGACTAAATGGCTATGGAATTCAAACCTTAAGGTCCTTATATGGTAATTAGACCATCAATCAAAATTTATTAGATATTTATGGATGAATCATCCATGGAAATTGAAAAAAAAAAAAGAAAAGGACTAAATTGGAATTGAATAAATTAAAAGATGATACTTAAGTTAAATGAAAATATTATATTTTTGTTCATCTTTATCCCCAAAATTTTCATGGAAACCCTAGGAGAGAGAGAAGAAACTTTCTTGGCATAAAAAGGTAAGTAATCAAGTCTCGTTTTTAGAAATTTTCATATTTTTGAGATCGGGATAATGAATTCTATCTAAATTGGGGATCAATTTGAAAAGTTATCAAAATGAGATTGTTCCATGGATGTAAGTGCTGAAAATTGAAAATTTATGGTAGAAAAAGAAAGGTTGTTAGCAGATAAATAACTTTTGCAAAGTGATTTTGGATGAAATTGTGATTTAGGGACTAACTTGTAAATATGTAAAGTTCATGGAAAAATTCTGATTTTTTTGAAATATATGTGCTGTAAATATTACATGAAATTTTTTGTTAGGCTTGGAAAAAGGGTCGAATTGCATGAATTTCATTTTCTGAGCCTATGGACGAAATTAGAATTAATGAAAAGTTTGGGGGCAAAATTGTAATTTTCCTAGAGTGTAAATTGAGTCCAAAAGAATATGAAATGTGATAGATTGAAGATTAAATTCATTTATATAGATCTGGAAAACTCAAATACGAAGCAAGATTGAGTCAAGGAAAAAGTCTCGAATTAGTAGATTTTATAACTGAACAAGTATCGAGGTAAGTTCGTGTAACTTAGCATTGAATCTTGAAATGCTTGAAATGCATGTTACATGATAAGAATGTTAATTGTATTTTCAATGTATAGAAAATGATAACATGTTTGATATTACTTGAGAAAAAGGAAAAAGTCTCGATTGAATAAAAGGGAATTCGATGGATCAAGGAAAAGGGGATACTGCATGTGTTGCAGAAGGGATTTAGCCCGGACGGGTAATCCAGATTAAGCTTTATAGAGTCTTTGGCATAGAAAGGATTTAGCCTGGATTGGTAATCCTGACAAAACTCTTTGAGCATATGTTATAGAGGATTTAGCCTGAACTAGTAATCCTGCTGTATGAGATGAAGCTCGAGAGTGTGCTTTCTGATAAATATGAATATGAGTTGACAGATTATGAATTTGTACATTTTAAGTGTTCTACCGGGTATCCATCGAAATTTCGATAATTTCAACGGGTAAAACTTGGAAATGGTTAATGTAACATGAATAATTTTGTCATGAAAGTGTATAAGTGACATGGAAATATTGAACATGTGCAAATCATGGAATGGTGAGCTCATGTATGTATTGCTATTATATAAAATTATTTGACTAACTCAAAGTGTTGAAGTGGTGTATGATAGGATAATAATCCAATTGCTTGGATGCATGTATGTTTGATTAAATTTGTTGGAAACATGTGGTAAGTTAGATCAATGTTACATGAATTTACTAAGCACAAAGTGCTTACTCTGTTTTATTTCCCTTTTTTATAGTGCTCGGAAGCTCGTAGAGGTTGGAGACGGCCGGAGCAACATCACATTATCCTCTCACTCATTTTGGTATAAATATGGACCTTATTTGGTATAATGGCATGTATAGGCTAGTAAGGTTAATGTATATGTTGAAATGGATGAATGTAACCTAGCCATTGGAATGGCTAGTGATGACTTAATTTTTTTGGTCTGTTATAAAGCAAATTAGAGTTTATATGTATGCTTAATAATGATTGAAGTGTTGAGATTAAACATGCAAGTTTAAAGAGGTAAGTTTTGTACCAAGTGTGCATGTGAAATTATGACATATTGAATGATGAAATTAGTTGAAAATCATGCTTGAATTGGTTGGTTGCTATTGGAAATGTTTGGTGCAGGTGTTGGATGAAAATGGGTGAGAAATAAGGCTTGGAAAATAGCCTTATTTTTTCTACACTGGTAGACACACGGGCATGTGTCTAGGCCGTGTATGACACACGGGTTGATACATGGGCGTGTGTTAAGGCCGTGTGTCCCCTGTATCCTAAAATTTGAGAAACAGAATACCCTGTATTGAACACACAGGCTTAACATAGGCGTGTGTCTCAGCCGTGTGAGGTATACGACCTAGAACACGGGCGTGTCTCATGGCTGTGTAAAACCTGCACCTATTTTTCAAAAATTCGAATTAACCACACGACCTAGCACACGGGCGTGTGACTTGGCCGTGTGACATCAATTTGTTCATGAGTTGCAAGTCAGAGAGCTACACGAGTTAGGGACACGGGCGAGTGAACCCACACGGCCTGACCACACGGGCGTGTCCCATACCACATAGGCGTATTGTAACGACCTCAAAAGTACTGATATCGAAAAATGAGTTATCGGGTCTCCGTTTTTAGTAAATGGACTCGTAAATAGTTATTAAAAATATTTATAAAGTTATTTATGTGTTTAATTAGGTTTAAATTAAGTGAATTTAGTTCAAATAAGAGCAATTAGGAAAAAGGACTAAATTGAAATAAGGGGTAAAAGCCTAATTATAGATTGAAAGAAAGTACAAAGGACCAAATAGGCAATAAAGCCTTATTTGGAATTTGAGGGGGCAAAATTGAAGAAAAATCTAAGGTTTTTCTTATATATTATTATTATTAATTAATTTATATTATAAAATTTTATATAATGAATAAATGATGATTTTGACAAATGTTTGGTAAAGAATAAACACATGTGTATTTATAGTATTGGTACAAATGTATATTAAATATTTTTTTATATTTAAAAGATATTTATTTTTTATTATTATTTTATTAAATTATAAATTGTACTAATTAAACTATGAAATAAAATAAAATAAAGACAAGTGTAAGGTGATAAATGATAAATGTGTAAAAATATAAAAATGTACAAATGTATAATTATAATTGATTTATTTGAATTTTAAGTAAAAGATATTTATCATTATTTTATTAAATATTAATTTATGCTAATTATATTATGGAATTTCTTTTAAGTTATAATTTTGACAAATGGATGGTGATGATGATAGACAAGTGTAATATATATGTGTACAAATGTGATATTTATATTAGTTATTAAATAGATATTTATTATATAAAAGATATTTAGTGTTATAATATTAATAAAATAAAAAGAATGAATATATATATATATATATATATAATCTAAAGCAAAAAAGGAAGAAGGGAGGAAACAGAGAGCAAACAGGAAAGAAAGAAAGAAAGGGAGAAAGAAAAAAAAAGGAAAAATTATGGTTTGAAGGTTTAAAGCTTTATTAGGTAAGTTAATTTAGCCCTTTTTTGCTTAATTTTAATATTTAAAAAGATTTAGAACAAAGTTTTGATAAAATTAAGTTGATATTTTAAGAGTTCATAGGTTTCCAAGTATAGTTTATGTTGAACAAAAAGATGAATTAGGGACTTAAATGAATGGATTTCAAGTTAGAATTGATAAAAGGATTAAATTGTAAACTAGGCTATATATTTTATTTTGTAGGGACTAAATTGAAGAAAATTTAAAATTAGAAAAATATGATGAAAATTCAATAGTTAGACTTGAGTTTGGGTAAAATTTGAATAGAAATAGAGTGTGAATTGAATAAGGAAAGTAAGTAAACTTAGTTAGGATTTAATTTCAAAATAAGCTATAAGAAATAGTTTTGGACAGCAACAGTTGTCTAACTTTGAAAAATCACCAAAAATAGTAAAAATTGAATTAGAAGTTGAGTGAGATATAGAATTAAAGCTTATTGAGTCTATTTTTAGTAGAAACAAACGTGAATATCTTTTAAATTTTGTATAAAGAGAAATTGAAATTTTAGTGAAGAGTGGTTAGGATTGTCGAGTAGCGAAACAGGGGAAGATTTAACTAATAAACTGTACTAATTGGCCATACCAAAAATTATGGAAAAATTTATATGTGAGTCTAGTTTCAAGGAAAATTAACGGATCTTAATTTGGAGTTCTGTATCTTAATATAAAAATAATTTAGTGACTATGAGACGGATGAACAGTTTTGAATATATATAAGTAAATAGTGAAATTATTGATAATTTTACTTATAGCATGTTATATAAATTAAGGATGTGGAATGGAGAGGAGGAGGAGGAAAATATGAATCAATATTCAACTAGCATGGCTAATTTGCATGTTTTAGGCTCAGGGACTAAATTGAATAAAAGTAAAACTTCATGGGCAATTTTGTAAAAATGTTAGAAATAACCAATTTGCATGAAATGGATTATTTTTATTTAAAATTGGAAATTTTAATGAAATTATTAATTTAGATCAAGACCGGTTGAAAAATCGAGAAAAATAGAAAATTTATAAAATGCCCTTGAATCTTGGTATTTTTTTATTAAACTAGGTAAGTTCATGTAACCTAATTGAGTGAACTGAATGGAGTAAGTTTATATGACTGAATTGTAGTAATTAATTGTTAGTATTATGAACTATATGATCTATTATTTCATACGTTCGTAATTAAATATGAGATTGTCTTTGATACGTTGATACAATAAAATTAAGTATGTGGAGACGAATAATAAATTCAAGTAAAACATCTTTAAAAAATATAAGTATGTTTAAGATACAATATGTTTAATTTTAATTGGTTCCAAATATGAATGCTATATTAATAAAATATCTGATAAATAAATCGGTAACTTCGGTAATGCTCCGTAACTCTATTCTGGTGTTGGATTCGGGTTAAGGGCGTTACACGTATGACTCTTAATAGTGAAAAAAATTTGGGAATTTGTGAAAAATTTCCTGAGATCCTGATTTAGTCCCTAAATGATTCTAATACATGTTTTGGGCCTCGAGAGTCCATTTTAAGGGAAAATATGATTAATCTCAGAAAGTGAATAGTAATTGACTCGATTTATCTGAAATGTTTTTATAAACTCCGGTAATGCCTCATAACCCTATTCCAGCGACGGATACGGTTAGGGGTGTTACACTGGCTGAGTCTTCATGAAGCTTCAACTGAGCTACTGTTCTTCTGTAACACCCCTAACCCGAATCTATCACCGGAACAGGGTTACGAAGCATTACCGAAGTTTACACATCAAACAAATAGAAAATGCAAATATTACATATTATATATCATTCATGAAAAATAATCAAAATCATACATCTTACTCCTTACACGAGCCCTCGAGGCCCAAATTACACATCAGAAATAAATCAGGACTAAATCGAAAGCTCAGAAAATTTTTCAAAAACAATTAATATTTTCAACATTGTAGGGGTCACACGGCCATGTGAACAGGCCGTGTGACTCACACAGTCAAGAGACACGCCTGTGTCTAAGGCCGTGTAACTCACTGACTTGCATTCGTTTAAAAGATACAGGGGACACACGGCCGTGTTACCTGGCCATGTGTCACACACGGCTGAGACACACGCCTGTGTCTCTACCCGTTTGGATGAAAATAGGCTATTTTAAAAGCCATTTTTCTCACCCAACAAGGCATGTATCTACAGCTATCATCATAAATGTAAACAAGCTATATTATAGCATCCAAAACAAGTAAAAATCAAGCCTTAAATATATATATATATATATAACATCTTCACATACAACCATTATTCCTTCAAGCACCTCAGATGACAGATTATAACATGTGTGTTTATGTATTCAATACATTCATATGTATAACTAACTTATATGCATAATTGTGCCCAAGGTTTACCAAGCTAATTTGCATAATTTCAAACCAAATCACTTACCAAACATACCAAAACACATGTATATAAATGCACATTTAGCTAACATTTTACCTTTCACTATACCATAAACCAACCCACACATTAACCATATAAGGCAAATATGCACAAACCAAAATGTGCCAAAACACAAGCCAAATAAGTGGCTAATCTTAACAAAACTCATATAGCCCAATATTAACCAGAATACCTATACATGCCATTATAACCAAAATCAAAATATCTAAAAGCATCGATAGAACTTATGGATAGTGTGATATAACTCCGACAAAGTTTCCAACCTAATCGAGCTTCTGATAATCTGAAAAGTAAAGAAGAACAACTACGTAAGCAACGAATGCTTAGTAAGTTCGTATAAACTTTAATCATATCAATTCATTTCAAATATAAAATTTACACATATAAAAAAATAATCCAATATTGATACCATAATACTCATGAAGTTATATTCATTAATTCATAAGGTGAATAAATTCATAGTATCACTTATACATATTATCCCAAGCTTAATAAGATTTTATATAACTTTAACTCTTCCAAATTTCTTTATTTTCATTTGCATTTCTTTACTTACCACACTTATGCCATATGCCTGACACACAAGTCATAATCATATCATTCAACCATGCTCACAAGCTAATGCATTTAACCAAAGCCTTTTTCAAATTGATCACATGATAAGTTATTTTATAAGAAATTGCATAATTTAAGCCTTACCACTCTTTCATGAGCACTAGCATATTTTCACTTAAATACTTACCATTTCAATGCATCATATAAATAAACATATTACCATTCAACCAATAGCTTGGCATTTTTCTAAGTATCAAACAACAACACTGATTAGTGTACTTTCACATATTACATATAAATTCAACATTGATAAACTTATTTTCTCGAAATGTTACACTTGAGTTTATTACTCGTCACAACATATATAATTTCCTTGTATCAACATATTAAAGATAATCACATATTTATAAGTCATGATACATATCATTCTCTTGCATTTCTTCATATACATATATCACTCATTTCATTATATCAATATTTCATGTACCATCATTTCTATATATTTTAGGTATATACTGGTAATAATTCATTTCAAACTTATGTTATCTCATATTAGAACTTTGCCCGTTGAATCACTTAAATATCGATGGATACACTTATTTCATATCAATACTAAAAATAACCATAAGTCTTTCAATATTAATTTCAAATGTCACTTACCAAGTCTTTCCGAATCGGAGAACAGCTTATGGATATGAGTACATCGTTTTCCTTATGTCATACTCCAACTATGGTCTTACACATGCATTGCCATGGCTTTGCCATGGTCTTACATTCGTAGTGCCATAACCCAATTGTGATCTTATCATCAGAATGCCATAGCCCAGCCATGGTCTTACATATAAATATCGCCATGGTCCAACCATGGTCTTATGTTCAATGTGCGATAACCTAGTTATGGCCTTTTCATTAAAATGCCATAGCCCAGCTATGGTCTTACATATAAACACTTCCATGGTCCAACCATGATCTTATCCATCAATTCATCCTTTGCCATAAAACGATTGTACTCAATCCCGCGTTCCACTCGCTTTGAACATTTAATTCAATTTCATGATTTAACAATAATTTTATTTTCAACAATAAATATGAATAAATATATAATACAATTCATAAATTTAATAAATAAACATTAAAGTTTAACTATACGAACTTTTCTGGCTAAATTGCATAAACACCAAGATTCAGGGGCATTTTGGTAATTTTTTATTTTCCTTGATTTTCCACCCGATCTTGATCTAAATTAATAATTCCATTCAATATATTAATTTGGACAATAAAACATTTCATTTTATGCTATTTAGTCTTTTTTGACATTTTATAAAATTGCCCCTAAAGTTTTACTTTTATTCAATTTAGTCCCAAATCCCAAAACATGCAAATTAACCATTTTTAATACAAATTAAAGCTAGCCAAATATTCATGGCACTCAATACAGCCCATTTTTGAAATAAATTCACAACAAGCTCCTGTATTTTTACCATTTCAACAATTTAGCCCCTAATTGGGAAATTCATCAAAAATCACTTAATAAAATACTTTTAATTAACAACTAATATCTCAAATTCATCATTTAACATCAAGAGTCATATATATTCATCAATAGAAACATCCAAAATCTTTAACCAAATCAAAAACAAAGGTAAGGTTTAGTTAGACTTAATTGTAACGATCTTAAAAACATAAAAATTATTAAAAATAGGCTAAATTGAACTTACCTACAGCCAAAAATATGAAAACCAGCTTGAGCTCTCCCCCTTCTTTGTTTTTCAACCGAAATTTGGAGAAGAAAAGCTTAGAATGCTTTTTAAATTTCAATTTGTCTTATTTGATTTCATTATAATTACAATTTTGTCATTATTTCTTTGTATTGTATCATTTTTTTATTCATATGCCGCCTCATCCATTAATTTAGGCATATTTGTCACTTAAGTCCCTCCTTATTTATTAATCAAGCCATTTAGTCACTTTATTATTATAATTAGCAAGTTTTGCATCTTTTTCAATTTAGTCCTTTTTAATTAATTGACTACCAAAATGATAAAATTTTTCAACAAATCTTTAAAACTTCCTTAATGACACCCTGAAATATTTATAAAAATATTTACAGCTCGGTTTATAGAAACGAGGTCCCGTCACCTCATTTTCTAAAGCGACTTAACCAAATAAATCTTTATAAAACACAAATTGCTAATTCAAAAACCTTTCTAAAACCATATTTGACCAGTAAATATTAAATAATAATATTTAGAAACTTATTTGTCAGATTTGGTGACTTTGAACCACTATTTTTTATATCACTGAAAATCAGGCTGTTACTTCTTCACTCTTTTACCCCAAGCTAAATGTCTCGGCTGATGTTCCCATGTCCTCTGACTTGGAAAGTTGCACCGTGTTTACTGTCCCAACGAGCTCTCTATGCTACCATAGTCGAGCTATGGACTTACATAGTATACCCCATGTTTAATGTCTTGGCGGACTCTATTTGTTGTCATAGTGTAACTATGGTCCTACACCTCAAGATCCCCATATTTACTGTCCCGACAGACTATCTCGTGTTTAGTATCCTGACGGACTACTAAAGGATGCCATAGCGTCTTGCAACCATGATTTTAGTGCTATTTAGCCATTCTGACATACTTTCACATGATGTCATAATGTCTTTCAACTATAGTCGTACCCATTTCTATCATTATGCCATAACATCTTTCAGCTATGGTCTTACTCATTTTTGGAGTATAGCCTCCGATCAGATCCACGGCCTCGCCATGATCTTTTTTATTCACTTTTCTCATTGTATTGCATCCATTCCTCCATTCTTATCCCTAACATTGATGCTTGAACACCGTAGTGTCCTCTCTACAAGGCCTAGAGCTTCGCCCATCACAGGTGCACATAGCAAGATCATATGGCAGTATCTACAGAGTCCCTTTTTTTCCCGTTCTAACTTCACCTAAACCCTTTAATAATCCCCTTTCATGTCTCACCATAAACAAACAGACATTACAAGGCATTCATAATATAGTGCTGGCGAATACTCATAATTGACTTAACCTTTAGCAGACAACCATTCACATGCAACAAAGGATATGCATCATCATGAGACTCATTATGGAATTAACGCACACTCATTCTAAATACGCGGCATCCCAGAGAAGGATTATATAAACTCATCTTACTTCCTTATACTTAACAGCTTAGCTTGTCCAAACATTAAAGCCTTCTTCGTCCTGGCAGTTAAGCATAATAACCATTTATCGATTAACTTGTATACAAATTAGAACCCAGAATTTATAATTACAAAAAAGCTTAGAGGATTCTTACTCTAATCTTTTTCTTCAATTCATAAGTTCAAAGGGATAAGGAAACTTACCAGTTCCCAATCCTCCTACTTCTAGACTCAAATCAGCATGATGGTTACAACATGTAGAACTTCCTTCAGCTACGTCCTCTTCTTTAAGGTGACTGAAGAAGATGATACTTAGAGAGAAAGATTTAGGAAGAAAAATTAAGAGGAATTTCATTCCCATACACACCTATATATATACTCCGTCTACACAGTCTCTATAGATCATTGCTGCCACTCAATCCTAACTATTATGTTTCCCACTATAGAACCAATTGGTTCTAATCTAACTAAATCAAGTTTGAAACTTAATCATCCCCAACCAGCTACTCAAGTTTTTAAATATCTCATTGAAGCCCTCAAATTCCCTTTTCCATCCAATTGGCTCTCAGGTTTTCTCTTAAGTTCGGATCCTCATGGGGCCGAGTGTGACATATATAATGTTAGTATGAATTGTTTTGATTGTGTTCAATGTGGGATATTGAAATATATTACTAAAAATAAATAAAATCATGAAATACTTTAATTATGTTATGTGAAATGGTAAATGGATAAAAAAAAATATGTTGTATATGGTAAGCAGTACATGTGATTTGATGATTAATTGGATTATAGTTGTGATTATGATCAAGTAATGATATGTACTAAATTGCAAAGTGAAATGTGATAAATGGCTATTATGCGATAGAACAATGTACAATGTATGAAAATGCATGTGTGACTGAATACAGGGTATGAATATGCAAGTAAGATAATTACATGTATGGAAATACTTTATAGATAATTGATGCCCATGTAAACTTGGTAAAAGGTTATAATAAGATTGGCATGCCAACGGGGTTTTATGTGCGCTTGTACGAGATATATGATTATACGGAGATCATTACAGATTATATAGGGATCCAACATTCGTTATGAATCATCAAGTATTATATGTCTCTATAGAGACCTGGGTGTGGTGGAGGGATGTATATGCATATGAGAATGGATTTGATGCCGGCTTTGCATTTCTGTGCTCTAATGTGGTATAGTTAAAACTCTTACGAGCTATCTGGTGTGGCATAGTTTACACATGTATCCAAGTCCATTTTACTAGGGTTTCATCGAGTGTAACATTATATTTGAAATTGAAAAACTTAAAAAATAATTAAATAGATTAATAATAGAATATAGTATCAAAATGGATATGAATGAGTCGATAAACTCCAGAAAGAAATTCAAACGACATGTTAAATGGATTTTGATATGAAATGAACTTGATATTGAATTTCATAATGAATGGATTATGAATGTTTTAAATTGTGAATTGGTATTGATAGCTAAAGTCCTTAAGATAGGTTTTGGTATATGTAATTGGATTTGATTATTCTTTTGCTATGATAGTTGAATTAGTTTGCTTTGATAATTGTATACCTTTATATGTCATTGATTATATATTCGTGTTACAATATAGAATATGTATTAGTAGGCATTGAGATTATAAGTATCATGGCATGTTATAAATGTTACGTTATGCTATATTATCTTGAATCATGAATGTACCATTGAGATTTATCGCTTAGCGTACGACTGTTTGTTTAGTGTGCAGATGCATGTATTTCTCAAAGCCCCGGAAAGGAAATCAGCATCTTGATTACCGTTTTCAACTCAACAAAGTTTGTATAGTTCATTTTGTATTGGTCTTGTGGCATGTACCTAGGGATACTCAGCCAAATATTTCAAATGGTTAAGTTTGTATATATTGTGATCATATGAAATGCTTAGAGTTTATGCTTATATAAGAAAATGCAATGTTTAAATATTGTGTTTTGAATATGCTCATATGGTGAATGGTTGAATCGGAGTCTTAAAGTAAATGGTTATGTAATTGATGGGATACTTGGCTGGTTTTTGTATTATAAATGGTTGAAGTTATAATTTGGTAGTTAATGTTATTGTGACGTATCATTTTGCCACATTTTGGCTTGACTTTGTATGTGTGTGTGTGTGATTTCAGGTCATTTAGACTTGTAACAGGTTGATTTTTGAGGTAATAACTTGTCACGTCACAACGGTGTACCCCCGACGTCATGACGAGAAACGTTCCAAGGTTCATGTAGCGATGACGTAACCTCAAGGTCACGACGAATCTAAGTCAGAGAATCGCGTCACAATGAGGAAACCCTCGAAATTGCGAGTCAACTAGAAATTTTATAATCTTTACAATTTGATCCATTTCAACCTCAGGGTAACAAAAGAGCTTTCGTAAGCTCATATAAGATCCATAAATGATTGTGTCTTGTTTAATACACATTATTTACTTATGTTTAAATGCATAATGATGTTGGATTGAATATTATTTATTGTAGTTGCTCCAGCAACTAATGTGGCATCCTGTAGCTTGAACCTGACGATCGGGTCGAGTATGGGGTGTGACGCTTACAATTTTGTTACTCAACTTTCAGGATATTTTCATTTTAGTCACCTAAGAGTTAAATCCTTATTGCGGCTGACTATAAATTGTTGAATATTTTATCCCTTAATAATCTCAAACCAATTTGTTACTATAATATTGAAATTAATTAATTTAATCTTCTAAAATTTTAAATTTTATTTTATGTTTCCAAAATATTCTGAACGAAATCAATGTCAAATAACACATATTTAATAATTGTCTATGAAACTTAAATTTCTTTTGATTATATAATTTTGAATCTTCCTTACTAAGCTAAAAGTAAAAAGAAATCCTTACAATTAATTAAATGAATTTATTGTTATTCATTTGGGTAAAAAGTGATTAAAATAATTCTGGGTTTTATTTCGCATGGAAGATAAAATTAATTATGTTAATTAATTATAAGGATTTTCTTTTACTTTTAGCTTAACTAGAAGGATTCAAGATCATATAATCAAAAGAAATTTGAGTTTTGTTGATAATTATTAAAGATGAATTATTTGATTTGATTTTAATTTGGAAACATAACATAAAATTTAAAATTTTAGGAGATTAAATTAACTAATTTCAATATTATAGTAACAAAACGGTTGACACTATCAAGACATAAAAGTTTTAACAAATCATTTAATTGATTTTGATATTTTGAAATTTAAAATTTCAATATTAAAAAAAAAAGTAAAAGTTTTGGGAAAGATGTAAATAAGTACAATACGACAATTTTTTAATGTGTTGTTTTAGTTTCTACTATTTTTTTTACTTTAATCTTAATTATTTTACCCAAATCAAGACCTAAAAAGGAAAAAAAATGGTGATTAAAATGAAAATATTCTAAAAGTTGAGTGACGAAATTACAAAAAAATTTTAAATTCAAAATGAAAGCGGACTAAAAATTATATAACTAACTAGATAGTTTACACTAAATATATTTATTATATAATTCTATATTTCACTCTATCATAGATGTATCATAATTTAGTATATAATTATATATACTACCATATATAAAAAGCATTCATTTTATCAAAACATAGCCATGGTTTTTCTTAACGTTATTAATAGTTAAATATTTTAATTCACCCATTTTTAAAAATTATATAAAATATCATTTTTTTAAATTATATAAAATATTAAATTTTAATTTTGACCCTTATACTATATTTAAAATTATTTTTAATTTTTATACTTTAATTTTTTTACATAATTTAATACCTCAACATTTATATTATTAATTAACATAGTTAATGTAAATACTTTATTTTAATTAAAATGCTTGCATAAATTTTAAAAATTATTAACACCATTAAAATTCTTTGTTAAATTTAAATTCATGTACTTTTTTATCGCAGAGCTACCAAGTAACATTTTTTTTTAAAATATCACACTAATAAATTTAATTAAAAAATTAATAGTACTAACTACTAACAACTAAACTTGAATTCTTAAATTGAAAAAATAAGACTAAATTTTTAAAAATAGAAAGCATTAAAACTAAATTTTAAATATACAAAATATAAAAACTTGAAACATTGTAACCTTTAAATTTAACCCTATAATATAAGCACTTCCAAAACCAAAAACTATACTAGCATATATTTATTTTACGGGCACAAGGGCAGTAGAAGAAATACAAAATTTACTAGCACTATACAAAAATAATTTAAATATGACATAAATGACTAAATAAGGCCTATAGGCTGATTTTCTTATTCAACTAAGTGAGCTTTAAAACTCACCTGGACACATTTCCTTTTAAGTTGCATTTTTTACTTTTTTAATATAATTAATTTTTTTGTCAAATGTTAATAGTTTTGTCCTTAAGTCTTAAATTCGATTTCTCTTTCACTCTTATATTTTTCACTCATAAAATCAAAAAATATATATATTTTTTTAATACATGAAATAAAAAATATAAACATAAATGAAAGAGAAATCAAATTTGGGACTCAATGGCAAAACTACTAACAGTTAATCATCTAACCAGAGAAATTAATTGTATTAAAAAAGTCAAAAATTGTAACTTAAAAGAAAGCTCGTCCAGCTAGGCAAGTTTTCCCTTAAAATTGTCATATTTTACTAAATAATTTTAAAATCAATATATAAGATTTAAAAGAAAAAACAAGACGAAACCATAAAATTATAATACATCCGTTTCAAATCAGTCCAGGAGCAGGAACATGACGGGGTATTCTTGTTTCATCTAAACATATGCCCATCCATAATGGTGAGATTAAAAACTGTCCAACAAGTAAATCAACTTTCTTGAAAACACCCATATTTTATACAAACATTAAATCAAATACACTTTTCTCCAATACAAGAGAGAGAGGAGATAGGAATGGGCCTCCGCTTACCAGAATTCCAAAACTTTTTAAGTTGCTTAAAACCTAATATAATCGCTTCCTACATTCAGATGTACCGCAGAAGCAAGGCAGTTGTTTTGTTTTGCCATCAGGACCAATAACGCTATCAATTGCATAATTGTAGTCGTATGTAAGTTCCTGTTTTTCACATAAACAGATTATTCTTCATCTTGAAATACAGTTGAAATTTGACAATGTTAAATATGTGTGTGCGTGTATATATTATTAAACAAGAAATTGAAGCTAGGGGCTCTTCAAATAATCTTCTTGAAACTATAAGGAAATTATAGTAATTAGTAGCACCATACTGGAGCTGAAGCGTATACTCAAAGCTGAACAAGAAATGACTACTAGTTTCTGACAAAAATGTTATCACCTTGATTCTGATATCATTTGAAATATAGGGATCAAATGAGTTGATGAATAACATGCGTTACTCAACTGCATCATACAGGCCTGCTGTGGAATACACATGACAAGATGTACATCCCCTTCATTTTGGTGTAGAAAGGGCAGGAAAATTGAGTATTTTGATTTTTCCTATCCCTACTCTTTTATTTGTTTTATTGCTCATTTACTTAGCTTTTGTAGTATATTGGTCATATTGCCCAACATCATTATTTGGGCTTTAATTCCATGATTAAGTATGGTTCTGAAAAATCCATATAAAACCATGAAATTTCAAATAAAAAATGCACCATCTTTCAAAATAAATCTGAAAAATAAATGATAAGAAATATTATGGGGCTAACCTGCATTCGAGGAATATCATCTGCAGCAAAGAGGACTATACGAGCAAGTCTAACATCATGGTGAGAGCTTAGAATGCACTGAACAAAGAGGTTAGGATCACAACTGTGATTAATAAATCTGGCCACATTTCCAAAGGAGCTGGCATCTATGCAAAACTCAGGCTCAGGTTCACTTTCTAGAGTTCTCTCATCAACTTCATCCACAAGGTTTGACATAGGAAGAGATACGTCACCTAGGCGTCTCTATCAGGAGAAATGCTTTAGAGATTATACAAAATTAATTCTATGCATGTATAGTAAGGCAAACACATAAAGGAACAAAAAGCATGCAGTGAAAAGAACAAAAAACACAGCATGAAGGCCTAGTCTGGATGGACTGCTTGGCATGTGAAGCTAACAAAAGTAGCATTTCAATAATTATAGTTTACAGTCCGTTGCCTATATATAATACACAATAAGTTGAAAGACTATTAGCCTATTTTGGTTTCTATTATCAATTAGCATGCATACCTCAGCACATAAGCTATCAAATCATTGTCATACTGCAAGTGTATGCTTTTTCATGTTATGCAATTATCAATGATCATGCATGTCAAGCTTTATGAAACTACTTGAGTTATTCTCTTGAACCGTACCTCTCTTCCTCCAATCCCTTTCATAGTGTGCCAGCAATCAATCTCAAATATGTAGTCATTTTCTGAAATATCTTCTAATTCATCATTCTTCCTTAGGATTCCAACATACTCGCAAACTGGTGCGCCAGAAGGAATAAAGTCCGAAGATCTAACTGCCCATCCTTTTTCTTTAGTGCGATAGACCTGTAAGGAATAAAAATGTTTACTGAATGTGTCAATGCAAGTATGCAACTGGATAACCAAATGCACTGCTTCGCAGTTATATGTGTTATACCTCAAGTTGGTATTTTAGTCCCTGCTGAGATGTACGGTTGACGCACTCAGGCCCACAGCCACAATTTGGACCACATTCAAATACAACATCTTTAGCTTCAAACAATCTGCAAATTATTAAATGGAGAGAAAATGAACTAAGTAAAGACAGTATGGTCTTGAAGAATAACAAAGGACCAGCCCATTTCAAATGAGTTTTGATCTCATGATCTTGTGGGAATTACCACAAGACCTTGACATGGTTTAGGGTTTTGTGGTCAGTTATTTTAACTCAGCAAAACCCTGAATTTTTCAAAGCCATATAATTCAAATCTCACCTGCCACCATCACGAGAAACATATGGAAAGTCACCACCATTAAGTTGTGCACAAGAACATGACCTTGGATTTGTGCACTTTCCTCTACAATTGCACCCAGGAGCATCTGGTGGGATGCTCACGTTTTTGGCAACTTTAATGGACTTGATATATTTAAAGCCTACAAAGAAAAACCATTACACAAAAAAAGAGTCCGAAAAAATTACGAAGGAATAAGAAGACAAAGGAATGGAGACATCATATATGGGATATATTAAGGCATCAAATCAAATTTATAGAAGTAAAATCACTTCCTTTATACATAAGCATTCTTTGATATATATCGGTTGCACTTATATAAACATTTGAGAGAAAAGGAAGACATCTAGTTGAAACGTATAGAATAGCAATATCATTAAAATATCTTAAAACTAGTTAATGAATTTATAAGAATAATTCTTCAGAAATTCTTTTAGTTTAAATGCATGAAATTTCACTGGCCCTTTTAATCCTACCTAGAGAATGAATAAAGCAAAAATAACAAGAAAGAAAAATACAATAACCTAAATAAAAAACAATTGTCTCTTATAGTTTTACCACATAAATTGATAATATAAAATGATTAATGTAATAGTCAATTTATGAGGATATCTGTGGATGGTTTTCTCTCAACAAATTTACTTCCAAGTTCTATGCATATATTATTAGCTTAGCCAACAATCCAGAGATATACACAGCCTTTTAACCACATACAGGAAATAGTTTGCCAGCAAGCAAGGGCATCTAGCCCCATTAGCAAGCATATACCCAACCTTAATATTTCAATTTAACTTGCCTGTTGGAGCCAAAGAAGGATTATAAAAATTAAAAACAGGGATGCATTTATCTTCTTGACCATTTGATAGGTCCTTGCACACAAGCCTTGGGAAAAAAGAAAACATGAAGTCAAATAGTGTGACTAAGGCACATAAAATTGTAGTGTTTGAATTTGACATCTAAGAAATCTATCTAGAAGCATATATATGTGGCATTCATACCCAGGCAATTCTTGTTGAACTCTAGAAACTTTTCCTCGTACAAAGTGAACCTAAAATAAGAAGTCAAACTAAAACTGAGAATAGTAATATAAGCAAGCAACAGCCTAGTGCAAAACCCATGTCAACTTTACATGCACAAAGCAAGTTTTGCCAAACATTGAAAGCCAAGACAGATGAAGCCTAGGTAGGAGATGCTTCCAAGAAAATGCATGAAAAATATAAGCCACTTAATGACTTTTTAGCACAGTATGGGAAGCATTATTCCTCAACCACCAGTGGCTCAAGATATACCATGATAAAAGGCAAAAGGAGAAAATAAAATGCAGGAAGTGTCTCATTAATAACTCAGGACGGAGTTTGTGTGTGTCTGTCTATGTGCACATATGTGCATGTGTGTTCCATATTCCTTGTGACCATAGATAAAATAGCCTGTATAAATCCAATGGACAGTGAGCCAAAAGAAAAAAATAAACAAATAAATTACCTGATTCTGGCTTGTAAAATTATCTTGTCCTCGTAATCGTTTCAACCTGTACTTAAAAACTTTAAAGCCAGAAACACCTTTCTCATCCCAATAGCCAGTAACCTATTAAAAGGAAAAATACAAACTGAGCATAAGCAAATGAAAATTAGTTCAATACTAACGATAGAATATCTTGATATTAATTAATAATGTAAAAGAATGTATAAATAATGAACAAGAATTACTAGTTTAAATTGGTACTACTGCATACAATCCCAAGATTCATCCATTATATTCCTAGATTCTCAAATGATAAACATCTATAATACTCCCCAATTGTAAGTGTAGTAGAATACACCAATCAAGAAATAGATAAAAAGTGAGGGGAAAACAGAATGGTAAGAAGGCAGTCTCACTTCCAAATGATCATCCTAATTTGATAAAATATATATATATCTGAGTGGGGCAAAACCATATATTTACTTTTTCTATTGCCACAATATGAGAAAAATGTAATTTTTCTTTGTAGATGATAAGTATGCACTAACATAAAAAAATGTTCTATTGTTTATAGGGGGCGAAAGAAGATAGGAGCAACTATTAGCATGCACAGAAAATTGTTGAAAACAGTGACGTTATCAAACAATGACACTTCATACAAGAAACAAAATACTCCCAAGTCTACACAAACACATCAAGTAAATTTTCAAATCAGCACAAATTTAGTTTTAGAGATCACTTGTATTAAGAATTTTATTTCAAGACTTTAACCTTGTATAAGCCATCATATACGTATACTTTTTTGCTGTAACTATCATCACATTTATGTCCACGAATAACTCTAACGGGCACAGACTGTTTCTTGTTGTTCTGCAAATAGATTACAAGAAAAATGAGTAAAGAAACAATTTAAATTGCAAGTTAAATCAAACATCATAACATGTAGATAACAAACAAGGCAAAAAGTGCAGCTATATCAGTAAACTGAGCTCAGAAAGCACTTTGGTTGACAAGAGAAGAAAAATACACATACATATGATGGTTAACTTTATTCTAATTGTGTAGCTTCATAAGAGGCTATCAATACTTGCTGAAAGTCTATTTCAGTTTAGATGGGTAAACATCAATAGGATGGTTTAAACCTTTTAATAATGGCTCAGCTGGTGAATCATTTATTTTACAAGAGCAATATTCAATCAAATCTAAATCTATCCTAAATTATTAAAACCACTTCAGAATCATTAGACATAGTTTTATATTAAGAGATTTTATCGAAGTTAAAAAGAAGGGATTTCTACTGGAAAAAAACCACCTATTTGATTTTTTTTAACAGGCCGGAGATGACCCTAATAAACTACAAAGAATCACAATAGTCCAACACACAATTAGCCCTACCACCATAACCATGTTCACAGCAAATGTCAGCTATATATTTTGAGAAATATAATTCAATTACATGATTTATTTATAATGCTTGCACCTAATGACCAGTTTATAAGTGAAAGAACAAATAGCTTTGATACTAAACATAAGGTAGCATACTATAACCTATCATGTCACTAAGGTATGGTTAAATTGCAATAAAAAGTTTAAAAGAATTCTCTAATCACCAAAATCGGATGTTTCTAAAACTTTCACCTAAAAATAAAGTTTGGAATTTTTGTAAGTCAAGGTTCAAATAACAAGTGAGAGCATTGTTTTTCTTACCATATCTAAGCAAGTTTATATGAGGATATTGAGCAATACATGTCATCTCATAATTATTATGAAAGTAAACCGACCGATTAAAATAACTGCAAATTGTTTAAATTTTGATTAAAGATAAATTTGAAACTTGTAGCCATTACTAATTAATAGCTGAACAGCATTTAAAAAAAAAAAAAAAACCTGAACATTTATGTTATAGCAATTAAGCATAGAAAGAGTACAAACACGATAGTGTAAATAAGGAAATAAAGAAAGCATGTCACATACTTTAAGAGCCAAATTACCACAACGCATAACTTGATCTCTGAATTGGCGTTTTCTACCAGGTATATCCTTTTCACCTTCACCAGTATAAACAATTTCTTCCCTATTACCAAAATCATCTTCATATTGGCCAGACATCACAATTGCAGCAGCGAGAGGAAAGGTATAGCCATTGTACTCCTGAAATGCACCAAGAGATTACTAAAGCAAAGTAGGACTAGAGAAGCTTATAATTCAAATTATTTGCGTAGGGAAATTATATAGGAACTTATAGGGGACTCTTTAATTAATCAGTCTTAAATAAAAAGGAAAATCTTCAAAAGTAATTAACCAACTAATGTGGTTTAGGGAGAAAACAGCAGCAATACTATAAAACAAAGGCTGAAAATGAGTGAGATAGAATTTGGAATACTTGAAAAACATAGGGTTAGATGAACCTCTAGTTTTTAAGTCTATTCATTAAAAGAACAATGTGGCTGTGAATCTATTTTACAATACTAAGGTTACAAGTAAAGCTTTAATCCTAGCCCTAAGTTAAAACTCTAAAGATAGCTTATAATTCTGGCCATCCATCCAAATGTCTAATAATTAATAAACAAGAATGAAACAATAAAATAGCAAAATAGTAATAGCTCTTTTGTCATCAACTCAAGCTAGATGAAAGTAAATCATACCTACTTAAAGTCTAATAATCCCAACTTGAACAAATAAAGTAAAAAAGAAAATGACAAATAGAATAGAATGGTCATTACTCCTAGGCAGCACCATTACTAAGCATGTTCATGTGCAGTTATCTCTTGTTATGACAAAGGGTGCAGAATTCTGAACAAGTCAATCTAAGTTGAATACTAACATTGCTCTACCATGTGATAAAACACTTTTATGACTAATAGTTAATAAAATGTGATTTCTAGTTTATCAATAAGGTTAACAGTTTGCGTTGATAAAACTACCATTTCATGCCTGCCTACTCTGCTGCTCCAATGGAAAATAAGAAAAGAAAAACATGGAATCCTTCTGATATTTGATGTAAGCACAAGCAGAAGGTACAATAACCTACCGATTTCACATAAGGTTTTCCAATGTAATCAATTCTCTTCAGTAAGAGTTTATGAAGTCCTACAGCAACCATTTCAGCTCGAGAATAAAAGCGATGCCCAACTTCAATACCTATAAATAAAGCGAAAGAAATTATTTTAAAACAACTACATTCGGAACTAATTGATATTTCAATATAAATATATATTAGGGAGAAATAGATTCACCAACCAGGTAGATCACCAAAGTATCTCTCATGACACAGAACTTCATTTTTGTTCAACATCTGTCATGAATTTTAAAAAGATAAAGTATGTCATACGGACTTCATCAAGCAATATACAGATTATTTTACTGTTGATGTGGTAGCATATACACAGAAAAGACAACTTCATTCACATTTTAGTGGCGAGTGAATAATAAACAAACTTTACATATCAATCTAATTTGAGCACCAGTTCTCTACATATTGAATGTATTCACATCAATCCTTGCAGACTGATAGCAGGAACAAAATCACAAAAGTATCACATTTTCATTGACTAAAGCAACAAAACCAGAAGAAACCCTAGAATGACAGCTGACTGTAGGGAGTGGGTTGAAAATGAAAATCCAATTCAAAAGCTTCATACAGCCTAAATATTGAAAGTACATATGCAGAGCATTAACCATAAACTTGCCTCAGAAATCGCCTTCAGATCAGGGCGCTTAGTCACACAGCCTTTGTGCTTGGATCGCTTCGCCTGCTTAACATGGCCTTCACATCCTTCTTCTTTCTGTAAATTTGCAGTATTAACAAAACTAATAAAGCATTTTCTTTTCATGTAAAATGAGACTGGAAGAGAAGAGAATATACCGCTATTAGAATCAAGTTGATAATATAGAAAATGAAAAATAAAATAAAACTAGAATTAAACAAAAATCAGGATACAAATTGCCTCTAAACCATAGAGCAGTGCCTTTTTATTCGAGTAACATGGAATTTAATCAGCAAAAAGAAACAAACTGGATAACTAGGAGGTAATGTACCCAGGTTTATTCAACCAGAGGATATTTAATGCCATATATCAAGACATAGACTGTCGTAATTTAATATCTATTTTGCCTTGATGTCCAATAATGTTATATTGGACAAATTCCTATCGCTTATCACTAGTTTTTTCCTGACTTGCTTACTGAATTTCCGCTCATAAAGGTTCCAGGAATCACTTTTAGCTTAGAGAATTTTAATTCGGTAAGTCATGACAAAGGTCCTTAACATAGAAGAATACAGCTTTAAAGAGTCTGTTTTTTCTTCCTTACCTAACTAACCTAACTAAAAGAATTGATGAATGCATCACTTCAATTTAGGATATATTGAAGTCACTACCAAAAACAACTGCAATCAAAGCCACTTCATTTTTATATTTAATCAAAACATATCAAAGTGTCGCAGAAAAAAACTAGCTTAGTGCACAAGGAATTAACAAAAGATTATAACATAAGCACTCCAAGAAATTTTAGAAAACATTAAATGCAATAAAATTTACAGTTTAGAAGCTTACATCCTTAATTTTACCATTCGCAATTTCATGATCACTAGCACTACCATTCACTCTATAGCATCTTGCGTCTTCTGACTATGCACAGAAACATAGAAATAAGGTACCTTGTTATTAGTTCATAAAAATACAAATATGAGAGCATAATTTGGGAACACAAACAGATCAAAGTTAAACCTTACTTGCATCCTATAACACAATATAAAAAGAAATCATAACAAAAAGTTTATTCCAAGTTATCCAAAGTACTCTATAATCACATTTAATAAAATCCTCAACTTCTTTCTTTTTTCTCCTTTTGTAGAACACAACATTAGACAGAAATTGCAATAAGTACTGCATTTAGTTTTTAAAAAATCCATAAAACATTTTCTTTTTACATTTTCCCTTCAACAAAACATATATAAACATGCACCGATGCTTACTTCTACATAAAACCATTGCAGGCAAAATAAACAATTCACCTTAGAGAAGTGGAGGAAATACTTATTGAACAGCCTGAGTTTATCTTTCACTGCCATAGTCGTACTTATTCCATGAATAGAGGTCAAATAATCACCATAGTTGCCTCCTTTTGAACCAGTTTCCTGTAAATCAGCAACATCTTTTTCACCATTTTCAACTGTAACATAACCATTAGATAAACACTCCAGCTTTGCATTACCAACTTTGTGTTTTTTGACCATGATCTCATCTTGAGAATCATTCAACGTTTTCCTCTTCTGGCTACTACCATAAAAGGGTCTCTTCTCCAAAGGAATACTTTGGAGTCTGGGGCTAACTCTAGTATTTGGTGTCTTTCTTGAATCGGGTACATTCTGTATCTTCTCAATGTTTGAGCTATCACCATTTGGTAGATTTTGAAACCTTGGGCTAACTCTAGTATTTAACGTCTTTCTTGAGTCAGTTGCATCCCATGTCTTCTCAATGTTTGCGTTATCAACATTTGGTACATTTTGGAACCTTGGGCTAACTCTAGTATTTGATGTCTTTATTGAGAGAGTTGCATCCCTTAATTTCTCATTGTTGGAGTTATAACCATTAGGTAGATTTTGGAACCTTGGGCTAACTCTAGTATTTGATGTCTTTGTTGAGGGAGTTGCATCACTTTTCTTCTCATTGTTGGAGTTACCACCATTAGGTAGATTTTGAAACCTTGGGCTAACTCTAGTATTTGATGTTGTTCTTGAGTCGGTTGCATCCCATATCTTCTCAATATTTGGTAGATTTTGGAACCTTGGGCTAGCTCTAGTATTTGATGTCTTTGTTGAGAGAGTTGCATCCCTTTTCTTCTCATTGTTGGAGTTACCACCATTAGGTAGATTTTGAAACCTTGGGCTAACTCTAGTATTTGATTTCTTTCTCGTGTCAGTTGCATCCCGCATCTTCTCAAATTTTGGTAGATTTTGGAACCTCGGGCTAACTCTAGTATTTGATATCTTAGCCGAGTCAGTTTCATTCCGTATCTTCACAATCTTTGAGTTAGGGCTAGCTCTAGTATTTGATTTCTTTCCTGAGTCAGTTGCATTCCTTATCTTCTCAATGTTTGAGTTCCCAACATTTAGTAGATTTTGAAACCTTGGGCTAACTCTAGTATTTAATGTTTTTCTTGATTTAGTTGCATTCCATATCTTCTCAAGGATCAAGTTACCACCGTTTGGTAGATTTTGAAACCTTGGACTAACTCTTCGCTGTATTTCCATTTTAAAAAATTGAAACCACGCTACAAGATCTGCATGCAGAGATTAGGAATATTAGAATGTCGGAGTAAGCGGAAATACAAAAGAAATTTTCTACTAAAAACACGTCTACGGATCACACTAGCTCTCTAAATTTTCATAGAAAAAAAGGAATGGAGTGAATTACCAGAATCGATTTCAAGATGCGTAGTAAATCTTTGAGAACATAAAGAACCAGCATTGTTTTATTTGACTCATTCTAGATGGAAAATTGATTTGCAAGTACAGAAAAGAACAAAAGAAAAGAAAATCGAAGCAAAAGGAGGGAAAAGAGAGTGGAGAAGCCTACCAGTGAAAGGAGAGCTGGAATGTTGGGGGAGACTGAACTGGAAAGTTGCCGTCTTTTAGAATCGAGTCTAGGGTTCGTAAAACTATTCTTCTTGACATGGATTTTCCGATTTAGAGATTGAGAGCAGCGGGAAAGCTGAGATTTTGACGGATTTGAATAAAAGTCTCAAAGCATGATTCTCACATTCAAGATTCTGCTCTCTCTCATTCAACTTTTTTGCCAATAACATATATATATATATATATATATATATAAACATATTATAAAATACAAGTATATAATATTTTATTCTTTTAAACAAAAAGAGTAAATAATATTCTAGTGAATACTAGAAAAAGAGGTTAAGTAATCTACATTTAAAATGTTAATAAAAATATTAAAAATTAAAAAAAATTAAAATCAATTGTTATAATATCTCTTACTTGTAAGTTTTTATAGTACCAAAAAAAATTAAAAATACATGTTTTTTTTTTAAAACATAAATATTTTCACTTTAATTAGTAAAAAAAATATCATCATTCAGACTTTATTTATGATATAATTTTTTTCTATTATTAAAATACTTTAATTATCATAATAATTAATATGTTTAATTATATTATTTAATTAAAAAAACATAAAATCATTCATGAAATATTGAGAAAAAATAAGTCCAAAATTATATTACTCCAGGGTTTGTGCCACTAGGCATGTCGAGGGATTGTGGGTAAGCCCAAATCAAATTCGAGTAGATTTTTAGGCATTGGCCTTCAAAGTTTAGGATGGTGCTCTATAAATTAAGAAGAAAAAATATTTTAAAATTATACATAAATTTTAATTTAATATGTAATATTATATATTAAATTTAATTTGATATAATTATATGTATAAAATTTTAATTTTAATTTAATTTGCACATTATAATAACATTGTCATTTATGTGACTATTTTTCATCATGTTATGTTAAAATTACTAATTAACATTTTATTAAACTAAAACATAAATTAATAAATTTAAACTATTTTCACGTAAATTAAAAAAAATACATATCTTTACCAGTATACCAGTGGAAAGATAATTTAAATTTAGGTAGAAATCATTTAAATTATTTCCAAAAAGAATAATTTAAATTACGTGGAAATATTAAAATTTACTAATTCATTTTTTAGTTTAGTAAAATGCCAATAAATAATTTGAATTTTCACGACTTCAAGAAAAATAATGTTATTTAGATAATATTGTAAGTGTTAGATGAAAATTGAATCAAAATTAAAGTCTTATGTATAGAATTTGTACTAGACCAAAATTTTTGTATGATATTATACATTGAATCAAAATTTATATATACTTTTGAGATTTATCTCAACATAAAAGAACTAAAATTTAAATTTAAAAAGAAAACATAACACAACCCAAATTTCAAATAAAGTAAACCTTGGATAAACTCAAATCCAACGAAATTCAAACCATTCTATTTATATCAAGCTACTGCCTTAGAGCCAATTTTCTTCTTTGGCAGACTAATATGGAACACTTAATTTTTGCATCATTTGGGAGCTCTAATTTGTAAGGTACAGCCTACAGGTCCAATTTTTTGAATGATAGTGTAGGGTCCAAAGTATTTGAGATTCTTTCTTGAGCTATTAAAGTTTTCTTGTAAGGTTGAATCTTCAAAAAAAACCTCATCTCTAATTTGAAATTCTCATGTTCCTATCTACATAATACTTCATCCTTTGCAGCGTTTTCTCAAATTGCTCAACCAACATTTTGCCAAGTTGTTTTCTTTTTTCAAGCAGCTCTTCAACAATAACTACTCTAGCATTTATGCTTGCTTCCCATGCAAAATCATGGGGTTTATAACCATAAAGAGCCTGTAAGGGTGTCATACCTATGTTTGTACGGAAAATGCTATTATACCACCATTCAGCTAAAGGTAAGTATTTGACCCAATCCTTTGATTTAAGGAAACACATACATATTCAATCTTTCAGTCTGTCCATCAGATTCCGGATGATAAGTAGTAGAAAGGTGCCAACTGGTGCTCATCAGCTCTTACCAGATCAAGTTGGCAAAACACATTATTCCTATCTCATATAATCACCTTTGGAGTACCATATAGCTTATAAACTTCTTTTAAGTAAGGTTTAGCTATATCAGCAGATTATATGGATGTGACAACGATAAAAACTTAGCGTACTTGCTAAATTTGTTTATGATGACCATGATACAACCATACATTCGGGAATGTGGAAGGGCTTCGATGAAATCCATGGTGATGACTTCTCAGCTTTGGTGAGGAATAAGAATTGGTTGCAATTTCTTAGGAGAAGCTACATGTTCAAACTTATTTCTTTAGCAAGTGTCACATTGCTGAACAAGTTATTGTACTTATTTAAGCATGTCAGCCAAAAGAAATAAAGTTTGAGCCTCTGATATGTTGCTTGGGACCTTGAATGGCCTCACGATGGCGACTCATGTAGTGTCTGAGTTGCTAGCTCAAGTCACCAGTCTGCTCAATGTAGACTCTATTTTTGAATCCTAGTATCCCTTGTCCAAATGTGAAGGAAGAAATATCAGTGTCTGCTGTCAGGGATGTAATTTACTCTGCAGCATATGCGTCCCCCTTGTAACTAACTTCCACTTCTTGAACCCACTTAGGAATCACCATAGTAGTTGATAAGACTTGATAGGACCCCAGCTCTTCATGTTGTATAGACAAGGTATCTGCAGCAGCATTGGTCTTAAATCTTACCCTTATTCTTGGTGAATGTGACAAACAACTGAACGAGTAAATTTCCTAAAGCAAATTGAAAAGTTTTTTTTACTGGTAAACGGTTGACTGGAAGGCTCACCAATAGTGTTATACATCTTTTATTATTCTAGTACATTAGCCGTATGAGAGATGAAAAGTATAGGCCAATGCCTTCATCATTCAATTACTGCGAAAATAAATACCAGCACAAAAGTCATCTTGTCAAATTGACTAACATGACAGGAACCAATTGCACATAAGTGAGAATGGATTCGACGGTATAGTGGATCTCTTTCCATTTTTTTGTGGCAATAAGATTCATCCCTCATTGCTGCATACTTAGAAATGACCTTCTTGCAATCTCAATGAAGAGACAGCCATTATAATGTTTCTATTTAGGTTTAGAGTTTTGAAAGAAGATACGCAGGATAGATTAGAATATATAGTAAGGAATTCTTTTTATAAAAAATAAGTAAGATTGAATTATTTATAAGGTTTGAAGTCATGGTTAAAGAGATCTTGATTTCTATGGGTGTCGAAAATAATTTAACTTTTTCGTGCTTTATTTTCAAATTTTGGTTACGATTAGGGTTCCATTATGAAAAACTTAAACAAACTTTGACATCCCCTTAGGCCTCGTTGTCTATAGACATTAAGACTTGTTTAAGGTTTTCATAATTTTCTATAATAAAGGAGGAAAATTTATCCATTAATCTACTTATCAATTTCAATGACCTCAAAAATTTTTAACCTAAATTTAAAATGAATCTCGACATTTTTTAAATGGCAAGATTTCATCCATTAATCTACTCATTAACTTCAATGACCTGAACTAAATTTAAAATAAATCTCGATATTCAAAAGTATCGAGATCTAATATATAAGGGAATAAAAACATGGTAAAGAAATAACAAAAGAAAAACACCAATATTTTCATCAATAATAACATAAAACGTAATATCTGAAAAAAAGAAAACCTTTTCAAAACTCTCAAACCATAAATTTTCACTAGTTTTCAGATAACTTCTAAGCCACTTATTCTTTATATAGCTTTTTACCAATAGAGCTTTTTACCATAGCAACATGATACTAAAGTAAGCATAAGCACCCTTCTACTGTGAGAAATCATGTTTTGAGTGTACGAAAATTTTTAAACCCATAAAATTTGCATAATGTACATAAAATTACATTTTAAATAAAAAACATTGTTCATTTGATATTTTTTAACATTCTAAAATTATTAAAATTAAGATGCTTTTTAAGATTATATTCATTTTAATAATTTAATGGGAACAGAATTAAAAGATTAAAAAAAAAAAGAGTTCAAATATAAGTATTTGCAGAATGAAAATTTTATATTTGGATGGATGCAATTTCACATAGATTCTGGGTGAGGCTATTCTCAATAGGAAGATACAAAGTTCCAAGTCTTGAGGAAACCTTTTGTTCATACCACACAGTTAAGAAGCACATAAAGAGTTTAGAAGCATGAGTAACATCCGAATAACGAGTGTATGCGTTTGCATTAATGTCACACGTCCGCCTGCAAGGTAAATTTTCCCCCAAGGACCACTGATTAGGACATTGTCAACAACCTGCAAAACAAACGCACCAAGCCTCTTTAGCCATAACAACCGAATGTTAGTAAAAGCTTTATGTCACATTGCAACAAAGATATTGTCGACATTTTGCAGCATCAATCTGCCATCGAGGATGTTAAGGGGCTCCAAAAATAGTTTAAGGGCAGTGCCACACACAAATATGTGAAATACTATGTTTTCGAGCCAACCAACCTTGTGGCTCAAAAGGTTTAGGGTTTTTGTTAGTAGACTTAGGTTCCTAGTGCTCCTAAACTTGGGAAGGTTCAGCAAAGCACTGTAGTGATGATCCGAAAGATGTGAGGAACCACTTACCAGAAAATGCAAATGCATTACTTTGGATAGAGAATGTCATAGTGGCCTGGACGATATAGCAAGGTAATAAAAGGCTTGACAGGATCAGTGCTACCACCTTTAGCATTTGACTTATCGCCCGAAGTAGGAAGAAAATCATGATGATTTACACTAACACCACCAATGTCACAAGAGCTCCGATCAAGGTACACAACACGAATTGGCACACCCAGAGCATCTGAAAGGGCAGTAATGTGCACATGATCACTCTCTTCACCCATTGGCTCTACGGATGACTTGCAAAACTACAAAACAGATGATATGATGAGAGGGAAATTTAAGATCACCAACTTACCAGAATAGTATTAAATGTGATCATGCAAAGGAATTTTGGTATGATTGGAAGAAACAGTTGATGTAAACTGTTCAATATTTTAAACATTATCACAATACACGACTTAGAGAACTGTCAAGAAGGCATAAGGAAACAGTTGCTGCATGTATTATGTTAGCATGAACCAGTAATCAAACATGGTTCAACCCTGAAAGAAAAAGAACAAAGATTGCATATGTAAATAGCATGCTTATAAATAAAGTGCCATTCAAAACCCCATTTCTTTAATGATGCATGAAGGGATGTCATGTTCTTGTAAGCATACAAAAAAGTTTTATCATATTAAACAAACCTGTTCCACTGTTGCATTTGTTAATCCCAAAATAAAGGGTTCGAAAAACTCTGATCGCTTTCGTATTTCACCAGAGGTAACAAACCTGAAGAACATTACAACTAACCAACCAAACTTGTTATGAAATATACCAAGGAGAAAGACACATTAATACCTCAAAATCTTATAACCCACTCACCATAGTCGGAAATTGACTGATCTCGACTCCTTAGTATTAACTCATCCTGACTGAAAAATGGGGAAAACCTTGTTCAGAAGATCAGTCTAGTTTAATTTCCAATAGATGTAGGCAACTAAATTCAAGCTACACAGCTATCAGTCGGTCATGGTTATCAGTACATGTGGTATGAAAAGAGAAAGCAACTTAAACAAGGAAAATATCAAGGCAAAGTAAAAATATGTACACACCTTATGGAATCTTCATTTCCTTGAAGAACGCATTCCAGCTGCTCAAGGAATAACTGAATTTTTTTTTCACATGGAAGCACATATACAAAATATTGGTATTACAGATGAGAAAACATAAGCAAGGTGCTTCATGAAGAAAACTGTTGGTCACAATATACCCAAAACAAGTAAACAATATACAAGACACCATTTCTTCTTAAAAACAACTCATGAAATAGAAAGAAAACTTTGCACCCAAAAGCAACACAGGAAAACTAACTCTCCAAGTGCAGGAGAAAATAAGCTGCAACTTAGAAATTAAAATATTATAGCTTCCATACTCTTGAGAAGACATTAAACCTAGAGTTAAATTAAACAAGATAAATAATAAGGGCTTCTGTCCTGAAGAAAGTATGAAAATGCATGAGCAAGCAGCATTAAAACATCTAATAAGAAATTGTAAAATAACCTTGATATGTGTCGAGTTAATAGTTCATTTTTGGAATGGTAAAGTAAGCCGCTATGTTTGAAAATAGTAAAAGGGATTGAAATACCATGATGGCTAAATATTTCCTGATTTACCCTGTCCCAAACATTTTTTTAAGCCAGAAGCAAGACAATTAGGTGGAATGAACCAGTGTTACCGCAACCCAACATGCATATAATAGGAACTGGGATTCCCATTGCATAAAAAGAACATCTGACAAATCTGTCAGAACTGGATTTTCCAAGGAGTGCCTTGAAGAACTTATAGATCCCTTTTTTACCCCTACCCACCCCTTTCAAGAGGAGGCTTCTTTTGGGGGGGGGGGTGGTATTGATAACAAATCTGGAAGGTGTAGAATTACAACTTGATGGTAATAGTGGTTTTCCAGAAAACCTTGCATGATAAGGTATTTAAAGATGTCTACTTCAAGCATACACCTCAACATTTGTTATAATGAGGCAAAATGAAAAAAACCAAGACATCTAATTGCCAAATACATAAGAAATGGAATAAAATAACCTATCAGCTAAGAAAGAAAAAAGATAGAAAGATATAATAGGTTACCGAAAAAAAGTCCTCAAATGTAAAATCTGTGTGGCCTAAGCTCTGAAGTGTTTTTCTACATTCTTCAACATTGCCTTTGATACGATCAACCTCAGCACGGTCTTGAGATTCCAAAATATGTTCCTATTCCATATTCAAAATTTTATAACTTACCACTCCTAGAGGAGGTTCCTCCAACAAGAAGCTTGGAGATCAATTAGAAGAATATAAATAAAAGGCATTCATAAAAGGTACTATGACATACAAGGTATGAAAACATAAAACTCCGGAAAAAGCAGTTTCCATCTCCTCTCGTTCTTCTAATGGCAGCATATTGCTGATCAAGCACCTGCATTAAGGATAACCACCAACGCCTCTTGTTTAGAAAAGTAACTAAATAAGGAAACAATTGTGGCAGTAGGCAGTAAAAAGAACAAATGGACAGAAAGCCATGAAAGCAAGAAACCTTTATTTTTTCTAGCAATATAGGACTTCCTGATTCATATTCAGCTGCCAACATAGAGAGTGGTTCCTGCAGTTCCATAAAACAAAATTTCTCAATCCCACATGTGATCAGTATAGCAAAAATAATGAAAACTGTCCTTGCATCGTAATGTTCATGAAAAGCCAAAATATGAAGCAAGCGACAAAATAGCCCAGTTGATTTTCGAATATCACATGAACAACAGCACAATACCAAGACTTGCATACCAGTTATTCAAGCTTTAAAAAAATGGTGATGCAAGTGATCCACATAAAAAAATGACTCAGCATGAACATACATAGAAATTACCATCCATTCTTCATTGGCATTGGATAATTGGTGTTTGATAAGGAAACAACACTCAAGGAATTGCCTTGGAACAAAGTGACAGCACAAAGCAAGTAGGATGCAAGAACAGTCAAATTGCAACACAAAAGACACTACCTATATGAACTGATAAATTCAAGAACAGAAAAATAGACAGGCTGCTTTTTATATAATGCAGAGCAGCAAATTGAATATTAAAAAAGAAAAAAAGACTCAAAATACAATGCAAATGCAATTATGCAACCATGTTAAGTAATCTTGAAGTGTCATGTGTTTTTCTCACCTTGTCACCAACAAATGGAATTTTCTTGGCCTCCTCAGCATGAATGGCAGATTGTTGCTGCATGATATCATCATCTGCGAAATTTGCCCAGTCATCAACTTCAGAAATGGGAATGGATACAGCAGATTCCTTTTCCCTATCAGCTACCGCTCCATCCTGATTTTGCATCTTTCTTTCACACAAATTAAAGTACTAGCAGATTTGTCAATAACCTATGCCTCGTGGCGTGAATTTTCTATCTGCAATTCCTCAGAAAAATATGAAAAATACGCTTCAGAAAAGAAGAGAATTCCCAACCAGACAAAGGGTTAATAGCCATTAAAGAAAACTTCACTGCATTAAAGTAATAATCGTCTTCATATTTTATTATGCATTTCATCAAAATAGAAGATCCCAGGCCCCATGCATACCATTTGCCAGGGTTGCCAAAACAAACTAAAAATACGATAATATTACGATTTTATGATTCTACAAAGCAGCAATGGAGCCAGAAATCTCCGTATAAATTCGTTTCATGTTCTTGTCTATAGTTATAGAGAAGTACTAAGCGTGTTTGTAGAGTGCAGAAATTCCACCACCAGTGTAAATTATAAGCAGTCCGGAATTTATAACTAGTAATCATGAGAAACGGAAAATGGAAAATGTTGCGGCAATCAATCATGCAATTTAGACCTCCATGCATGATGAATCAAAATTCTTTAAATTACCGTGAAATTTTACAGAACCCATATCAGCCAACATTAGGTAGCGTGATTCTTATATTTCACTTTCCAGACCCATTAAAATGTTCTCTCGAAATACTCATTAAGCAACAAGACTTTGCTAAACAAAATCAAGAAGAAACAATATTCTTTAAAAAAAATCATAACGAAAAGGAACCCTTTCATTCTTCAGACAAAAAGAATGACAAGAAGGGTAAGTGTAAAGAAAGCTGAGCTTACCAGAAATTGAAGATATAGGATTTGATTTCTCTTGCCAAATTCTCAGATCGAAAGCAAAGTGTTTTACAAGGGAATTTTCCCCTTCCTGGTGGCGAGTGGCGACTACCTTGTTTTTATTCTTTTAATTATTTACTTAGAATATATTGTTTCTTTAAACAATAAAGAAAGATAAAAGAAAGATAAGGGTGACTGTTTCCGTAACAGTAAGTAAACAACACGCTTACTACCTAGTTACTGGCTTCAGTTTGATTTTCTGGTCTTCTACTTTCTTTGGGCTTTGGCCTTTGGGCTGTTCTAAAAATGAATTAGCTGGATTTTATATTTCATACTTTCACTTTGCATCACTAATGAGATTGTAGGAGTGAGATGAGATATTGTAATAGTAATATTAAAATCGATGATAATATATTTGTTTGAATTCGATAAAAGTATTATAAAGGTCTTTATATTAAGAGTCAAATTGTATTTTATATCTCTACTAAAAAAATATGTAAATTAATCATTATACATTAGATCAAAAAACAAATTGATCTTTTTGTTAGAAATTTCATTCATTTTTGCTGTTAAAAAATGGTTCTTGTACATCAGCATGAGGCATATATGGCACACCACATGTAATGTCTAGTAATTCCATTAGCCTAGCTAGTTTTTAACAATAAAAGTAGATTAAATTTTTAATAGAAATAATCAGTTTATTCTTTAATTTAACGTACAATGACTAATTTAACCATTTTTTAACTAAAGGGTGCAAAATCCAATTTGACTACTAACACAAGAAACTCCATGATACTTTTTATCGTTTGGATTCAAATGCATCAATAGTGGTGCGATTAATAATAAAATAAAAAATTATATTAGATAAAATATACATATGTAAAATGTAGAATATATTATTAAAACTAAAATTAAAATTTATTTATTTTAAAAATAAATTAAGAAAACAAAAATTGAATATTTTTAACAATAATATATTTTATTATTTAATATTTACATGATTACTTATTTTTATTGATATATTAGTTAAATAATAAACTATATTTTATTAGCTTATTATATTATATTAAATATAAATTATTTTATTTTTTAAATGAAATAAATTAGAAGCAACTTTCATTATTCATTATTTACACAGTTTAAATTAGTAAAAAGGACAAATTTGGAAAAATACTTTCCAGTGGCAGAGCATTTTCTTTACTGATGCACAGCCCTCGGTCAAAATATTTGGGTCTAGTGATAATTGGGATGCTCCAATTGGATTGTTGCTATGCGATACAAAGGCGGAACAAGGGTGTGTTTGGGCTAAGAAGTTAAAAAATATTTACAATTAAAATAATGTTTGATAAATATTATATATAAATTACGAACAAAATTATACATAAAAATATATACAAATTTTATAAATAAAAAATTTACATAAAAATTTAATGTACCTAAAAATACATATGACAATATATAAATGCGTTATAGAAGAATGCATAAGATTATGCATAAACATGTAAAAAAAATACGAAAATATATACATAAAATAATATTAACATCAAGATATTCATAAAAATATGCATAAAATTATTATACTTATTATCCTAAAGAAATGAATTTATCATCATAAATAGTTGATGACTATATATATTGTTAGGAATCGACCCGATTAAGCAACGAACAAATAAAATTAACATAATAAATTGAGAAATTGAACACACAAATTTAACGTAGAAAAATCCTCCAAAAAGGATAAAAAACTACGGGCAAAGATAATTTTACTATAATGGCAAAAGAACAAAGAGTACAAAAGATGGAGATAATAACTAAACCCCGAAAACCCGAAAACAAAGAACCCTTAAAACGTAAACACAATATTCTCTAAATGTGTTATGAGTTCTAATCTCTAATGAGTGTAATTTCTAAGGTTGTAAAAGAGCCTATTTATAGGCTAAATTCAAAGGTCAAATAATAATAAAATAATCTAAACTAATCAGTGTTTGATTGAAACAAATAAACAGAGTTTAACTAAAAGATTATTTCTCAAATTTGACTGAAATAGGAGTCATTCTTAACAAATCTCCACCTTCACTCATATTTCCACAACACCATATTTGCCAAAGCTCGTTACAAGCTTATCTTGAACTATGCAGGGAATTAACTGAGTTGAATCTGCGCTAAGAAGCTGGAAGATTTCTAGTCTTCGACTTGTACACTGCCAAATCAAAACTAACCCAAGTCTGATTTTCACGAACACAATGCTCTAACTTTTCAAAACTTGCATCCAAAAGAGAACCTCTCTCTTCAACGAAACGGTAATTCATTTTTCCATCCTATGACCAAGTTGCCTAAGTTCCAAACGAGTTGACTTCGACTCCGTAACAGACGAGAGACATCTGATTTCACCAGTCACTATAGAACCTTCTAGAATATAAAGACTGCCGATTCTTTTACCTTTTAACAAAACGAAAGCTCCACGAGATACTTTAATGCTGCTCGACTCGATGTTGATTCTATATCCTTTCAAGTCTAAAATACTCAAAGAGATGAGATTCTTTTGTAAATCAGATACATACCTAACATCTGATAGTGTTATAATCGTCCTATTGTGTATCCTAATTTTAATGGTACCAATACCAATTACCTTACTAGATGAATCGTTTCCCATGCGCACAACTCCACCTTCAATCGAACTGTATGTGGAGAACCATTCTCTATTGGGACACATGTGGAAAGAACATCTCAAATCTAGGATCCACTCGGACGTAAGCTTGGAGTTATCGCTCGTTGACACTAACAATAAATCATCACCGCTTTCATCGGCCAAAATAGCACCAGCTACATCTTCCTCGTTACTCTCAGCAGCTCTTTTATTTTGCAGTTTATAACAATCTACTTTGACGTGACCTAACTTTTTACAATAGCGACACCTTTTGTCTCGTTTCTTTGATGCTACCAAAACGGAAACCTGCCTATCTGCCTTGTTATCCAAATGAAGCTCATTGTTGAGTTTGTCTCTACTCAACAAATGACCATTCACATCTTTGAACGAGAGTTTGTCTCTGCCATAAATCAGGGTCTCCCTGAGAAACTTGCATGAAGGGGGTAAAGAGCACAATAATAGCATAGCTTGATCTTCATCATCAATATGAACCTCAAAGATCTTTAAATTATTTAAAAGAGTAATAAATTGACTGATGTGATCTCTAAGAAGCTTACTTTCATTCATGCGAAACGTAAATAGACGTTGTTTCAATATTAAATGGTTAGCCAGAGACTTGGTCGCATAAAGAGTTTTTAACATTTTCCATAATACGGATGAGGTCTTCTCCATCAATACCTCCTGCAATACCGTATTCGCGAGGCACAACTGGATTGCAGATAAAGCCTTTTCATCAAGTTCTTCCTATTCTGTTTTATTTAGATTCTCAGGCTTTTTCCCGGTAACAACATTTTTCAAACTGGATTAAACTAGAATTGCCATCATCCGAAACTTGCCACAGATTGAAATTTGTCTCACCATCGAACTTCTCAATTTCAAATATTGTTGCTGCCATATTTGTATAGGCTGATCTATGAAAATTGAACTAACTCTGATACCACTTGTTAGGAATCGACCTGATTAAGCAACGAACAAGTAAAAATAGCTGAAGAAATTGAAAAATTGAACACACAAATTTAACATGAAAAAACTCCTCCAAAAAGTATAAAAAACCACGGGTAAAGATAATTTTACTATAATGGCAAAAGAACGAAGAGTACAAAAGATGGAGATAATAACTAAACCCCGAAAACCCGAAAATAAAGAACCCTCAAAACGTAAACACAAAATTCTCTAAATGTGTTATGAGTTCTAATCTCTAATGGATGTAAATTCTAAGGTTGTGAAAGAGCCTATTTATAGGCTAAATTTAAAGATCAAATAATAATAAAATAATCTAAACTAATCAGTATTTGATTGAAACAAATAAACAGAGTTTAACTAGAAGATTATTTCTCAAATTTAACTGAGATAGGAGTCATACTTAACATATATCATGCATTATAAAAATAAGAGTTATATATTATATTCATACGTAAATTCAATACATCAAGTTTATTTTGTAAATCGACAATTATAAATAAATCATATTTATACTGTACATATATTAATAATACATTTATAAAAAGCGTATACATCATGTACATACGTCAAAATAATAAATTAGATATAAAATTGACTTTACCAAGTCATATAAAACATAGAATCTTAAAATTAACGACAGGATGAGAAACAAAGTTATTTGATTGACACTTTTGCAATTTAAAAGTTTTAAGAGTTAAAAAAATCGAAGGATTAAAATTGATATTTTAAAAGGCAAAGAAGAAATAAAATGGGAAGTACTTATTTAAAAATTGAATTTTCAAAGTCCAAAATGCAAGAGATTAGGATCATCTCTTTTCTCTTAAACCGATGCGTTCTATCAAAACACTTCGATTGTTAGCAACGAAAACTTACAATAATTAACTACAAAATTTTAAAAAAGAGTAAGGCAAAACAACAACAGAACAGAAGGAAATATTAATGTCAATAATGTTAGATAATAAAAAAAGATTTAAATTAATTATATTTTTACGTTAAGTGTAATTAATGTTATCATTTTTCATCATAGTTGTCTTGTTATCGTTATTCAACTACGTGTAGGAGTTTTAACCTTTGAAAACTATATTTGAGAGGTTCAATTGAGAGTTTTTCTAGAATTTAAGTTTATATATATATACATAAAAAGAAAAAATGAAAATTTGGAGGTAATATTGTTGAGAGAAATAACCACAAACTTCAAATATAAATAGTAAGACGAACATAAAAAATATCGAAAGAAAAATAAAGAAATCAGAAAAAAATAAAATGAAACCCAACAATTATGAGAATCGAGGTTTTAAAATCAAACTTTTCGATCAAAAATTCTTTTCTCTTTTTAAATTTCAAAGGGATAAAAATTAAAATTTTATATCAAACTCAATGCTCATAAGTATTAAGATTCCACCTTCAAATAAAAAAAATATCTTAAAAATAACTTTTTGTGATAAAGTAATAAAAATCACTATTTTCATATAAAACCCAATATCATTATATAAAAAAAATAAATACTTGAACGATGATAGGAAAATATCTTTTTGTATTTTTCTCCTACAAAATAAATAAAAATAAATGAAAAGCAATTGAATCCCAACCACATGTTAATATATATTTTATTTACATGTATCCAGTGTAAGAAATTGCGTGCATGTGAGAAACATGTGCACCGTTGGTTTCCTTTGGATCACTATTTAATTCCTTTATTTGTCTAGCTTTTGCTTACAAGTGGGTTTGTAATTTAAGTGACACCGTTAATATATGGGTAATTTTGAGCCCCAAAAGGACTGTCCAGTGTCGGATCCAATAAAACCCGAAAATTTCCTCCCCCATTTCCCCCATTATATAGTTTAACCCAAAAATATTGCACCCTCACTTCAATCTCACACTCGTCGATCCCCTCCTGTCTTAATCCCACACATCTCTCCATTGATATACATTACCCCAGGCAGCTAGCTATCTAGCAAATCATTTTTTACATATCCGCGAACTATACATATTATTAGCAGTGTTTTTTGGGGAAAAAAACGGTGGATCGAAGGCATGGAAAACGTCCGCTTCCATCCGAAACATCGGAGGAGAAAAGCAAAGGACGCGATGAATTTGCAGCAGCCGCAACTTCATGGACTGAATCCGCGGATATGACAGCCATGGTTACAGCTCTTACTCAAGTGATGGGAAGCGATGAACAGCTTAGCTTCCAACAATCACCGACGCCCTCATCAGTACAATCTGAAGCGAAAAATGAACCTGCAGTTCAAGATCAAGGTATATATATACACATCTATGGCTACAGTGAAAGATTTAGCTATTTAAAGGTAGGTGTAGCAACTAGGGTTGCATCCGGAAAAGCAAACAGATAAAAAAAAAGAATTACGTGGTAAAGATGGGATTGTCAACATTTTTTAGCCGGTTGTGCTCCTTTTGTCTGTCGTCTTTCTGATATTAACTTGATATTGTTCGTAGCAGTCATGATCCATCTCTTTCTCAAGTTTTCCTTTCTTTTCTTCTGGTCCTTCAAAATCCCCCCCCCTCTCTCTATATATACATGTGAGAGAAAGAGATCTACCTGTCCCGATTTTACCTTTCCTTTTCCTTATAGTCTGCAAGCGACTACAGGCTCGTCAAGAGACGAAAATGGAAATAAATGGTGTCTCCACGCTAGGGTTAGTCAAGTTCAATGTATCCAGCGGCTAAGGCCAAGCCTACTTTCCGTAAACAAGTTTCTCTCTCTCTCCGCCAATAAAATAAAAATTAGTGTACTGTACAGCGTTTACACTATATTTATATATATTCTTTCATGCTAGCTTTTTCTAACTTTTGTTTCTAATATACATGTCGATTGGATTGTAGATAATTCCAGTTTTCTGGTCGAATAGCAAGCTAGATGTAACTTCTTCTTATCTATATGTTTACTATTGGATAAGCCATAGGTATTCCCGATTGTCAAAATTTTCAAAGAAAGAAACAAACAAAAAACAAAAGCTGTGGTCAATTACGTGGGATGCTTTCATTCCTTTTTATTTTCTTCTTTGACCTTGTGAACTTATCATTCCATTTCCAATCTTACATTCTTTGCTTTTAAACTGTGCCTAACTTTGAAAGTAACTAGCACTGATACAAATCTGGGTTTCTAGTTTCTTTACACCAGTTTTCCCTTTTTTTCTTTTTCATAATTCCTTGACGTTATGCGTTGTAAGCTCGATTTATAAGTTTCTTCTGCTAAAACACTAACTATAACAATAGATATCTTTTAGCTGGCTACTACTTATAAACTTGTTAGCTGACTATTGGAAGAGAGAAAGTAGTGATATAAAATATATTGAACCGTCATGATTGCATGTATATTTCCTTCTTTTTCATTGCATTTGCAAAAGGTATAGTGAGAAACCATTGATCACAAGTAGTGCAATTGCTTGTTAGCATGTTTTTCTTTTTTAATTTACCAACATTTCAGCAATTAAGAAAAGGAAACAAACTTTGGTGGCCAAGTTGCGACATAAAACTACTTTCAATATACATTATGTTATTAACATATGGTTCTAATAGAGCACTACCTAATATCCCACTACTTTGCTGGTTTCCGTTTGTGCCGTGATTGCATGCAAAATACCATGCAGAACTATATAAAAATATTATATGCTAAAAATTAATAGTGTTATTTTCCTTTTTTGCTTTTCTTATATCATAAACCTGGCTAAATTTGGAATTATTTTGTATGTGCTAAATATTGAAGGATGAGAGGCGATTGGTAAACTTCTTTGACACTTGTAAAAACTTTGTGCTATATATTATGCTATGTCATGTCTTCATCCATTGCCTTTTTGCATGTGAAGAAAACACGAGGAAAAGACATTACAGAGGAGTGAGGCAAAGGCCATGGGGCAAATGGGCAGCAGAAATTCGTGATCCAAAGAAAGCAGCCCGAGTGTGGCTTGGCACTTTTGACACAGCTGAAGATGCAGCCCTTGCATATGATAGAGCTGCTCTCAAGTTCAAAGGCACCAAGGCAAAGCTAAATTTTCCTGAACGAGTCCAAGGGAATAGGGAGGTGAGCTATTTAACTGGCCCCGGAGATTCAAGCACGGTCCATTCTGCACAAAATCCTACGCCTGTAGTTGCACCTTCATCGTGGTCTCAGGACTCATACCCTCACTTGTTTCAATATGCACAGCTGCTTTCAAGTAGTAATGATGCTGATATCTCATATTACACTTCCAATCTCTTCAATTTCAATCAAGAAGAGCCTTTCTCTCAATTTTCTTCAATGTCAGCATCATCCACCCTCTCATCACAATACTACCACCAAGACCTCACAAGATTTTCAACAAATTATGACAGCTCCTCTGGTCCTGATTATCCTCACCACTATGGGAAGGACTTCGATCCTAGTAACAGAAGCGAGTAGACAAGTTTAGCTTCTCAAGCTCTACATCAAGGTTCAGGAGGGCATCCTAAATTCTACTATATTTGCACCGATCAAAGAAATAAGAATGCCCCCATTGCAAGTCCCTTGCTCCCTCTCCTTAATCTCTACATATGCGCTTACTGATTTCTTCAATTCTTATGACAAGCATGCATGATTTCAACTGGTGCCACTTTTTGTAAAAGAATTACATATATACACTGTAATTCACATTTATGAATAGGGAGTGGGAGGATGATTCATATCCCTATCTCAGCACCATGATTTTCAAGTTTGATGATTTGTTTTGTTTCTATATTAATGTCTTCTTAATGCATCAGAAGGAAGGAGGAGAAAGACATAAAGGTTAGCTTCCAAGTTTTTCTTGATATCTTTTGATGTAAACTAGCTAGAGAAGATCAGTTTGCTTTAATTATTGTCACTATTTCAAGTAATTTAAATAAATATATATATATATTCTTTTTCTTGTGAGAAATATAGTAGTTGGTGATAATGCAAGTGGAGAATTTACTTGGAAGAATATATAATATTATTCCAATCTTCAAAAGGTACTTTCTTGGAAGAGTAGTTCCTCTCCAATAAACTTAATTAAGTCTTTTACTACTTTTGTCTAAACCTTTTAATCTAAGCTAAGGTGGCGCTCTTCACATCTAGTATGTATAAATAATTATATATATATATATATATATATATATGTTATTATTTGATATTAGTGAAATCTTTTCATTGCTTCATAATAACGAATGCTTAATGTACCGATACATATATCATTTTTAGTAGTTATTTTTATTGAAGTTATGGGAGGTTCTTGGAATAGCTTTACTTGTTTTAATAACAAAACCTTGAGGTAAACGTAGCTGATTATATTTAAAATATAAATATGTAAAATGATTTTTTTTTCTTCTCCAATTTTATAGAAAAAATAATTTTAATTTTTTATTTAATTTCGCTTTTTTTAGTTTTAAAATTGGTGTTTTTTTTGTCAAATAATCTCAACCCAGGTGAAAAAAATTAACATTTATGTTAATTTTACTAACATTGCATACACATGGTATTGCCAAGTGGATGACACATGATCATTTAATTATTTTTTTAAAAATTTAAAAAATTCAAAAATATATATGAAAAATATTTCTAAAAAATAAAATAATTAAAAAATAAACATATTTTTAAAATTAATTAAATCTTGGCGTGTCATCTAAGTGGCAATCCATGTGTATGCAATGTCAGTAAAGTTAACAAATTTTAGGAGATTTAAATGAAAATGTAAGTTTAAGGGTGAAAAAAATCACCTTAAAAATAAGATAAAACAATAATTCAAAACTTAAAAAATAAAAATAATAACAAATGTATTTAAATCTTTCAAATCTTAAGATTATTTTATTAATTTTTTGTTTTCTTACTGCACTCTAAACAAAACATTTGTCATTGAATCCTATTTATGGAGTGTATCAAATAATTTAGTACATTTACGTATCACCCGTTTGCATGCGTCCATGACCATAAACAGATGCACAAAATTAACGAATTGGAAAATTTGACATATTATCCTTCATAGAATGGCCTGTAGTAATTGCGTGCCTGATTTTACTGTTGATAGATCGCGATTTCTCTTATAATGCTGTCAAATATATCTTCAAATTTTACATGAACTACATCGTAAATTTATAAGATGTTAAAAGATGTATTAGATTATTATACATTCATGAAAAAAATTATGTAATAAATTTATAAAAAAATATATGAAAATAAATATAATTTTGATTGAAATAATAATATCATGAAAAGAAATATTTTGAGATCTTAAATTTAAATCTTATTATGTGAATTTATTTTTGTAAATTACGTGTAAAAAGACAAAGTACTCTCAAACTTATGTTTGTGTTATAAAAATATTAAATTTTTGATAATTTCATAATTAAGTTGGGATCTAATTAAGGATGATATTAACTCAATTAAAATTTTAAATAGTAATACAAATTCTCGTGATTTTAAAAAGTAGTATTAAAAAATATATATACATATATATTATCGACTTAAAATGTTGCATTTCCTAAACATGAAGATAAGCCAATGGGAGAAATTAAAATATATTCTGCAACAAATTTTACTTAATTTTTTTAGGAAATATTCACAAACATGTGCAACTAGCAAACTATATATGTAGAAAGGGTACATATTGTAATGGTAATCGATTAAATTAAGGTGATTTAAAAAAGGTATCTCATAATTACTAGTAGAAATTAAGTTCCCAATGAACAATGTCCAGATGTAGTAGTTGACTGCAGGAAGCAGCTATGTTAGCTCCTCGGGACTTGACGAAATTCGAAGCCACTTCGGACTTTGCCAATAAGCTATGGGTAGCAAATTAGGCAATCAATCTTTCATATTCTTTTGACCTTTATATCATAGAGTTGGATAAATATGTCATGAAGGCTTTTTGTTAAGTTGGATAGAATGGACGCTTTTGATCAAATGTACGTTGAATGGGTCCAAATAAATACTAATTAATGAAGTTTGAACTTGGAATCTACCTTTTTCAATCTTTTGTATATAAAATAAAATACTTATAGCATAGGATAGAAGTAAAGTAATGATGATAAAACATCAAGGGAACATTTGTATCTTAATTTATACCAACTCCGTTGTTCGATTCTTAGCTACTATATAGATAGATATCTATAGCAGATGAACATGGTCCTCACGTTGTTTGCTTTTCTTCTTATGCTTGGTTTGGATGATGATGCCATCCTCCTTATTTTACCAATGGATTATTTCCAAGGGTTGATAGATCATGATTAATCTGTTAAAAGAAAGAAAAGATGCAAGTCGTGAAAGATATTGGTCCCACATAATGCTTTCCAATCAAATAGGAATAGGAGTTCTATCAATCAAAATCAAAGGGGGTCACTTCACGTCCTATATGTATAAGATATGTGCAATTAGGCGCCTGCCTGCATGTTGCATTTAGTTTTTATCAATATGAAATTATCCGCTTTATTCATTTTCAATCCTGTTAATCATTTTTATTTTTATTTTTCTTACATATGAGATGTAATTATCAAGGAAATTTGAATTTGTCCGAGACAAATAATCAGAACCGCCCAAGAGATGTCATTAATAATATCACATGTTTAGTATCCTCATTACACGACAAGTACTTTTCTATGGATTTTAGTAGTGGAAATATTAAGAATGTTTTTCAATTTATTAGATTACTTACTAATTATTATTATTATTTTCAATGTTATTGCAACCTTAAATATTCTCCTTTTCAACTTGAAGCCCATTTGCTCCTCTTTACCAAAGTGGGCAAGTGCTTCAAGTGAACCCAAAAGTAAAAAATCTTTTTTTCTTTAAAAAAAAAAAAAAAACAGCTCAAGGAGGGTCCACATTAATTATTAAATAATAATTAAAAATATAACCCGCATGAGAATTTTGAGTTCTTTGCATGCTTTGGAACATGGGGTGATGTGTGTCCAGATAATTTTAACTTGAAATGTTTGAATGAAATATTTAATTTAATTACTAAAATACAGATTTTTTTGTCCTGAAGAAAGCGAGATCCAAGTATATTTTTTTTATGAAGTTTATAAGTTCAATTCTTGGACATTTCCCCCATCAGGTGTAAGAAAAGAGATGATTCGGACTTGAACATAAGATATGATGTCAACAATGACTTAAACAACAAGTCAAAAATTTTGTTTATGTTTTGACAACTATTTTTATTGTGTTAAAAACTTATATGTATTTTATTAATGGTATATGATTCATTTATAATTAAATAATAAAAAATGCATTATAAATGCATAAGTATAAATATAAATATAAATGTAAGGAACGAAGACGTAATTTTTATGATAGATTAATCACAAATAGAATGACAAAGGACTTGCACTCAAATTTATCGTTAGTGAAATTTCATAAACTAAATATATGCTTAAATAAAATAAGTAACAAGAACAAATTTGTGACCCTACTTGTAAACGAGATAACAATCATTATTCTGAAAGATGTCGGTTTTAATGATGAATTGACCATTAAACAAAACGCATGCAGAAACCGAAGTGGGCCTTGGCCTAGTTGCTGAAGAAAGGTAGGTTTAGTGGGCCACCCAGGATCCTCCAAAGCCCAAGAACTCACAAAACGACACCGAAAAAGCAAAAAAAAAAAAAAAAAAAGGGGAAAGAGAGAAGGTTCTTGGCATGGAAATTCCGTAAGCCGCGTGAAAAATGACGTGAGGGTGCGGCTCCTCTTCCCGATGCCACGACAAAGACTCTTTTCAATTCAATAGGAGGTAGGGGACCATACAAAATGCATTGCATTTTCACCATCCTGACGTGGCCTACCATGCTTTCGGCTTCTGCTCGTCAATTTTTGCGGCTTCTCATCTCTCCGGCTCTCTTTTGTCCCTTTCTTGCTTTTTTATACATAAATATTCTCTCTCTCTCTCTCTCTCTCTGTACGTATTTCTAATTTTTTTCGAAATATTAGTAATCATTCGATTTTGATAAATTTTATTTTATATCTCTTACACATTATTTAGTACAGCTTTAAAGTCTTTTAAATTTATTTTTATTATTTTAAATGAATATTATTTATTTTTATATTATAAACAAATAAGTAACTTGTGAATCAAAACTATGTTCAAATAAATTATTAATATCTAAAAATTTTTTCTTAGTCCTGGCATCAGGCCATCACAATATAAAGTTGAACTATTATGATCTGTCTTAATTCCTTCGGAAAATTCAGACCCTGCCAGCCCGCATGCAGATCAAACTCGGACCGAGGCTTTTCTACTATCCATGTAAATTTCGTTATTCATAGTATTATTAGAATTTAAAAAAAAAAAAAAGTTGAAATGATGTGATCGTCATTCCTTTTCTTATTTGTAATCTATTCGAACTGATTTGATGAAAACGATTGGGTGCGGCTTCGTTTTGACTAAAGTGGCAAAAATATTTTTCTCTGTTCATCATGCGGTAGAGGAAAAAAGGTAGGAAATAAAGAAAATCATGCAACGATGATTACAAAAGGACATGCGTGAACGAAACACTGGCAAAAAGAGAAAGCGAAAAGCAAATTGGCAAGTGATAATCTATCATTTAGATATGAAATCATCATGAAAAGCTCGCTTCTCTGTTTATCTAAGCGTGTTATGAACTATAAAGAAATGGGTGAAGGAGATTGGTTTTGAGCTTTTGTAAATTTAAAAATATAATATTAGATTATGATGTGAATGGAAAATAAATTTATGAATATATTTACAAAAAAAAATCGATATAAAAATGAGCTGAAATAATGTTGAAAAAGTATAGATAAAAAATAATTATTTCTTTTAAATAATATAATTTATTTTGTTAATAATAATATTATGATAATTATTATTTGAATTAAGATTCAAATGATAAATAACATTAACTCAATCAAAGGCTTAAAATAAAAATCTTGCAAACTAGTCATTAGCCTAATGATAATAGATTTGATTTGTTATTAAGTTAATTTTGGTCAATCCATATGTCTATCCTATAAAAGTTTTATGTTGTTATAATTATGATATGAAAAAGAATTAGTATATAAGGGTTAAATATAAAATTAGTACCTGAATTTGTTAGCTTCTTCAAAATTGGTACTTATAATTTTTTTGTCTCAAATTAATACTTGAATTTATTTTCCGTCCACTATATTGGTACTTGACACTAACGCCGTTAATTTTTTTACTGACGTGGCAGTACATGATTGGCCATTGCTGCCACATCAACAAAAAATTAACAGCGCTAGTGTTAAGTACCAATATAGTGGACGAAAAAAAATTCGAGTATCATAAATACTAATTTGAAAGAAATGAACAAATTGAGATACAATTTTATATTTAACCTAAGGTCTAACTTTATAAATAACATATCATAAATATGAAATTATATGAAACTATAAAACCAACCAGAAATGAATACAATATAGGGGAAAAACACAATTGCCGAAACTGGTCTAAATCTAATCTGAAGTTGTCTTTCTGCTTCATTATTATTATTATTTTTATTTAGCTTTTTCGGAGCTTCCAATCCCAACTAAACATGGGAAAGAATAAAGTGTTACTATTGTTTGGCATCTAGCAGTTAATATTGAAAAAAAAAAAATTTTATTGGGGAGACGCTTTAAATAACGAATCAAAGTTTGAATGGAGTATAAATTGTTAATTGATCTCATGTAAAGGGGATTCGGTTCTTTTATTGAGACACGTTGATTTGATTTTTGAATAATATAAATTTTATTTTTAGGTGTATATATTCAATTTTACTTCTAGATTCTTGTCTGATATTTATAAATTTTTGGTACAACTTTTAGGTCTATTGCGGAAATGTTTTGATGGCTTCAAATTCATGCCCACACTACCATTTAAACTTTTTTTTTTGTTGAAGGACAATTAATTCTTTTATTGAGTGAAGTCTTTAAAGTGTCATTTAAAACGTTGATATCCAAACCTTGAATAATAAAAGTATTGTTTCGAACCTTAGACAATTATTCATTCCAAATTAATTTAAAACTATAAAAAGTTTAGAAATTATAAATAATCTTTTTAAAATATTCTAAAATTTTGAAAATAATTTCAAAATATAATATTTTTAATTTTTTTAATAACTTTTATACATTCAAAGTTAAAAAAAGTTTAAATTAATAATTTTTATATTCGAACTTTGTATATAAATTATTATTAATAAAAATCAATAATAATATCCAATCACATTTTAACCTCTTTCAATTGTTTTCCTGAAAATGATGGTTTATTCAAATCCTCTATGATATATCTATAGTTGGTGTCTTAACGGTGTAATTCTTTGTGCAGAGGTATTTTACCAGCCTTGGATCTCTTTACTAGTAAATACTAAAAGTAATACTTTGGTGGGGGTAAGTTCATGCCATTAGGTTGCCATTTTCATAGTCAATTTTCGATTACATTATTGCCATTATCAGTATTGTTTAGGATCATGCCATTAATAGTTTTGTTAATAATCTGTATATTCGAATAATTTTTATTAATAATTTATATATTCAAAATTCGAATAACAACATTATTAATTCAATTTTTCAATTGAATTTTTTAAAATTCTAATATATCAATAAAAATTTAAAAATTTAGAAATTGATTTATTTATACATTTTATATTTTTTAAATAATTACTTATTTTTTTTTTAAAATAGTTTTGAGTTAATCTGGACATATAATTTGTCTAGATTCAAATGAACATGTAATTTTTATTAATTATTTTATATATTTTTTAAAAAATATATCACATCAGCATCTTTTCATGTGGCATGTCATGTATCATCTCTTGATTGGTATCATCAGCTACATTAGCCTCTTTAACAGTCAAATCGGTTAACTAACAATTTCTACTAATCAAATGGTCATTAAGGACTCAATAAGGTACACTTGTTTTAAAGGTCTAATATAATATTCTTAATAATTACATTCTTTTTTTTATTTTATCATTACAATTGCATTTAAATTTAAATACACATCTTAATGTTATAATAACTAATTTTATCATTACCGCTATTTTTGAGTAGTGCGATAATTAAAAGGATTGCATAATCTAAAAGAATCCTTAGAATCCAATGCCACCCTAAGTTAATGTTAAATATTGTAAACACCCAAAAATTATCTGGACACGTTAATAGAATAAATCTCAACTGGACAATTAGATGTATAATTTTAGTTGGGCTACGGACCAGCCCATTTTCTTGATTGGTTAGATATTAAATTGAGTTTGATATTTGAATATTCAATTGGGCCTTAAACCTAATTTGTTAAAGCCTATTAGTTTGAGTTTAAGCCCAATTTGTCAAATGAGCATACGGTTCCAAAATTGAAAAACAAGGAATTGGGTAGTCAGGGGATGATTATGTAGCTTCGGAGGTTTGAGATAAGAAGAGTCTAAAGGTATTTATTCTAAAATGTCTATTTCTATTCCCTACCTTAAAACTTAGCCTCATTACAACTTTTCAAAAGACCAATTAATTTGAATTACCATTTCTACTACAAATTTAATATATGAACGCATTACTTAAACTTAAGAATTACTACTTAGCTTAATTAAGGGAAACAAATTGATTGGAAAAGATTAAATACATATTAAATTAGGGGAAGGAATTTAGTTCATCTTTTTGTTAGCTTATTAATAATTCTTTTTAGTATTTTTTTTAAAATTTATTACAAAATATCTAAATTCGGAAAATTCAAGACAAATGTATATTTTTAATTATTTTTATGCTCAACTTACAATTTTTTGCAAATTTTTAGTAATTTTATGCAACGAAAGAAAAACTAGATTCAAAGGCACTTTGAGAAGATCAAATTGCTGAAGCATCCTTCAAAAGCATTTGTCATATAAGGGAAACTTGATTATTTAATAGCCATGGACGCCCAAAAAGATTTGTCTTGGACCCATACAATTAATTAACCCAACTCTCAATTGGGAGTATTAAAATTTGACAACTTGATGCAGAGAAAGAGACCCAGAATGTTCAATGTGAAGAGAACTGATCCAAAAAAGGGAGAGCAGCCCAAACTATCCCAAATTACTGCCCAAATCAGCTATTTTAAGTTGATTTCAATAATTATAAAGCAACCCCTAATCTTCTTCATAAAGCTGTTCCAACCCTTCCACTTTTTAAACCTTCTATTTTCAAGCCCCTCATCCTACAATCAAGGGCCGGTCATGGGAAGAGAAAATCAAGGCTCTCCCATGCTATTATAAATAGCCACCCTCATTCTTTTCCCGAAGGAAGCAATTCACTCACCTCTCATCCATTTCTCTCATTCTCTCTTCTCTCATTCGCTCTCTTATTTTCCCATTCCTATTTTCGATTGCTTCCCTCTTGAAAAAGAGAGTTTTGCAAGTCCTTGGAGCAGCAACATTCAGCATCTTGAAGGCCTTTGATTGACAAAACAAAGTAGAAGGAGGAAAGGGGACACACACTTGTCTAAATTTAGAGAAACACTGGCTTTATCTTTTATTCCTTTATCTTTATTCTTTTTAACTTGTTTTAAGATTACGAACATGTTCGCTAATTATTTTGATGCTTCCGATTTAATTAAAATGATTTAAATTGTATTCGTGTTAGATTTAAATTGTATTCGTGTTAGATTGATCACATTTTGTCTGCTAAAATTATTGAAATTATGTTATTGGTTAATTGTTCATTTAAATAAAAGCACGTGTATGTTATTCTTGCATTATAATTGTGAGATGACAAATGAATTAATTATTTAATCGGATTGAAATTATAATTAATTGACATATTATCTAAATGGTGCATGTTTAATCTTTTTAGGATAAAACAGATTAAATGAATGATAATATTAACCGACATTATTACCTTGCATAACCAAAAGATTGATATGATTAAATTTACTTCACTATAGAAATATATTGCTACTTCACTATATTCACTATATCTTATTTCTGGTAATGAAAATTATTTAATCAATTTAACATAAACATGTGCTAGAAAGGTTTAATAATTTAATGAGTATGATTGCATGAGTTAACAAAGAACCAAGTTGCCATGGAATTATATGTAGCATCATGAACATTGTTTTAATGATTCTAAATTAAAGAACAAGATTAGTCTAACATATTAATGTCATATTGATTAAACTCTTTAAAATCTTGCATCTACCTTGTGTTACAATTTAGTTTAATTTGTTACTTAGTTTAGTTTAGAAAATAGTTCATTCCCTATGGAAACGATACTCGATACTTATCACTTTATTACTTGTCACGATTGTGTACACATGCACATTTTTGTTGTTCCAGAGCGAAAGTATGAGAAAAACAATGAGTAAAATATTTTTATTTTCTTTTAAGTTAATACCCCAGCTAAGAAGGGGTGAGCTATGTATGGTAGTAGCAAAGAACTCACTAAGTTTACTTGAACTTACAAATGTTTTGGTCTATAATTGTAGGGCTCAATAGGAACTTGAGGAGGGATGTAACACCTCTAACCCATCTCTGTCATCAAAATAGGATCATGGGCGTTACCAACCAATCACACCATTTAATTACATCATAAGTAAAACTGCAAGCTAATTATTTATCACATCGTACAGAGAGTAATACATGTTAATTTAATACTTCCATAATAGTGTTTTATACAATCGAATAATGAATCATGCTATTTCATTCAAAATTAGAGTAAAAATACTTTTACAATTCTTAATACGAGTCTACAAGACTCTATAAATAGTCTAAAAATAAACAGGGACTAATTTGAAATAATTTTGAAAGTTTAGGATAAATTTCAAAAATACCTAAAAATAGGAGTCACACGGCCGTGTGGAACGCCCCAGACCATGTGACTTTCGAAGTTGGGACACATGACTGTCATGTGTCCTAGCCCGTGTGTGTTACACGGCTGTGTGACAAACTGTGTTCCATGTACCTTAAAACTCAAGTTTACCAAATTGTGTTTACTTGGACATTAAACAACCAATTCACCAATCATTTAACCTATTCAAAACACGATTAAACATGCTCAAAACAAACCAAAACAACCATCCTAAGTGCCTAACCAATGTACCCTCATTGGTACCACATTTTATATCTTCAAACATATTAACAAAACATCATCCATTCAAAACCTTTATTGATACCAAATTTGTTCTTTTTCAGTTTTATTTTCACTTTTGTTCGACGAAAGATCTAGTTTGTAGATTCATCAAACTCTTGTGGATTTCTGCGCTTTCAATTCATCAATAAAATTCATGATTTCTCTTAAAATTTTTACTCTTGATTAATTCTTCATGTTTATCATATTTATCAAGTTTATATGGTTTATGGGATCTGTAACACCCCTTAACCCTGAACCATCGTTGGAATAGGGTTACGGAGCATTACCGGAACTACCGGACAATTTACAATTAATACACAATTATTAACAAACATAATATAAAATAAACTTATAGTCCCATATATGGATCTTCGAGATCCAAAAATACAAGTTAAAAGTAGTTCGGGACTAATTCCAATACTCAGAATTTTTTTCGAACATTTTAAAATTTTTCTCAAATATTGGGCTCACACGCCCGTGTGGATTGGAGACACGCCCGTGTGACTTCATGACATGCCCGTGTTGATGAAATGTATGGTTCAACACAGCAGTCGTGGTTTGGGACACGCCCGTGTCCCTTACCCATGGAGCATTCTGACTTTCCTCACACGGCCAAGCCACACGCCCGTGTGCCAGGCCGTGTGGACTCAATTATGAGTCTTAGACACTAAATTATCCTTCCTGCACATTTCAACCAAAAATCAATGTACAATTTATGTAGCAACCAATATGTTTACATATATCAACATATCTAACCATCTTTAAACAATTTATTTACCTATTTGTTCATTAATTATACATACATTAATTAAATTCATAAAAATAAACTTTAGTTAATTCCATTTCATACTTATATTTAATATGTCATATTAGTCCCCTTTTTATACTTAAACCAATTTAAATCATTATTTCACAACCGTCATCATAAGACTCTTATACTTAACATATTCATTACCTACGTACATGCCACCACTATCCAAGGTAAGGTACATAATTAAAATTTCTCTGATGTCGGGGTTGATCTGGATGCTGGACCGAACACTAACTTTCATTTAACCTGCGCACGGAAACAACCGTACGCTGAGTATGGATATACTCAGTAGTATTACCATAATTTAAATTATACAATAACTTATATACATTCAATTTATATTACAATTACTTAATAACTATTTCATACTTTAAATCAAAATATTTAATAATAATAAGCACTATTTCAAGGCTTGTATTTAATCCAATACATACATTATTTCATTATCAAATTTGCATTGAATTTTTCATATCTCATTTTATTAGCTCCTTTCGTATCACATGCAATTCACTAAATTTTATCACTTTATTCAATATTAATTCTATTGCAATTTGTTTTTACTAAAGTCATATTTCAATAACAATTTCAACTAATTAATTTCACATGCCATCACTTACTTTAAACAATTCTTACAACTTTAGCTCATCTTTTAAGATATCGTATCTTAATTTCATTTTCACATATCGAATTCACATTCAAATTATATAATTCAATTATACTATTCTTTTCAATTAAATTCTCACATTATTTATATAATTTCAAATAATTTGTGAACTTTAGTTTCATTTCTCAATCTTACATAATATTTCAATTCACAATTCATCTTTGAACACATTATGAACTTTTTGTTATGCATTCAATCTCATATCACCAATTTTCATATCATAATTTATTTCACAAATTCACTTTCTTATTTCTTTTAATAGCTTTATCACATTCATTCGGAATTTATCATTTCACATAATTACCCCTATTAACTTGACTCGGACCCCGGCAGATACACGGATTCAACCAAACACACCATATTGGCACCCAGTGCCTCATCGGATAGTTCGAAGCAAAGTTGACACCTAGTGTCTCATCGGCCTAGCCGAAGTAAAGGTGGTACCCAGTACCTCATCGAATCTATCCGAAGCAATATGACAATCCAAGTGTCTCATCGACTCGAGGTCGAAGTAACCCTGAACTCTTCCAATCCTATTGTAATGACCCAAAATCCGTGGGCACCAGAAAAGTGTATTGTCGGGCCTCCGTCTTAGAAAATTAAATCCTTAAATAATTATTAGGAATAATTATGACTCTAGTTGTGTGTCTAAATAGGTTTTTAATTAGGTGAAACTAGTTTAAATTAGAAACAATTAGTAGATAAGACTAAATTGAATAAAGTGCAAAAGTTTAATTATAGAATAGAAAAATTATTAAGGGATTAAGTTGGTAATTAACCCAAAGTAAGTGACATGTGTATAAAAGAGAAATAAATGCATGTGTATGTGTACTATTGGTCCAATTGTATTTTATGTGTGTATTTACTTAGAATTTAAGTAATTTTAATTATTTAATTATTTGATTTTAATTAAGTAAATATCTAATTATTTAATTATTTAAATATTATAATTTATTTAATAAATTAATGGAGACAAGTGTATGGCAAGAATTTTGTACATGTGTCATAATATGTATTTATACAAATGTATAGATATAATTAGTTATAATTAGATATTTTATATTCATTAATTAATAAACTAAATAAAAGAAATAAGGTAAATAAATAAAAGAAATAAAAGAAAAAGAAAGATAGAAAAGAACAGAGAAGCTCACGAAACAGAGAAAGAAAGGAAAGAAAGAAAGAAAAAGGAAAAATTGGAGAATTGAAGCTTGAAAGTTAATTTAAGTTAATTAAGTCCTTTCCTTCCTAATTTTGGTATTTTTGAAGCTTTAGAGAAAGATTTTCTTGAATTCATGAGAAAATATTGAAAATTAATGGAGGTTTGATTAGGGTTTATGTTGAAGAAATGATGAAATTAGGGATTAATTTGATAGAATTATAAATTTGAATTGAATTAGGGACTTAATTGTAAAACAAGCCATAAGTTTTGAGTTTTAGGGATTAAATTGAAAGAAATTCAGAATTATGGAAAAATGATGAAAATTTGATAGTTATATGAATATTTAGATGGAAATTGAATAGAAATAAGGTGTGAATTGGTGTTATAAATTTAGTTATTAGCATTTTACATCAAAACAGTTTTGGGAAGTAGCAATGGTCTGACTTTGAAAATTCACTAAAAATTGTAGGAATTGAATTAGAGGATGAATAATATATGAAATTAAAGCTTATTGAGTCTAGTTTCAAGGAAAATTTACGGATATTAATTTGGAGTTTCGTAGCTCAAGATATAAATAATTTAGTAACAGTGACTCAAATAGACAGCTTAACGGTGAAATTATATATATCTTAAAAATGATTAAATTTGCATGTTTAGGCTCATGAATTAAATTGAATTGTGTTATATTGATGATTATAAATTATTATTATTTTCGTAGCTAACAAGGAAAAAGAGGCATCGGTATCGAAAGGAAAAGAAAAGATCGTCGAGGAGTGAACGCGTATTCCGGGTTTGTATTACTATAACTCAAACTATTTATTAAATGTATATTGAATTTTTGAATATGGAATAATTAAGATAAGGTAAGTATTATATTTGAAATTAAACATGAGTATGTGAGAAAATTTATTTATATATGAATTAAAGTGATAGATGTTGAATTGATTGAGTATTGGAAATTTTTGTGGAAATGAAAGTGAAATTGGAAAAGTAAAAATAATACCCTATTAACTTGTCGGACTAGATTTGATACAAATGGCATGCCATTGGATTTGTGATGTGATGAGGAGATTTGTAGCTCGGCCGAGGAGATGATTCTGTTATTATATGCTTCGGTTTATCCGAAGAGGCATTTCATGCCTTACTGGTGTGTTTGGGAGGATATGATATACTGGTGTGTTTGGGAGGATATGATATACTGGTGTGTTACGGAGAATTTCATTATTTTGGTGTGCTTGGGTTGGATATTCTGATGTGTTTGGGTGGAATCCGCGTATCTGTCATAGTCCGAGCCTTGTTAATAGGGTAAACAATTGAAATGAAAATTTGAAAATGAGATTGATTGTCCTGGCACTATTGAAAGTACGAGAAAGAATGCACAAGATAAATTATGAATTGAATCAGTATGTGAAAGATTTATGAAGTGGTATTCAATTATATATAATTAGTTTAAATAATTTATAAGCTTATGATTGATGTTTATAAATTATTAATGTTAAATAGTTTGATTTATAGTAATACCACTGAGTATAAAATACTCAGCGTACGGTTGTTTCCGTGCGCAGGTCATTAGAATTTCGGATCCGGTCCAGCATCCAGAACGATCCCGACTCTAACACGAAGATTTTGGTGACGTATCTCTTCCTTTATATTAAGTGGCATGTACTAGGTGAAAGTATGTGAATTATGTAATTATGTTATATGATTTTGAGTTGTAAATAATGGTTAAAATGTTTTGAATGATGAATGAAATACTAGTTATATAAATGGTAAAATTTGGTACTAAATTGGATAAAGAATGAAGTTATAAATTATTTCTTTATTTGTTATGATATTTGATTAAAGTATTAAACCAATGTTATGAGCTTGATTAGAAGTGTTTGATGTGTAAAATCTTTGGTTGAACATTGGCATGGGTATATTTTGATTTGAAACTGCAGGGGGTTTTATGTAAAAATAAGCAGAAATGCTGCCAAAAATTTTTATAAAAAAAAATTATTAGATTACACGAATAAGTCTCGAACCACTTTAATACATATTTAGGCTTTGAGAGTTCAATATAGGGATTAATTATACTTTGAATATTATTTTATTTAAACTAATTTTTATTAAATTATACTTTGAATATTATTTTATTTATGAATTACTAGTAAGTTGTCTGATACGTCCGGTAATGCCTCGTAACCCTGTTCCAGCAACGGTTTGGAGTTAAGGGGTGTTACACCTATGGCATGCCAACTATATCCACCCTAACCCGACTAGTTAATAGGGTAACGGAATACTTTCTCTTTATCAATCAAATTCACATCAATGTACACTTTGATCACATTTTCTCACATAATTCTCAATTCAATCACAATTTGTTTCAATTTCACAAAGTCAGATATTTTCACTTCAATTCACATTTCAACTCAATCAATTTCTCATACTTTCATTCCATATACATTTCAAAATAATCACATTCTATTCAAATTGATTCAATTCCAATCATAATTCTTCATATATTCCATCGAATACTCATACATATGCATACTTTATTTCAATATCATTCAATTCATAATTTCTCATATTCACAATTCAAATCAATTTCCCAATTCAATACGTATTTCAATATCACGTTAATTCTTTTAATTCTGATCATATTACCAGAAATTTCTGTTCATTTCACATACAATTCAATTTTTATTTAATTCAATATCAATATCAACCTTTATTTTATTTACTAAACAGATTATTCAAAATTCAATAATTACTAATAATAAATTCAATTCAATCTTGGTACTTACCTCCATTTGCTTATTATATACATATTAATTTAAAATTTAACAAATAATCAAATTTGAATTATAGTAATCCTAACATGGATTTCTTGTTTTTACTCCTCATTTGTTTCTCTCTTTTCCTTCCTTGCTCGATGTCTTGAATTCTTTATTTACTACAGGAATAATAATAATTCACATTATTAATTACAGCATTAAAATTTAAATAATTAAACTTTTATTCAATTCCTATTCTTCCTCTTCATTCTACTTTCTTTTTACACAATCCTATTATATATTCTTTTAAAGCTGTCTACCAGCGCAACAGTCACTAAATTGTTTATATCTGGAGCTACAAAACTCCAAATCAAGTTCCGTTAATTTTTCCTGAAACTAGACTCATGTATCTTTCTACCATAAAATTTCCAGAATTTTTAGTTTTGCCAATTAATACAGTTTATTCCTCAAAATTACCCCTGATTCACTGTCTGACAGTTCCAACCCTCCTGTACTAAAGTTCAATTATCTCATAGCTCAGGACTCGGATAATGTTCTTGTATATTTCTCTTGAAACTAGACTCACTGAGGATTCTAAAAATATAAATTACAACTCATAACTATTTTTGGAAAATTTTTAATGATTTTCTAAAGTTAAAACAGAGTATCTCGAAATCTTCCTGAACCAGTCTTACAAAAATTTAAATATCTCAATTTATAGACTTCCTTTGCTTGTTCTGTTTCTTTTATCTAAAAATAGACTCATTAAGCTTTAATTCTATATCTCATTCAACTTCATTCAATTTATACTATTTTTGGTGATTTTTCAAAGTTAAGATTCTGTTATTGTCTAAAACTGTTTCTTATAGCTTATTTTGCACATAATTTCTAACTAAGTTTACTTACTTTTACAACTCAATTCATACTTCAATTCTACTTAATCTCTTCCCATATTTAACTTAACTATCCAATATTCATATTAGAACTCAAATTTAAAACTTCTTCCAATTCAATCCCTACTACATAAAATTTATGGCATCTTTTATAATTTAATCCTCTCTTTCATTCTCACTTAAAATTCTATCAATTAAACCCCTATTCCAACTTTTTGTTCAACATATACTATGTTCACAAACCTTAAAACTTCAAAGATCTCAACTTAAATTCATCAAAACTTTGTTCTAAAGCTTATGAAACATCAAAATTAAAAGGAAAGGGCCTAATTAACTTACTTATTAAAGCTTTAAGCATCAAAACCATAGTTTTTCCTTTTTCTTTTTCTTTCTCTTTTTCTCCCTTCCTTTCCCGTTTGCTCTCTGTTTCTCTTTTTCTTTTTTTCTTTTTTTTGTTTCTTTCTTTACTTTGTTTTGTTTTCTATATACATATATACATAATAAGTTAATAAATATCTATTTAATAATCAATATTTATTTTACATTTGTATACATTTTTATTATTACACATGTCACAAATTTTACCATACATTTGTCATAATTTAGTATATTTATTACATAAAAATCTCATAATATAATCTTTTATTCTAAAATTAAGTAAATATATAATTATATTCCAAGTGTTCAAATACATATATTACACTTGTACAATTTTATCATCATACATTTGTCAATTAATTAATTAATTTATAAAATAATAATATTTAATATAAAACCATAATTAATAATTTAATTTACTAATTAGGTATAAAAAAAATCTTAGATTTTTATACATTATGCCGCCTCAACTTTGAGGAGTGGCATATTTGCCACTTTGGTCCCTCTTTTATTCTACTAATCTATAATTTAACTTTTATCTCTTATTCAATTTAGTGTTTTTCACTAATTTCTCTAAATTAAACTAAATTCGTCTAATCAAACTTAATTAAACACATAACTAACTTTGCAAATATTTATTAAAATATTTACAAGTCCGTTTTACTAAAAACGGAGACCCGATAACACATTTTTCGATTACCTATACTTTTGAGGTTGTTACAGGATCCATGAGGAACTAATCCTCTTGTGGGGGATTAGCAAGTAGACGTGAGAGTAATTAATTTCTATGTAAAGTTTCTTAGTGGATCAACAGGTTGAGAGAGGAAGAATTTAAACCTATGCCTAACAACCCTAAGAAGTCATCTAAGTGGAAATGAAACCAAAATTGGTATTGCCTATTCGTGAACCCGTTACCCCAATCCGATTTGGACTGTGAGGTCGAGAGATAAGTAGTTCTTACCGACATGTTAGTTTAGTGGAAGATCGAGAGATCTTGCTAGGTTAGCAACTAGCTGATTGAGTAGAACCTGACATGGGAATTGGTTATGAACACTGAAACGAGTTAACCTTCCATGCTTAGATTTGACTGGTTCAAAAAATTAGTTTTCCATTTTTTATTCTTTTATGCTATTTATTTGTTTTTCTTATAAAATAATTTCTCTTTCACTTCATGCTTTATCATAATATAATTTAATTAAAATACTAATTAGATCTATTAACGTTGGAGTTATTCTTAATTTAGTATTCGTCTCCCTTAAATAAGATCTTTAGAGTACTTTCATATTTCATTGTAAAAACTAAATTACAATCTAGCTCATATACTTGCTTAAACAACCTAGCTCTTATTTAGTTGCAGGAATTATACTTTATACTTTGTACTTTATACGTTAATTCATTCGGAGACGGTCAGCCGCTCAACTTCATTCTCCACATTTTGCCTTAACATCTCCTTTAATAGATGGGTGAACGACTTTATGAATTATAGCTCTATATTATTAGTCTTTTGTGAATGGAACAAATGTGTGGATGCTTTAACCCTTATGGGGAACAGTTTACAATCTCGCTTCTTTCAAGATGTTTTTTTCTTGATGACTTATCTTTTGTGTGTGTTTCTCCATCTAATTGTTTACTTTGTTTGCTGATGGATGATTCCCAATAACAAGTTATGTGTCAAACTTTATTTTAGCTGTTAAATAATACTTGTTATTGTTATTATTTTAAATTGAGAACAAAGAAAGAAAGGGAGAAGGAAAAATGAAATTTGATAAATACTTCTAGAAATCGGTATGCCTACCACCGATCGTTTGCATAATAACAAAAAGAGATAAGGCAAAGCCACAAAGATGGCCTTCGCCGACCTAAACCTTATGAAGCCCTTGTCCAAGATCATTCTCTTCCTCTGCCTCGTTCTCATTTTCACTTCTTCACTCGGCTTCTGCAAACCCACACTTGACAAAGACCCGACGCCAACCCCATGGCCGCTCCAATTCCACTCCATCCTGGTGATGAACTATAGTGGAATTCTGCAGGTAATCGACCTCTGGTACGACTGGCCCAACGGAAGAAACTTCAACATAATTCAGCACCAGCTTGGTAATGTCCTCTATGATCTTGAGTGGAACAATGGCACTTCCTTCTTTTACACCCTCGATTCCTCCAAAACCTGCAGTAGTGCACACGTTGAGGTTGGGATTTTACGCCCCAACTGGCTAGAGGGTGCTACCTACTTGGGTCAGCAACACGTGGATGGGTTCCTTTGCAATGTGTGGGAGAAGGTCGAATTTATCTGGTATTTTGAGGATGTTGTCACTAAGAGGCCCGTTCACTGGGTCTTCTACACGGGTAATTCCCTGTTTTTTAATTATTCACTTTTTTTAATCTACTCTTCATTTGGGGCTGCGATTGATAAGCTATCATAAATAAAAACTGCAGGGAGGGAAGCACATGTGATGACATTTGAAGTGGGAGCAGTTCTTGAGGATTCCAAGTGGCAAGCCCCCGTCTACTGCTTTCACAACACCACCGCCTCAACTGATTCCACTAACCACGGATTGCTGGATGGAGTTCTCAAAGGATCTACAGTCCTTTGAATTTTCCTGCCCCCATATGTATCCTTATTCACCCCTGTACTTGTGATGAACTAACACCGATAATAATCAATTTGAACCATTATTCTACTTTTATTATTACCTAATTTCTCGAGCATCATCGATTCCAGGCTTTCCCCTAATTGTTTCCTTTGGAATGCGTCTTTTTCAATTCATATTTGCATGCAGTTTTAGATATAGGTTCTTCCTCATTTTAATGCCTCCATGTTACCTGTCAAAAGTCCTAAAGAGTTATGCAACTTTGCAAATAGTGCCTTTCCATGTATTTGGCATAAAGAATTGGGGAGAAAAAAATGAAAAATGGGCATCCAAGCTATTTGCAGCCTTGAGTGATGATCATGAGCTCATTAGCACTTATTCGAGTTTCGAGTTCAAGTTGAATTGAAATTTACAATTCGAATAACTCAGAATAATTCAAATAATTGACTAGTGTAAATATTCTTTTGACCCCTATCAACTTTGAAAATAAGAAAATTGGTCTCTCTAGACAAAAATTAATTAATAGTTCAAGTAAGTATCTTAAATAAATATGGTTTCAAATTTAGGTGCTCTAAAATGGAATTAGTTATAGTTATACTATAACAATATTTTAATTTGACAAGTTTAGTTTTTTAATTTAACTCGAACAATTTTACTCAATCTCACTGGACTCAAATTTTTATTTCATTCGATTAGATTCGAAAAAAATTTAAAATCAAATTAGGATTATAAAATAGGATTCGTGAACTTGATTAATTCAAAATTTTTTTATTCAATTGGACTCGATTCGATCGAACACGCCTAATCGAATGGGCGGGCATGTGGGTTAGTTTCAAGGGAATTTTCTTTCTGATTTTATTGTTTCCGAATAACTGTCATTGATCCTTGTTTGTGGCACAGAATATAAAGGTTACTGATATGCATATTTTCTAGTCAATAGATTCACAACGACTCCATATAAATTGCAGTGAACTTAACAGTAAAGGAGATGAGCAATGGAACAAGTTGCAGCAAACTTAACAGTAAACTCATGGTTCACTTCATTACAGGATTTCAGTTTAGAGTTTGATAAAGGAGGAATGGAGGACGAGAAATTCTATGAAGGTCAACATGAGGATGCAAAAGCTTAAAACGTGCATGAAGAAATTTAAGGCCACTTCAAAGTTGGTACTTCTACATGCTGAATTCAGCTGCTAATTGTTGAAAGTTGTCTATTTCACTAAATTATTCGATATCTCATCTACTTAAAACATTTCAGGCCCAACGTGCTGATGATTTGCATTGTCCATTGTCCGCTATACAGCTTTGAAGGAAAATTTAAATGTGTTTTGTTCTTTGCATTTGAAGGAAGAACTATGTTCAATGTGTCTGATTATTTGCATTGTTTTATCACCGTCTTTTGCTTCTTTCTTGTTTTATTTGCATTTGAAGGAAAAAACTATGTTCTATGTGTCTGCTTTAACTTGTAAATTTAACATCGTTATAAGTTAACCTATCATTAGTAAGAATATTCTTATCTTAGCAACTCAATATATAGGCACTGCATTCGCCTAAGACTCTTCTACCTCTAATTTGATTGGTTGCCTGAAGGTAAGATATAAAGCAGATATCAATGCCACTTCGTTAATTGCTCTCAGCCTCATTTTGCATATAAATTACCCTGTTTAAGAAAGCTTTTATTCAGAACAAGTTCTTTAGATGTTAAATTAGGCTTACAAAGATTGTACGTGTTATATGTACTTCACTACTTCGTTTCTCGCAAGGTAAGTAGCTGTTGCTTCAATGATGCATATACTCCAGTTTATACCTTTTTCTGGTGAATAACTAGTTAATTTTCCATTTCATTAATCTGCAGTCTGATGCACAAGGTAAGATAAGAGCAAATACATATTTGAGGAGCAGGCAGTGTCTGTATATATAAACTCACTGATCTTTCATTAAAGAAGCATCACGTGTATAGAAGCATTTGTTCTTTATCTGTCACTACTTGATCTACCTGGTAATTTCTTCCTACTCCAACTTAAATATTACTGATATTACTTTCTACGTAAAAAAAACTAACAGTTTGGGTGAAGTTATATTATTTGCTTGTAAACGTAATTTATCATGGATAAACTCAAATGATGTGTAACTATCAATATTATTTTTGATATGACAAAGGTACCTTTAATGTCTGTTTTATGGTGTATGAAAATTTATCTTTTTGGGATTCATGCTTGCCCCTTTTAATAATGTTGTCTCTAAGGTTCGAATCTGAGTTCTCTTCCTGAGAGTGTAACGTGCCTTACTACCATACCCAGAACTTGTCGGTTGTGTAACTATCAATATTAGCTGTAATTTGTTGCCTATTCTAAATATGATGATGGTACGACAAGTAGTAAGATTAGATCTGGGGTCATATTCAACTTTAACATCATGTTGTTTTGTGATTCTCGAGCCAGCAAACTATGGTTTGTTGAAAGGCAAGATTATTGTTATTATTACACAACAAATCATAACTATTTATTTCTTATATGTATAAACACTATGCTTTTAAGATAAGTTACAAGACTAATCATTCCATTGCAGTAAGCCATTATTCTTGTAAAATTCTAAATGTCTGAATTATAGGTTATTATTATACCAACATCACAGTTGCAGGAGCTGAACTTCCCTTCAATGCCAGAGTGAACCATGTCGATGGTATGGGCACCATGTCTTCTTTAATCTTTTGTGCTTTAACTTATTGAATTCCAAAAACAGTTCGAAGAGTTTAAACACTCTAGGGCTGGATTCAGTGTGCATGAATCACTTGAACCACTGGATTCAATTAGATATGAACAAGAGGAACTCATCAAAAGGGATTCCAAACTTTAGATTCAATAAGAGAATCTTAGAGCTTTGAAATATTGGAATAAATTCACTTAATTTTATTGTTGGCAATTAGCCTCTTAGCTATAAGTTATGTAAGTTTACTTATTTAAACAAAAGACTTATGGATAAATATACTTTTAATAAAAATAAATTAATCTCTCTCTAAAAATAATAATTAACGTCTTCAATCTGAATACTAATTGAGGTCTAACACCCAACCACCATCTGTCAGTGCTCTCTTTATAACATAGGACCCAACATTAACATAGTGGACAAACCAGTTATCTATTAATGAACAGAAGAAGAGAGAGGCCATGGTAGGGTCATATAGAGAGCAACTTCATTTAAATTATTTGTACCATCATTGTTAAGATAGGCTCTTTAAAACACACAGGGAGCATGAGCCATCAGCCTCGGCCTGTAGCAGTTGAAGAACGCAGTCCGCACAGCTGGCGGTGGGCACAAACCCCTTAAAGCCCCATGCAACGAACCGACAACCGACCTTAGTGAGATTGAAGAGAAGCATAAGCATGAGCCGATGCCTCTATTAGTATTAAGAATTCTAGTATGTTAAAAAGATGACGTTTATTATTATTATTATAATATAAAAGTAGCAGCTTATTCACGCAGTAACATAACGGGTGAGGAGCAAATAATAACAATAATGAATAAATAAAGGAAACAGTAATTGACATGGACCAGAATCTTGTGGAACTCGTATTTTAGAGCATTTGCTCCATTGAAAACCCAAAAAAAGAACCATAAATTTTAGATACTTATTTAGCTATCCTCAGCCAGGATGTTTTGTTTGGTTTCCCACGCCTCAAATGTCTGCTCTGTCCTGTACTTGTACCTATGTGCTGAATACAGAAAAATGCAGAAATTGATTATAGAAAGAACTGTAAGCAGCCAGTAAAAATAATCGAATTTCGCATTGTTTATATTCTGAGATAGCCAAGACTGCTGCTTATTCTCTGGGTTCCTTGAAACCGATTTGACGATACTGTTGATTATACTGGCAGCGAAACAACCCAAGCCACCAGCTATAGCAGCATATGCAGAGCCTATACTCTTCATTGCATCCGGAGCTTCCTCGTATAGAAACTCCAATAGCCCCACTATGGAAAACACTTCAGCTATACCAATCAGGCAGTACTGGATCAACAGCCAGTATGCACTTAGATCAGGCATGGGAGTTAGGAAACTAAACTCGTAGCCGTGTTTTATAGCGTAGCCTCTTCGAAACCTTTCGAAAACCCCACCCCAGGCTACGGATAAGATGGAAATAAACAGACCAATGCCTACTCTCTGAAGCTGAGAAGCACCGTGTGGATGACCGGTGATGCGTCGTGACACAGGAACAAACACGGAGTAATAGAGACACAGTATAAGAAATATGCTGAGGCCGGGAAATACAGGCATGCATGTTACTGGGAGTTTGAGTTTACCAATGTGAGTATTCAAGGTGTAAGCCTGCTGTATTGAGAGAGTTATAAATTCTGTTAAGATAACATTCAGCATAATCGTGCAAGCTGGTATTGGAATAAGTTTAATGAGTATCTTGACTTCCTCTACTTGAGTCACTGTGCAGAGCCTCCAGGGACTTGGATTGCCCCCGTCTTCCTTCAATTGGAGAGCTGCCTTATCCAAGCATCTGCAACACCAAAAACAATTGGAAATCAGATGAAACAAATAAATCAATTTGATCTGCAATTGAGAAATGCAATGAGAGCAGCCTATACCTGAAATCGTCAGTATGAGGTATCTTTCCACTGCCCTTTATAGCAGAATGTCTTCCAGGGAGCTCGTAGAGGCCTACTAACTCGCTTCTAGTAAAAGGGACATGTCGTTTCTTGAATGCAGCAACGAGGACCTGAGCAACTCGGGTTAGGGGGCTGCCTCCAGGCAACCTATGCCTGTATAAAGGAGTACCAGCAAAGAACAACATGTTGGACACTCCCATAGCTATAGCTAATGAACCGAAGGCAGCTCCCCATCCACGCTCTATCTGGATGTAGACTACCAGAGTGAATGCCACAATTGCCCCAATAGTAACACAGAGGTAAAAGAAGTTGAAAAACCTATCCAGGAGGGTCTTGTAATCTTTACTTCTTTCATCAAACTGATCAGCCCCAAAAGACGAGACACAGGGCCTTATACCCGCGGCTCCGAAAGCAGTTATATAAAGGACAACATAGAGGTAAAGAATTTGCCATGGTTTTGCAGGCTCGCAACTACCCAAAAGCAGGGACAGTTGATCGCATTGATCTTGATTTGGCACAAAAATTTTCATGGATGCACATAAAGTTATCCCTATCAAACCCTGTAGGAAACAAGGTTGACAAGTGAGAAAAGGAAAATACCAAATTACTTAACAAAGGGTTCTATAAAAAAGGGTTATCTCACCGCAAGATAAATAGTAGTGAAAATGGCTATTGTCCAATATCGACCGAGATAAGCATCGGCTAGAAAACCACCAAGGACAGAGGATGCTTGAGATATCCCCAGGAAATTGTTAACTGCATTTGAAGAACTTGAAAAGGGTCTATGCATAACATAGAACATAAAGGCCACCATGTTCACTGATAGGCCAAAATAAGCCATTCGTTCGGCCATCTCATTTCCTGGACGGATAAAGAGTTTAATTTTCACAAATCCCACACGTGCAAAGTACAACAGGAACTAAATAGATTGTAACCTAAGGTAGAAGAAACTGTGTTATTTTACCAAAAATAAATAAGGCGGCAATCCATCCCCCAGTCTTTGAAAGATCTGCAATAGGCTTCCCATGGATATCAACAGGCGTTGTGCCCCCAGTATAACCACGCCCAAAAGCTGTTCGTCTATTATCAGACTCGATAAAAAACACCCCCAGTTTCTTCCTGGACCTTCCATCCACTTCCAAACTAGCTGGCGTCTCAAGCATATCTTCAGGCGATTTGATTTCTCTGCTACCCATATCTCTTATCTCCCTGAAAATAAATTAAAAAACCCTCCTATCAATGGATTTTTCAAGCTTACTGCCACCAAACATGCTAGGGAAGAAAGCTAAGCTTCTAATAGTTGTGGTAAAAGTGGGAGGAACCTTGTGTCAAATCAATGGGTTAGAAAATTTTCAAACCTGACGGCTAGTACCGAGCATACCAATTAATGTTGAACAAGAATGTGAAATGCATGATCTCTGAGTTCCCTGAGTGATCAGTTTAATTGAATGACCAGTGAGAAAGGGAAACAAGAACAGGCTACTTACCTCAATACTAAGGAACTTGCAGTGCTAATTCACTAACTGTACTCTCACATCACTGAGATTGAAGAGCAAGCAGTGCTTCCTTAATATCATAAGTTGATAACCGTGCAAGTTGTGGAAGCTTAAAGTGGAGAGAGAAGAGAATTCATGTTCTTGGGGGTCATTAGTAATCACAACCAATTCAAATACTTATTAAATGAAATGAGAACACTCTCACACACCATAATAAAGGGAGGTCCAACCGTCCACAAGGACCAATCAGAAAATGGCTAAAGAGTCATAAATGGAATGAGAAAAGTAGAAACCAATAGCAATAGACAGTGTTAGCTGTGAAGCGTCATTAATGGCTACAAACGTAAGATTTGTACTTGGACATCGACTCCATGTTTTGAAGTACCAACACGAAAATGGGAGCCTTTGTATCTTCAAATTCAAGGCCTAAAACTCTACCTATAGCTCTCTCGCTTTCTCTGGCTACTACTTAAGTAGCAACATGAAAATGGTGGCTTTTAAGTTTTGATTAAAACGAAAGTGTGAAATATAGGTGCAAGCAAATCAAGTCGATCGACCATTTTGGAGGCCTTAATGTTCGAAGATATGGTACTTTTTGGCTCCGCTTTTTTAGGGTTCTTGTCAACGTCTTCTTTTTGTGATATCATGCAGAGTCGTAAAAGGTACTAGCAGACCATAATGAAAAGGTTTAATTGTCTTTATCATAATTCTAAAAGGCGGAACATAAAAACTATGTATGTGCTTGATAATGCATTAAAATTACGTGGAAGTTATTACCAATATCAAAATTTTAATTTTGATTAGATGAAACTCTATTTATGTGTAAGTTTCTTTAATTTAATTATTTTAAAATTTTAAAATCCATTAATTCTATTAATTAAAATAACATGATATATTATGAGTATCACGTAAAAATATTAACTTTACATAATATTACAACATAATAATACGTTTTCCGCATAAAATTTTAGAAATAATAAAATTTAACAACTACTTTTTAAATCAAGATGAAAATTTCAAAACTCGAAAATAGACAAAATATATGAATTAATAATATAATTTGACAAAATAAGTAATAATTTATTCTTTTCAATGTATTTTATAACTGACCTTAATTTTTTTTTTCAAAAAGATGTTACTTAAGTGTTTGGTAGTTTCCATATAAGATTCTAATTGAATGCGAATGTGAATACTTATAACATTATAAAGTTTGGTGTACATGCTAAGGTGTTATTATAATTCTAAAAAGATTCCGTTAGATACGTTTGATTCACTAAATACTTTATTAAGAATATGATGTTAAAATTTGAAATTATCGATCAAATATAATTTTAGTTTTAACATTTTAGTTTATTGTCAATAAACATGTAATATAACCTATTTAGTTTTAAATTAATAAAAATATATTATATATGAATTTAATATAAGTTTTAAATATTTAATAAATAAGTAAATTAGAATAAAATTAAAATTTAATTCAGTAGTTGTTAAAGTAAATTTAAAATTAAATGAACTTTATGATATGTAGTTTGAAAAAAATATTTTACAAAAATAATGAAGAATAACAAATAAGAAAAAATAATAATTTTGTTTCGAAAAGGTAATTTTAACTTTTTAACAACACAAGAAAATTACTTTTCTATCATTATTCAAAGGAATAACATTTTTATATGCAAGGGAAAGCAATTTTCAAATGAAAGTTACATTCATAAGAAAAAAAAACACTTTTTAGTATATCGAACAGAGAACCAATCTTTCAATAATTAAATTCTTAAGAAAATTACCACCTATCATCATACAGTATAATGTTTTAAAAAATATATATTTAAATTAATTAGTTTTGTATTTAGAAAAAAATAAATATTAAAATTAAAATTTTAAATCTTATCTAGACATACTCAATATAATATAGTTTGCTAATAAAATTAAAATATAATAAATTTATGTTTTGAAACAATATAATAATTTCAATATACATAATTAGGCAGAAGATGGTAATGAGATATTCCATCTTTGATGGGTTCAGCAATGAAGCTTTTTTGGATGATGGGTGCTGATGTTGAATTGTTTGACGGCTTCCGCAAAACCCATAAGCTTTAGTGATGCAAATAGATTTTCAACAAAATGTAATTAGGGTCGACTCCATAGGTTGGATTAAAAATATATAAATTTACTTAATTCATTAATCTCATATTCTAATCCATTTAGCTTTATTGGCTTAACATCAATCCGCTCAATTAATTAAAACAATTTTTTTTATAACTACTTCTTTTCAATTATGAGAAATAAAATATTATATATACCATTTGCATAATGAATTGTGCCCTTCATAAGGTAGCGAGACAGGGATATGTTGCTATTGGACCCTCTTTGGGGTTTAGAGTTCAATCAAATTGCACGAATTTTTCTTGTTGCTTTTATGTATATGTATATTTCATATTAATTCCAATTTTTAGATATTGTTGTTGAAGTTATAAGGTATTAATAGTGTCGAAACTATTTTTTAATTTTAGAAAACGGGGATCGACTTTGAAAACATGGATGGAGTCGCCACCAATCTTTTTTTGAGGTGTAATTGGGCCACCTTATAAAACATTTTAGTCTACAAACTTTAAGAAAACAGGTTCGGGAGTCGGTTACGTACGAGGAAGGATTAGCACCCTCGTAACGCCCAAAATTGGTACCAAATTGATTAACAAATGTCCTTTTTGTAAAAAATTTGAAGAGATTTTAAAATATGATTCGTTTAGAAAATGTTTGAACGACTCGTTTTGGAATATTAAGACTCATTTGTTCCAAAAGGACAAAACATCACACCCAGTACATTAGGATGAAACATTTTACCCACGAAACTAAAATCGTCTCTTAATCTTCCAAAACATGGAACTAAAATGATATTTAGACATTTGGACGAACGAAAAGACCGCAACCCAGCATGTTAGGGCACGACTTTTCGAACTTCCAAACACAAAACATTGCATTGTTTTAAAAGACTTTTGAAAATGATTTTAAAATTAATCAAAAATGTATTTATTTAATTTGTTTTGAAATAAGAAAACTAAGAATTGGTCTAAGTGAGCTTAAATTTACATCATCATACCATAAAAGAAACAATGATACAATTGCAAAACATGAAACAACAATCCAATGCAATAATACAACACTATTGAATAATAATAAGATCAAAATATACGAATATAAAGTGAAAGGCTTAATCTAAATAAAACGTACACATATAAATAGTAAAAAAAATTTAATTTAAAATGAGATCCTTCAAAGATATAAACTGTATATGTATAATTAAATTTGAAATAGTATATATAGAAAAAAGGACAATATATATGTAAAATAATATGAAATCAATAATATATATATATATATATATATATATAACAATCGATAAAATTATGTGTATATATAAAATGATAGTTTATAAAAGTATTTGAATTCAATATCATACTAATTTTTAAAACAAGGAAATATATAAATAAAATTTTAAAATAAAATAACTATATGATAAAATTATTATATATATATATATATATATATATATATATAAATAACAATAGTAAAAGAAACTATTTATTTAAAATATTGATAATAGTAAATAATAATAAATAATAATACTGGTTATTACAATAGTAAAGTATAATAAATAATAGTATAACAAAAATAGTATAATAAAAAATAGTATAATAAAAATAATAATACTAAAAATAATTATAAATATGATAATAACAATAAATATAGCACCCAAATTAATTAATTTAATGATAAAATGTCAAAAATAATCAAGATGGGGCTAAATCCAGTTAAAAATAGAAGTTTTGGGGCCAAAGCAGAAATAAAAGAGGAAGGAAGGACTGAATTAAAACACGCGCAAAATGGGAAGGGGCCCAATTAGAAAATAATCCTTTTTTCAAAACGCACCGCTGCCATGGGGACTAAATTGAAACCTCCGTATAAATGTAGGGCGAATTTAGAAATATAAAAAAACTTAAATGAAACATGACAAAATGCGGAAAGGCCTGGGACGCAATTAGACCATCCTTTAAAAACACGCGGATCCTCCCCGGGTCGGGTCACGCACGTGGGTCAGAGCTCAAAACGACGTCGTTTTGGCCTCTGAACCCAAGGTGCAAAACGGCGTCGTTTTAATTATAGTATATAAGCTAAAATTTTTCCAAAAAACCTCATTCCACTTTCATTTTCCAAAAAAAAAGTTTCAAAAAATTCTCTCTGCCTTCCCTCCGCGGCCGGCCACTGCCGCTGTCATCGCCACGAGCCATCGGCACGGCGGCGCCGAAGGTAAAAAATTCTTTTTTTTATTTCTTTTTTTATTTTAATATGAAGAAAAATATTTTTTAAAAGAAAATAACAAATATGAAAAGAGAAAAAATGAAAAGAAAAAAATAAATTTAAAAAATGAGTAAATACCCTTAGCCTTTAGATCTTGCTCCTTGCTTGTAATTTTAGTGCTCAAAATATGGTTTTGTATTCTCTGGTATCATTTCTCTCTGTATTCGTATATATAAAAAAAAAAGTCCTTTTACATTGTTATTTGAGGCTTTATATAGCCGAAAAATAAATCGCAAAAGATCCGCTGTTCGTTTGTTTTTCTGTTGTAGGTGTAGTTGCGGATATGGCGGACGCTAGTGGCGTGACGGAGTGGGAGGGAGGCGCGCAACGTGCGGCGCTTGGGAACTGCTTAAGGGTTGCGGCGGCTACTCCTTAGGCTAGGGTTTCATTTGGCTGATAGTTTAGGTTTTGTGGGCTAGGGTTAGACTTTGGGCCTGTTGTAATTGGGTTCTGGTGGGTTTTTGTTTTGATTGGGTTTGTATTTGTTTTTTGTTTTAGTGGTTTAATGGGCCCGGGCAAATATTGGGCCTTACAAATTGCATCATTGAGATTTGTTGTTTTGACGTTAATCTCATTATAAATTCTTATCATATCTGCTCTTTTTGATACTATATTTAAAATTACTCATAGTCTCTTTTCAACCCTTAAATGAGAAGATAATACATTTCAGTGCACTCGAACTCACATTCTCTTGCATTAACAACAATGCCGATTCCAATCAAATTAAAGCTTAATCCGCTATTGCTGTGAGTTTTAAATTTTCTACATAATGATAAAATAAATTGTTAAATGTTATAATATAAGCAATGATCTAATTTAATATTTTAGGGTATTAATAATAACAAAACTTATCGTTGTGAATTTTAAATTTTATACATAACAAAAAAATAAGCTGTTAAATGTTATAATATTAACAACAATTTTAAAATATTATTAGGTAATTTAAATCAATACAAATTGTTGTTGCAAATTCTTGATTTAATTTATGCAACGATGAAATAAGTTGTTATTAAAAGTTAAAATATTATTAGGTAATTTAAATCAACACAAATTGTTGTTGCAAATTCTTGATTTAATTTATGCAACGATAAAATAAGTTGTTATCAAAAGTTAAGATATTATTAACCACTTTAAAATTTCGTTACGTGATTTAATTTTATGATTATTGATCACTTTGTGAATTTTTAATCAAAAACGTAACGTCAAAATAAGGGAGACTAGGAGAGATCGACCAGTGAGTGTAGGCTAGTGCTTATTTTTCTTTGCTCTTTTAATTCCTTTTTTTTCTCTTTTGGGCCGAAAATTACAAATATTTTGGGCTTTACGGTTTTGAGTTGGTTGGGCTTTTTATTTTTCAGCTTGGACCCGGCAATACTAACCCAAGTTACTCTCTGGATCAGTCTATTGGTCTATAACATCATTGATATGGAGTCGACAAGCATGATAGCAATCAAAACTTTTAAGGTTAAGGCTTAAATGCAACAGCTAGAGATCACCGATCAGAGATCCAAGCAATCTGGTGAGTGGCGATGTGTTTGGACTCAGGGTGTCGGACGAAAGCTGAAAAGGGGCTGGCGTGTGACAACATTAGGGGATGGTGGACTAAATCGATAAAGGAGCAAAACAAGGAGAACGAGACACGATGCAGGCGAAATTTAAATGCTGGGCAATTGACCAAATAAGCTACTTTAAAAAACAAAAAGCTCAAAGACTGATGAAGGGAGGAAGTTGAGCACCAATAAGGAAATAAAAGACTACCTAGGAGTTGCAAAACATGGTTTTAAAAATTAGATCGGTTATATCATGTATCAATTTGACTGTTCATTTAGTTTCAATTAAATAAATTATTTAACATTTATAAAAATAAAATATTAAAAAATATAAAATTAATGTTATGAGAAGTTTACACAAAATTTGGTTCAATTTCTAAATCTAAATTGATATATTAATTAATACAATTAAGGGAAAGGAGAGATGTCTCTCTTCCAGGAACTAAAATCTTGATTGTTAGGATGAATTTGGATTTAATTAATTGGGGTGAATCAAGTTGGTTGATTTGATATTGGGATCTTGAGTTTTCTAATTTGGGTCTGACACCTCCCACTCACCCTAAATTTGTTCCTTTGCCCTTAATAATGTATCAAATTTCTTTCCTCCCCACTTCTCACGTGTTATCGTATGCAGCCAAACAAAACAGCAAGCATTATAAATTTTGCAACCAAAGTCCTCTCATCCAATTATAAGACCCCACGTCAACGTCAAAACTGCCCCTTTGGCTTTCGTGACCCACAGGTTTAACCAGAATCAACGAGCGCCCATGCAAGTCGGCCTCCCAAACCGGCTCCGGACAAATCACGGCTCGGTTTGATTCTATAAACACGCCTTACTTCCACTAATCCCTCACTAAAACCAACCTTGTCTAACCTTTTTTCTAGGTGCTGAGAAATTCAGAGAAAAAAAATGATTCTCCCAGTTTGTTACTTTTCTCTTTAATCTACGTGACTCTCTCTCTTTCTGTTCCTTTTTCCTTGCCGATCTCCTACATTCTGAATCTCAAATTAGGTACTTCATCTTCATTTTTTAGCTTTAATCTCTTCGTTTTTTATCTTTAAATTCTTGGGTTCCTACATTATATGTAAGGTTTATTTTCTTACATTTTGGTTAACTTTCATTGGATTCTCCGTCACATTCTTTTTGATTTTCCTGCAAAAAAAAAATTTATATAACGAAAGATTGCTACAACGATTTGGGCTTTTGCTTTTCTTTTTAAGTGACTCAACTTAGTCAAACTTTTGACTAACAGTATTGATTAAAGATTCTTCTCCTTAGCTTAATTTTTGTATTTAAGTTTTATACTTTTATTTGATTTTCAGCTGAGTACTAATAGGAAATTATCAAATCCGAGGCACCATGGAAGCAGAAGACAAGTTTTTGAACATGGGTATTCTCATAGTAGCCACTCTAGTAGTGGCCAAACTCATATCGTTCCTCATAATGCCCAGATCTAAGAGGCGGGTGCCGCCAGTAATCAAAAGCTGGCCGGTAATTGGTGGGCTCCTTCGATTCATGAAAGGGCCCATCGTGATGATCCGGGAGGAGTACCCAAAGCTCGGCAGTGTTTTCACGTTGAACCTGTTTAACAAGAAGATAACTTTCTTGATCGGACCTGAGGTTTCAGCACACTTCTTTAAGGCTTCAGAATCAGACCTCAGCCAACAGGAAGTTTATCAGTTCAATGTGCCGACTTTCGGCCCTGGTGTGGTGTTTGATGTGGATTACTCAATAAGGCAAGAGCAGTTCCGGTTCTTTACGGAGGCCCTTCGAGTTAATAAACTTAAGGGTTATGTAGATCAGATGGTTACTGAAGCTGAGGTGAGTAGTTTGCTATGAATTTGGTTCGTGTTGTGCTTGTTTATATATTGTGCATTATTGGATGATCCCGTATCTGACCCCTCGTAAAGAAGCGACAAAAATTCCATAGTATCTGACTAGGGAAAATGAAGTTTTACCTGACATGGAGTTTGCATTTATGTTTTCGAGTAAATTGTAGTTTGGTGGGTGATAAAGAATCCAGTTAAGTAAAATTGGTTTGTTTGTTTCATTGTGGAATGTGGATTATGTGAAATACAAGCTGCAAATGCTTATAAAGTTATTTTGAACATTGATATTGCTTTCTTTAAAATCAATGTCATATTTCGTGTTCTTGTGATTCGTGCATAAAATCTATCTTTCCTACATTTTCCTTGATGAGTGTGAAGGGTCGTTATTACTTGATGATTTGTTGTGCATAACATACTTAAAGTCTACTCCTTGGTTTACTCCTATGAACAAAAAGGAATAAAGCATAATAAAAACTTGCTACATTTTAAGAGATATGTTCTGTTACCGAATAAATGGTTCCATGTTACATATGTTCAATGGTGTAACTTCATTATGGAATTGCGCAGGACTACTTCTCTAAATGGGGGGATAGTGGTGAGGTGGACCTCAAATACGAGTTGGAGCATCTGATTATCTTGACGGCTAGCAGGTGTCTTTTGGGTCGAGAAGTACGTGATAAGCTTTTCGATGATGTGTCTGCACTCTTTCATGATCTTGATAACGGCATGCTCCCTATCAGTGTTATCTTCCCTTACCTGCCCATCCCTGCTCATCGCCGTCGTGATCAAGCTCGAAAGAAGCTTGCAGAAATCTTTGCAAATATCATTTCCTCTCGTAAAAATGCAGGCAAGTACGAGAATGATATGTTGCAATACTTCATTGACTCTAAGTACAAAGATGGTCGTCCAACTACAGAGACTGAAATAACTGGCTTGCTCATTGCTGCGCTCTTTGCCGGGCAGCATACCAGTTCCATTACCTCAACTTGGACAGGTGCCTATCTCCTTTGTCATAAGGAGTTCCTATCAGCAGTGGTGGAGGAGCAGAAAAAACTAATGCGAAAGCATGGAAGCAATGTTGATCATGATGTTTTGTCTGAGATGGACACCTTGTACCGGTGCATTAAGGAAGCCCTGAGACTTCACCCTCCACTGATTATGCTTCTGCGCAGCTCACACAGTGATTTTAGTGTAAAAACACGAGACGGGAAAGAGTATGACATCCCGAAGGGTCACATAGTTGCAACATCACCAGCATTTGCAAACAGGCTTCCTTATATTTACAAGGATCCAGACACATATGATCCTGATAGATTCAGTGTTGGGAGGGAAGAAGACAAGGCAGCAGGGGCTTTCTCGTATATTTCCTTTGGAGGCGGCAGGCATGGTTGCCTTGGTGAACCTTTTGCTTACCTTCAGATAAAGGCTATATGGAGCCATTTGTTGAGGAACTTCGAGTTTGAGCTTGTGTCACCTTTCCCTGAGATTGACTGGAATGCTATGGTGGTTGGCGTGAAAGGGAAGGTGATGGTTCGTTACAAGCGGCGACAGCTTTCTGTTGAATAGCAAACATAATGTACCTGGGTTCGTTAGCAGTTTTAATTTATCCTTTTTAAAATATTGGCCTACTTTGATCTGTTTTGGAACTTTTGATTTTATTTGTGAGCATTCTCTGGATTTTATTTTCTAGTTAATATAATATCCATGATTTGTTCATGAGCAAAAATTGGTTTGGGTTGTGTTGTGACACACCCTTTTGCAGCCGAGGAAGTAAACAGAAAACATATCATAATGTGGGATAAATTGGATTTTATGATTTAACTGAAGTTATCATTTAATGCCTGCCAAATAATCTCCAATGTTATGTATGCATTCCAAGCTAAGCGAATAATGATGTCTTCTTTAGGATCCCGAATCCTTACTCACAAAGTTGGGATTTTCATATTATTTTGATTGTGTTTGGGGATCTCTCTTTTAATTGACCAGTTGATTGGGTAAACTAATAAAATAGTTACTTTTGTTTGGTTCGGATTATATTTTAATCACTTATATTTGAAATATTACGTTTTAATCACTTACGTTATGTTATCGGGTTGATGGGATAATTAAGGATATATACTTTATTTATCTTTTACGGTTGGATTTTAACTTTTTAAAATTTAGTATTCAAATCAATTTTATAAATAAAGGATTTGATTTTAAAACTATTACCTGTTTGATTGGTATTTAAAAAATACTTTTATATTTACTAATTTTAAATATATAACTTAGCAAGTTTAAGTTTAAATTATTTAATTAATTCAAATTCGAATAATAATATTTAAACTTTGAATTTTAAATAGATTTGAATTTTCTCAAAAGAGGGATTCATTTCAAAGGCTAATAAAACAGCTGAAAAAAGGCGTAACCATAATACCACTGCTCCAAGAAATAACAAACAAGAAACAGATCAAATTGACGAGGAACATAGGCAAATAAAAATGGATGTCACCAAGAACACGTGTGATCGAGGAAGGCACGTAATTCCATCGGTGAAAAGAGGCATGATAGAAATCATGCGTAAATTCCGGCTCCATAAAAGTCAAGATAAAAGAAAAGAGGAAAAAAAATATAAGACAGAGAGGGATTTTATTTTTACTTTAATTCTTAATTTTGATTTTGATTTTGTTTTCTCCCTCTGCATGGTATTAGAAAAATGTAACATCATCACGTAAACGCAAGCATGGTCCCTTTAATGGGACTTAAATGAATTCCTTTAAATTATAGTACTTTCTTGTTAAAAAATAGTTGAAATGGTCCAAAATAACATTAGTTCTGAATATGATGAATATTTGGTTATAACTTTATTGATCGGTTAGCTTCAATATTTATACACAAGAAAAGCTAATAAATCTCAACTAATAAAATCTAAAGAATCCCAACAAAAGAATTCTAAAAAATATAAAGCAAATTCAAAATAAAGCTTAAAGACTAATTCAAAATAAAATTTATCCAATAATTAAAAGACTCAGTTAATATATACGGTGAAAGGTTGTTTTAGGAGCTTTGGTGGGTATATCGACAACTTGATCAGTGGCATGAATATGATGAACATCAAGTTCTTTATGATCAACATAGCAGTTAAAAAAGTAAACATCAACTTCTAAATGCTTCATCTTAATATGCAACACAAGATGTCAACAAAGTAGGGTGGCACTCAAATTGTCATGGGATATTATAGGTGGATTCAAAAGGTATCTAAAGCTATTTGAGAAGATGTTTGAACCGAAGAGCTTTAGAAATAGTCACAAGAGCACGATATTCAACTTTGCTTGAAGATCGTGCAATTATAACTTTTGTTTATGTCCAATTGATTGGAGTGAAATCATAAAAGGGTAAACTACACTCGTGGTCACTTTTATTTACCTTAGGTTACATTTTAATCACTTATATTTGAAATTTTATGTTTTAGTCACTTACGTTATCGTGTTGTAACATTTTAGTCACTGAGTCATTAATTGTCATTAACAGTGTAATTGTAGGATGACACGGCACGTTAAATCATCATTTTAAACAAAAAATTTAAGTTAAATTATACAATTGGTCCTCATATTTTTTTGTTTTGAGCAATTTTATTTATTTATTTATTTTCTATTCTTTTCTGCTTCTCTCTCTGTTTTCCTACCTTATCCATTTCTTTTATCGTATTAGGAAGTCAAATTGGCAATGAAGAAAGAAGCAGGAAGTCGAAAGCCATCATTGCCTATAACCAAAACTCATAAACACATACCATATACTAACTATCAAAACCCTCTACCATCACCCATCATCATCATCTTCATTTCATCCATTAACACATTCGCCACTAACATGACCTTATTTCGAAAACATCTTAAAAAACCCCTAACTTTTGGACAACCCAAGATTGAATCTCTATCCAGGGGCAAAGCTAGAAAATTTTTTTAGGAGGGACCAAAATTAAATTGTAATTTTTCAAAAATGCAATTTCACCATTTTAATAGTCTATATATTTATAATTTTTAAGGATTAAATTAAAATTTTATCATTTTTAGGGGGCAAAGTGCAATTTTACCTTTACTAATTTAAAATTTTAAAAATTTTAAAAGGCCTAAATAGAAATTTTCTATTTTAGGGGGTCGGGGCTAGCTATACACCTCTGTCTCCATCATTGGCCATTAGATCGACTCGATTTTCTGATATATGCTCCTCCTCACTAATACCTCCTTCCTGACTATTAGGATCGATAAGAAAGTTGTCCGAGTAACTCGAACCCCTTTACCTGAATCTAACCTCTCTATTTTTTTCTCCATTTCTATCTTTTGTTTTACACTCTTTTTCTTTGTTGCAAGTCCAACATTTGGCTCTTTATGATTTTTTAGGGTTTATTAATTGTTTTTTACTTAGATTCTTGATTGATTTGAACGTGAGTTGATTTGGTGAGGAGATTATATTGTTGGTTTGTCATGAATGAGGTCATGGTAGTGGTGAAGCTGTTAGTGGATGAAATGAAGATGATGGGTGGTGCTGGAGGGTTTTGATAGTTAGCATATGGTAAATGTTTATAGGTTTTGGTTACAGGCAATGTCGACTTTCGACTTCCTGCTTTTTTCTTCATTGCCAATTCGACTTCCTGATACTTAAAAGAAATGGAGAAGGTAGGAAAATAGAGAGATAAGCATAAAAGAATAGAAAAAAAAAGAAAAGTTAAAAAATCATAAAACAAAAAATTAAATTGTTCAAAACGAAAAAAAGGGGACCAATTGTATAATTTAACCTAAAATTTTTAATTGAAATGATGATTTAATGGGTTACGTCAACTTACCATTACATCGTTAACAGCAATTAACGGCTCAGTGACTAAAATGTTACAATACGATAACGTAAGTGACTAAAATGTAACCTAAAGTAAACAAAAGTGACCATTAGTGTAGTTTACCCAACCATAAAATATAATATAGTTTACTGTGGTTCCACGATCATTATGGTCATCGGCCCAGTCAGCATCACTATACATGTAAAGATTAGAGTCACAACAATCAGATATTCAAATACCAATATTTTTTGTTTGTTGCAAGTAACGCAATAGTTGTTTGACTACTCTCCAGTTTAATTCAGATGGATTGTGCATAAATTATGATAATTTATTGACAAAGTGACAAATATATGACCTTGTGAATGTCAAATATTGTAGTTTGCCAAGCACCATTTGAACTAATTCCATCATTTGAGACCAAAACTTCTAAAGAACTCATAGGAGTTTGAAAACCTTTTCTCTGATGCATATTTGTCTGATGAAAAATATTATGAACATGTTTGGGTTGAGATAATAATAAGCCATTAGGAGTATGAATCACTTGAACACTTAGAAAGAACTTTAGCTTACCAAGAACTTTAGATTACCAATATATTTAATTGGAAATTTTGCAGACAAAGAGGAAATGAGAGTTTTGATAAGGGATGTATCAACTTATTATAACAATGTCATTAACATAAACCAACAAGTATATGCAATTTCCATTGATGTATTTGATGAACAACGAGCCGTTTGACAGAGAACGTTGAAACCCCATTTACAAGAGAACTTTGGTGATTTCTTTATGCCATTGCTGAAGGGCTTGCTTGGGCTGATAGATAACCTTAGATAAGTTGCAAACATGATTTGGATTAATCGAGTCTTCAAATCCCGACAGTTGTCTCATAAAGACTTGTTCATTAAGAAAACCCTGAAGAAAAGCATTATCGACTATGATTTGATGAAGTTTTTGTAATACTCCGAACCCAACCTAAAAGTTTAAGCTAAACTTGGACAAGTTACACCAACGCATTGAAAACTGATTTCTTTTCAGAATTTTAACTTTGAAAACCAAAAATTCATTTTTGTCAGTTTAGGTGATTTTATAGTTTCGTGTTAGAAATTGACTGATATGGACGAGATTATCAAAAGGAAAGCAAGGCAAATCCAAAGACAATTTACAAACCCAAAAGATTAAATCACAGTTATTACAGTACAAGACAATCTGAGCTTCCGTACGCTATTCGATCCTAAATCTAAAGGTAAGACAAATGGTGGGTTACCAATTATTGCGTATAACCAAACTCAATACAATTAAGCAGAGCATACTATATAAATCATAGTAACACAAAGAACTTAAGAGCAATTGTATAACTAGTACGGACAAATCTAAAGTCTTATAGAGATTTAATCGAAGGTAGTACAACAGAACAAAGCAAAATAGAATAGAGTAGAACAAAAGTAAATGGTACAGAGCAGAGCAGAACTGTAATACCCCCAACTTGTATCCGTCACCAGAATAGAGTTATGAGGTATTACCGGAAGTTACAAAACATTTTTCGATAATCCAAGTCAACTACTATTCATATGCCGAAAATAATCATAACGTCCCTTAATATGGCTCTTAAAGCCTAAAACATGCATTAGGAATGATCCGGGACTAAATCGAAATCAAAGGGAATTTTTTGCAAAATCCCAAAATTTTTCTCATTTACAAGGGTCACATGCTCGTGTGAGTCAATGACACGCCTGTGTGGCCAACACGCCCATGTGACTTACCTCGCTTTGGGTTGTGTGGCTTCACACGCCCGTGTCCCTATGCCGTGTAACTCTCTAACTTGTATTCCATGAACAAATTGATCTCACACGGCCAAGTCACATGCCCGTGTGCTAGGCCGTGTGGTTAATTCAAAATTTCCAAAAATAGGTGCAAGATTCACACGGCTAAGAGACACGCCTGTGTACCAGGTCATGTGCCTCACACGGCTGAGACACACGCCCATGTCTTTGCTTGTGTGCTCAATTCTGAGCGTTCTGTTTTGTAAATTTTGGATGTAGGGGACACACGGCCAGGCTACACACCTATGTTATGGACTGTGTGTCACACACGGTCTAGATACACGCCCGTGTGTCTATCCGTGTGGACAAAATAAGGCTATGTCCAAGCCTCATTTTTCACCCATTTTCATTATATACCTGCACCAAATCATTCCAATGCCAACCAAACAATTTCATATATGATTTTCAACTAGTTTCACCATACCATAACCATATTCTCTCATGCACATTTGATACCAACTTACCTCATAACCATACATGTATAGTCCATCAATTTTAACCCTTTTATCATACATGATATACATACCATTTACTTCATAAATATACCAAAATCATGTTAACATTAGCCATACAAATGGCTAAGTTTACATCCATTCATTTCAAGACTCAAAATATTAAGTTTAGCCTATACATGCCATTACTACAAAATAAAGCGTTTTCTTATACCAAAATATTTGAGTTGATAGTGTGATGTGACTCCGACTTATCTCCAACCCTTCGAGCTTCCGAGCACTATGAAACAAGAGAAAAGAAACAGCGTAAGCACATAGTGCTTAGTAAGTCCATGTAATAAGAAATAATCTTACCACTGATGTATCCATTATTTCAATCAATTATACAAGTATCCAATTAATAACAATAATCCTATCATACACATTCTCAACACTTGAGTTAGTCAAACAACTTCATGTAATATTTATGAATAGATGAGCTTATCACTTCACATATTCCATTCATTTGCCATATTCATATCACATGTACCATTCATGATCCATTTTTCATTTCCTTGTTTATCCCGTTGAATTTATCGAAATTTTGATGGATAATTAGTAGTACACTTATAGTGTACAATTTCATATCCCGTTAATTCATATTTGCCCTTATCAAAGAGTTCACTCCCGAGTCTCATTTCTTACAACGAGATTACCAGTCCAGGCTAAATCCTCTGTATCATATGCTTAGAGAGTTTTGTCAGGATTACCAGTCCAGGCTAATCCTTTCAGTGACAAATACTCTATAGAGCTTTCCTCTGGATTACCCGTTTGGGCTAAATCCATTCAGTATCACATTCATCGGGAGGACTTATATTAGGATTACCGTCTAAGCTAAATCCTTTTCATGTCATACGTAATACATGTCATACGTAATATCCATTTTTCACTGATCTATCGAATTCCTCTTTATTCACCCGGGATTTATTTTCCACTTTTTCATCAAATATATCAAACATTTCATCACTTACCATTCATTGTACATTCATATCACATCCTCATACATTTTAAACATTTATTAAATATCAAATTCAAGTTACACGAACTTACCTTGTTAATGGTTCGTGTTCACAAATCAACTAATCCGAGACTTTCTCTTTGCCTCGATCTAGTCTCGTATTCAAATTATCCGGATCTATAAAAACAAATTTAATCATCAATTTCGTTCAATTCATATCCCATTTCATTCAATTTATGTTCTAGGCAAAATTACCATTTTGCCCCTAAACTTTTCATTAATTCCAATTTCATCCCTAGACTCGGAAAATGAAATTCATGCAATTCAATCCTCTATCCAAGCCTAGCTGAATTCTATATGTATCAATTACAGCACTTATGTTTCACAAAAATCAAAATTTTTCCATGAATTTCCCAAGTTTACAATTTAGTCCCTTTTTCACAATTTCATAAAAAAATTACTTTGTAAAAGTTGTTTATCTACCATCAATCTTTCATTTTTCATCATAAATTTTCAATTTCTAGCATATTCATCCATTGCACAATTTTTATACTTTGATAACTTTTCAAATTAATCCTCTATATAGAAAGAACAAGTTGTCATTATCTAAAAATATAAAAATTACTAAAAATGGGACATAGAAACTTACCAATTTAAGCTTGGCTAGTGACCTTTCTCTCTCTTAGGGCTTCCATTAAATTTTTTTGGAAGAAGATGATAATAAAGGATGATATTTCCAATTAAATCTTTATCATCTTTTAATTTTTCTTAATTCCAATTTAGTCCTTAATCGTTTTCTCAAATTCCATGGATGATACAACAAAGATACTTTCCCATCTTTGATTGATGGTCTAATTACCATATAAGGACCTTTCATTTAAATTTTCATAGCTATTTGGTCCTTTTAGCATCTAGTACTCAACTTTCACATTTTATTCAATTAAATCCTTTCTCCAATTAATCACTAAATCGGTAAAATTTTCCTATCAATATTTCCATACGACTTTTATATAATATCACATATCATGCAATGATATTAAAATATATTTTCTTTCTAGCTCGGATTTGTGGTTACAAAACCACTATTCTGATATTACTGAATTTAGGCCGTTACAAAAACTGAATAGAACAGAGTAGAGCAAAACATAACAGAGCAAAACAAAGCATGTATGTTTATGTAGATACAGTATTTTTCAAATAGATCAGAATGCAGATTTATTAGAAACAGTCTTCCCAAACTCCGTTACACACCAAAATAGAGTTCTCCCCCGAACTCATCCATCCATAACAAACCAATAAAGTTATCCCGGGTTGTCTAGAAACGATGGCCCGCCACCCTGGGTTTCCCGACAACGATGGCTTATCAATATGCAGTTAAACTGTCAATCACATATATATGGTCAAGCCACTAATTACGTAGATCATTAACTGTCAGTACAAAATCTTCCTCCTTTAACATCAACCCAAGTCCCATGCATTGTGTCATGGCATGCATATGCAGAATTAGAGTAATGAGCATGTAAGACATCCTATCTTTCAATAACAGAATCTGTAACCATGAGAATCCATGTTTTGTAAAATAGACTTTTCGAACCATCTGTAACACCCCTAACTCGTATCCATCACTGAAATAAGGTTACAGAGTATTACTGAAGTTTACAAATCAAATAAATAGACATTTTATATCATATAACATTCATGTCAGAAACCAATTGAAATCAAACATATTGTCCCTTATACGAGCCATTAGGGCCCAAAATATACTTTAGAAACAAGTTGGGACTAGATCAGGTACTCAAACAAGTTTTCAGAAAACGTTGAAAATTTTCAAAGCTTTAGGGGTTACACAGCCGTGTGGCCAGACCATGTGATTCACACGGCCAAGAGACACGCCCGTGTAACACCCCTAACCCATATTCATCGCCAGAATAAGGTTTCGGAGCATTACCGAGTAATCGTAATCTAATCATTCATTTCAAACATTTTAAAAATCATAAAATGATTCATCAAAACATATCATCAATGCATCATTTAAGTTAAAATTATAAACATGCCAAAATCCATAAATTTGGCCTAGCTCATATCTACCTAAAACATTAACTTAAATTCCCATGCATATACCAAGCTTTGGTTCAATTTACCATACCATATTATGGCTTCAAACATAAACACATGTTTATATATATACCAAACTAACATTACACTTATAACCTCATTTACAATCTATCCACAAAATATCTATCATTTAGACATCCTAGGTACATGCCAACACAAAAGATAAACATCACCACATTTGAGTTTGGAATCGTTGTTGGATGCTGAATCGGTGATCAAAAGTTATATACCTAACCTGCGCATGGAAAACAAAATTGTACACTGAGTAAAACTCAGTGGTATTTCTATAATCCGAATATTTAAAGACAAGAGATTACAATTGTATAATTGAAATATAAACACATTAATATTTAAAAATCACAACTACCATATGCTAACTCTTTGAATTTATATATAACAACATATCATTTCACACTATATTCAACTTACACATGCTATCATATTTCATTTGTTCAAAAATATCCCAATTCTCATACTTGTTATATCAATAGCTTTTTCACAATTTCATTCACATTTCAATTAAACAATGGCATTATCCATTCCATATTTAATCAATGAGTACATTACTCATATATCTCATTTATATTCACAACATGTCTCACATTCATTTTTCAATTCTCTATCCCATTTTCAATTCACATACAATATCATCCAACATCAATTATAGAATCGTTTATTTAATAATTACCCCTATTAGCACGACTCAGACTCAGACTCGGATAGATACATGGATCCAACTAACACACTAGTTTAGCTCCCAATGCCTCATTGAATAAATCCGAAGTAATAACTACACCCAGCGCTATATAAATTTGACACCCAGTGTCTCATCAGTTAAATAGAAGTAAATTGGCACCTAGTGCCTCATCGAATCAAAGTCAAAGAAATCCCTGAACTTTTCCTATCTTATGACATGCCATCTATATTTGACTCAGCCAGATATAGTTAATAGGGTTTAATTTCACATTTCAAAAACAACCAATATCCATTATAAATTTTTCATATAATCAAATATACACATGAATATTCATTTCAATTCAAATAACCAATACATTCATAATATATATACCAATTCAATCCATTTCAATCAACTTTAATTCAATTCAGCATCAAAGTGTCAAATACTCACCTCAACCACTTACCATATGCATTAAATCAAAATACAACAATTAGTAACTAGGTCCAGATTATAAAAATACAAACCAGGAATTCCAAGCTATTTGATGTCAATTTTATCCTTCCCTTTTTTAGTCGAGGATTACGATACGACGTTAGCTATGAACTAAAACAATTAAAATTCATCAATCCAATAAAATTTCAATTTCATATTAAATATTGAATATTTAAATTTTTACTCAATATTTGTCTAAATTCCAATTTAGTCCCTAAATCGAGACTAATTTTTATTCTTCACATTTAATTCTACATTTTCATACAAATTCCACTTTAAACTAAATTTAACTCCTTATTTTTCACTTAAACCCTTAAATTTTGAATTTTTTACAATTTAGTCCCTATTACTCAAAATTTACAATTTGTTATACAATTTAATCCTTTTCCATTTCTAACTTAAAAATCTATCAATTTAGTCCCTAATACTAAAATTATTCAACATTAACAACACTTAAAAACTTAATAATTGCTAAAATTTCAACATAGGTCGGGTAACCCTAGGTACCGGGATTCCAAAAACATAAACTAAATTAACTAACCAATTAAACTTTGAACAATTTGAAGCCCTAACCGTGTGTCTCTTTTATTTCTTTTTCTTTCTTAGTTTGTATGCCTTTTTTTTTTTATCTATTATACTAACTTTTATTATTATATAATATATATAAATTTACATAATTATTAAGTTTTCTTAATATTATAATATATTTTAACTTTAACTATTATAATATATAAAATAAATTTACATACTAATGCCATCCACTTAATGGAATAAGGCATAATTGCTTCTTTAGTCCCTTTAATTATTTTTTAATCTATAATTCAACTTTCACCTTATACGTAATTTAGTCCTTAAATTATAATACCTCTTAATTTATACAAATTCACTTAACCGAAACCTAATTAACTACACAACTAGCTTCGTAAATATTTACTAAAAATATTTATGAGTCCAATTTACGGGAATGGAGTCCCAAGAATGCACTTTTCGACACTCTTGACTATTGGGTTGTTACAATTCTCCCCCTAATTAAATTTCGTCCCTGAAATTTACCTGAAAAGAGGTGGGGGTATTGAGATCTTATCGTCTCTTCCAGTTGCCAAGTCGCTTTCTCGACACTATGACTACGCCATAGTACTTTCACTAATGGTACTCACTTATTACGCAACTCTTTCACCTCACACGCCAAAATCTCAACCGGTTCTTCTTCGTACGATAAATCAGGATGAATTTCAATATCTTCTGTCGAAATAACGTGAGATGAATTCGACCGATATCTTCTAAGCATTGAAACGTGAAAAACGTCATTCATTTTTTTGTAGTTCCAAAAGCAAAGCTAAATGATATGCAACTGGTCCCACTCTTTCCGTGATCTCATACAATCCAATTAAACAAGGATCAATTTCCCTTTTCGACCAAAATGTCAAAATTTTCTGCCAAGGTGAAACTTTAAGAAATACTTTATTGTTAACAGAATATTCAATATCTCGATGTTTTAAATCTGCATACGATTTCTCTCTATCGAAACCTATCTTCAATCTATTTTGAATTTTCTTAACAATGTCTTCCATTTCTTGAATTAATTCTGGCTTGATCATTATTCTTTCACTCAATTCCATCCAACAAACAGGGGTTCGACACCTACAACCGTATTGGGCTTCATACAGAGCCATTTGAATATTCGATTGAAAACTATTATTGTATACAAATTCATCCAAAGGTAAGTAACGCTCCCTAGAACGATGAAAATGTGCAAGTGTACACAATCACAATAAGTAATAAAGTGACAAGTAAATGTCGAGTTATTGTACCCACAGGGACTGTAAAAATGACTATTTATGAAATTAATTGGAAAACACTTTGGTGATTAAAAATATTTTGGTTTTAAAAAGATGATAAAAAATTAAGGGTTAAAAACTAAATAAAATAATTAAAATAAAACAAAGAAATTCTAATGCACGATTTCAACTAAAATTTAATCAAGATGACATAATTGTGTTGTATTAATCACATTTCTTAACTTAGAATTATTAAACTTATGTTTATACTGTTACGAATAATTTCATGGCAACTCGGTAATTTGCTAACTTATGAACATATTTGCTTATCAAAACCCGTTCATCTTCTTAACGTAACCCTATGTCAAGATGATTAAACAAATCTTAATAAAGAAATAAAGACTATGTGAGGTAAAAAAGTATCCCTACCGTGAAACAATTTAATCACAATAATCTAAGTTATGCAAGGCATATGTATTGTCAAATACAGTGCTAATTTAATCTTTAGCTACCTTAGAAGAATAAACATGCATTGATTAAGTACTGTGTCCATTAATTACAATTTCAATGCGTTTAAATAATTAACTCATTATTTATCTAACAATTGTAATGCAAGAATAACTTAGGCATGATTTTACTTAATCAAGCAATTTACCGAGACCTATAACAGCATAAACACGATTTTAATAATTTAAGAGGACGAAATGCAATCAACCCAACACAAATTAAATTCAAGCTAAGTTGATTAAATTAACCATTTCAATAGCATAAATATTCATAAACATGTTTGTCAAAACAACAACAAAAATTTAAAAAGATAGGGAACAAGAAACAAATCTGGTGTTTCTCCGTGGCTTGAATGGTTGTTTTGTTCTTCGTTCTCCGTTGTCCTCGGCTGCCAAGGTGACTTATGAACACTTAATTACTGCTCCAAATGGATGAGAAAACACCTCTTTTCCAAGAGAAGAAATCGGCACTAGAAGGCTTGGCTTTTTGGAGAAAAAGAGAGAATGGAGAGAAAAGAAGTGAATGAGAGAATGAGGAAGTGAGGGATGATTTGAATGGGCAGCAAATGGGGGTTTATGTAGCTAAGGATGGCTGCTAAAAATAGAAAATTCTAGCAGCTAAAGAGACCTCCCCATGACCGGCCATCTACATGGCAAAGTTGGTGGCTTTCAACTTTGCTAAAATTAGCCTGGGGCAAATCCAAAACACCATAATTAAAGGAAGGGTTTGAATGCAATTTGGATGTCTTTCAAGGGCCTTTTTGCAAGCTCATTTAATCAGCTAAAATGCTGATTTGGGCAGCATTTGAACGGTTCTGGGCTGTCCAATTGGTGGCTGGTTCGGTTCACTCAATTTGGTTCAACTGGTGCGGTTCAACTGTCCCTTTTTCCATAATTAATTAAAATTAATTTATTTAGCCCAAGTTAAATTGGGAATAAATTAAAATTAATTATATTATGAATTAATACACATGTTTGGAGCGTCTTAGGCTGGAAATTATTTCGCCTCGATACTTTAAATTGCTTCTCAGTTTTATGCTTCTAGCGGTGTTTGCCGAGTCAATTTTCGCCCTTTGTGCGAATCTGTCAAAAATAATCAAAATTCACTTAAAATAAATATAAAATTGACTAAAAACTAACATGTTCATATTTTTAATACAATTTAATTATTTTAAGAAAATTAATTAATTTTCAATAAGAATTTTACCGAAACTGCATGATTTTAAGTAAAAATGGGTATGAAAAAGTCTATAAATTTTTGTGTTTCCACACCCCCAAACTTAATTCATTGCTCGCCCCGAGTAATGCAAAAATTTGGAAAAGAATATCTCGGAAATACCTTTGAAAAACTCTTTCAGAATGACATTTTTCCTAAAATTATGAATTTAATAACTTAGGCTCAAAAATAAGAAATTTGATAATTATGCTACTTAAGTATACATATCATTAAAATTACATTCAACAACTATTATAATAGCAAAATTAGACTAAATGCTTCTTTAACAAAGAAATGTTAACCCTTACCAATTTGATTTTTATTCCTTTATTCAAGACTAAGCTGCAATCATTAAGTTTAACTTATGTCTTCATATGTTGATCTTAGCAATTTTTCTCCACTAATGTAGGTAGCATAGAAACTTGAATCAATAGGTCTTTATTAAGGTTGTAACATAGCTAGGCTAGGGGTAGGTAAAAGATAGATAAATTTTGGCTTAAAAACCCTAGACTTAGCGAACCTTCGAATTTTTACCTTTGATACACCAGCTTTGTAACACCCCAAACCCGGCCCAAACGTTATGGCCGAATTTGGCGATGTCACATTGAAGAGAATGATTGTTTCCAAAACGATTTTATGAAATTGAGAACATGTTTGATATAAAGTTTACTTGGTTAAAATTTAAGTCGGGATTTAGAAATTCAAGTTCTAGTGAAGCCCAAAATGGAAGCCCATGTTTAAAGAAAAACGCCCAAAAAGCAATGTCATTTAAAATCCACGTTAAATTTGAGAAAGTTATCTAAGTAAAGATAAAACTAGGCAGTCAAAATAGAAATAAACCCTAACTACAGTCTTATCGGAGAAACAATGCCTTATTACAACCCATTTAAACAAAAACAACAAGTAAAGTGAAGTAATTTGAAAATTATTCAAAATTCCTAAGTAGCTTGCAGTGTGGCCATCTCCGAGTCCTCTCCCACGTCAAGCCTTCTATTGAGGATCACCTGAAACATTAAATTAAAGGGTGTGAGTTTCGAAACTCAGTGTGTACAACCCTTGGCAATCAAATGAATATGCAAAAATCATATTGGGCCTAAGCCTTAACAATATCGGTGGCCTCTGGGCCTTAGCCCCTGATAGCCTCGGTTGTGCCTGAGCCCACATTCAAATATCAAGATGTTCATGCCATATGCAGTTACCCATAACCAACCTTGTACACCCCCTTCCAACCCTACACTCCTGTGGGGAGATACTCGACCCACCCATCCTTATACACCTGTTGTGACACCGATTGTGGCACCACTCATCGTTGCAGCAGAGCTACTTGTGGCACAAAAGCCTTTGTTGTAGCACTGGTTGCGGCACTACTTATCGTTGCAGTAGAGCTGCTCGTGGCTCAGAAGCCTTCGTTGGATCCACAGTCGTTAAGCGACCGTGCGACCCTCATATACACTTCCTCCGTATCATCAAACCCACCCAGGTGCAACATACAATTCATGAATGCAACATACACATTTTCACACATCTTCCCATATTAAGAACTTATGGATATCTTGGTCATTTCACTACCCAGGGGTATTTCGATAATTTCTACCTTACAAGGGTATTCCAGTATTCCTACCCTACGAGGGTGTTTCAGTAGTTCTACCTTATAGGGCATTTTCGTAATTCTACCTTAGAAGGGTATTTTCGTAATTTTATCCTAGAAGGGTATTTTCGTAATTTTCTAATGATACAGATTTTGGTTATGAATTTTGGCCCATCAACAAGTCCTCGCAGGCAAGATGAATGGATACTATGCACCAGGTAGGATTCAAGAGAAGAGGAGGTGGGTCACTCGGACCGCTTAAGTACCAGGCTCTTCCATGATCCAATCCTAGACATGCATATGTCCATTGCCACACCTTAGTCTAGCGACTTGGCCACGGGTTTGTTTAATTATTTAATTAAATCTTATGTAAAATTTAAGAGATCAAAACTAGGCCTAAAGTCCATAAAACCCTAGCATGCATTTCTACAGTCCCATAAGGCCCACTAGGCCTAATCATATTCATTAAATCCATTAAGTCCCAAACATGCTTATGCAGCCCATTAGGCCCGATCACAATCCAATCATACATTCATGCATATCAATTCATCATACAATTTCATATAACAACTTTGCCACTTTGGGCCCACAAGTTCGTCAGGCCCATTCGGGATTTTGAGATTTCGGCTTTTGCCGATTTTCGTGTGTGTAGTGTATGTACACACCTGATTGATGACTCGCACTACTCTATTCTTAGCCTCGACCTACAACCAAAACCATTTTCGAATAAATTCCAAACCTTACTAAAACTTCATCAAATCCCGAAGCCTTACTGTAGCCTTACCGTGAACCTTCGACTTTTCTAGCCTTTCCTTAGTGAATAGTCTCGAATATTCCTAGATCTGCATCAACACACATATTTTATCAACATCAGGTGACTCGTATTCCACACAAGTCACCCCTACCAACCACACTTAGATTCGGCCACCTAAAAAAACCGAAATTGAAAACAAGTTCACTTACCACTTGCTAGATATCCTTTCCACGCTTTAAATATTTGAACCCTACCCCTTGTTAATACAGGGTTAACAATAAGAACAAGATTAGATAGCCCTTCGGCTTTACCAAACACACTAAAAGATGGTTAACTAAGTACTTACAGAAACTAGTCTTTGATCTTGCGGCTTAGATATCTACTGAGTGTGATCGGCTTTTAAAATCTTGATTAAAAGTTGTAAATAACAAAAACAAATTTGTGATGGAGGAAAGCAAAAGAAATCGCTAAGAGGATGTGAGTAGTTGGCTTTTAAGAGATTAAAGAAAGAAATTGGCAAAGGGGATATTGGTATTCGGCTTTTGCAAAAGAGGAAAAAGAACTAGAAAGAAGGAGAAGAATGAAGCATTCGGTTTGGCAAAGCAAGGGAAACTCTTCAAAAAGAATTTGGCACCCCCTATAAATACCCAAAGCTGAACCCCTAAAGTCCCAATTGGCTCAACTTCATCCATATCCCATCTCCTAAATTTTCTCTACGATAAGCTCTCCTAACCTCTTCCTATATTTTCTCTTCTGATCACTCTCCTTAGAGTCCATATTTATGCCACTTCCAACATTCTAGAAGGCCAAAATTAAACTCCTAAAAATACTAAGCTAGGATCCAAAACTTAACCCAGGCCCAATACTTCTAGGCCCAAAATTTGAGGTGTTACAAGCTTACTTAACTTTCTCATGCTCATTTGTACATCTCTTTTTCAAATACATGTGCTCTTCTTTTTTTTTCCAATTCGAGCACTCACTTTATGTACTACAATTTTCGAGTAATTGATACTTCTTTTCAACTCCCCCAAACTTATTTTCGAATGATATTCTGAATAGTACTGAGTCTAGTGTTTGGGGCAATTTTAAAGGAGATTAAAAGAAACGTGATGGCCGAATATTGCAAAGGTCTAAATAAAATTAGGCCATATAGTCTCAAATTTGGGTTTCAAAGGATAAATTTATCATGGTTGGCTTGAAAGGCTCAAACAGTCCAAACAATAATTGCCTACATCATTTCCAATATTCCATTCTTCTTAGGATTTCGCCTCAGGAAACTACTAAGTCACTTCTAAAGACTTAAACTTTCATGCATGCCTAACTTTCCTAAGGAACTAAAAATTTATGGTATGATTTTGCATGCTTTATTAAAAATACATTCATATCATTATTAAGCTAACATAATAACTTATTGAAATAATAGAACTTTATTAATACTTAAATTTTAGCATACTTAACAAAATTTCAAATTTTTTAAACAAGATATATCCTAATCATAATTAAAAGAAAAATTTATTCTGAGTGGAAATAATTCAAATTTTCGGTCCCTCTACTTAAAGTGAACAACGCCTCATTGTTTAAAGTGAATAGATACTATACACTAGGTGGGATTTTAGAAAAGAAGAGGTGAGTCAATTTGACTGCTTAAGTACCAAGCTTTCTCTAAATCCAATCCTAGACATGTATATACCTATTGCCACACTTTATACTTTGTGACTTGTTCAGATTTTATTCATGATTCCTATATCTTGTTTTATTATGCAAAAATAAAAATTTCTAATTAACCTAATCCTAAAGTAATCTAAAGACAAAAATAAAATAAAGTCGAGATCCTCCCTTTATTTATTTGCAGATCCTTCTGAATTTGATTCATCTTTTGCTCCATCATTATTGCCTTTGCATGAATCGCTTTGCTCCCTCTTCGATAATGAACTCCATGGTTCAAATATGAAATCTGGAAACTCAGGCACAAAAAAAAATGGGTCATTATAAATTTTCCTAAGGGCACTCCTTATCGAGTCATCCCTTATTTTTGAGTATCTCCCGTAGGCTTGTTGTTGCCATTGCATATGTGGCATTATGTTCATTAATTTTGACAGCTCATCTCGAAGGTTTGGGCTAGGCGGTAGAGCTCCAAACATTGAAGTTTCGGTTTCAGGTTCAGCTTCTGATTCCATTGGTTCTGCCTCATTAGGGACTTTAGCTGATTGCTCTGGATCGATCTCTGTGGGGTCATTTTCTGCTTCTTCGGGGTCCTCACTCTCTTCAACTCATTGCTGTAGAACAGAATCTCCAGCTACTCGGTAGAGGTCCCAATCGGTGATTGTGCCATGACTATTCCCTGTCTTCTTTACGTTTGCAAGAATTTTTTCTTTTAAGAATAGAATTATTATCGTAAAGGGAAAATAAGCTAGGCCAGAACGTTTAATGGCACAATTCTGCATTTCTCTTAGTATGATTGCCCACGTCAATGGTCTTTGCAGTTAAAATTGAGTATAATAGGACTATTCGCTCTAATGAGATTGTAGTCCCATGCGACTAGGCATAAGACTGAAACAGATGAAATAGAACCATACCTTCGCAAGAGGTGTCAAATATTCTCTTCGACAAGTATGGATTCCTTGCTTTGATACAGTCTACTTAGAACCTGTAACTATAAGTTCCTCGAGAATTTCTTGCAAATTTTTAGGCTTAATGTTGCTCAACACAGAAGGATATTCATCGTTTTCAAAATCAGGTAATTCAAAGAACTCATTAATAGCATTTGAATTTATTGGTACCTTGATTTTGCAAACTGAACTTTGGTCAACTCGCTTGAGGTTAAGTTCGCATAGAATTCACGAACTAGTTCCTCATCCGCACTTGGTCTCTTTTCACAAAACAATTCCCAATTGAGGGCTTCAGCAACTTGACGAATACATGCCATAAAGTCTCTATAGTTGCTTTCCTTCAATGTGAAGCCTTTCTCTAGATGCATCTGTTGGTTTTTGAAGATACTTTCGTATCTTACTTTGGCTTCTTCACAGTGGAACTTGTTTTACGTTTCGTCAATTTGGGCGGAGGCACGAGTTCTCTTGCGAGACATAATTGACCTGAACATAAGATGGGAAAATTTTATTCTCTCAAAAATCTTAATTAATAAAAATTATTAATAATTCAAGAAATTGAAAAATTAAATAATTTAACAAAATTAAAATTTAAAAAAAAATTAGGTCTTACCATCTTTTTGCAAAAATATAAGAACTCTTAAAAAATAATAATGAAGAAATAGATGATAATTTAAAAGGCAGGTTGGAGGCTTAAGGGCTTGGTGTATGGGTGAAGGAGGTGTGCCGCACAAGTGTGTAAAGAAACAAGCAGCAGCGCACGTGGGGGCTGAAGTGGGTAGCGCGCATAAGGGCTGGTCCGGATGTACGGGAAGCCTCATCGAGCAGGCCTGCGGTGCACTTGGTGCTAGGCGTAGGTGCTGCTAGTGCGCGGCACGGCCTAGGCAGCTGGGCGGGGGCAACAGGGGCACACGGATGGGTGCAAGAGTAGGTATGCGCGCGGGCTGCTGAGGCGTGCTGGCTGCTAGGGCGTGCTGGCCTACTGCTATGGCTAGGGAGCTGGCTAGGAAGTTTCGGCACTTGGAGGATTTGGTGTTTAGGAGGTTTGGGTGATAAATGAATGGGAAGAAGTAATGGTAGAATTTATAGTGTGAGTAGTAAGAATTAGAGTAGAACTCTTAGTATAATTTAACAATTAAAAAAAAAGTCTAATTCTAATTCTAATTCTACTAAAAAATTAACAATAATTAATAATTGAATAAATGCATATGAAATTATCAATTGCTATTAAATTATTAAGATAAACATAAAATATAATTAAATAAAATTAATCCTACTTCTAAGCTAAGTTGATAAAAATTAATATATAAATTATAATAGATATAATTATATATTAAAGTTTATCAAATTATTAATATATATAATATATAGTATTAAGTAAAAATATTTATTCTAGATGCCTTTTGAAAATATTTACAAAAAGAGGTACCTAATTTTTATCATTTATGAAAAGAGCAATCAAATTTTAAAAATAATTCAATTAAGTCCCTAGACTTAATGAAAATTTAAAATTGAGTTGCACATTAAAACTTGGATCAAACTTGACCCTTTTATTTTGAAAAACTAAAAATTTATTTTGTTATTTAGGGAATAATTTTCTCAAAAAATTATATAAAAATCAATTCCCAAGAAAGATTGGAGGGGTCACAAGCGGTCCCGCTTAAGTTCCAATCTCTTAGATAGAATTTATTTAGACATAAGAAACCTGGAAATTTGCCCTAAATAATTTATTAAAAACAAGAAAATTTAAACATCTGATAAATTGAACAAGACTTGATCCCGTTCAGGTTTTTTCCGTAGTAATGTTTCAGACGTTGAGCATTGACTTGAAAATTACCTCCCTTACCTTGGAGTTCAACAACTCCGTATGGATAAACGCAATGAATCGTAAATGGGCCAGACCAACGTGATTTTAGCTTACTTGGAAAGAACCTTAATCTAGAGTTGAATAACAAAACTTGCTGACCTGCTTCAAATTCTTGAACTCGAATGTGCTTGTCGTGCCATTTCTTGAGTCTCTCCTTGAGCATTTTGGTATTTTCATATGAGAACATTCGGAATTCCTCTAGCTCATTGAGTTGGAGCATCCATTTCTCTTTAGCAAGCTTAAGATCCAAATTGAGTTGTCGAAGAGCCCAGTAAGCTTTGTGCTCTAACTCCAAAGGTAGATGACAGGCTTTTCTGAAGACCAACCTATAAGGTGACATCCCTAAAGGTGTCTTGCATCCTGTTTTGTACGCCCATAAAGCATCATCTAGTCTTTTGGACCAATCTCATCGGTTCAGGCAAACTACCTTCTCAAGTATGCCTTTGATCTCCTTATTTGCCAGCTCAGCTTGCCCATTCGTCTACGGATGGTAAGCTGTAGCAACCTTGTGTTTCATTCCATGTTTGTCTAACAACCATTTTAACCACTTGTTCACAAAATGGGTCCCTTCATCACTGATAATAGATCTTGGGGTTCTAAACCTTGTGAACACGTGTTTCTGCAAGAACTTCATCACAACCTTAGCATCGTTTGTCGGATAAGCTTCAGCCTCGACGTACTTGGACATATAGTCTACTGCTACCAATATGTACTTGTGACAAAAAGAAGGAGGGAAAGGACCAAGAAAGTTAGTACCCATACATCAAAAAGTTTTACCTCAATGATGTTTGTTCGAGGCATCTCATTTCTGTTAGTGACATTTCCAACCCTTTGACATTGATCACAACTCTTCACATAAGTGTATGCATCCTGGAATAGTGTTGGCTAAAAGAATCCAGCTTGTAATACTTTAGCCGCAGTACGAATACCTCCGAAGTGTCCCCCACTCGGAGCTGAGTGAAAGTGGTATAAAATCTTCGATATTTCATCTTTTAGCACACATCTTCTAATCATTTGATCTGCACACTTTTTAAACAAATATGGCTCTTCCCAGAAATAGTACTTCACATTGTGAAGAAACTTTTTCCTTTGTTGATACGTCTTATCAATCGGCATCAAACCACAAGCTAAATAGTTAGCAATATCAGCAAACCAAGGGGTATTATGGACATGATTTACTTTCAGTATGTATTCATCTGGAAATGTCTCCCGAATCGGTACAAGTGGAGAATTCCCCTCTTGCGGCTCCAATCTGGACAAGTGATTTGCGAATTGATTTTCTACTCCCTTTCGATCTTGAATTTCTAGATTGAACTCTTAAAGTAGAAGTACCCACCAGATCTATCTCGGCTTAGCGTCTTTCTTGGCGAGTAAATATTTAATTGCCGAGCGGTCTGTATAGACAGTCACTTTGGTACCTACGAGATAAGATCAAAATTTTTTAAAAGCAAATACAATAGCAAGTAACTCTTTTTCTGTTATCGTATAATTTAGTTGAGCTTTTGTTAGAGTCCGGCTTGCATAGTAGATGGGATGAAAAACTTTGTTCCTTCGTTGGCCCATGACAGCTCCTATCGTGAAGTCACTTGCGTCACACATAAATTCGAATGGAAGATCCCAGTCTGGTGTTACGATTATGGGTGCTGTAACTAATCGATTCTTCAAATCCTTTAATGCTCTTAAACATTGCTCATCAAACTTGAATATCGCGTCCTTTTCCAATAATTTGCACAAAAGTTTCGCAATTTTGGAGAAGTCTTTGATAAATCTTCGATAAAATTCGACGTGGCCCAAAAAGCTCCTAACACCCTTTACAGATGTTGGAGGTGGGAGTTTCTCAATAACGTCTACCTTCGCTTTATCTACCTTGACCCCATGTTTTGATATCCGATGCCCTAGAACAATACCTTCTTGTACCATGAAATGGCACTTTTCCCAGTTGAATACTAGGTTTGTTTTTTTGCATCGCCATAGTACCTTAGCTAGATTGGCTAAGCAATCATCATAAGTGTCTTCAAATACTGAAAAATCATCCATAAAAACTTCCAAATACTTCTCAACCATGTCAGTAAAAATGGACATCATACATCTTTGAAATGTAACAGGTGCATTACATAAACCAAATGGCATGCATCTAAATGCAAACGTACCGTACGGGCAGGTGAATGTTGTTTTGTGTTGATCTTCTGGTGCTACTGTAATCTGATTATACCCTGAGTATCCATCAAAAAAATATTATTAGTCTCACCCTGCAAGTCTATCAAGCATCTGGTCTAAGAACGACAAAGGAAAGTGATCTTTCCTAGTTGCCTTGTTTAGTTTTCGGTAATCGATGCAGATTCTCCATTCTGTAACCATTCTAGTCGGTATCAATTTGTTATTCTTGTTCTCAATGACCATGATACCTCCTTTCTTTGGCACGCACTGGACCGAACTTACCCATGAACTGTCTGAGATGGGGTAAATGGTACCCGCATCTAACCACTTGATGATTTCCTTCTTTACTACATCTTTCATGATGGGGTTCAGTCTCTGTTGTCCATCAATCGTCCCTTCTCGCCATCTTCTAATATGATATTGTGTATGTATACAGATGGACTAATACCACGAATATCAGCTATGGTCCATTCGATAGCCTTCTTGAATTGTTTCAAAACTATGATAAGTTTCTCTTCTTGCTCAGTAGTTAATTCTGCTAAAACAATCACAAGAAGACTAGAAGTGTTACCTAAATATACATATTTTAAGTGTGAAGGTAATACCTTGAGTTCTAACTCAGGTGGCTTCTTGATTGACACTTTTGGCTGTGAATAATCCATTTTTTTCTAATTCCAAAGATTCAAAATGGGATTGCGGATTAAATTCCTTTTAATTAGCTTCTAGCAAAGTTAAGTATTCATCCTCCTTTTCATCATTTAGAGGGTCTGATGTCAAAATTCAAAATTCCTTCTCCACTATTAAATCCTCTAAATTAGATAATAGAGAAAAATCATCAATTGTGCCAGGAAATCGCATATACTTAAAAACATTAAATGTTACCTGATCATCCTGAACATGCATAGTCAGCTCGCCCTTCAGCACATCAATAAGGGTTCTTCGAGTTGCTAAGAATGGTCTTCCTAGGATAATTGGCACTTCTTTATCTGCTTCAAAGTCTAGAATTACAAAGTCAGTAGGAAAGATAAATTTATCTACACGTACCAATACATCTTCGATTTTTCCTTCTGTATGTGCTAAGGATCGATCTGCTAGTTGAAGTGTAACCGTAGTAGGTCTAACTTCACCTATCCTCAACCTTTCTAAATATTGACATAGGCATCAAGTTAATACTTGCACCTAAGCTACATAATGCCTTACCATAATATGTTACTCCAATATTGCAAGGGTATGGTAAAACATCAAGGATCTTTCAACTTCGGGGGTAGTTTGTTCTGAAGATATGCACTGCATTCCTTCGTCAGATCTACCGTCGCAAATTCTCCAAGTCTTCGATTCTTAGACAGGATATCTTTCATGAACTTGACATAATTTGGCATTTGCTCAAGGGCTTCAACCAACGGGATGTTGATATGAAGTTGCTTGAGTACATCAAGGAACTTCTTGAATTGAATCTCCTGTTTCTGCTTCTGAAGTCTTTGAGGGTGGGTGATATTGCGTGATATGAAGTAATAAAATTTATAAAGAACTTGATCACACCCAAACTAACTAATATCACGACGTTTAAGGCAAGCGCACCTATCGAACAGTAGTATAGCTTAGTGGCAAGACCGAGTTATCGTACCCAAGGGAACCAAAAGTACTATTACTTACTTCCTTTCTATTATCTAGCCTAAGAATAAAAGAGGGGTTTGTTTAAACTACTTCTAAAACTAACTAAGAAAAGCACAAAGAGTAAATTGGGAAAACTTTTTAGGGAAAAGCTGATTGATATGGACAATACTTAAGGGAGAATCCACCTAGACTTCACTTGTTATTGTTTTCTTGAACTATATGATTTGTTTACTTGACTTGATCCGTAGAGATCCCTAATCTATGCTAAACCCTCCATCGAGGCGTAGAGCAACTAGGCCTAAGTTGTTAATTAAAGTTCCCTTATTAATTAACTCCCTAGGTTGCATTAATTCGATCTATGGTTCCCCATATTAGGTTTGACCCTAATCCGGCAGATTTATGTCGCCCTATGTCTAGGGTTGCATGCAACTCCGCTTAATTATGGTAGATCTACTCTTATCACAGGGACTTTTACTCCTCTGCTCTAAGCACATCCAATTCTTGAAATAATACCTAGGACTATTAAATCAAGAATGAAGAACACATAATTAAGAACAATTCAAGTATTTATCATATAAATCAAGAATAAATAACAAGATCTATCTTAGGTTTTATCCCCCTCAAGTATTTGAGGGGTTTAGTTCATAATAAAGAAAGAAAACATCTCAGAAGATATAAAATAACAAAACATAAAAGAACCCGAAAACCCCTGAAGGAATTTAGGGAGATCCTCTATATTGCTGCAGAATTCCAGCTTCTGGGATGAATCAATCAGCTTCCCTGTGAGTAATCCCTACTTCCACTCTCTATGTTGGCAGCAAAGACTACTTCCCTTTTAGGGGAAATAAGCAGACCCCTAGAGTTGCCTCCTAGGGTCTTTATATAGAGCTTTGGAGAGCCTTTCTTAGCCTCCAAGTATCCCAATTCGAGTGAAATTCCTCTTCCTCACGACTAGAACACGCCCGTGTGGCACGCCCGTGTGACTTCGACAAAGGCCGTGTGATTTGGCACGGCCGTGTGGCTTGCCCGTGCTTGTCGAGGGCTGGACCGTGTGATCTTCATGTGGCACGGCCGTGTGGTGATTCCTTGGGCCATGTGTTATGTCATTTTTGGCCCATTTTCCTCATTTTTGGTTCATTTCCTATTCTTTTCTCTTCCATATGCTCTTCTGAGTATAAGATATGAAAAAGAAAGATTAAGAGCACCAATTCTCACTAAATTGATAATAATTCATCGAAAATATAGGCTAAACATGAGGTAAAAATATGTATAATTTATTGTTTATCAGTGGGGTGGTAGTGGTTTCTTTACTAGAACTAGTAATGGTTGATTCACCTTCTGTGGCAATTCTGCATCTAACGGAGTTGTTAGTTTATCAGAATTAGCTGGTTCTGAGGTTACCTTGTCAGGTTTTGTAGATTCTGGTTCTAGTGAAACTGGAATTTCAACACTCGGTTGAACTTCCTCTGAGTCTTGAGCATCAGCTTGCTCCTTTTCAGCTTCAATGGTGCTGGGCTCTACTGTCTTTCCGCTCCTCAATGTCAACGCTTTACAATACTGCTTCCCCAAATTCCTCGGATTCTCTGTGTCACTAGGTAAAGCACCTTGTGGTCAGTTCCTAAGTTCAGTTGCAAGCTGGCCCACTTGATTCTCCAAATTTCTTAGAGTGGTGTCGTTCTTCGCCAAATATGCCTTCATTAAATTCTCTAAGCTATTGGATGATTCAGCTTGAGCTGGTTTCTAAACTTGTTGAGGGAAACTAGGCAGCTAGGTTGGTCTAGGTTGGGCGTAAGTGTTACTAGTTCTAGCTGCTTGGTTACTCCAGGAAAAATTCAGGTGATTTCGCCACGATGGGTTATAATAATTGGATTGCAGCCCTTCCCTTCCTCGATTTTGGTTCTGGTTACCTATGTAGTACATGGATTCTGGGTTCGATGGACATTCTTCAAAAAAATGTCCTTCCCCACAATATACATAGGTTATATTCTCAAATTGATTAGGTGGCTATGCTGCAAAACTATTAGACCCATTAGTAGTAAGATTTTTGAGCATTGAGGATATTGATGATACCTGAGATGCGAGTGAAGTAAGAGCGTCTACTTCATGTATTCTAGCGACTCGTCTTCTTGGCGCTGCTCTACTGGTTGGCCATTGATAATTATTACTGGCGATCTTTTCGATAATTTCATAAGCCTCATTATAAGAATTAGAAAGGAGAGCACCGTTAGCAGAAGCGTCCACTACCATCCTTGTGTGAGCATTGAGACCATTATAAAACGTCTCAAGTTGGATGCAATGTGGGATTCCATGATGAGGGCACTTTCGTAATAACTCTTTAAATCTTTCCCATGCCTCATACAAGGATTCGTCATCCATTTGTTGGAAGGCAGTGATCTCATTCCTCAGCTTAGCAATCTTGTTAGGCAGGAAAAACTTCATAAGAAATCTTTTTGCTAACTCTTGCCATATGGAAATTGAGTTTGGTAGCATTGAGTTCAACTAGGCTCGAGCTCTGTCCCTTAAGGAATATGGGAATAGCTTCAATCGTAATGCATCTTCGGGTACTTTCGCTAATTTGAAAGAATCGCTCACCTCTATCAACAGTCTCAAATGAAGATGAGGATCTTCAGTAGGCATTCCACTGAATTGGCCCACAGTCTGAAGCATCTAGAACATAACTGGCTTCAACTTAAATTGTTGTGCCTCGATTTCGGGTCTCCTAATACCCGGATTAAGATTATTAAATACTGGAACGACATATTGTCTTAAGGCTCTATCCCTATCATCAGCAATAAGGATAGGATTTTGAGCAAGGTTTGCTCCATTTCCTTGATTCATATTTTCGAAGTTCATCTCTTCAGTCCTTCTCTGATTCGCTTGTCTTCTTCGCTGTTGAAAGGCTTGTTCTATCTCAGGGTCTACAGGGAGTAAGTCGATAATTTGATCAATACTCATAAACACCTGAAATAATCATAGAAAAATTAATTAAGTTAAAAATTAAACAGAAAATTAAACCAAAATGCAAAACTAACAAATTCACAAATAATGGCTTTTTAAAACAGTCCTTGACAACAACGCCAAAAACTTAGAATGATGAAAATGTGCAAGTGTACACAATTGCAATAAGTAATAAAGTGACAAGTAAATGTCGAGTTATTGTACCCACAGGAACTGCAAAAATGACTATTTATGAAATTAATTGTAAAACACTTTGGTGATGGAAAATATTTTGATTTTAAAAAGATGATAAAAAATTAAGGGTTAAAAACTAAATAAAATAATTAAAATAAAACAAAGAAATTCTAATGTACGATTTCAACTAAAATTTATTCAAGATGACATAATTGTGTTGTATTAATCACATTTCTTAACTTAGAATTATTAAACTTACGTTTATACTGTTACGAATAATTTCATGGCAACTCGGTAATTTGCTAACTTATGAACATATGTGCTTATCAAAACCCGTTCATCTCCTTAACATATCCCTATGTCAAGATGATTAAACAAATCTTAATAAAGAAATAAAGACTATGTGAGGTAACAAAGTATCCCTACCGTGATACAATTTAATCACAATAATCTAAGTTATGCAAGGCATATGTATTGCCAAATACAATGCTAATTTAATCTTCAGCTACCTTAGAAGAATAAACATGCACTGATTAAGTACTGTGTCCATTAATTACAATTTCAATGCGTTTAAATAATTAACTCATTATTTATCTAACAATTGTAATGCAAGAATAACTTAGGCATGATTTTACTTAATCAAGCAATTTACCGAGGCCTATAACAGCATAAACACAATTTTAATAATTTAAGAGGACGAAATGCAATCAACCCAACACGAATTAAATTCAAGCTAAGTTGATTAAATTAACCATTTCAATAGCATAAATATTCATAAACATGTTTGTGAAAACAACAACGGAAATTTAAAAAGATAGGGAATAAGAAACAAATCCGGTGTTTCTTTGTGGCTTGAATGGTTGTTCCGTTCTTCGTTCTCCGTTGTCCTCGGTAGCCAAGGTGACTTATGAGCACTTAATTGCTGCTCAAATGGATAAGAAAACACCTCCTTTCCAAGAGAAGAAATCGACACTAGAAGGCTTGGCTTTTTGGAGAAAAAGAGAGAATGGAGAGAAGAGAAGTGAATGAGAGAAAGAGGAAGTGAGGGATGATTTGAATGGGCAGCAAAGTGTGGTTTATATAGCCGAGGATGGCTGCTAAAAATAGCAAATTCCAGCAGCCAAAGAGACCTCCCCATGGCCGGCCATCCACATGGAAAAAGTTGGTGGCTTTAAACTTTGCTAAAATTAGCCTAGGGCAAATCCGAAAAGCCATAATTAAAAGAGGGGTTTGAATGCAATTTGAAAGTCTTTAAAGGGCCTTTTTGCAAGCTAATTTTGTAATACCCCGAAAATTTCTATTCTTGATATAATAAAAGAAGGAAATAAAGAAATAAAAAGAGAAATTTTGAACTATGTCAACAAAATCTATGTAGGAAGTATATTATGATGTATTAATCCAAGAAACGATTAAATCGTAAAAGTGAGAAAAGTCTTGTGGCCCAAGAGTAAATACTTAAAATTTAAGGGGTTAAAGTGTAAATATGGAAAAGTTGAAGGACCAATAGTGCAAATATTTTAAGGATGAAATAATCTAGAAACTAGGAAAAATGGATGAATTAGGACCAAATTGAATAGGTGAAGAATTATGATGGACTAAATTGTAATTTTACCAAATTAAGTGATGACTCAAGAATGAAATTTTGAAAGATCACAAAGGGCAAAATAGTCAATTGGAGGAGAGAGAAATCTAGAAAGTAATGATGATGTTGGTGATATTTTATAATTATTTAATTAGATAATTATTATTTCTATGATATTTTAATAAGATATTTTATTATTTTATTATTTTATTTAGTCTATATATATGTATGTGTGTGGGAAAAAAAAAGAGAGAGAACATACCATCCATTCCATGCACTCAACATATGGAGAAAAAAAGGAAGAAAGAAACTTTCATTTCTTTACAATTTGGTCATTCCACAAAAAATTCACCATTTTCACCTAGAAATCAAAAGAATTTCCATAGCTACCGAAGGAGAAAAATGTTAAGGAGGCTATGAGGAGTTAGAATATCAAGTTGGATTCAAGAAATAGAAGCTGGAGGAGAGAGAAAGTGAAGTTAAAGTTTGGAAACAATAAAACAAGGTAAGAACATCAAGATTTCCATGTATTTTTAAGTTTAATATTATTGAAAAAGCATGTAAATGATGTTAATGTAGAGTTTCATTATATATGATTCTATATTCTTGATGTGGTAGTGAAGAGAAAATAAGATAAAGTGATGAGAAATGGTGTAGAGAAAGAAAATAAGGGTGATATAAACTTAATAATTAATATCTTGCACTAAAATAGTTTTGGACAGCAGCAGTAAGCTAAATTTGAAAAATCACCAAAAATGGTAGACATTGAATTAGAAGTTGAGTAAGATATGAAATTAAATCTTGTTGAGTCTATTTTCATATAAAAGAAACAGAACAAGTAAATGAATTCTGTATTCAGAGATATTTATATTTTTGTGAGACTGGTTCAGAATGATTTCGGGATCCTCAGTTTTGACTTTGAAAAATCACCAAAAATTGTATAAAAATAATTAGGGACTTAAATTTATGTTTTTAAAATCCTTAATGAGTCTATTTTCAATAGAAATAAGCTGAAATGTCATCCGAGTCCCGTACAAGGAGATAATTAAATTTTAATGAAGAAAGGTCAGAACAGTTATACAGCAGAACAAGGGTAAATTTAAAGAATAAACTGTACTTATTGGCTAAGCCAAAAATTCTGAAAATTTTATGGTAAAAAGATATGTGAGCCTAGTTTCAGGGAAAATTAGTGGATCTTAATTTGGAGTTCTTTAGCTCAAGATATAAATAATTTAGTGACTATAACTCAAATGGACAGTTTTGAAAATACATATAAGTAAATAGTGAAAGTTTTGATAATGTTACTTATAAGAATGTTATATAAATTAAGGATGTGGAATGGAGTGGAGGAGGATGAAAATATGTATGAATATTCAGTTAGCATGGCTAATTTGTATGTTTTAGGCTTAGGGACTAAATTGAATAAAGTAAAACTTTATGGGCAATTTTGTAAAAATGTTAGAAATGACCAAATTGCATGAAATGGATTATTTCATTATTTAAATTGAGAAAATTTAAATGAAACTATTAATTTAGTTCAAGATCGGGAAAAAACATGTTTTAGGGATTAAATTGAAAAGTGTTGAAATTATGGAAAAATTCTGATAATTATAGAATTTATGGGCTGTGATGAAAATATATGATAACGGTTGGAAATAAGGATTAAATTGCAAGAATTTTATTTTCTGAGCCTGAGGATGAAATCGTCATTAATTAAAAGTTTAGGGGCAAAATGGTAATTTTGCCTAGAGCATTAATTGAGTGTATTAGAATATGGAATGAATGGAAACAATGGTCAAATTTATTTATAAATTTTCGAACGACTCAAATACGAGACTTGAACGTGGAAAAGAAAAGATATCGGATTAATGAATTTATAAACACGAACAAGCAACGAGGTAAGTTCGTGTAACTTGAATTATATTCTTAAATACTTGAAATGCATATTATTGATGTGAATATGAATTGAATGTTTATTATATGAAAATTGATGAAACATTGATATATTTGATAAAAATGGGAAGAAATCCCGGTTGAATGAAAGGAAAATTCGATGGATCTCTAAAAAGGAATTGACGGTAAAAAGGATCTAGCCCGGACGGGTGATCCTATTATTAGCCCTCCCGAAGAATATAGGAAAAACGATTAAGCCCGGAAGGGTAATCCTAATATCATCCCTCCCGAAGAATATATGGTAAATGAGGTTCGCGGGAGTGTGCTGGTGGCTCTCCCGAAGAATACATGTGTATAGGCCCTTCTGAAGAATACATGGGAGCTGAGATTCGCGGAAGTGTGCCAAGAATTAAGGTTCGCGGGAGAGTGAGGTTCGCGGGAGTGTGCTTACTGAAATGAAATGTGTAAGACCATGGTTGAAAGATACCATGGCAATGAATAAGACCATGGTTGAAAGATACCATGGCAACAAATTGAGAAAATGAATAAGACCATGGTTGAAAGATACCATGGCAATGAATAAGACCATGGTTGAAAGATACCATGGCAACACATGTATATGAATTGACGGACCCAGAATTGTACACTAAAAGTGTACCCCTGTATGAATTGACGGTTAATGAGATTGTACACCAAGAGTGTACTATTGGGAATCCATCGAAATTCCAAGAAATTCAACGGGATAAATATATAAGATGGTAAACACATAGCTAAAAAGGGTAAATGTGAATTAATGGATTATGGATTTGCATATTTTAAGTATACTATATGATCTTAACTATTGATATTCCGATAAATTCAGTAGGTAAAAGTCCTAACCAGAAAAGGGAATATGTATATAAAAAGATTTGTACATATATATTCCTGAAGTACATGAAAAATGATAGTGATACTGGAAATATGGAAATATAAAATGATGATATTTGTACATGGAATTTATTGATGAATATATGGATCCATGATTATAGATTCGTATACCTTAAAAACATTAATTGTATGACGACGATATTTCGAATGACTTGATGAATAAAGTCCCGACATGGAATAATTCGAGCACGAAACAATAACCATGAAATTGAACTTGAAATACACGAAAATAATATTTATTCGATATTTTAAAATATGACATGGAAAATACATGATTATGAAACTTACTTGATAATTATGCATATTCAATATTAAGAATTGTCCTGAAATAAATATATGCAAAATTCATGAAAACAATGATACATGAACATGTGACTATCTTTAATATGCTGATAAATGGAAACTAGGTAAGCCATGATGAGTGATAATCTCGAGTATGGTATGTTGATAAAATGAGTTTATCGATTCTAAAATTATATGAAATATGTTCAAGTATGCTAACAACTGTTATTGTTGAAGCTTAGACAAGTGCCCAGTTATTGGTTAAATGGTAATACGATTATTATATGATACGTCGAAAGGGTAAATGATTAAATGAAAATATACTTGTGCTTATGGAAGAGTGGTAAAATTTAAGTTATACAATTTCTTATAAAATGTGTTATTATGTGATTAATTAAAAAAAAAATTCTATAAACTCCAGTAATACCTCATGACCCTATTCCGACGATGGATACGGGTTGGGGGTGTTACAAATTTAATCAGCTAAAATGCTGATTTGGGTCAGCATTTGAACAGTTCTGGGCTGCCCAATTGGTGGCTGGTTCGGTTCACTCAATTTGGTTTAATTGGTGCGTTCAATTGGCCCTTTTTCCATAATTAATTAAAATTAATTTATTTAGCCCAAATTAAATTGGGAATAAATTCCAATTAATTGTATTATAAATTAATACACATGTTTGGACCGTCTTAGGCTGGAAATTATTTCGATACTTCAAATTGCTTCTCGGTTTTGTGCTTCTAACGGTGTCTACCGAGTCAATTTTCGCCCTTTGTGCGAATCTGTCAAAAATAATCAAAATTCACTTAAAATAATTATAAAATTGACTAAAAATTAACATGTTCATATTTTTAATACAATTTAATTATTTTAATAAAATTAATTAATTTTCAACAAGAATTTTACCGAAACTGCATGATTTTAAGTAAAAATGGGTATGAAAAAGTCTATAAATTTTTGTGTTTCCACTCCCATCCCGATTCAAAATCAATAACACAAGTATGAAACATGTCTTCTAAAATTTGAATAACATGCTTAGATTGTCCGTCAGTCTATGGGTGAAAAGCTATGCTAAAATTAATTCGCATACCAAAAGATTCGTGAAACTGTTTCCAAAATCTTGAAGTGAACCACAGATCCCGATAAGAGATTATTGACATAGGGACATCGTGCATGTAACACCCCCTAACCCCAAACCGTCGCTGGAATAGGGTTTTGAGGCATTACCGGACATATCAGACAACTTACGAATAATTCATAAATAAAATAACATTCATAGTATAATTTAACAATTAAATTCCTATATTGGACTCTCAAAGCCCAAAATATGTATTAAAAGTGGAACGGGACTTGTTCGAGTACTACAAAAAATTTTTCGTAAATTTTTTTTATAAAAAAATTTTGGCAGCATTTCTGCTTATTTTTACATAAACCCCCTGCAAATTCAAACAAAAAACAACCAATACCAATGTTTCAACTAAAGATTTTACACATTAAAACACTTCTAAATCATGCTCATAACATTGATTTAATACTTTAATCAAATATAATAACATATAAAGAAATAATTTATAACTTCATTCTTTATCTAATTTAGTACCAAATTTACCATTTATAAAACTAAGTATTACATTCATCATTCAAAACATTTTAACCTTTTTTTTTTTAACTTAAAACCATATAGCATAAGTACATAGCTCACACATTTTCACCTAATACATGCCACTTAAACCAAAGGAAGAAATACATCACCAAAATCTTCGTGTTAGAGTCGGGATCGTTCTAGATGTTGAACCGGACCTTGAACTCTAATGACCTGCGCACAGAAACAACCGTACGCTGAGTATTTCATATTCAGTGGTATTACTATAAATCAAACTATTTAACATTAATGAATAACAAATAGTAAATATAAAACCTTATAAATCTCCAAAACTAATTTACATATAATTTATAAAATTTTATAAAGCAATTTATCAACTAATATTGTATTTCAACAATATCGTTTTCCATCAAATTCATGAATCATAGATTTGAACTATCAAATTTCACATACTAATTCAAATCATTATTTAGCTCATACTTTCATTTTCATACCTTCAATCATACAGATCAATAAATTTTCATTCTTGTTTCTTATTTTATTTTATTTACCCTATTAACAAGACTCGGACCCTGACAAATACGCGGATTCCACCCAAACACACTAGAATATCCAACCCAAACACACCCGAAATAATATAACTCCTCCATAACACACCAGTATAATATAACCTCCCAAACACAATGGTATATCGTATCCTCCCAAACACACCAATAAGGCATTAAATGCCTCTTCGGATAAACCGAAGCATATAATAACAGAATCATTTTCTCGGTCGAGCTACAAATCTCCTCATCACATCACAATCCTATGGCATGCCATTTGTATCCAATCTAGTCCGCAAGTTAATAGGGTATTATTTTACTTTTCCAATTTCGAATTCATTTCCACAACAATTTCAAATACTCAATCAAATCAAAACATCTATTATCTCAATTCACATATAATTCAATATTCACACATATTCTTACTTAATTTCAAACATTATTACTTACCTTATCTTAGATGTCCCATGACTACAAATTCAATATAACATTTAATAAATAGTTTAAGTTATTGTAATACAAACCCGGAATACGCGTTTACTCCTCAATGGTCTTTTCTTTTCCTTTGGATGCCGATGTCTCGTTTTCCTTGTTAGTTACGAAAAAAATAACAACAACAATTTACATTATTAATTACAACATTAATTTAAAATTAATTGAATTTTTTAATACTTTAATTTCAATTTAATCCTTATTAACTCTTTGGTTTATTTAACTTAATTCATATTTCATTTCTATTCATTTTCCTTCCATGTTCACTCTAAAAATCAAGTATTCATAATATAACCCTAATTTAAAATTTCTCTCAATTTAATCCTTACAACACAAAACTTATAGTTTCTTTTACAAGTTAATCCCTTTTTCAATTCTAACTTAGAATTTGATAAACGATAAATTATACATATTTTTACCTCATGTTTAGCTTAATTTTGGATGGATTATCATTAATTTTGTGAGAATTGGTGCTCTTAATCTTTCTTTTTCATATCTTATACTCAGGAGAGCATAGGGAAGAGAAAAGAACGAAAATGGACCAAAAACGGAGAAAATAGGCCAAATTGTGAAAATGACACGGCCCAAGAAGTCACCACACGGCCGTGGCACACGACCATGCCACATAAAGATCATACGGTACAGCCTCCGACAAGAACAGCTAGGCCACACGGTCGTGCCTCCATCGACAGACTCTCACACGGCCTCTTGTCGTGGCACACGGGCGTGGCACACGGGCGTGTCCCTGTCATGAGGAAGAGGAATTTCACTTGGATTTGGATACTTAGGGGCTAAGAAAGCCATTCTAAACTCTGTATAAAGACCCCAGGAGGCAACTCTAAAGAGATACTCTTTTCTCTCAAGAAAGAGCGCCATAATTCTGCCAACATAAGGAGTGAAAGCAAGGGATTACTCTAAGGGAAGCTGATTGATTCATCCCAGAAGCCAGAATTCTACATCAAGACAGAGGATCTCCCTAAATTCCTTCAGGGGTTTTTGGGTTCTTTATGTTTTGTTATCTTAATTCTTCTGAGATGTTTTCTTTCTTTATTATGAACTAAACCCCTCAAATACTTGAGGGGGATGAAACCTAAGACAGATCTTGTTAGTATTTATTCTTGAATTATTTGATAAATACTTGAATTGTTCTTAATTATGTGTTCTTCATTCTTGATTTAATAATCCTAAGTATTACTTCAAGAACTTGATGTGCTTAGGCAGAGGAGAAAAAGTCCCTGTTTTAAGAGTAGATCTACCATAATTAAGCGGAGTTGCATGCAACCCTAGACATCGGGAGACATAAATCTATCAGATTAGGGTCAAACCTAATAGGGGGATCCATAGATCGAATTAATGCAACCTAGGGTATTAATTAATAAAGAAACTTTAGTTAACAGCCTAGGCCTATTGTTCTTATCCTCGAAAGAGGTATTAACATAAGTTAGGGATCTCTACGGATCAAGTCAAGCGAAGACATCATCTAGTTCAAGAAGTTAATAACAAATGAAGTCTAGGTGGATTCTCCCTTAAGTATTGCTCATATCAATCAGCTTTTCCCTAAAGTTTTCCCCAATTTACTTTTTGTGCACTTTTAGTTAGTTTTAGAATTAGTTTTAATCAATCCTCTTTTATTTTCAGGCTAGATAATAGAATGGAAGTAAGTATTAGTACTTTTGGTTCCCTTGGGTACGATAACTCGGTTTTGCCGCTAAACTATACTACTATTCGATAGGTGCGCTTGCCTTTAAAATCGTGATATTAGTTAGTTTTTGGTGTGATTAGTTTTTATAAATTTTATTACTTAATATCGCGAGCATATCAAGTTTTTGGCGCCGTTGCCGGGGAACTAAAATATTAAGAAAACTCGATTTCTATTACTTTAGCCATTACTATATTTTCAGTTTTTATTTATTTTTATTTTTCTTTCTTTTTCTTATTATTTCTTTTTTCTTTCCTTCTAGGTATTTCTAGTTTATGAGTAGAAACAACCCAGCATGACCATTGCTTTTTGACGAAGATTTAGAAGCGACAGTCTGCAGAAATCACAGAGAGATCAGACGAAGCCTACAGTATCCAGAATAAGATCAAGAACAAAGGCCAGAACCTACAGAAGAGATGGAAGCAAATCAAAACATTCCACCACCTCCCGTAATAGTCGCGCCATCCGTAAATCAAGAACAAGCTCATCGCACTATGTATGATTATGTTAAGCCTAGTTTGGTTGGTACCTAAACTAGCATTCTTAGACCTACTATTGCTGCTAATAATTTTGAATTAAAGCCTAACACTATTCAGATGATACAGCAATTGGTGCTGTTTGATGGCTTACAGGATGAAGATCCAAATTCGCACATAGCCAATTTTTTGGAACTTTGTGATACTTTTAAAATTAATGGCGTTTCTGATGATGCCATTCGTCTACGGCTATTTCCATTCTCTTTGAGAAATAAAGCCAAACAGTGGTTAAACTCTTTACCACGAGGCTCCATCACCACATGGGAACAGATGACCGAAAATTTTTTACTTAAATATTTTCCTCCAGCTAAAACAGCTAAATTACGAAACGATATCTCTTCTTTTGTGTAGATGGATTTAGAAACACTCTACAATGCTTGGAAGAGATACAATGATCTTTTGAGAAGATGCCCTCATCATGGCCTACCTTTATGGCTCCAAGTTTAAACCTTTCACAACGGTTTGAATCGATTAACAAGGCAAATGATCGACGCAGCCGCAGGAGGAACAATCTACAATAAAACACCCGAAGTAGCTTATGAATTTATTGAAGAGATGTCACTGAATAACTATCAGTGGCAAGTCATAAGGACAAAGCCGACAAAAGCCGCAAGATTTATAATATTGATGCTGTCACTATGCTTACTAATCAGGTAGAACTTTTAAATAAAAAGTTTGATAATTTTGTTGGTTCTACGCAGGTACAACCAGTGATGCAATGTGATACAACTCCAGTAAACATGTTCAACCCAGATTTCTCATCCTATGGACATAGCATGGAAACTGAACAAGCCAACTATATGAGTAACAATTTTAGACCCCAAAATAATCCTTATAGTAATACTTACAATGCAGGTTGGAGAAATCACCCGAATTTTTCATGGGGAGGATAAGGAAATCAAAGACAACAACCTCCTCCGGGATTCCAGCAACCACCACCACAACAAGAGAAAAAGCTAAATCTTGAAGAGATGTTCACCAAATTTATGGCAGCATCAGAAGCCCGTTTCCAAAATACGAAAATGGCACTAAAGAACCAACAAGCATCAATTTAAGGGCTTGAGAATCAAATCGGTCAGCTTGCAAAATTAATTTCAGAAAGACCACAAGGTGGACTACAAAGTAATACTGAGCCAAATCCCAGAGAACATGTCAAAACAATTGCTCTAAGAGATGGGAAAGTACTAGCTGAACCAGAAAAGAGATCTACTCCAGAATCTTCAAGAGACAAGGCAGAGGAATCCAAGGAAAACACTCAACCAACACTCAAGGAATACAAACCGCCCATTCCATATCCGGCAAAGTTGAAGAAAGACCGTACAGACGCCCAATTCGGTAAATTTCTTGAACTTTTTAAACAATTACACATTAACTTACCTTTTGTTGAAGCGATTTCACAGATACTGAAGTACGTGAAGTTCTTTAAGGAACTTCTGACAAATAAAAGGAAGTTGGAAGAATTAGCCACAGTGGAATTCAACGAGGAATGCTCAGCTATTCTCCAAAATAAATTGCCGGCAAAACTAAAAGATCCAGGAAGTTTATTCCTTGCTTAATTGGTAGTTTACTTATCGATAAAGCCTTAGCCGATTTAGGTGCTAGCATTAATCTCATGCCTTACAAAATGTTGAAGCAACTAGGTCTAGAGGAACCAAAGCCCACTAGGATGAGTATTCAACTAGCTGATAGATCCATTAAATATCCTAGGGGAGTCATAGAAGATGTGCTAGTATAGGTAGATAAATTTGTATTTCCTGTTGACTTTGTTGTGCTTGATATGGATGAGGATATTGAGGTACCTTTAATTTTGGGACGTCCATTCTTAGCCACTGCTAGAGCTGTTATTAATGTAGGGGATGGTAAATTAGTACTTAGAGTTGGTGAGGAAAAAGTCACTTTTAAAATCTATGATGCTATGAAATTTTCTAAAGAACAAGATGATTCCTGTTATTTTGTTGATATTATCGATTACTTTGTTTAAGATAAGTTTCAGGAACTTTCTATCACAGATACGTTGGAACTGTGTCTTGTTCAAGGTGGAGGAGAAGATGAAGTTACCACTGAAATTGAGGAACTAAGAAAGGAGTTAGATTCTAATGAAATCATCACAAGACACATAAGTTATGAAAGTATAAAGATGAATGATGAGTTGAGACAGAAACCTTCCATTGATGAACCCCCTAAATTAGAGTTGAAGCAACTACCAGATCATCTAGAATATGCCTTTTTAGGGGAAGATTCAACTCTACCAATCATTATCGCATCAGATTTGAGCATTGCAGAAAAAGATGAACTACTCCATGTGTTAAGGGAACACAAGCATGCTATAGCTTGGAAAATTACAGATATTAAGGGAATTAATCCGTCCTTTTCCACCCACAAAATTTTAATGGAGGATGAATTTAAACCATCAGTGCAAGCTTAGAGATGATTGAATCCCAACATGAAGGAAGTCGTAAAAGTCGAGGTAATTAAACTTCTAGATGCAGGCATTATTTATCCTATTTCTGAAAGCTCTTGGGTAAGTCCTGTGCAGGTTGTTCCTAAAAAGAGAGGTATGACTGTGGTATCTAATGACAAAAAAGAGGCAATACCTACAAGAACAGTCACTGGATGGAGAGTTTGCATTGATTATAGGAAGCTGAATGTCGCCACTTGAAAAAATCATTTTCCCTTACCTTTTATTGATCAGATGTTGGAAAGATTATCAGGTCACATGTATTATTGTTTCCTAGATAGCCTCTCTGGTTATTTCCAAATCTCGATAGCTCTAGAAGATCAGGAGAAAATGACATTCACATGCCCATACGGTATGTTTGCTTATCGTAGAATGCCTTTTGGTTTATGTAACGCTCTTGCTACTTTTTAGCGATGCATGCTAGCTATCTTCAATGAATTCGTGGAAGACATCATGGAGGTATTTATGGATGATTTTTCAGTTTTCGGTAATTCTTTCCAACTTTGTCTTAATAATCTAAAACATGTTTTGATAAGTTGTGAAGAGACAAATTTAGTGCTAAACTAGGAAAAATGCCACTTTATGGTTCAAGAGAATATTGTATTAGGACATAAAATTTCTAGTAAAAGGATAGAGGTAGGTAAAGAAAAAATTGAAACCATTGAAAAAGTACCTCCCCCAAATTCAGTTAAGGCTATGAGAAGCTTTTTAGGACACACCGGTTTTTATTGCAGATTTATTAAAGATTTTTCTAAAATAGCTAAGCCTTTAACGAAGTTGCTAGAAAAAGATGTGCTTTACAACTTTGACCAAGAATGTTTAGACTCTTTTAATGCTCTAAAAGAAAAGTTAGTCAATGCCCTGATTATGATTTCACCTGATTGGAATCTGCCTTTTGAACTAATGTGCGATGCAAGTGATTTTTCAGTAGGTGCAGTTTTGGGATAACGAAGAGACAAGCACTTTCAACCGATTTATTACGCTAGTAGAACTTTGACAGCCGCTCAAGAAAATTATACTACCACAGAAAAAGAATTGCTAGCTTTTATTTTCGCATTTGATAAATTCAGAATTGTTTATACTGACCATTCTGCTTTTCGCTACCTCTGAACTAAAACTGATGCAAAACCTCGATTAATAAGATGGATTCTATTGTTACAGGAATTCGATTTAGAAATAAAGGACAAGAAAGGATCTGAAAACTTGGCAGCAGATCACCTTTCAAGATTAGAAAACACGGAACCCAAGTACCTCGACAAAATAAACGACTTGTTTCCTGAAGAACAACTCCTATCTTTAGTAGACGCAACAGTTCCTTGGTTTGCTGATTTTGCAAATTATTTAGTAGCTAACATAACCCCAAAGGGGTTGACCGATCAGCAAAAGAAGCGATTCTTCGCTGATGTGAAAAACTACTTTTGGGAGGATCCTTTTCTTTTTCGAATTTGTGTAGATCAGGTTATTCGAAGATGCGTTACTGAAATAGAAGCATTCCAGATTTTAAATCACTGCTATTTAGGACCAACAGGAGGACATCACAGTGGAGCTAGAACTGCTCATAAGGTACTTGAATCAGGCTTTTACTAGCCTACACTTTTCAGGGATGCCAACAGGTATGTGACCTCTTGTGATAAATGTCAGCGAACAGGTAATATTTCTCAACATAATGAAATGCCTCAGAACTATATACTTTCATGAGAAACATTTGATGTATGGGGTATTGATTTCATGGGTCTATTCCCTACTTCATTTGGAAATAAGTACATCCTAGTAGTAGTAGATTATATGTCAAAATGGGTGGAAGCCCAAGCCTTACCTACTAATGATGCTAGAATGGTAGTACGATTTTTGAAGAAACTTTTCTCTCGATTTGGAACACCTAGGATAATTATTAGTGATAGGGGCACACATTTTTGCAATGCCCAGTTTGAAAAAGTCTTAAAAAGGTATGGAGTACACCATAGAACAGCTACCCCTTATCACCCACAAACCAGTGGTCAAGTCGAAGTCACAAATAGGGAACTCAAACGCATCCTAGAGAAAACAATAGAAACAAATAGAAAGGATTGGTCAAGGGAGATAGACAATGCTTTATGGGCTTATAGAACTGCTTTTAAAACACCCATAGGTACATCTCCCTATAGACTTGTCTATGGAAAAAGTTGTCATCTGCCATTTGAACTTGAACATAAAGCATTTTGGGCTATCAAATTCTTAAACCTTGATTTCAAGCTTTTAGGTGAGAAAAGATTAAAGCAATTAAACGAACTCGATGAATGGCGTTGCAATGCTTACGAGAGCTCACGACTATATAAGGAAGCCATGAAGCGACGTCATGACAAAAGACTGAAACAACCTAAGCAGTTTAAAATAGGTGATCTTGTCTTACTCTACAACTCAAGGCTGAAACTATTTCCTGGAAAACTCAAGTCAAGGTGGTCAAGTCCATTCACTGTTCAAACTGTCTTTCCATACGGCATAATTGAGGTAACTCACCCCAACCACGGTGCATTCAAGGTAAACAGCCATAGGCTTAAACATTATAGAGGTGAGAATTTTAAAGATAAAAGGGAGGAGCGTCAGCTCCACGAAATCCCTTCATGATACATCCAAGAAGAGTCGAGCTTAGACTCTAAATAAGTGCTTCTCGGGAGGCAACCCGAGCACTAACTTAGTAACTTTTCTTTCTTTAATTTTAGTATTTTCATGCATCAACTAACCCTTTTTAAATGCAGAGATTTAGGACCACACGGCCATGCCCATGGGTGTGTCCAAGACCGTGTGAATACTTCAAGTAGAGACACGATCGTGTACCGAGGCCGTGTATAACCAGAGCAAAAATTTTCCTAAAACACGGGTCACCGATAAATAGCCACGGCCGTGCGAGATGGCCGTGGCAACCTTCCGACTTCAACACGGGCTGTCAATAAATCCCCACAGCCGTACGACATGGCCGTGGCAACCCTGTAGCTTAAACACGGGCTTACACAAATCCCCACGCCCGTGCCCTCAGACCGTGACCAACACTGTCAATTTGGAAACGGCCGTGTGCCTTTCTACACGGCCGTGTGAAGAACGAAACCGATCGCAAATGGCCGTGGAACTTATCACACGACCGTGTGAAAAGCGGACACGATCGCAAACGACCGTGCGAGATAGCAACACGAGCATGTACTTCGAACTACGCGCATCAAAACCCCCAGATTTTGAAAGACACAGGAAAAACACAACTCACACGGGCATGTGACATGCCCGTGTGACCTAAAAACTATAAATAGGGGCCACTATTCATTTCCTTCCTCACTCAAAACGCTCAAATCTCCCCCCAACCACCATAAGCCCCACCACACACCCTAAAAACACCACCACCTTCGAAATCAACAGACCTACGCCTGTGCATACTCGACCCACGACCGTGCAACCTTATATTCAGTTCTATTTTCTCATTTTTCTCATTTATTTTCAGTTATATTTCATTTTTTTCTATTTAGTTAAATTTTACTTTATTCTAATTGTTAATTTAAGCATGGAATTAGTTATATTAGGATGAATAATCTAGAATAGTATAGAATATATTAGGATTGCATGCCATTTAAATTCATTTATTGTATGCCACTTAAATTCATATTTGCATGCCATTTTTCTCATATATTTAGTATAAATACATACTCATATTTCTTAATTTTGTTACAAATTTTAAAATGATTAATTTCTACTATTCAGGTTAATCCTTATTTTATATTTTCTTAGGAACATTATCATTCTAATCTACATTTTACTTATTATCTATCTAGTTTAATCTCAATCTTTAGGACTAATGCTTGTTATTTTATTTCAGATACTATGTCATCATCACGTGGTAGGAAAACTGCCGTCCCCGTCTCCAAGAAACGTAAGGGGCCAGGGAGTTCATCAGCGAGGCCCACCTCCGAGGCTCGACACCCGTTAATCACATTTTCCCAAGCCTCGCAGGAGGAGAATTATCAACTACTTTGAGCCCGCCCTATATCCACAGGCTGCTGCATAGATTGGGGCGACCTCGAGCAGATACATCTAGTGGACGACGTTCGGGCCCTATTGATGACCGAGCCATGGGAGCAGTTCTTCCAGATTATCAAGCCCACCTACTTGGAACTCACCTTCGAGTTCTGCTCCACATTCCATCTACAGACTGTGATGACCAGATTTGATGATCCAGGGACGGTCCAGTTCTGTTTGGGAGGACTCATGCGACACCTCACTGTGCCAGAGTTTAATTTCGCACTTGGGCTCTACACAGAGCAATTTATGGCAGACGAAGATTTCCCCAACCTTTCTTGTCGCATCCATATCTGGCCCGTCGACTGCTAGCATGAGATCACCCTAGGACGTCAAATCTATAACCCCAGCATCAGTAAGGCGACCGCCCTCCTTCCATCTCTAAGGTACATTCATGCTCTCATTGCTCACACTTTGACAGGTAGACGAGAGAGCATCGGCGTCGTCAACACTCACGACATCTACTTCCTTTGGTGCATGGCAAACGGACACGTCATTGACTTAGCATACTTTATCGCGCATGCCATGCAGCATCAGATGGAGAGGCACCGCAGAGGCGTCTTATCTATAGGGTCCTACATCACATGGTTGGCCCGTCACTTTGGGCTCCTCAACACTTCAGCCCAGACATCCTCCTACACCCTGATCGGTCAGATGTCTCCCCAAGGCATCGCGACTATGCTACACATGAGGATGATCGAACGGAGGCCAGGAGGCACCCCCCTTCAGTTCCGCCTTGTTCAGGAGGGCGAGGACCCAGAGGACATTACTGATGATGTCCCACCACCACCACCGGAGGAGGATGCACCCACTGAGCCACCATCCCCTCGTCGCCCATCTCATGCAGCAGCCGCCCATGCTGACCTATCTGAGCGCTTCTCACAGTTCGAGCAGCAATGCTTCTAGCGCCTCGATTACATTGATGCCACCTTAGAGCAGATATGCCAGCACCTCCGCATCACTCTATCGCCGCGTGATCCATCTGAGGATTAGATTTATCTATTCCTCTTAAGTTTATTTTTTACTTTACTTTATTTTATTCTTATTTTTGAACACTGATCTTTATTTTCACCTTTTCTTCTAACTTTATTTTCCTTTTCCTTTTTATTTTTTTTTGTTTTAATTCACTTTATCTTTTTCATTATTTGAATATTAGTATTTTTAGAACTTAGTTTATTATTTTCCTTTTATTTCTTTTTCTATTTGTCATATCGGCTAATCCCTAATGAGTAATCTCTCTTAATCCAAATTTCCCATGACTAATAAATACTTTCACAGTTTCAAAGGAGCTTTACAGCTCAAATCTCTACGAAAAAGGGAACACCTTGCCACAACTGCCAACTCTTCCAATCTCTGTCTCACTAATCCATCCAAAGCAGGGAGTTTCATACCTCTCCCTATCTTATGATCTTGTGCTTTTATTTCTACTAATGCTATCTTTGTACATTGAGGGCAATGTACATCTTAAGTGTGGGGGGGGGGAGGAATCTATTTTCAGTCTTTACACTCTCTTTGAAATCCTTGAACTTTTCTAACTTTCATTCCTTGCATTATCTTCAACTTCCTATTAAGAATTAATTCTGATTGATTTATGATTTGTATTGATATGTAAGAATTAAGACATAGGTTCTTGTACTTTGATTATTCAAACTCTAAAACATTAGGGAATCAAGCATGATAAGTTAAAATTTTTGAAAACTCCAATTTTTGCATAAGTTCTTTTCCCTAATTCTAAGTGTTATCTTGAGATTTGAAATTCGTAGAATTGACATCAAAAGCCATGATTCTGGTGAGAATTTTAAGCTTTTTGAGCATACATTCTTTCGTGCTCACTTTTATTGCTTTGAGTGAGTCAACACTGATTTGTTATTCTAGAACTTGCTTTGATTATACATGTAGAGACCACATCATTGATTTGATACACTGAAATGATAAAGGTACCTAGGATTTAACCCACTTACTCCACAAAAGCCTACCTTCATAAATTAACCCCTAGTGAACCTCATTAAGCCTAACAACCTTTTCTTTGACCTACCTCTAATATTAACCTATAACCCATTTTTGTTGACGTCCATTCAATTACTTTGATCCCTATTTTTGTCGATATCTGAGTTGAAACTTTCATCTAGCTTTATTCTGTTTTCCAGATTGTAAAGTTTTATTCAATTTATTGAATTGTTCTTAAAAAAAAATTATGTACTAATTCAGTTGTAACCTGTAATAGTTCAAATAGTTTTTGCATATTTCTATTTTAAGGCTACCAAGGCAGAAATGATGTTATTACAAGAATTAGCTCGAGAAATATGTTCCAGTGATAGAGATTTTTCTAGCTAGATAATTTTTCAGTTCAATCTTGATTCTAACCCTCTTTTGCAGCCTGTAACAACACCCCTAACCAAGCCCTGTTACAACCATTACAAGACCTTTTGATCGATGTGTCATATCAATCTATAGTGGTGGAGATGTGATTTTCCTGTAAACCTATGGTAATAACTTTTCAGATTAACTAGAGAGTGCTTAAATCTTGAACCCTAAACACTTCGAGTGGATAGAGTGAATCCTTAGTGAGGATGTTAACTTCTGTTAATTAAGATGGAGAGATAATTACTTAGGAGAAGGGAGAAAATTTATGTTTTCAATGATAAAATTCTCAACTTAAAGTGATTGAGTCTTTAATGTTCTTTTGATTGAATTTTCATTGTATGATTACCTGTGGATTAGTTTGAAACATTATTAATAAAGATTATAAGTTGAGAGGAATGATTCTTGATTTGGGATTGAGATTTTGCTTGAGGACAAGCAAAGGCTTAAGTGTGGGGGTATTTGATAAACGATAAATTATACATATTTTTACCCTATGTTTAGCTTAATTTTGGATGGATTATAATTAATTTTGTGAGAATTGGTGCTCTTAGTCTTTCTTTTTCATATCTTCTACTCAGAAGAGCATAGGGAAGAGAAAAAAAAATAGAAAATAGACCAAAAACGGAGAAAATGGGCCAAATTGTGAAAATGACACGGCCCAAGAAGTCACCACACGGCTGTGGCACACGGTCGTGCAACATGAAGATCACACGGTCCAGCCCCCGACAAGCACAGCCAGGCCACACGGTCGTGCCTCCATCGACAGACTCTCACACGGCCTCTTGTCGTGGCACACAGGCGTGACACACGGGCGTGTCCCTGTCGTGAGGAAGAGGAGTTTCACTTGGATTTGGATACTTAGGGGCTAAGAAAGCCATTCTATACTCTATATAAAGACCCAAGGAGGCAACTCTAAAGAGATACTCTTTTCTCTCAAGAAAGAGCACCATAATTCTGCCAACACAAGGAGTGAAAGCAAGGGATTACTCCAAGGGAAGTCGATTGATTCATCCCAGAAGCCAGAATTCTACATCAAGACAGAGGATCTCCCTAAATTCCTTCAGGGGTTTTTGGGTTCTTTATGTTTTGTTATCTTAATTCTTCTGAGATGTTTTCTTTCTTTATTATGAACTAAATCCCTCAAATACTTGAGGGGGATGAACCCTAAGACGAATCTTGTTATTATTTATTCTTGAGTTATATGATAAATACTTGAGTTGTTCTTAATTATGTGTGCTTAATTCTTGTGTTAATAAGCCTAGGTATTAATTCAAGAAACGGATGTGCTTAAAGTAGAGGAGCAAAAGTCCCTGTTTTAAGAGTAGATCTACCATAATTAAGCGGAGTTGCATGCAACCCTAGACATAGGGCGACATAATCTGTCGGATTAGGGTCAAACCTAATAGGGGGATCCATAGATTGAATTAATGCAACCTAGGGTGTTAATTAATAAAGAAACTTTAGTTAATAGCCTAAGCCTAGTTGTTCTTATCCTCGAAAGAGGTATTAACATAAGTTAGGGATCTCTATGGATTAAGTCAAGCGAAGACATCATCTAGTTCAAGAAGTTAATAACAAGTGAAGTCTAGGTGGATTCTCCCTTAAGTATTGCTCATATCAATCAGCTTTTCCCTAAAGTTTTCCCCAATTTACTTTTTGTGCACTTTTAGTTAGTTTTAGAATTAGTTTTAATCAATCCTCTTTTATTTTCAGGCTAGATAATAGAAAGGAAGTAAGTATTAGTACTTTTGGTTCCCTTGGGTACGATAACTCGGTCTTGTCGCTAAACTATACTACTGTTTGATAGGTGCGCTTGCCTTTAAAATCGTGATATTAGTTAGTTTTTGGTGTGATCAGTTTTTATAAATTTTATTACTTAATATCGCGAGCATATCAGAATTCATTCAATCTAACCCCTAATTCAACAATTTATCCAACATGAGCTATGTTTAGAAACCTAAGAACTTCCATAGCTTTTACTTAATTTCAACAAAACTTTGTTTAAAAGCTTCTAAAACATTAAAATTAAGAGAAAAGGACTAAATTTAACTTACCACTTAAATTTGAAGCTTTAAAATCCCAATTTTTCCCTTTTTCTTTCTTTATCTTTCTTCCCCTGTTTTTCGTTCTGCTTCTCTGTTCTTTCTCTTTTGTTTTGTTTTATATCTTTTTATTAATTTTTTACTTTATATTAACTTAATAATAACATTATAATAAATATTTTATTCAACACAAATAAATATTTTACAAATGTAATATTACATATACTTACACATGTAATATATCATCATCATGCATTTGTTATGTGTTTGATTTATTTATCATATAAAATCTTAAAATTTTAATTAATAATAATATAATTTAATTCTAATTATCTATTACTTTAATATTAAGTAAACAAATTATTTTATAACAAATGTACCAATATTTTTATTACAATTGTCATTATTCAATTTGTTTATTATACAAAAAATCATATAATTTAATTATTTAATTTAATAAATATCTTTAACTTAAATAATAAATAATTTAATTGTTTATTTCACAATTGTACTAATATAATTTTTACACATGTATTAATGTTGTACCATCCATTTGTCTTTATCTTATTTATTTTATAATTTAATAATAGTAATAATTAATATAATTTATAACTTAATAAAAACTTTAATAATAATTAAATATATATATAAATCTCATAAAAATCTTAGATTTTTAATTGCCTATATGCCTCATTTCTCACAAATGGTTTAATTGCCATTTTGGCCTTTTGTACATTCTTTTAATCTATAATTCAACTTTTAGCCCTTATTCAATCTAATCCTTTTTCCTAATTACTCTTAATTAAGCTAAATTCGCCTAATTAAAACTTAACTATACACACTACTAGACTCATAATTATTCCTAATAATTATTTACGAACCGTTTCACTAAGACGGAGGCCCGATAATATACTTTTCCGGTGCCCACGGATTTTGGGTCATTACAGTGCAGCTTCACGATTTATTGAATATAAGCTTCAGCAAGCTTTTGAAGTGACCAATCAGTCCTAACCGCTATGAAATGAGCCGATTTTGTAAGTCGATCAACAATCACCTATACAACATTTTTCTTACTTGCTGATAAAGGTAACCCCGTTACAAAATCCATCGTGATACGATCCCATTTCCATTCAGGAATAGAAATAGGCTGGAGTACTCTGTTGGGAACTTGATGATTTGCTTTAACTCGCTTACAAGTTAAACATTTAGCCACATACTCTACCATGTCTCTTTTCATTCCTGACCACTAATAAGATTCTCACAGATCGTGATACATTTTCATTCCTCCAGGATGCAAGGCAGAATGACTATCATGAGCTTCGCGAAGTATCAACTCTTTCAGTTCAGAAACCTCTGAAACGCAGATTTGGTTATGAAATCTCAAGCAACCACAGTCATCAATGTTGAAATTTTCTAATATACTATTCTGAACCATTTTTCTCTTTTTCGTCAACTTGTCATCATCAACTGTGTTGACTTGATCCGATCAAACATCACCGATTTGATCTTTAATTCTGCCAATAGGCTTCCATCGTCATTGATACTAAGTTGAGCAAACATTGCTTGCAATTCAACCACTATTTTTCTACTCAACGTATTAACTACGACATTAGCTTTAGCAGGGTGGTAATCAATAACACAATCAAAATCTTTTAGAAGTTTTATCCAACAACGCTGTCTCAAATTCAACTACTTTTGAGATAGGAGGTATTTGAGACTCTTATGATTGGTATAGATATGAAACTTTTCACCCTACAGGTAGTGTCTTCAGATCTTTAGAGCAAAAATCATAGCAACTAGCTTTAAATCATGCGTCGGATAATTACGTTCATGTATTTTTAGCTGACGAGACGTATAAGCGATCACTTTCCTGTCCTGCATCAAAATACAACTAAGACCACTGAAAGAAGCATCACTATAAATGACAAAATCCTTTTTCGATTTTGCTAAGGTCAAGACTAGGATTTCAATCAACATCTACTTCAATTTCTCAAAACTTTATTGACACTGATCGTCCCAGATGAATTGAACATTCTTATGCAATAACTTTGTCATCGGCAAAGCTATCTTCGAAAATCCATTTGCAAATCTTCGGTAATAACCAAATAGTCCAAGAAAACTATGAATCTTTGACATATTTGTCGGTACTTTCCACTGACCAATTGCCTCGATCTTTTCAAATCAACTCTAGTTTTATTTGCCGAGATAACATGGCCTAAAAATACAACCTCTGATATCCAGAATTCACACTTACTAAGCTTTCCGTATAACCATTTTTCTTGTAACACTTGCCAAAAAATTCTAAGGTGTTGCTCATGTTCAGATTTGGATTTCAAAAAGATCAAAATATTATCAATAAAAACTACCACAAATTGATCCAAATATGGTTGGAAAATATGATTCATGATATCTGTAAATGCCGCCGGAGCATTCGTCAATCCAAAACGCATAACCAAGAATTCATAATGGCCATAACGCGTACGAAATGCTGTCTTTGGTACATCACTATCTTTCACTTTCAACTGATAGTAACTCGATCTCAAATCGATCTTTGAAAAGACAAAAACTCCTTTTAGTTGATCGAACAAGTTATTAATATGGGGTAGAGGGTATCGATTCTTAATCGTCAACTTATTCAATTACCAATAGTCAATACAAAGCCGCATCGAACCATCTTGTTTTTGACAAAAAGCACTAGATATCCCCAAGGCGATATATTAGGGCGTAGAAAGCCACGATCCAATAAGTCTTGTAATTATATTTTTAATTCTTTCAACTCTGTGGGTGCCATACGGTAGGGAGACATTGACACCAGAGTCGTACCAGGAAATACTTCAATTGCAAACTCAACCTCTTGATCTGCTGGTAATCTCGGTAATTCCTCGGGAAACACATCAGGAAATTCGCAAATAGTTCATGTAACACCTCAAACCTGGCCTAGACATTATGGCCGAATCTGGCGATGTTACATGGAATGGGATTTGAAACTGAAGTTGACAAGTTTAAAACCATTTCAATTTATTAACAGTTGTTATTTCAGAAAACGCTTACTAATTAATTTGTCTTAAAGCATATCTTTTTAGCGGAAGCTTTAGAAAACATTTTTATTTAAAGAAAACCGTTCATTTTTAATAAAACTGACTTTTCATTGCAGTTTGCGAATAAGAAACTACTTAAGCAATTAAAATCTAAAAATAAGGAAAATAGTCCAAAAGGTTCGAAATTACAAAAATACCCTAAAAATAATAACGCAAAAATAACATAAAATCAAAACTGAATTTAAGTTAGTTTAACAAACGTGTGGCCACCCCTGAGTCCTCCGCCGCACCGATTCGTCTAAGTCTGGGGACCACTTGTACAGATTAAACAGAAGGGGTGAGTTTACGTAAACTCAGTGTGTAATCCCCACAGAAAGCAAGCATACAGTCAAACACAATAAATAGTCAAATGCAGTCTGGGGCCTAAGCCCATTACAGTAATAATAGTAGTTTGGGCCTTAGCCCATTTCAGTTTCAGTATTAGATATGGATTAGGGCCTTAACCCATCACAGTAATAGTTATGCATACAACAATCAGGAAATAGAGTCCTACCCACCAGCCTCTACACGCCATCTCTGTCCATCCCTACACTTCATGTGGGTTTAAAACACCCATCCATCCTTACACTCCAAGTTACACCAAATGCGGCATATAATAGTATAATGCAGCTGAGCTGCCAGATAATAGGCTTAAGAGCCTTTCAGTACACTTCCTCCAATAATCATCATCCTAGCCCAATACAATGCAAACATATAGTATATCATATTTTAATGCACTATCAGTCATACATATATATTATTCAGTAAACATACATAAATTATCATGCTCAATCCATGCATTACATACAGTCGGATCATACATTTTGGGGTCTAAGTAACACTTACCGACCCTACAGTAGATTCACGGTCAACTAGGGCGGCCCGTGCAACCCACAAAAACATTTCAGTTAAATGGGCTCATACGCCTATGTAGCTTGCCTATGTGGCTCACACGGCCTAATTTGGCCTTGGCCGTGTGATCCCAGAATTCCACATGCCCGTGTGGACTACCCGTGTGGACCCACACGCCCGTGTGGTCGACATGGCCTAAATAAGTTTAGCCAGTGTGTCGCACATGGCTTACCTGGCTATCACACGGTCGTGTCTTACGCGCACAGCCTGGCCTCGTCGCTCACACGCCCATGCCATAGTACACGGCCTATCACATGGGCAGCCACACGCCCGTGTGGCATTGACAGTGGGGTTTTTACCTTTCGTTGAAACCCTATTTTCTGCATTTTAGGGTACGCACCTAGTATTGATTGATGCTATAATGATCCCAGTGCATTTTAGAACATATAATTGACCAATTTCACTCAATTAATCACTTAACGATTGAACTAGAACTGAACTTGAAACAAAATATTCATCCTTTGAGCGATTAGAACTTACCCCAACACTTTGAATCGATTCGTTTACGAAACAGTACGAAGAGAGCCTTAATCCTCGTGGTATGCTACTGCCAAAGCCATAAATTAGACTACTGAAAGTAAAAGAACATCTTAGAACGATGCCCAACAACTTGCCACTTACCAAACGTGTGATTTACGTTGTGAAGGGAAGAACGAGATGAACACAAGAATGAAAGAAGAAGAATAAAGAAAACAAAAGGGAAAAATGAAAGGAAATTTGACAAGGGAGAAAAAGATTAGCAAAACGTTTGGAGAGAAAAAGGAAGAACCAAATTTTTTTTTAAAAAGAATCCCAAATCTGATTTTCTGATAACCTCCCATTATTCCCTCAACTCTCATATATCCCATTACATCTCAAATTCTCAGTATTTTAATTCACTTCAAACTCTTACACGATGCCGATAGCAAAAAATAATTCCCTTGCTTACGCAAGGATTCGAACACAGGACCTTCAACAACCTAACACTCCGCTTAACTACCATACCAGCAGGCCTATTTTAATATGTACTTACAACTATTTAAATAAAAGCCTATTGATCAGAGATAAGGCTTAAATCAGAAAAATACCAAAGTTTTCCCAAGACATGGCTTGAACTTGGGACCTCTCACGCACCCAGAACTTTTAACCACTGAAGCGACAGATATTTGTGTAAAAAATTCACAAAAACCAAAATTAAAAATTTAGGGCGTTACAATTCGAACTTTACTATGTGACTATCATTAGAATTCGAGTTGAGAACATAGGCTAGAAAAACTTCAAAACCTTGATTAAGAAGTTTGTCAGCTCAAATTGTTGAAATGATACAAGTTGAACCACTCGTTCAAACACCATTCACCTCAATCATATCACTTCCTTCACTCTAAACAAGAAACTTCTGTTTATAACAATCCAAAATCACTTCGTGCTCCATAAGCCAATCCATACCTAAAATTATATCAAAATCATCAAACGACATTATCAACAAATCAACAAGGAAAGTTATATTCTGTATCACTAACAGACATCTCCTACACACCCAATCTACTAACATAGATTGTCCCAATAGACTAGACACTACTATTGATACTCTAGACGTCTCAGATTTTAAACTTTCTGACTTAACCAATTCAGTATTAACATGCAAATGCGAAGATCCTGGATCTATCAAAGCATAAAAAGGTTCTAAATGTAATAAAAAGATACCTGTCACAACGTCATTAGCATCACCATTCTCACGAGTCCCCACAATATAAGCTCGAGCTGGCATTCTGGCATCCGACTGAGGAGCAACAATATCATTTCCCTTTCTAGCACTCCCTCTCGAAAATGAACCACTTCGACTCGACCCGCAACCTTAAGAAGCAAGCATAGATCTCTGAGAAGGAACAGATGTAGCTTTCTCGTTCTTCAGAAACTCTATAGCAAAATGTTTCGTAGATCCATAGTAAAAACAACCTTGAGTTACCTTCTAGCATTCACCATGGTGCTTTTTCCCCCAGTGCCCACAATTCAGAATATCAGTATCCTTAAATAGACCTCGGACACTACTCGTAGTGATAAGTGATAAATTATGCAAATTTTTACCCCATGCTTAGCCCAATTTCTGGATGAATTAACCCTTGATTTATGTAAATTGACGCTCTTAAACCTTTAATTTCATGTTTTATACTCAGGTAAGCTTAAGGAAGAGAAAAGAGCAAGGAACGGGCCAAAAACAGGCAAATTAGGCCCAATTCAATAATCAACACGGCCTGGGAGTTTGCCACACGGGCGTGTCACACCACCGTGCCACCTTGAGCTCCAGCACTGCCGAACCCCGACTCGCACGGCCAGACCACACCGCCGTGCCACATCAACAGGCCTGAACACGACTCATTGTCGAAGTCACATGGGTGTTGCACACGGGCGTGTCCCTGTCCTAAGGAAGTGCAATTTCACTCGGAAAAAGCTACTTAAGGGCTAAGAAAGCCATTCTAAACTCTATATAAAGGCCCTAGGAGGCCATTCATAGGGGACACATAGAGTAGAAGCAAGGAATTACTCCAAAAGAAGCCGAATTATCCATCTCAGAAGCTAAATTCTCCCTCAAGACTGAAGATCCCCCTTCAATTACCTCCATGGGTTTTAGGGTTCTTTATGTTTTGTTATCATTATTCTTCTAAGATGTTTTCTTTTACAATTATGAACTAAATCCCCCAAATACTTGAGGGGGATGAAACCTAATATAGATCTTGTTATTATTTTCTCTTGAATTATATGATAAATACTTGATTTATTCTTAATTATGTGTTATTAATTCTTACTTTAATATTCTAGGATATTGATTCAAGTATTGGTGTGCTTATTCAGAGGAGCAAAAATCTCTATCTAAGAGTAGATCTAGCATAATTAAGTGGAGTTGATTACAACCCTAGACATAGGGTGACATAAATCTGCTGGATTAAGGTCAAACCTAATAAGGGAATCCATAGATCGAGTTAATGCAACACTAGGGGTTTTAATTAGAAAGAGATTTCAATTAATCAACCTAGGGTTAGTTATTTTTAGTCTCAAGAGAGATATTAACATAAGTTAGGGATTTCTACGGATCAAGTCAAGTGAATAAATCATCTAGTTTAAGAGTTGATAACAGGTGAAGTCTAGGTGGATTCTCCCTTGAGTATTGTCCAAATCAATCAGTTTTCCTAAGAGGTTTTCCCCAATTCACTTTTTGTGCATTCTTAGCTTAGTTGATATGCTCGCGATATTAAGTAATAAAATTTATAAAAACTGATCACACCAAAACTAACTAATATCACGATATTAAAGGCAAGTGCACCTATCAAACAGTAGTATAGTTTAGCGGTAAGACCGAGTTATCGTACCCAAGGGAACCAAAAGTACTAATACTTACTTCCTTTCTATTATCTAGCCTAAAAATAAAAGAGGATTGGTTGAAACTAATTCTAAAACAAACTAAAAGTGCACAAAAAGTAAATTGGGGAAAACTTTAAGGAAAAGCTGATTGATATGAGCAATACTTAAGGGAGAATCCACCTAGACTTCACTTGTTATTGGTTCTTGAGCTAGACGATTTATTCACTTGACTTGATCCGTAGAGATCCCTAATTTATGCTAAACCCTCCGTAGAGGCGAAGAGCAACTAGGCCTAGGTTGTTAACTAAAGTTCCTTTATTAATTAACACCCTAGGTTGCATTAATTTGATCTATGGTTCCCCATATTAAGTTTGACCCTAATCCAGCAGATTTATGTCGCACTATGTCTAGGGTTGCATGCAACTCCGCTTAATTATGGTAGATCTACTCTTATCACAGGGACTTTTGCTCCTCTGCTTTAAGCACATCTGTTTCTTGAATTAATACCTAGGCTTATTAACACAAGAATTAAGCACACATAATTGAGAACAACTCAGGTATTTATCATATAACTCAAGAATAAATAATAACAAGATTCGTCTTAGGTTTCATCCCCCTCAAGTATTTGAGAGATTTAGTTCATAATAAAGAAAGAAAACATCTCAGAAGAATTAAGATAACAAAACATAAAGAACCCGAAAACCCCTGAAGGAATTTAGGGAGATTCTCTGTCTTGATGTAGAATTCTGGCTTCTGGGATGAATCAATCGGCTTCCCTTGGAGTAATTCCTTGCTTTCACTCCTTGTGTTGGTAGTAATATGGCGCTCCTTTTTGGGCGAAAAGAGTATATATTTAGAGTTGCCTCCTGGGGTCTTTATATAGAGTTTAGAATGGCTTTCTTAGCCCCTAAGCATCCAAATCCGAGTGAAATTCCTCTTCCTTACGACTAGAACACGCCCGTGTGCCATGCCCGTGTGATTTCGACAAGAGGCCGTATTTTGGACTGTTTGGGTGGCACGACAGTGTGGCCAGGCCGTGCTTGTCGAGGCTGGACCGTGTGATCTCCGTGTGGCACGACCGTGTGCCACGACCGTGTGATGACCCCTTGGGCCATGTCGATTACACATTTTGGCCCATTTTCATGGTTTTTGGCCTATTTTTCGTTCTTTTCTTTTCCCTATGCTCTCCTGAGTATAAGATATGAAAAAGAAAAATTAAGAGCACCAATTCTTACAAAATTAATGATAATCCATCCAAAATATAGGCTAAACATGAGGTAAAAATATGTATAATTTATCATTAGTCTAATAATTAGTTTAGTTTAATAAGAATCCCCTTTTATTTCTAAGTTAAATGATAGAAAAAAGTTAGTACTAGTACTTTTGGTTCCTTTGGGTACGATATCTCGGTCTTGCCATAACTAAACTACTGTTCGATAGGTGCGCTTGCTTTAAATTGTGATAATAGTTAGTTTCTGGTGTGATTAGTTGTTAGAAATTTTATTACTTCATATCACGCATATCAAGTTTTTGGCACCGTTGCTGGGGAACTGAAATGTTAGGAACACTCTATTCCTAGAATAACAATTAGGTATTGACTCACTCAAAGCAATAATAAAAGTGAGCACGAAAGAATGTATGCTCAAAAGGCTCAAAAATCTCACCAGAATTATAGCTTTTGATGTAAATCTTGTGAATTTCAAATCTCAAGATAACACTTAAAATTAGGAAAATAAACTTATAAAAAAAATGGGGTTCTCATTCCCTAATGTTTTAAAGTTTGAATAATCAAAGTACAAGCACCTATGTCTTAATTCTCAATTTATCAATAAAAATCATAAATCAATCAGAATATATTCCTAATAGGAGATTGAAGATAATGCAGAATTGAGAACAATGCATCAGATTTCAGGGTTTTCACAGATAATGTAATGATTGAAAGTAAATTTCCCCTCACACTTAAGATGTACGTCGCCCTCAATGTACAAAGATAATATTAGTAGCAATAAAAGCACAAGATCATAAGATAGGGAAAGGAATGAAACTCCCTGCTTTGGATGGATTAGTGAGGTGGTGGTGTCTATAGAGTGTCTAGGACAATAGAATGTACGGAGGTAGATACTCCGGTGGGGGTAGTGTTTGTTTATATACAGCTTTCATGTTGTAAGTGTAGGCTTTAGAGATGTCAACTTGATGAGGTTGTGGCAAGGTTCCCTTTAGAATTTGGATTTGAGCTGTAAAGCTCCTTTGAAACTGCGAAAGCATTTATCATTTTTAGGGAATTTCAGGATTAGAAAAATTACTCGTTAGGAGGTAGCTGATAGGAAATAATAAAATAAACTAAATCTGAAAATACTAATATTCAAATAATGAAAAAGATAATATGAAAGAAAATAAAAAAATAAAAAGGAAAATAAAGTTAGAAGAAAAGGTGAAAATAAAGATCAGTGTTCAAATAAAGGTTATGATAAAAATAAAGTTAAGAGGAATAGAACTCTCTAATCCTCATATGGGTTACACGGTGGTGGTGGTGAAGTGATGTGGAGGTGTTGGCATATCTACTGTAGTGTCGCATCGATGTGATCGAAGCGCTGGAACCATTGCTGCTCGAATCGTGATAAGCACTCAAATATGTCAGCGTATAAAGCTGCCGCATAAACTGGGCGGCGATGGGGTAGTGGCTCGGTAGGTGCATCATCCTCCGGTGGTGGGACATCATCAGGAATATCCTCAGGATCCTCCTGTTCGACATCTCTAAGTAGCTGGTACTGTGGAGGATTAGTCCCACGGCCGCGTTGGATTATCCTCATGTGAAGCATGCTCTGGATGCCTTGTGGGGACATCTAGCCCACTAAAGTGTACGAGGATGTCTGGGCTGCGGTGTTGAATAGGCCAAAGTAACGGCCTAATCTTGTGATGTATGGGCCTATAGAAATTACGCCTTTACGGTGCCTCTCTGTCTGATACTGGATTACATGGGCGATGAAGTAGGCTAAGTCGATAACATGCGCATTTGCCATGCACCACAGGAAGTAGGCATCATGGGTGCTGACGACACCTGTGCTCTCTCACCTGTCTGTCAGTGTGTGTGCGAGAAGGGAATGTAGGTAACTCAGAGGCGGGACGAGATTAGTCGCTTTAGAGCGACTAGGGTCGTATGTTGATAACGTAGGGACTAGAGTCTCCCAACACCTAGATGGTGATAAATAGATGTGGCGGTGAAGCTTGAAAAGGTCCTCCTCTTCCATAAATTGCTCGGTGTAGAGGTTGAGGGCTATGCTGAACTCTGGGATATTGAGATGGTGTACGAGACCTCCCAAATAGAACTGGACTGTTCCTGGATCATCGTATCTGTTCATCACGGTCTGAAGATGGAACGTGGAGCAGAACTCGAGAGTGAGTTCCAAGTATGTAGGCTCCACGATTTGGAAAAACTGCTCCTATGGATCGACCATTAATAGGGCCCAGACCTCATCTGTTAGGTGTATTTGCTTGAGGGCGTCTCAATTTATACATCGGCCAGCGGTTATAGGGCGAGCTCAGAGGATCTGAAATCGTTCCTCTTGGGAGGCTTGTGGAGAATAGAGGAACAGATGGCGGTTCTCAGTAATGGGTCGCGAGGGCAAACTACCAGGTCCCTTTCGTCACTTCAAAGGCGGTACGGCAGCTTTTTTACCGCGTGATGTTGACATAATGCCTAAAGAACAAATAACGCACATTAGTTCTAAAAATTGAAATTAAATCGAATAAAAAACTATAAAAAATAATATGACAATATTCCTTAAAATGGGGACTAACCTAAATAGTATAAATTATCCATCCTAATATGGTAGCAAAAGTAAGCAACATGAGTATGTATTTATACCAAATGCATGAGATAAATGGCAATCAAATGTGATTTTAAGTGGCATGCAATCATGAAATGTTCTATAATATTCTAGATTATTCATCCTAGTGTAACTAATTCCATGCTTGAATCAATTCGAAATCTAAATATAATCATGATATAAAAATAAAGAATAAATAAAATAGATTAGTAAAAATTAGAGAGAAAAATGAGAAAATAGAACCAAATGGGGGAGGTGCATGGTCGTGGGAGAGGATTTGAACGGTCGTGGGGCACTTTCCACGGGCGTAGGATGGTCCTGTGTGAGCATGGTGCTGTTTTGAGGATCGACGGCAACGTTTATAGTGGTTGGGGAAGAAAAATTTTAAGATTTGAGTGAGGGAGAGAGAATAGTGGCCCTTATTTATAGTTTTTGGGTCACACGGGCATGGCACACGCCTGTGTGACTCGAAATTCAGTGGTTTTGGTGCACCTGGTTCGAAGTACCGCTCGTGTTGGCCATCTCGCACGGCAGTTTGCGATCTTGTTCACTTTTCACACGGTCGTGTGATCGGTCACACGGCCGTTTGCGATGAGGTTTCGTTATTTACACGGTCGTGTAGGTAGTCACATAGCCGTGTCTAAATCGACAATGTTGGCCACGGTCTGGGGACACGGGCATGTGGCTTTGTGTAAGCCCGTGTTTAACTTGAAAGGTTGCCACGGCCATGTCGCATGGCCGTGCTGATTTGTTAGTAGCCCGTGTTTTTGGGAAAATTGTGCTCTGTTTACACACGGCCTGGGTGCACGACCGTGTATCTGCTTTAAATATTCTCACGACCTTAGGTACGCTCGTGGGCGTGGCCGTGTAGTCCTAAATTTTTGCATTAAAAAGGGTTAGTTGATGCATAAAAATAGTAAAATAAAAAATAAAAGAAAAGTTACCAAGTTAGTGCTCGAGTTACCTCCTGAGAAGCGCTTATTTAGAGTTTAAGCTCGACTCTACCTGGATGTATCATGAAGGGATTTCGTGGAGCTAAGGCTCCTCCCTGTTATCTTTAAAATTCTCACCTCTATAGTGTTTAAGCCTCTGGCCGTTTACCTTGAAACTACTGTGGTTAGGGTGAGTTACCTCAATTGTGTCATAGAGAAAAACTTTCATTACGTTGAAGTAGGGTGTATCATTTGTATGTGCTTCTGAATTTGAGGTTCGAGGATCGTCCTCCCTTAAAATTACCTTATCCCCTACCTTGAACTGATTCGTTTGTTTCTGAGGGTCATCTTGGTGAAGCGCTGGGTTGGTGTGGCATATTTTGGGTTTTTCATGATAGTTCAGCCACTCATCTAGTTTCTCGATCTGAAGTATTCACTTTTCAGGTGCATATCCCTCGGATGGACTTGTCTGTTGGTTGGTTACCTCCATGTAGAGTGTATCCTGCACAGAAGGTTGGGCGGTGGGTTCAGTGTTTTTACAATAACTCGTAGCTATATTATTATCTGCTATCTTAATTGAGTTCTGAGCTTGTAAAGTGACTGTGTCATCACCTACATGTAATGTGAGTTTGCCTGTTTCTAAATCAATTTTTGTCCTAGCGGTTGCTAAAAAGGGTCGCCCTAGAATTAGGGGTACATTGCTGTCCTCATCAATGTCTAAAACAACAAAGTCAACTGGGAATATAAATTTATCAATTTTGACGAATACATCTTCAATTATTCCTTTAGGTGCCCTAATAGTTTTGTCAGCTAGTTGAATGCTCATCTTGGTTTTCTTAGGGTTTCTAAGACCTAGTTGTTTAAACAGTTTATATGGCATAACATTTATACCAGCCCTTAAATCAGCTAAAGCATTTTTGGTATCTAGGTTACCAAGTAAGCAAGGAATAGTAAAACTCCCTGGATCCTTTAGTTTGGTTGGCAATTTATTCTGTAGAATAGTTGAGCATACTGCATTTAGTTCCACATGAGGTTTCTCATCTAGCTTTCGCTTGTTTGTCAAGAGTTCTCTTAAGAATTTAACAGTGTTTGGCATCTGCAAAATTACTTCAACAAATGGTAAGTTAATATGTAATTTCTTTAAAAGTTTAAGAAACTTACCAAATTGCTCATCTGTGTGGACCTTATTTAGTGCTTTTGGGTATGGGATATGAGGTTTGTGTTCTTTGATGTCTGGCTTGTTATTTCTTACCTCTACCTTACCTTTACTCACCTCCAGCTCCTCACATAACTTTGGGTCGTCTTTGGTTAATGCCTCCTCATCTATTGTGTTCATGGCATGAAGTTGTTCTTCAGGGTTGGTCTCAGTGTTACTTGGTAGTCCACCTTGTGGTCTTTCTGATATTAACTTTGCGAGTTGACCAATTTGATTCTCAAGTCCTTTAATTGATGCTTACTGGTTCTTTAATGCTGTCTTAGTGTTTTGAAAACAAGTTTTTGATGTGGCCATAAATTTGGTGAACATCTCTTCAAGATTCAGCTTTTTCTCTTGTTATGGTGGTGGTTGCTGAAATCCCAGAGGAGGCTGTTGTCTTTGATTTCCTTGTCTTCCCTATGAAGAATTGGGGTGATTTCTCCAACCTGCATTGTAAGTATTACTATAAGGGTTATTTTGAGGTCTAGAATTGTTACCCATATAGTTGGCTTGCTCAGTTTCTATGCTGTGTCCATAAGATGAGTAGTCTGGATTGAACATATTTCCTAGAGTTGCGTCACACTACATCACTGGTTGTGCCTGCGTAGAACTAACGAAATTATCAAACTTTTTATTTAGAAGTTCTACTTGGTTAGTAAGCATAGTGACAACATCAATATTATAAACTCCTGCGAATTTTGTCAACTTTGTCCTCATAACTTGCCACTGATAGTTATTCAGTGACATCTCTTTTATAAACTCATAAGCTGCTTCGGGTGTTTTATTGTTGATTGTTCCTCCTGCGGCTGCATCGATCATTTGCCTTGTTGATGGGTTCAAACCGTTGTCAAAGGTTTGAACTTGTAGCCACAAAGGTAACCCATGGTGAGGGCATCTTCTCAAAAGATCCTTGTATCTCTCCCAGGCATCGTAAAGTGTTTCTAAATCCATCTACACGAAAGAAGAGATATCGTTTCGTAATTTAGCTGTTTTAGCTGGAGGAAAATATTTAAGTAAAATTTTTTTTGTCATCTGTTCCCATCTAGTGATTGAGCCTTGTGGTAAAGAATTTAACCACTGTTTGGCTTTATTTCTCAAAGAGAATAGAAATAGCCTTAGATGAATGGCATCATCAGAAACGCCATTAATTTTAAATGTATCGCAGAATTCCAAAAAGTTGGCTAAATGTGAGTTGGGATCTTCATCCTGTAAACCATCAAACTACTCAAATTACTGAATCATCTGAATAGTGTTTGGTTTTAATTCAAAATTATTACCAGCAATGGCAGGTCTAAGAATGCTAGTTTGAGTACCAGCCAAACTAGGTTTAGCATAATCATGCATAGTGCGAGGAGCTTAATCTTGATTCACTGGTTGCGCGGCTATTGCGGGAGGTGGTGGAATGTTTTGATTTGGTTCCATCTCTTCTGTAGGTTCTGGCTCTTGTTCCTATCCTTGTTCTGGATAATGTAGGCTTCTGCTGATCTCTCTGCGAGTTCTACGAACTGTCGCTTCCAAATCTTCGTTAAAAAGTAATGGTCCTGCTGGGTTGTTTCTAGTCATAAACTAGAAATACCTAGAGGGAAAAAGCAAAGAAAATTAAAATAAAATAAAAATAAATAAAAACCAAAAATAAATAAATATAGTAATGGGTAAAGTAATAGAAATCGAGTTTTCTTAATATTTCAGTTCCCCAGCAACGGCGCCAAAAACTTGATATCGCGTGATATGTTGTAATAAAATTTATAAAAACTGATCACACCAAAAACTAACTAATATCACGATTTTAAGGCAAGTGCACCTATCGAATTGTAGTATAGTTTAGCGGCAAGACCGAGTTATCATACCCAAGGGAACTAAAAGTACTAGTACTAACTTCTTTTCTATTATTTAGCCTAAAAATAAAAGAGGTTTTATGAAGACTTAAACTAATTCTAAAATTAAACTAAGAATGCACAAAAAGTAAATTGGGGAAAAACTCTCGGGAAAGCTAATTGATATAGGCAATACTCAAGGGAGAATCCACCTAGATTTCACTTGTTATTAACTTCTTGAACTAGACGATTTCTTCACTTGAATTGATCCGTAGAGAGCCCTAACTTATGTTAATACCTCCGTCGAGGATAAGAACAACTAATCCTAGGTTGATTAAGTGAAATCTCTTTCTAGTTAAAACCCCCAGTCTTGCATTAACTCGATCTATGGATCCCCTATTAGGTTTGACCCTAATCCGGCAGATTTATGTCGTCCTATGTCTAGGGTTGCATGCAACTCCGCTTAATTATGGTAGATCTACTCTTAAAACAGGGACTTTTGCTCCTCTGCCTAAGCACATCAAGTTCTTGAAGTAATACCAAAGATTATTAAATCAAGAATGAAGAACACATAATTAAGAATAATTCAAGTATTTATCAAATAATTCAAGAATAAATACTAACAAGATCTGTCTTAGGTTTCATCCCCCTCAAGTATTTGAGGGGTTTAGTTCATAATAAAGAAAGAAAACATCTCAGAAGAATTAAGATAACAAAACATAAAGAACCCAATAACCCCTGAAGGAATTTAGGGAGATCCTCTGTCTTGATGTAGAATTCTGCTTTTTGGGATGAATCAATCGGCTTCCCTTGGAGTAATCCCTTGCTTTCACTCCTTGCGTTGGCAGAATTATGGCGCTCTTTCTTGAGAGAAAAAAATATATCTTTAGAGTTGCCTCCTGGGGTCTTTATATAGAGTTTAGAATGGCTTTCTTAGCCCCTAAGTATCCAAATCTGAGTGAAATTCCTCTTCCTCACGACAGGAATACGCCCGTGTGCCACGCCCGTGTAAATCGACAAGAGGCTGTGTACGGGCCTGTTGATGGAGGCACGACTGTGTGGTCAGGCCGTGCTTGTCGGGGCTGGGCCGTGTTGGACCTCATGTGGCATGGCCGTGTGCCACGACCGTGTGGTGACTCCTCGGGTCCTGTCATTTTCACACTTTGGCCCATTTTCTTCATTTTCGGTCCATTTTTCGTTCTTTTCTCTTCCCTATGCTCTCTTGAGTATACAACATGAAATAGAAAGGTTAAGAGCACCAATTCTCACAAAATTGATAATAATTCATCCAAAATATAGGCTAAACATGAGGTAAAAAACATGTATAATTTGTCATTTATCAGTTACCTTTGTGGCTACAAGTTCAAACTTTCCACAACAACTTGAATCATTCGACAAGGCAAATGATCGACGCAGCCGTCGGTGGAACAATCAACAACAAAACACCCGAAGCAGCTTACGAGTTTATATAAGAAATGTCACTGAATAACTATCAGTGGCAAGTCATGAGGACAAAGCTGGCAAAAGCAGCAGGAGTTTTTAATATTGATGCAGTCACAATGCTTTCCACTCAGGTAGAACTTTTAAATAAAAAGATTGATGGTTTTATTGGTTCTACGCAGGTACATCCAGTCATGTAGTGTGACTGAAACCTAGGAGGAGTGAGCAACCCAGCGTACCATCCCTATGGACATAGCACAGAAAATGAACAAATGAATTATATGGGTTATAATTCTTGACCTTAAAATAATCCTTATAGCAATACTTACAATGCAGGTTGGAGGAATCACCCTAATTTCTCATGGGGCGGTCAAGGCAATCAAAGACCACCACCACCCCCTCTTGGATTTCAACAACCACCGTATTGGCAAGAAAAGAAACCAAACCTTAAGGAAATGTTGGAAAAGTTCATATCGATTTTCGAAAATCGTTTTTAAAACACCAAAACAGTACTTAAGAACTAACAAGCTTCTATTCAAGGGCTCAAAAATTAGATTGGTTAACTCGCAAAGATGATATCTGATAGACCACAAGGTAGTTTGCCGAGTAATACTGAGCCAAATCCTAGAGAACATGTAAAAGTAGTTACTCTAAGGAATGGAAAAGTACTAGCTGAACTTGAAAAGAAGCCTGTTCAAGAATCTAAAAAGGAAAAGGTAGAGGAAGAGGAAGAGGAACCTAAAGGAAGTACTCCACCAGCACTTAAAGAATATAAACCACCCATACCATATCCAGCAAAGTTAAAGAAAGACTACATGGATGCTCAATTTGGTGAATTTCTTGAACTTTTTAAACAGCTACATATTAACTTACCTTTTGTTGAAGTAATTTCGCAGATGCTGAAGTATGTAAAATTTTTAAAGGAACTTCTCACAAATAAAAGAAAGTTGGAAGAACTGTCCACAGTGGAACTCAACGAGGAATGCTCAGCTATTCTCCAAAATAAACTGCCAACCAAACTGAAAGATCCAGGAAGTTTTACTATTCCTTGCTTAATTGGCAGTTTAAACATTGAAAAAGCCTTAGCTGATTTAGGCACTAGTATCAACCTAATGCCTTACAAAATGTTCAAACAACTAGGTCTAGGGGAACCAAAACCCACTAGGATGAGTATACAATTAGCTGATAGATCTGTTAAATATCCTAGGGGAATCATTGAAGATGTATTAGTAAAAGGAGATAAATTTATATTCCCTGTTGATTTTGTTGTGCTTGACATGGATGAAGATATTGAGGTACCTTTAATTTCAGGACGCCCATTCTTAGCTACTGCTAGAGTTGTTATTGACATAGGGGATGGTAAACTAGTGCTTCGGGTTGGTGAGGAAGAAGTTGTTTTTAAAACTTATGATGCTATGCGATTTTCTAGAGAACAAGATGATTCCAGTTATTTTATTGGTTCTATTGATTATTTTGTTCAAGACACTTTTCAGGAAATCACTCTTGAAGACACGTTGGAATTGTGTCTTGTCCAAGCTGGGGAGGAAGATGAAGCCACCACTGAAGTAAAGAAAGTAATAAAGGATTTAAACTCTAATGAACTTGTCACAAGATACATAAGTTATGAGGGTATTAAGATAAATGACGAACTGAGACAAAAACCCTCGATTGATGAACCTCCTAAATTGGAATTGAAACAATTGCCTGATCATTTGGAATATGCATATTTGGGAGATGATTCTACATTAGCAGTAATTATCACATCAGATTTGAGCATTGAAAAGAAAAAGGAATTACTTCAAGTATTAAGAGAGCACAAAAAGGTTATAGCTTGGAAGATTTCTGACATTAAAAAAATTAGCCCTTCTTTTTGCACCCACAAAATTTTAATGGAAGATAAATATAAGCCATGTGTGCAAAATCAGAGACGATTGAATCCTAACATGAAGGAAGTCGTAAAAGCCGAGGTAATTAAACTTCTAGATGCAGAAATTATTTATCCTATTTCTGACAGTTCTTGGGTAAGTCCTGTGCAGGTTGTTCCTAAAAAAAGGAGGCATGACTGTGGTGTCTAATGAAAAAAAGGAATTAATACCTACAAGAACTGGATGGAGAGTTTGTATTGATTATAGAAAGTTGAATGATGCAACTAGAAAATACCATTTTCCCTTACCCTTTATTAATCAAATGTTGGAAAGACTGTCAGGACATATGTATTACTGCTTCTTGGATGGCCTCTCTGGTTACTTTCAAATCCCGATAGCTCCAGAAGATCAAGAAAAAACAACATTCACATGTCCATACGGTATGTTTTCTTATCGTAGAATGCCTTGTAGATTATGTAATGCCCCTACTATTTTTCAGCTATGCATGTTGGCTATCTTTGACGAACTCATGGAAGACATCATGGAGGTATTTATGGATGACTTTTCAGTTTTCGGTAATTCTTTTCGACTTTGAATTAATAATTTAAAACCTGTTCTAATAAGATGTGAAGAGACGAATCTAGTGCTCAATTGGGAAAAATGTCACTTTATGGTTCAAGAAGGTATTGTATTAGGACATAAAATTTCTAGTAAAGGGATAGAGGTAGATAAAGCAAAAGTTGAATCCATTGAAAAATTACCTCCCCCTAATTCGGTTAAGGCTATAAGAAGCTTTTTAGGACATGCTGGCCTTTATCGAAGATTTGTTAAAGACTTTTCTAAAATAGCTAAGCCTTTAACAAAATTACTAGAAAAAGATGTGCTTTTCAATTTTGACCAGGAATGTTTAGAGTCTTTTAACACTCTCAAAGAAAAATTAGTTAATGCCCTAATTATGATTTCACTTGATTGGAATCTACTTTTTGAACTAATGTGTGATTCGAGTGATTTTGCAGTAGGTGCAGTTCTAGGACAACGAAGAGACAAGCACTTTCAATCGATTTATTATGCTAGCAAAAATTTGACGGCCGCGCAAGAAAACTATACTACCATGGAAAAAGAATTGCTAGCTGTTATTTTTGTGTTTGACAAGTTTAGATCATATTTAATATTGTCTAAAGTCATCGTTTATACTGATCATTCTGCTCTTCGTTATCTTTTAACTAAAACTGATGCAAAACCTTGATTAATAAGATGGATTCTATTGTTACAGAAATTTGACTTAGAGATACAAGACAAAAGAAGAGCAAAAAATTTGGCAGCAGATCACCTTTCAAGATTGGAAAATCCACACCCCAAGGACCTTGATAAAATAAATGACTTGTTTTCTGAAGAATAACTCCTAATCATAGCAGAAGCTACAGTTCCTTGGTTTACCCATTTCACAAATTATTTAGCGGCTAACATAACCCCAAAAGGTTTGACCCATTAGCAAAAGAACTGATTCTTCGCTGATGTGAAAAATTACTTTTGGGAAGATCCTTTCCTTTTTCGTATTTGCGTAGATCAAGTCATTCGAAGATGCGTTACTAAGACGAAAGCATATAAAATTCTGGACCACTGCCATTCTGGACCAACAGGAGGACACCAAAGTGGAACTAGAATTGCTCACAAAGTACTCGAATCAGGTTTTTACTGGCCCACCCTTTTCAGGGATGCCAACAGGTATGTGACCTCTTGTGATAAATGCCAGAGGACAAGTAATATCTCTCAGCATAATGAAATGCCTCAAACGTATATACTCTCATGTGAAATATTTGATGTATGGGGTATTGATTTCATGGGTCCCTTCCCTACTTCGTTTAGGAATAAATACATACTAGTAGCAGTAGATTACATGTCAAAATGGGTGGAAGCCCAAGCTTTACCTACTAATGATGCTAGAATGGTGGTACGTTTTCTAAAAAAACTTTTCTCTCAATTTGGAACACCTAGGATAATTATCAGTGATAGGGGTGCTCATTTTTGCAATGCTCAATTTGATAAAGTTTGAAAAAGATATGGAGTGCACCATAGAATAGCTACCCTTTATCATCCACAAACCAGTGGACAAGTTGAAGTAACAAATAGAGAATTAAAATGCATCCTAGAGAAAACGGTAGAAACAAATAGGAAAGATTGGTCAACAAAAGTAGATGACACTTTATGGGCCTATAGAACTGCATTCAAAACTCCCATAGGAACATCTCCTTATACACTTGTTTACGAAAAAAGTTGTCATCTATGATTTGAACTTGAACATAAAGCATTTTGGGCTATCAAATTCCTAAATCTTGATTTTAAACTTGCAGGTGAAAAATGTTTAATGCAATTAAATGAGCTGGATGAATGGCGCCACAATGCATACGAGAATTCACGATTATACAAGGAAGCCACAAAGCGACACCATGAAAATCGTTTAAGACAACCTAAGCAGTTTAAAACTGGCGATCTTGTCTTGCTATACAACTCAAGGCTTAAACTATTCCCTGGAAAACTTAAATCAAGATGGTCAGGCCCATTCACTGTTCAAACTGTCTTCCCATACGGCACAGTCGAGGTAACTCATTCAAACCACGGCACTTTCAAGGTAAATGGTCATCGGCTTAAACATTATGAAGGTGAGGATTTTAAGAATAATAGAGATGAACCTCAGCTCCACAAGCCCTCGTAATGATACATACAAGCAGAGTCGAGCTTAGACTCTAAATAAGCGCTTCTCGGGAGGCAACCCGAACACTGACATAGTACAGATCTTTTATTTCAAATTCCCTAATTCATCAACTAACTGTCTAAATGTAGGTTTGTCAACCACACGGCCACCCACATGGGCGTGCACTAGACCGTGTGACATCATGAGTAGACACACGAGCTGCGACAACAAGCCACGACCGTGTGATATGGCCGCGGCCAAACCTGAGAAATCAACACGGGCGTGCGACACGTCCGTATCCCAAAACTATGGCCAAGCCTGACAAATTGACACGGGCATGCAACACGCCCGTGTCCCAAAACCGTGGCCAAACCTATTAATTCAACACGGGTGTGCGGCACGCCCGTGCCTGAAGACCGTGGTCGAACCTGCTATTTCCAACACGGGCGTGCAACCCCCTACACGACCGTGGGAGAAGCGAACATTGAAGGACACGGCCATGAGACACGGCCGTGTGCCCCAACACGCCTTAGGAATACGAGATGTGATACGAATTTGGCGCACCAAAATCCCTAACTTTCGAACCATATGGGCTAACCCCGAGTCACACGGGTGTGTGCCATCCCCGTGTAACCCAAAATCCTATAAAAACAGCCCACTATTCACTTTCTTCCTCATCTAAACCCTAAAAACCTCTCAACCCAACTCTCATACCCACCATTTCTAGCACCGTCGCCGGCTTCAACAACGCCTCCACACTCGTGTAGCCCTCGTCACGAACGTGCTCCGCCCTATAACCACCTATTCTGTTCTCTTTTTCTCACTTTTTCCATTAAATTTTAGTATCTTATATCTATTTTTATGTTAATAGTTTATCCCATTTAATTATTTGCATTATTATTGACATTATTTTCACACATTTTGCATGATTAATCTAGAATACTCATTATGCCATTTAGAACCATTATCTTGTTGCCACCTCTATTTATCTTAAGCAATTAGTTTTAGTCCCAATTTCTATTTAAACACTTCCATTCTGTCCAAACTTCATATTTAGGTAAACCAAATTGTTTTCTTAACACTAGCTTTTGCATTGAATTAGGTATTAAGTCTTTGATTGAATTATTTTGATTCTTGTTAAACTCTCACTTAGTTATGCATAATGACAATACATGCCCATTTTCTTTTTCTTTCTCGTTTTGTTTTATTTCAGTTAACATGTCATCTTCAAAAGGGAAGAAAGCTGCCGTCCCTACCTCTAAAAAGCGCAACGGGCCCGGTGGCTCCTCTTCTAGACCCACCGCCGAAGTCCACCACCCCTTCCTTCAATTCCCATAGAACTCACAAGAAAGACTATTCCAGATATTACGGGCAAGACCCCTCAGAGTAGGAAGAAGCATTGATTGGGCCACCCTAGAGCAGGTCCAATTTGCAGATGAGATTCGGGCCTTGTTGACGACGGACCTGTGGGAACAGTTCTTTCAAATCGTGGAGCCCTCGAGTTCTGCTCCATGTTTCATCTCCAGATGATGATGAGTTGACAAGACGATCCAGGGATGATACAATTCCGTCTAGGAGGCCTCGTTCATGAACTTAGTGTACCGAAGTTTGGTACAGCACTTGACCTGTACACCGAGCAGTTTTTAGAGGAAGAGAACCTTTCTGAGCTCCACCGCCACATCCACGTCTCCCCAGTCACCTGCTCGCGCGCCCTAGTACCTGCCAACCCACATACGACTCGAGTCACTCTAAAGTGACCAATCTCGCCCCATCTCTGAGGTACATACATGCCCTCCTCACATACACACTGACGGGTAGACGCGATAGTACTGGCGTCGTCAACACCCATGACGCCTACTTTTTATGGAGCATGGCACATATTCATGTGATCGATCTTGCCTACTTCATTACCCATGCCATCCAACACCAGACGGAGCGACACCATAGGGGCGTGATCTCTATGGGCCCGTACATCACTCGACTGGCCCGCCACTTCGACCTACTTAACACCGTGGCCCAGACATCCTCTTACACCCTCATTGGCCAGATGTCCCCACAGGGCATCCAAACTATGTTACATATGAGAATGATCAGCACCGACCTGGGACCAATCCTCCACAATACTGCCTAGTCCAGAATGCCGAGTAGGAGGACCCCGAGGACATTACTGATGATATCCCACCATAGGAGGAGGCATCGATTGAACCACCAGCCCCTCGCCACCCAGTTCATGTGGTAGCTTCATATGCTGACATATCCGAGCGCCTAACACAATTTGAGTAGTAGTGTTTTCAACGCTTTGATCACATCGGCGCTACTCTTCAGCAGATATGCCAGCATCTACACATCTTATCATAGCCCCCACCTCACGGACCATCCGAGGATTAGGACTTATGAGTCCTCTTTTCTTCTCCTTTATTTTCATTCTTATTTTCCTTTTTTCTTTTATCTTATCTTTTTCATTATTTGAATTTTAGTATTTTTAGAACGTAGTTTATTTTGTTTCAATTATTTCATATTGGTTATTCCCTAACAAACACATTTTGTTAATCCAAACTCCCAAAAATTGATAAATGCTTTCCCAGTTTCAAAGGAGCTCTACAGCTCAAATCCAAAATCTAATGGGAACCTTAGCCACCTAATACCGCCAAACATACCCTCTCGGTATAGCAGCTATAGATAAACAACCGCTACCACCATCGGAGTATTCACCTCCACCCTTCCTTTGTCCCAGACACTCTACGGCCACCTCTACCTCACAGAATTCATCCAAATCAGAGAGTTTCACTTCTCTTCCTATCTTATGATTTTATGCTTCTATTTCTACTAATGTATCTTTGTACATTAAGGGCAATGTACATCTTAAGTGTGGGGGGGAACTTACTTTCAGTCATTGCATTCTCTTCGAACCTCTGAAAAATTTTTACAACTAACATTTTGCATTGTTCTCAAAATTTCGAATTCTCACTTTCATTCTTTGCATGAGTCTCAATCTCCTATTAGGAATTAATTCTGATTGACTGATGATTTTTATTGATATGTTGAGAATTAAGACATAGCTACTTATGCTTTGATTATTCAAACTTTAAGACATTAGGGAATCAAGCATAATAAGTTGAAATTTTTGAGAATTTAAATTTTTGCTAGGCTATTTCCCCTAATTTTAAGTGTTATCTTGAGATTTGAAATTCACAGGATTGACATCAAAAGCCATGATTCTGGTGAGATTTTTGAGCCTTTTTGAGCATACATCCTTCGTGCTCACTTTTATTGTTGCTTTGAGTGAGTCAATACTGATTTGTTATTCTAGAACTTACTTCGATTATACATGTCGAGACCACATCATTGATTTGATACACTGAGATGATAAAGGCACCTAGGTTTAACCCACTTACTCTATAAAAGCCTACCTCCATAAATTAACCTCTAGTGAACCTCATTGAGCCTAACAACCCATTCTTTGACTTACCTCTAATATTAACCTATAACCCATTTTTTGTTGGATTCCATTCAATTATTTTGATCCATATTTTTGTCGAGATTTGAGTTGAATTATTGTCTAGCTTTGTTCTCTTTTTCAGTTTGTAAGGTTGTAAATATTCAATATATTGTATTTGATTTGTTCTAAAAAAAAGTTTATACAAATAATTCAAGTTGTAATTCGTATTTTAGTTATAGTTTAATATTTTTGCATATTTCTATGATAAGCTACCGAATCCAGAACGATATCATCATAAGGCTTAGCTTTAGAAATATGTTCTAATGATAGAGATTTTTCTAGCTAGATGATTTTTCAATTCAATCTCGATTCTAACCCTCTTTTTCAGCTTGTGACAACACCCCTAACCAAAGCCCTATTACAACCATTGAAAGACATTTTGATCGATGTGTCATATCAATCTATAGTGGTAGAGATTTGATTTTCTTGCAAGCCTATGGTAATACCTTTTCAGGTTGACTAAAGAATGCTTAACTTTTGAACCCTAAACACTTTGAGTGGATAGAGTGAATCTTTAGTGAGGATGTCAAATCTTGTTGATTTTGATTGAAAGGTAATTACTTAGGAGAAGGGAGAAAACCTATGTTTCTGTGATAAAATTCTCAACTTAGAATGTTTGAGACTTTAATGTTCTTTTAGTTGAATTCTCATTGTATGACTGCTTGTGAATTAGTTTGAAGCATTATTGATAAGAGTTATAAGTTGAGAAGAATAATTTTTATTATGTATTGAGATTTTGCTTGAGGACAAGCAAAGGCTTAAGTGTGGGGGTATTTGATAAGCGATAAATTATACATATTTTTACCCCATGCTTAGCCCAATTTCTGGATGAATTAACCATTGATTTGTGTAAATTGATGCTCTTAAACCTTTAATTTCATGTTTTATACTCAGGTAAGCTTAGGGAAGAGAAAAGAGCAAGGAACGGGCCAAAAACAGGAAAATTAGACCCAATTCAATAATCAACACGGCCTGGAAGTTTGCCACACGAGCGTGTCACATAGCCATGCCACCTTGAGCTCAAACACCACCCAATCCCGACTCGCATGGCCAGACCACACCGCTGTGCCAGATCAACATGCCTGAACACAGCCCATTGTCGAAGTCACACGGGGGTTGCACACGGGCGTGTCCCTGTCGTAATGAAGTGCAATTTCACTCGGAAAAGGCTACTTAGGGGCTAGGAAAGCCATTCTAAACTCTATATAAAGGCCCTAGGAGGCCATAGGGGACACACAGAGTAGAAGCAAGGAATTACTACAAAAGAGGCTGACTGATCCATCTCAGAAGCCGAATTCTCCTTCAAGACTAAAGATCTCCCTTCAATTACCTCCAGGGATTTTAGGGTTCTTTATGTTTTGTTATCATTATTCTTCTGAGATGTTTTCTTTTATAATCATGAACTAAATCCCCCAAATACTTGAGGGGGATGAAATTTAAGACAGATCTTGTTATTATTTTCTCTTGAATTATATGACAAATACTTGATTTGTTCTTAATTATGTGTTATTAATTCTTGCTTTAATATTCCAGGATATTGATTCAAGTATTGATGTGCTTATTCAGAGGAGCAAAAGTCCCTGTCTAAGAGTAGATCTAGCATAATTAAGCGGAGTTGATTGCAACCCTAGACATAGGGTGACATAAATCTGTCGGATTAAGGTCAAACCTAATGAGGGAATCCATAGATCGAGTTAAGACAACACTAGGGGTTTTAATTAGAAAGAGATTTCAATTAATCAATATAGGGTTAGTTGTTTTTAGTCTCAAGAGAGATATTAACATAAGTTAGGGATTTTTACGGATCAAGTCAAGTGAATAAATCGTCTAGTTCAAAAGTTGATAACAGGTGAAGTCTAGGTGGATTCTTCCTTGAGTATTGTCTAAATCAATCAGTTTTCCTAAGAGTTTTTTGCCAATTCACTTTTTGTGCATTCTTAGCTTAGTCTAATAATTAGTTTAGTTTAATAAGAATCCCCTTTTATTTCTAGGTTAAATAATAGAAAGAAAGTTAGTACTAGTACTTTTGGTTCTTTTGGGTACGATATCTCGGTCTTGCCATAACTATACTACTGTTCGATAGGCGCTTGCTTTAAATCATGATAATAGTTAGTTTCTGGTGTGATCATTTGTTATAAATTTTATTACTTCATATCATGCATATCAAGTTTTTGGCGCCGTTGCCGAGGAACTGAAATATTAGGAACACTCTGTTCATATTACTTTAGCCATTTTTTATTTTTATTGCAATCTATTTTTTTTTCTTTTTTTTTTAATTATTAACATTTCGCTCAATTTTTTTCCTTTTCAGGTGTTTTCTAGTTTATGACTAGAAGAAACCCAGAAGGACCATTATTGTTCGACGAAGATTTAGAAGCCACAGTTCGTAGAAGTAGTAGAGAGATCAGACGAAGCCTACAGTATCTAGAGTAGGAACAAGAACATGAGCCTACTGAAGAGATGGAAGTAAATCAGGACAATCTACCACCTCCCGTGATAGCCGCAGAACCAGTGAACCAAGATAATGCCCTCCGTACTATGTATGATTATGCTAAACCTAATTTGGCTGGTACTGAATCTAGTATTGTTAGGCCTACTATTGCTGCAAATAATTTTGAATTAAAACCTAACACTATTCAGATGATTTAACAATTTGTTCAGTTTGATGGTTTACAGGATAAGGATCCTAACTCACACTTAGCCAATTTCTTGGAATTTTGTGACACTTTTAAAATAAATGGTGTTTCTGATGATGCCATTCGCCTTCGACTATTCCCTTTTTCACCAAGGAATAAAGCTAAACAATGGTTAAATTCCCTACCATGAGGCTCAATCACTACATGGGAACAAATGACCGAAAAATTCTTGCTCAAATATTTTCCATCGACTAAAATGACAAAATTAAGGAATGATATCTCTTCTTTTGTGCAGATGGATTTAGAGACACTTTACGATGCCTGGGAGAGATATAAGGACTTATTGAGGGGGTGCCCTCACCATGGGTTACCTCTGTGGCTACAAGTTCAAACTTTCCACAACAGCTTGAATCCTTCGACAAGGCAAATGCTCGACGCAGCCACCGGTGGAACAATTAACAATAAAACACCCGAAGCAGCTTACGAGTTTATAAAAGAAATGTCACTGAATAACTATCAGTGGCAAGTCATGAGGACAAAGCCGACAAAAGCAGTAGGAGTTATAAATTTTATAACAAGTGAAGTCTAGGTGGATTCTTCCTTAGGTATTGCCTTAATCAATCAGTTTTCCCAAAAGCCATCTCTCTCTTTACTCTTTGTCACCTTTTCAGTTGAGTTGAGTTTAGTTAATTTAGAAACAAAACCCCATTTTATTTTTACGCTAGATAATAGGAATAAAGTCTTTACTAGTACTAATAGTTCCTTGGATTCGATATTCCAGTCTTGTCACTGACTATACTACTATTCGATAGGTGCACTTACCTTTTTATCGTGATGTTAGTTAGTTTCCAGGTACGATCCGATTTTATTACTTCATCACAATTACGAGAGATCAAGTTTTTAGCGTCACTGCCGGGGAACTAAGATATTAGGAACACTAGATTTCTATTACTTTAGCCATTACTACTTTTATTTATTTTCAGCTTTTATTTTTATTTTTATTTACTGAAATTTTCTTCCCTTCTGATATGCTCGCGATATTAAGTAATAAAATTTATAAAAATTGATCACACTAAAACTAACTAATATCCCGATTTTAAAGGTAAGCGCACCTATCGAACAGTAGTATAGTTTAGCGGCAACCAAGTTATCATACCCAAGGGAACCAAAAGTACTAATACTTACTTCCTTTCTATTATCTAGTCTAAAAATAAAAGAGGATTGGTTGAAACTAATTCTAAAACTAACTAAAAGTGCACAAAAAGTAAATTGGGGAAAACTTTAGGGAAAACTGATTGATATAAACAATACTTAAGGGAGAATCCACCTAGACTTCACTTGTTGTTAATTTCTTGAACTAGATGATTTCTTTACTTGACTTGATCCGTAGAGACCCCTAACTTATGTTAATACCTCTTTCGAGGATAAGAACAACTAATCCTGGGTGGTTAATTAAAGTTTTCTTATTAATTAACACCCTTAGGTTGCATTAATTCGATCTATGGATCCCCCTATTAGGTTTGACCCTAATCTGGCAGATTTATGTCACCCTATGTCTAGGGTTGCATACAACTCCGCTTAATTATGGTAGATCTACTCTTAAAACAGGGACTTTTGCTCCTCTGCCTAAGCACATCAGTTTCTTGAAGTAATACCTAGGATTATTAAATCAAGAATGAAGAACACATAATTAAGAACAATTCAAGTATTTATCGAATAATTCAAGAATAATAATAACAAGATCTATCTTAGGTTTCATCCCCCTCAAGTATTTGAGGGGTTTAGTTCATAATAAAGAAAGAAAACATCTCAGAAGAAATAAGATAACAAAACATAAAGAACCCAAAAACCCCTAAAGGAATTTAGGGAGATCCTCTGTCTTGATCTAGAACTCTGGCTTCTGGGATGAATCAATCGGCTTTCCTTGGAGTAATCCCTTGCTTTCACTCCTTTGTGTTGACAGAATTATGGCGCTCTTTCTTCAGAGAAAAGAGTATTCCCTTAGCGGGAAATAAGCACACCCTTGAAGTTGCCTCCTAGGGTCTTTATATAGATTTTTAGAATGGATTTCTTAGCCCCTAAGTATCCTTTTTCGAATAGAATTGAACTTTCTCATGATAGGGATACGCCCGTGTGCCACACCCGTGTGGTTTCGACAAGAGGCCGTGTGGGCCTGTTGAGGGTGGCACGGTCGAGTAGCCTGGCCGTGCTTGCTGGGGCTGGGCCGTGTTGGACCTTGTGTGGCACGGCCGTGGTGTGGTGAATCCCTGGGCCATGTCGTTTTCTCATTTTGGCCTATTTTCTCTGTTTTTGGCTTGTTTCTCATTCTTTTTTCTTCCCTATGCTCTCCTGAGTATAAGACGTGAAATAGAAGGATTAAGAGCACGAATTCTCACAAATCTAATGATAATTCCTCCAAAATATAGGCTAAACATGAGGTAAAAATATGTATAATTTATTGTTTATCAAATACCCCTACGCTTAAGCCTTTGCTTATCCTCAAGCAAAATCTCAATCCCTAATTAAGAATCATTCCTCTCAACTTACAATCTTTATCAATAATGTTTCAAACTAATTCACAAGTAGTCATACAATGAAAATTCAATCAGAAGAGCATTAAAGATTCAATCACTCTAAGTTGAGAATTTTATCATTGGAACATAAGTTTCTTCCCTTCTTCTAAGTAATCATCTCTCAATTGAAATCAACAGGTTTTGACATCCTCACTAAGGGTTCACTCTATCCACTCAAAGTGTTTAGGGTTCAAGAATTAAGCACTCTCTAGTCAATCTGAAAAGTTATTACCATAGGCTTGCAAGAAAATCAAATCTCCACCACTATAGATTGATACGACACATCGATCAAAAGGTCTTTCAATGGTTGTAATGGGGCTTTGGTTAGGGGTGTTGTCACAAGCTGAAAAAGAGGGTTAGAATCGAGATTAAATTGAAAAATCATCTAGCTAGAGAAATCTCTATCACTGGAACATATTCCTAGAGCTAAGCCTTATGATGACATCGTTCTGGATTTGAAAGCTTGTAGAAATATGCAAAAACTATTGAACTATTACAGATTACAACTGATTTAACTGTATATACACTTTTTTTTAAGAACAATTCAAGTATAATACTTTGAATATTAACAAACTTTACAACTGAAAAAAGAGAACAAAGCTAGATAATAATTTTAACTCAAATCTCAATAAAAATAGGGATCAAAATAATTGAATGGAATTCAACAAAAATAGGTTATGGGTTAATATTAGAGGTAAGTCAAAAAATGGGTTGTTAGGCTCAATGGAGTTTACTAGGGGTTAATTTATGGAGGTAGGCTTTTTATGGAGTAAGTGGGTTAAAACTAGGTGCCTTTATCATTTCGGTGTATCAAATCAATGATGTGGCCTTGACATGTATAATCGAAGCAAGTTCTAGAAATAAAAATCAGCATTGACTCACTCAAAGCAATAATAAAAGTGAGCACGAAAGAATTTATGCTTAAAAGGCTCAAAAATCTCACCAGAATTATGGCTTTTGATGTCAATCCTGTGAATTTCAAATCTCAAGATAATACTTAAAATTAGGGAACATAGCCTAGAAAAAATTTAAATTCTCAAAAATTTCAACTTATCATGTTTGATTCCCTAGTGTTTTAAAGTTTGAATAATCAAAGCATAAGCACCTATGTCTTAATTCTCAACACATCAATAAAAATTATAAATCAATCAGAATTAATTCCTAACAAGAGATTTGAAGATAATGCAGGGAATTCGAAATTTGAGAGCAATTTTCAGATATTTCAAAGATAATATAAAGAATGAAAGTGAGCTTCCCCCCACACTTAAGATGTACATTGCCCTCAATGTACAAAGATAACATTAATAGCAATAGAAGCACAAGATCATAAGTTAGGGAGAGAAGTAAAACTCCCTGAATATTGGATGAAACTTTTGAATTGTGAAAGTTGTCTTGGAGGAAGGAATACTTGAAGTTCATGGTTTTGAAATTGCGATAGCACTTAAGGGATTTTAGGTATTTCAAGATTAGAACAATTACTCGTTAGGAAATAACCGATATAAAAAAATTGAAATAACATAAACTAGTTCTGAGAATACTAAAATTCAAATAAAGAAAAAGATAAAATAAAATAAAATGGAAAAATAAAAATCTCAGGGATTTTGGCGCGCCTGGCTCGAGACACACTCCCGTGTTGCGAGGGCGTGTTGAGGCACATGGCCGTGTCGCACGGCCGTGTCCTTCGATGTTCGCTTCTTCCACGGTCGTGTATGGGGTCACACGCCCATGTTGGAATTGACAGTGTTGGCCACGGCTATATTGCACGGCCATGGCTATTTATTGTAGCCGTGCCTTAGGGAAAATTTTACCCTGCTTGTACACAGCCAAGTTGCACGACCGTGTCTCTGCTCAAAGTGTACACACGGCCTGAGGCACGCCCGTGGGCATGGCCATGTGGCTCGAAAAATCCTGCATTCAAAGGGTTAGTTGATGTATTTAGAAAGCTAAAATAAAATAATTTACTAAGTCAGTGCTCGGATTGCCTCCCGAGAAGCGCTTGTTTATAGTCTAAGCTCAACTTTTCTCAAGTTTGTTCTGTCACGGTAGCTTGAAGAGTTGATACTCTTCTATCCTGTTTAAAATTTTATTATCAACATAAAATTTGAGTCGAGTATGGTTTACCTTGAAAGTGCTGAGTGACTGATGTTTTACCTCTACTGTACCATAGGGGAAGATTTTCATTACCGTGAAGTAGGGTATGTCACTTGTATGTTCTTTCGAATTCAAGATTTGAGGGTCGTCTTCCCCTAAGATTACCTTATCCCCTACCTTGATTTGATACGTTTTTACCCGAGGGTCGTCTTAGTGATGCTCTAGGTTGGTTTGGCATACTTTGGGTTTTTCATAATAGTTCAGCCACTCATCTAATTCCTCGATCTCAAGCATTTGCCTTTCAGGTGCATCTCCCTTGGATGGACTTGTCTGTGATTGGGCTGCCTTTATGTAGAGTGTATCCTGCACAGAAGGTTGGGTGGTGAGTTCACTGTTTTTACAAGGACTCGTGACTATATTATTATCAACAGTCTTAATCAAGTTTCGAGCTTGTAAAGTAACTTTGTCATCACCTAAACGTAATGTAAGTTTACCTGTTCCTAAATCAATTATTGTTCTGGCAGTTGCTGATAAGGGTCGCCCTAGAATTAAGGGTACATTGCTATCCTCATCAATGTCTAAAACAACAAAGTCAACTGGGAATATAAATTTATCAATTTTGACAAGCACATATTCAATTATTCCCTTAGGAGACCTAATAGTTTTATCAGCCAGTTGAATGCTCATCTTAGTTTGCTTAGGTTTTCCAAGACCTAGGTGTTTAAACAGTTTACAAGGCATGACATTTATACTAGCCCCTAAATCAGCTAAAGCATTTTTGGTGTTTAGGGTACCAAATAAATAAGGAATAGTAAAACTCCCTGGATCTTTCAGTTTGGTTGGCAATTTATTTTGGAGAATAGCTGAGCATTCCTCGTTGAGTTCCACTATGGACAGTTCTTCCAACTTTCTTTTATTTGTGAGAAGTTCTTCTAAAAAATTTGCGTACTTTGGCATCTGTGAAATTGGTTCAACGAACGGTAAGTTGATATGTAATTTCTTTAAGAGTTTAAGAAACTTACCGAATTGCTCATCTATGCGGTCTTTCTTTAGCGCGTTTGGGTATGGGATACGAGGTTTAAATTCTTTGGTAATTTCATCTTTGTAACTTACCTCATTCTTTCCTTTACTTACCACGGGCTCCTTGCATGGCTCTGGGTTGGTTTTGGTTAACCCTTCATTATCTATCGTATCTACGGCATTAAGTTGCTCTTGGGGGTTAGTCTCAGTATTGCTTGATAACCCACCTTGCGGTCTTTCAGAGATTAGCTTGGCAAGTTGGCCTATTTGAGTTTCAAGTCCTTGAATAGATGCTTGCTGGTTCCTTAGTGCCGTTTTGGTATTTTAGAAATGGGTTTCTGACATGGCCATAAATTTGGTGAACATCTCTTCTAGGTTCGGCTTTTTCTCCTGTTGTGGTGGTGGCTGCTGAAATCCCGGAGGAGGCGGTTGTCTTTGATTTCCTTGTCCTTCCCATGAAAAATTGAGGTGACTCTGCCAAGCTACATTATAAGTATTACTATAAGGGTTATTTTGAGGTCTAGAATTGTTACCCATATAGTTGGTTTGCTCATTTTCCATACCATGTCCGTAAGAGGAGTAATCTGGATTACACATATTTCCCTGGATTGCGTCACACTGCATCACTGGATGTGCCTGCGTAGAACCGACAAAATTATCAAAATTTTTATTTAAAAGTTCTACCTGGTTAGTAAGCATGGTGACAATAGCAATATTATAAACTCCTGTAGCTTTTGTCAGCTTTGTCCTCATAACTTGCCACTGATAGTTATTCAGTGACATCTCTTCTATAAGCTCATAAGCTGCTTCTGGTGTTTTATTGTTGATTGTTCCTCCGGCGGCCGCACCGATTATCTGCCTTTTTGATGGATTCAAACCGTTGTGAAAGGTTTGAACTTGTAACCACAAAGGCAACCCATGGTGGGGGCACCTTCTCAAAAGATCTTTGTATCTCTCCCAGCCATCGTAAAGTGTCTCTAGATCCATCTGCACAAAATAAGAGATATCGTTTCGCAATTTAGCTGTTTTAGCTGGAGGAAAATATTTAAGTAAAAATTTTTCGGTCATCTGTTCCCATGTAGTGATTGAGCCTCGTGGTAGAGAATTTAACCACTGTTTAGCCTTGTTTCTCAAAGAGAATGGGAATAGCCTAAGACGAATGGCATCATCAGAAACGCCATTTATTTTGAATGTATCGCATAATTCCAAGAAATTGGCTAGATGCAAGTTAGGATCCTTATCCTGCAAACCATCAAACTGAACAAATTGCTGTATCATTTGAATAGTGTTAGGTTTCAGTTCAAAATTATTTGCAGCAATAGTAGGCCTAACAATGCTAGATTCAGTGCCTGCTAAATTAGGTCTAGCATAATCATACATAGTATGCGGAGCAAGATTTTGCTCAACAGGATTTGCGGCTACTACAGGAAGTAGCTGATTATCCTGATTTACTTCCATCTCTTTAGTAGGTTCTGGCCTTTGTTCTTGTCCTTGTTCTGGATAATGTAGGCTTTGTCTGATCTCTCTGCGAGTTCTGCAAACTGTCGCTTCTAAATCTTCGTTAAAAAGCAATGGTCCTGCTGGGTTGTTTCTAGTCATAAACTAGAAATACCTAGAAGGAAAAAGCAAAGAAAAATAGAATAAAATAAAAATAAATAATAAAATAAAAATAAAATAAAAATAAATAAAAACTGAAAATAAATAAATATAGTAATGGCTAAAGTAATAGAAATCGAGTTTTCTTAATATTTCAGTTCCTCGGCAACGGCGCCAAAAACTTGATATGCTCGCGATATTAAGTAATAAAATTTATAAAAACTGATCACACCAAAACTAACTAATATCACAATTTTAAAGGCAAGTGCACCTATCGAACAGTAGTATAGTTTAGCGGCAAGACCGAGTTATCGTACCCAAGGGAACCAAAAGTACTACTACTTACTTCCTTTCTATTATCTAGCCTAAAAATAAAAGAGGATTGGTTGAAACTAATTCTAAAACTAACTAAAAGTGCACAAAAAGTAAATTGGGGAAAACTTTAGGGAAAACTTGATTGATATAAACAATACTTAAGGGAGAATCCACCTAGACTTCACTTGTTATTAATTTCTTGAACTAGATGATTTCTTTACTTGACTTGATCCGTAGAGATTCCTAACTTATGTTAATACCTCTTTCGAGGATAAGAACAACTAATCCTGGGTGGTTAATTAAAGTTTTCTTATTAATTAACACCCCTAGGTTGCATTAATTTGATCTATGGATCCCCTATTAGGTTTGACCCTAATCCAGCAGATTTATGTCGCCCTATGTCTAGGGTTGCATGCAATTCCACTTAATTATGGTAGATCTACTCTTAAAATAGGGACTTTTGCTCCTCTACCTAAGCACATCAGTTTCTTGAAGTAATACCTAGGATTGTTAAATCAAGAATGAAGAACACATAATTAAGAACAATTCAAGTATTTATTGAATAATTCAAGAATAAATAATAACAAGATCTGTCTTAGGTTTCATCCCCCTCAAGTATTTGAGGGGTTTAGTTCATAATAAAGAAAGAAAACATCTCAGAAGAATTAAGATAACAAAACATAAAGAACCTAAAAACCCCTAAAGGAATTTAGGGAGATCCTCTGTCTTGATGTAGAACTTTGGCTTCTGGGATGAATCAATCGGCTTTCCTTGGAGTAATCCCTTGCTTTCACTCCTTTGTGTTGACAGAATTATGGCGCTCTTTCTTCAGAGAATAGAGTATTCCCTTAGCGGGATATAAGCACACCCTTGAAGTTGCCTCCTAGGGTCTTTATATAGAGTTTTAGAATGGCTTTCTTAGCCCCTAAGTATCCTTTTTCGAGTAGAATTGAACTTTCTCACGATAGGGACACGCCCGTGTGGTTTCGATAAGAGGCCGTGTGGGCCTGTTGAGGGTGGCACGGCCGTGTAGCCTGGCCGTGCTTGTCAGGGCTGGGCCGTGTTGGACCTTGTGTGGCATGACGGTGTGCCACGGCCGTGTGGTGAATCCCTAGGCCGTGTCATTTTCTCATTTTGGCCCATTTTCTCCGTTTTTGGCCCGTTTCTCGTTCTTTTCTCTTCCCTATGCTCTCCTAAGTATAAGGCATGAAATAGAAGGATTAAGAGCACCAATTCTCACAAATCTAATGATAATTCATCCAAAATATAGGCTAAACATGAGGTAAAAATATGTATAATTTATCGTTTATCACCTTCCAGGTATCTCTAGTTTATGACTAGAAGAAACCCAGGAGGAGCACTGCTTTTTGAGGATGATTTAGAAGTTACAGTTCGCAGAAATTGCAGAGAGATAAGAAGAAGCTTGCAATATCCAGAACAAAGTCAAGAAGAAGAACCTGAACCTACTAAAGGGATGGAAGCCAATCAGGATAATCAGCTACCTCCTGTAGTAGCCACAAATCCTGTTGAGCAAAATCCTACTCCGCGTACTATGTATGATTATGCTAAACCTAATTTAGCAGGCACTGAATCTAGCATTGTTAGGCCTACTATTGCTGGAAATAATTTTGAACTGAAACCTAACACTATTAAGATGATACAATAGTTTGTTTAGTTTGATGGTTTGCAGGATGAGGATCCTAACTCCCGTCTAGCCAACTTTTTGGAATTCTGCGACACATTTAAAATAAATGGCGTTTCTGATGATGCCATTTTTCTTCGATTATTCCCATTCTCTTTGAGAAATAAAGCTAAATAGTGGTTAAACTCTCTACCACGAGGGTCTATCACTACATGGGAACAAATGACCGAAAAATTTTTGCTCAAATATTTTTCGCCGGCTAAAACGGCTAAATTAAGGAATGATATCTCTTCTTTTGTGCAGATGGACTTAGAAACACTTTACAATGCTTGGGAGAGATACAAGGATCTATTGAGAAGGTGCCCTCACCATGGATTACCTCTATGGCTACAAGTTTAAACCTTTCACAACGGTTTGAATCCTTCGACGAGACAAATGATCGATGCAGCCGCCGGTGGAACAATCAACAATAAAACACTAGAAGCAGCTTACGAGTTTATAGAAGAGATGTCACTGAATAACCACTACAGCAAAACAGGGCTTTAGCGGCGTTTTTAGTGGCATTTTTATAAAAAACGCCGCAAATATTATACATTAGCGGCGTTTTTCTAAAAGCGCCGCTAAAAGTCTAAGCAATAGCGGCGTTTTTCCAAAAGCGCCGCTAAAAGCACGAGCAATAGCGGCATTTTTGTAGAAGCGCCGCTAAAAGTCCGACCAATAGCGGCGTTTTTCCAGAAGCGCCGCTAAAAGCCCGAGCAATAGCGGCGTTTTTGGAAGCGCCGCTAGAAGCCCGAGCAATAGCGGCGTTTTTTCGGAAGCGCCGCTAAAAGCCCGAGCAATAGCGGCGTTTTTCTGAAAGCGCCGCTAAAAGCCCGAGCAATAGCGGCGTTTTTCCGGAAGCGCCACTAGAAGTCCGAGAAATAGCAGCGTTTTTTCGGAAGCGCCGCTAAAAGCCCGAGCAATAGCGGCGTTTTTCTGAAAGCGCCGCTAAAAGCCCGAGCAATAGCGGCGTTTTTCCGGAAGCGCCACTAGAAGTCCGAGAAATAGCGGCGTTTTTCTGGAAGCGCCGCTAAAAGCCTGAGTAATAGCGACGTTTTTCCAAAAGTGCCGCTAAAAGCCAAAGCAATAGGGGCGTTTTCCCAGTAGCGCCGCTAAAAGTCTTCTTTTGAAGTATATTTTCATAGTTAAGTTTTAAGGTTTAGTTCTTATTTTTTGGGTTTAGGGTTTAATATTTAAGGTTTAAAGTTTATGGTTTAGGGTTTGATGTTTAGAATGTTAATTTTATGATTTAGGGTTTTATTATTTTGGGTTTGAGGTTTAGGGTTTAGTGTTTATGATCTTAATGTTTAGCGGTTTTAAGGGTTTATGGTTTAGGATTTTTGGTTTATGGGTTTAGGGTAAAGGTTTATGGTTTAAGTTTTTATGGTTTAGGGTTTAAAGATTTAAGGGTTTGTGGTTAGGGGTTTAGTGTTTGTGATTTATAGTTTGTGGTTTAGGGTTATTGTTTTATAGTCAGGGTCTCAGTAGTCTTCATGATTTTAGGGGTTAGGCTATTAGAGTTTAAGGTTTAGGGTTTTTGATATTTAACGGTTCAAGTACATATATTTCATGGTTTTAAAGGTTTTAAGGGTTATGGTTTTTGATAAAATGACAAAAAAATAATTTATTTTAGGGTTTAAGTAAGCATTAAGATCTTTTTTAATTACTTTTGTCCCTTCTAATATATATTTTTAGGGTTTATCGGTGTAGGTTTATGGTTTGGGATTTAAGGTTTAAAGATACTGTTAAAACTGAATAACATTAGGATTTTACTAAGATTCATCCATTTTGTACTACATCCATATTATTTAATATAAGAGTATAAATATATATTTTGTACTACACTAACATAGGCCACACGAATTCTGAAAAATATGGTTTATGTAGGATTACGGTTTAGGGTTTAGGGTTTAGGGTTTAGGGTTTAAGGTTTATGGTTTGGGGTTTGGGGGTTAAGGTTTGGGGTTGAATTTTGAAATTTTTATAATATAAATCTAAATAAGATAAATATAAATTTATATTTTAAATATATATATCAAAAGGGGTTAAATCCAAAAAGCATACATGAACAATGGTTTAGTGTGTAATTGTATAATGTACATCATTTTTTATTTATATATTGCATACATAATATTTATATTTTTTCAATATAAAAATGTATTGATGTATTTATTTTTTAAAATGTGAATGATTAAATCAAAATTAAAGTTTCTAACTGTATATTTAAACCACAATTAGAATAATTCACATGATCTACAATTACACATTAAACTATTTAGGTGTACACATATAATTAAATGCCATTTATATAAAAATCTAAACAATTAATATGGATCATACTTAAAAGAAATAATGTTGATGTAAAAAGAAATAAAAAAGAAATTCTTAAAAGAGTTGATAATTATAATGAAAATTTTAAAATTTAATAATAAAAAATTAAAGAATTTAAGAATTAAAAACTTAAAAAGTTAAAATTTAATATTTTAGTTAAAAAGTTCAATAAAAAAATTCCAAAAAATGATAATCTCAGTAGAAAAATTTTGAAAAAAAAAAGCATAGAAAAATATATGTTAAAAAAGGAAAAATTAAAATTATGCATTAGTGGCGTTTTTTGTAAAAACGCCACAAAAAATGAGATATAGTGGCGTTTTAAAAAAACGCCGCAAATATTCTTGTTAAAACGGGTCGTTTTTGTTTCAGACATTTTATCCCCAAAATAAGTCCCAAACACTTAGTATTTTTTCCCAAATTAAAGTTTTCCCTATACCGTCACTTTCCCCAAATCAAACCCTAAGTTACTTTCCTCCATATTTCACCGATTCAAGGCCTGTGCTTGTTGTTTCTTCTCAAACAAATATTCCTTTCTTTTTTTTAACTCTCTTTCTCTCTGAAATCCTCCATATTTCACTGTGCTGCTGGACAATCTGCTTGGTAATATACATCGTAAGTGTTGTACTTCTCTTGATGGTTTCAATAATGTCAGAACCCGTAGTAATATGTTCTTACCATTTTCTATCAGAAAAGACAGTCGTTGTAGTGAAAAAGACGCAGCAGTTGTAAAATTCCTTTAGAGCTTATTGTCCTTTCAATGTTTCTTGACTGTAGACCAGAGAGGACCCACTGCTTAAGGCTACAGATTTTGGCTTGTGAAACTTTATCAGACCCTGTAAGTAGAATTTCCTATTTTTGCTTATTGTTCTCTCAATGAATCTCATTTATGAAGCCAAGAAATTAAATAAATATGAATCTAGTCAGCTCTTTTGCCAACATGCCTTCAAAAGCAATCATCCTAAAGAATATCAGTTGGGGCTATCACGGATGGTTTTAAGTTTTGCTAATGGAAACCCCTTGGCTATTAAATTTTTCGGGTCCTCTCTTTATGGAAAGAACAAAAACTACCAGGAAAGTGCAGTAAAATAACTAAAGCAGATTCCTAACCTAGACATTCTTAAATTGTTGAGAAGCAGTTTTGGTGGACTAAATCCTGTAGAGAAAGACATTTTTCTTGACATTGGTTGTTTCTTTAAAGGGGAGGATCGAGACTTTGTAACAAGGATTATGGAGGCCTGTTATCCTTCTGCATAGTCAAGAATTGAGAACCTCATTGATAAGTCTCTTATATTTATTTCACAAAATAAAATAGAAATGCATGATATAGTGCAACAACTGGGTTGCAATATTGATATAAGGCTACAGATTCTTTTTTTTTTTTGTTTTAACTTCTGATTCTTTGTTTAAATGTCATGTGTCTTTCAAGTATTAGTTATTTACTTCATATTTTCTCTTTTAAATGCCATCTGGAGTTCTTCAAGGTGCTCTTAACTGTATCTTCTTGATGCATGATACCTTAAGAACATATACATAAGATGTGAATAGGCTAGCCTGTTAGTTGAAGATGCTTGTTCTGAACTATTTTGAGTGCTCTAAATGCACAGTGATTTAAAAAAAAGAAAAGAAAAGAAAAAGAAAGCACAAATGAAGCTGGGCTAGGGAATTGTTCTAGACATTTTCTTTATCAGTATCACATATGTATATCTTTCAGTTTATGTATGAGCAATTTGGGATGCATTTTTGTTATTCTTCCGTTTTTTTCTATGATTGAAATTTCTTGAACTGCATTTATTTCTTTATAATAATAGGTGAATGGGTTAGCTTGCTATTAGATGATACATACTGTAAACTATTTGCGTGTGAAAGAAGTACAAATTAAGTTGGATTAGGGAATACTTATCAACAGTTCTGTCACTCTTTACTTTCTTTGCATTTTCATTCTAAGTTTGAACTTTTTGGTACTGTATGTTTTTTTTTGGTTCTTCCCATATTTTATGACCAAAGTTTCTTAAAGTGAGTTCACTTATTTTATAGGGCCAACGCCTTCTGAATTATATGGAAAGAATACGTGGAAGATAGAGAAGTTTTCACAGATTAACAAAAGAGAACTTCGTAGTAATGCATTTGAAGTTGGTGGCTACAAGTGGTATGGTGCTGAAATATTGCTGTCTCTTATTGTCTACTTCTGCCTTTTCTTGTTCATAATTCTCATTCTTGAATTCCTATCCTTTCATTTCATATTGAAATACTATGTGGAGAACATGTTCCTGTACTTACAAACAGATAAATCTTTTAGACTTTATAATGTTGTCCATAAAGAAACATATGCTTTTTCAGCAGGGAAAATTCACTAGTTTCGATTTGAGCATTTTGCCTTGTTTGACAGGTACATCTTAATTTACCCACAAGGTTGTGATGTTTGCAATTATCTCTCATTGTTTCTCTGTGTTGCTAATATATCCATGATTCAACCATGGGAACGCGACAAATTTCTGGAAAGCGAGAAGCATATAGTTTGAGCACGTATCTATAATAAGATTTTATTGATTTTTTTAACAGCATATCAGCATATATAGGATAGCTTTATGAGACTGAGAACTTTTCAGTGGTCATTCTATTCATCCACATCTTATTTGTAGATCCCTGAAGGTAGGACCCAATTGGACTCTTTCTTCAGGCATAACTCTCAAAATTAAGTGTGCTTTCAAAAGAAAAAAAAAAAAAGAAAAATCAATTCCCTTTCAAATCTTCTTTCTGGAAAATAATTTTCGGAAAAACAAAATAGAGATTTCTTGATATTTGCTGGATTCAGTTAAAAAAAAAAAAAGGGCTTTATGTTATTTGGCTATTTTCTTACAAATCTTTTTTCCTTTAAATAGCAATTTTGAAATAAATATTAAAATATTAATATTTGAAACAATTTTAAAACAATGTTAATAATTTTTTTATATTTGAAGAATTAATATTATAATGATAAATCTTAATAATAAAATATTATCTTAATATTAAATGTATAAATTACTATTATTAATTGTTAAAATATTAATAATATTAAATTAAAATATTAATAATATTAAATCTACTGAGTTAGGACAAATTCTGCATTTTTCTTAGAATGTCAAAAATGTATGACAGCCATGGATTAATCATTCATGCTCTTCAACTGCAAATGCATCATATAGATTTCTATCATTTATAGCTCCTTCTGTGTCATGTAGGATCATGATTAACACCTTTTGATTAATTTATAGATCGATCTCTCTTTTTAAAGAATTACTAACCAGTATCAATGTTATCATTGATCACTACATTCAACAGTTACTAAAGTTGTATGATACTACATATATTTTGCAGTGGAACTGGCAGACTATAGTCATTGGAGTTAGCTTTTTATCCTTCATTTTCTTTGCGAAATACATTGTAAGAGATCAGTCTAAACTCTTATATATTCTGTTTACGACTATAGCAGGCTTGTAACCATTTGCTTTGACATGCTTTGATTTGTGAAATAGGGAAAAAGGAACAAGAAATTCTTCTGGGTGCCTGCTATAGCTCCATTGATATCTGTTGTTCTTTCCACCTTTTTCGTTTTTATAACACATGCAGAAAAGCAAGGAGTTGTGATTGTAAGCATTACTGTTCTTTTCTTTAACCTCTAATGGTACAATATTGCAATTTAATAGTTCAGCTGTATTTCACACAATTTCTTTCCATTAAATATGAAGGCATATTGAACAATCCTGTATATTAGCAAGCATTTGTGAGCTAGAATTTAATAATTGTGTAACGGATGGTATTTTGCTTAAAGAAGTATTGTTTGCATAGAATTTGTCACTGGTTTTTCAGCCACTGAGAGTTTAAATTATGATGAGATATGGTTCTGATGTACTACGTGTCTTTCAATTTTGTAAGTACAGGAGACAATTCGGGATGCTATGGAAGATTCTATAATGGCCTGTTAGGAAATTTATACCCATTTTGCCTGGGGATTACAGGTATACTAAGTCTGCCACTTGATTAATTTTATCTCTTGCTATTTCTTCTTAATTTCTGAAGTGTTTGTTGCATATGTTTCTTTGGCATAAATTATAAATTTTCTAAGACATGTTTAAAAATTATAAATTTATAAATTTAAGACATAAGAAAAAGAGTTTAAAATTTTTCTAAGACATGTCTTTTTGACAGGATTTGAATCAAATATTTGGTTTATAAATTATGTTTATAATTTCTCAATAAAGAAATCTAATTTCTTATGTCTTTTCAAATTAATTTCAAGTTAGATTATTTTGATTAAAATATTTGATATAAAATTTTCACAATAAGATACTTAAGAATGTTATTTTTTAAATTAAAATTCGGTTGGGTAATTTCTTATGTCTACTGTAATGTTCTTGATTTTCATTTTAATTTTCACAGACACACACTCTCTTCCACTAATTAGACTTTGATTTTGGTAATAGTTTATATAATAATGAATTATTCTCAAAGTCTAAATTGGTTTAAGAGTTTGCGTATTATTTATTTACATGAGTTAACTCAACAGATACAACTCCTATAGAATTAGCTTAAAAATCTTTTACACTGATTTTGTTATCATCTTACCTATTGTTTACTTCTCTGGAGCTATCCAGAAAATTATATGGAAGCTCAACAAATTTAATCACAAAAGGTCAGTGTTCAGTGCAGTGCAACATGTGTGAATGCCATTAAAACTTGTATTGAAGTTTATTAATCTCTTATCATTTTTGTGTTCCCTGTTGCAGGTTCAACTTGAAGAAGCTAACATACGAGGAAAGGAAAGCTAAGTTGATTGAACAGTTACACACCCTTCATGCTGCTGCTGGTGCTGATTCAGAGGAAGAGGATTGAATGTAGGAATGCTCATTTGAAAGCACTAAAATTATTTCATGCCTTTCTTTATTATACATTGATGTTGACTGCAGTTTTGTCCAGAACTGAGTTGTAAGGGTTTGAACTTATTTCACATTTTGTTTCAATTTTGTTTAGAATTTTTGTTTTTTTTTTTTTTTTTGCAATTCGAGTGTAATTGAATTATTAGATTTTTGGATATTTAGTTGATTGTGAAATGCAATTTTAGCAGTCACATTTTTAAGATGCAGGGAAAAAAAAACCATGATGAGATTTGTATTTTTATCTATTTATAAATTTTTAATTTTTTTTTATTTTTCATGACTTTTAGCGGCGTTTTTCAAAAAAAGCGCCGCTAAAGATCAAGACTTTTAGCGGCGTTTTTCATGATCTTTATAAGTCCTAATTTTTAGCGACGTTTTTAGGAAAAACGCCGCTATAAGTCCTGATCTTTAGCTGCGTTTGTGAGAAAAACGCCGCTAAAAGTCCCGATCTTTAGCGGCGTTTTCGAGAAAAATGCCGCTAAAAGTCCCGATCTTTAGCGGCGCTTGCGAGAAAAACGCCGCTAAAAGTCCCGATCTTTAGCGGCGTTTGCGAGAAAAACGCCGCTAAAAGTCTCGATCTTTACCGGCGTTTTTTTCATATAAACGCCGCAAATTTTTGCGGCGTCGCTTTTAGCGGCATTTTTGCGGCGTTTGTAAGCGCCGCTAAAGGCAAAAAAAAACGCCGTTAAAAGTCAGTTTTGCTGTAGTGAACTATCAGTGGCAAGTCATGAGAACAAAGCCACAAAAAGCTGCCAGAGTTTTCAGTATTGATGCAGTCACTATGCTTTCTAATCAAGTAGAACTTCTTAATAAAAAGTTTGATAACTTTGTTGGTTCTTCATAGGTACACCCAGTGATGCAGTGTGACTCAATTCAAGGGAACATGTACAATCTCGATTACTCCTCCTATGGACATGTCATGGAAACCAAGCAAGCCAACTATATGGGTAATAATTCTAGATCTCAAAATAACCCTTATAGTAACACTTACAATGCAAGTTGGAGGAACCACCCCAATTTTTCATGGGGAGGACAAGGAAATCAAAGACAACCACCTCCTTCGGGATTTCAACAACCACCGTTCCAATAAGAGAAAAAGCCGAACCTTGACGAGATGCTCACAAAATTTATCGCCATGTTAGAAACCCATTTCCAGAATACTAAAATGGCACTGAAGAACTAGCAAGCATCCATCCAAGGACTCGAAACTCAAATAGGCCAGCTCGCTAAGCTAATTTCTGAAAAACCAGAAGGTGGGTTACCAAGCAACACTGAGACTAATCCTAAGGAGCAACTTAATGCTGTGGATACAATAGATGAGGAAGGGTTAACCAAAACCAACCCAGAGCTATGTAAAGAGACTGTGGTAAGTAAAGGTAAAGATGATGTAAGTTCCAAAGATGCAATTGTCAAAGAGTATAAGCCTCGTATCCCATACCCAAATGCGCTAAGGAAAGACCGCACAGATGAACAATTCGGTAAATTCCTTAAACTTTTAAAGAAATTACATATTAACTTACCATTTATTGAAGCTCTTTCACAGATGCCGAATGCCGTTAAATTTTTAAGAGAGTTACTGACGAATAAATGGAAGCTGGATGAGACATCTCATGTGGAACTAAATGCAGTGTACTCAGCTATTTTACAGAATAAGCTGCCCAACAAACTGAAAGATCCAGGGAGTTTTACAATTCCTTTTTTATTTGGTAGTTTAGACGTCAAAAATGCTTTAGCTGATTTAGGGGCTAGTATTAATGTAATGCCTTATAAATTGTTTAAACAACTAGGTCTTGGGAAACCTAAACAAACTAAGATAAGCATTCAATTGGCTGATAAAACATTAGATTTCCAAAGGGCACAATTGAGGATGTGCTTGTCAAAATTGATAAATTCATATTCCCAGTCGACTTTGTTGTTCTAGACATTGATGAGGATAGCAATGTACGCTTAATCCTAGGGCGACCCTTTTTAGCAACTGCTAGAACAATAATTGATGTAGGAACAGGCGAGCTTACATTACGTATAGGTGATGACAAAGCTACTTTACAAGTCCGGAACTCGATTAAGATTGTTGATGATAAAAATACTATTTTGAATCCTTGTAAAAAGAATGATTTCACCATCCAACCTTCTTTGCAGGATAAACTTCACATAAGGGCGACCCAACCACAGATAAGTCCATCCAAGGGAGACGTACATGAAAAGCAAATGCTCCAGATTGAGGAACTAGATGAGTGGTCCAACTATCAAGAAAAGCCCAAAATATGCCACACCAACCCAGAGCATCACTAAGACGACCCTTAGCTAAAAACGAATCAAATCAAGGTAGGGGATAAGGTAATCTTAGGGGAAGACGATCCTCAAATCTTGAATTCAAAAGAACATACAGGTGCCACACCTTACTTCACGGTAATGAAATCTTTGCCTATGGTACAATCGAGATAAAACATGAGTCACTCAGCACTTTCAAGGTAAATCATACTCGACTCAAACCTTATGTTGATAATGACATTGAAAGTAGGATAGAAGAGTTTCAACTTTTCAAGCCATCATGACCGAACAAGCTTGAGAAAAGTCGAGCTTAGACTATAAACAAGTGCTTCTCAGGAGGTAACCCGAGCACTGATATAGTAAATTCTTTTATTTAGGCTCTCTAATACATCAACTAACCCTTTAAATGCAGGTTTTTTGAGCCACACGGCTATGCCCACGGGCATGCCTAAGGCCGTGTGGACACCATGAGCAAAGACACGGCCGTGCGATATGGCCGTGTATAAGTAGGGTAAGATTTCCCTAACACACGGGTTACGACAACTAGCTACGGCCGTACGAGGAGGCCGTGCATAATCTTGTTAAATCAACACGGGCGTGCGACACGCCCGTGCCTCAAGAACGTGGTCGAACCTGCTAATTCATACACGGGCGTGTGACCCCCTACACGGCTGTGGGAGAAGCGAACATCAAAGGACACGGCCGTGTGACATGGCCGTGTGCCTCAACACGTCCTAGGAACAGGGGCGTGTGGCACATATCCGGTACGCGAAAATCCCCAAGTTTTAAGCCACACGGGCTAACCCCAAGTTACACGGGCGTGGGCCATGCCCGTGTGACCCAAAATCCTATAAAAACATCATACTATTCATCTTCTTCTCTACTTAAACCCTAAAATTTTCTCCCACCATCATTCATACTAGTCTCCCCTAGCACCACTGCCGACCTAGCCAACACCACCACTTTCGTGCAACCTTTGCTACGATCGTGTTCTGCCACCCCAACTGCCAGTCGGTTCCCCTTTCTATCTTTCCTATTTGATTTTAAATATTATTTTACCTAGTTTTTATTTATTTTTATAATGTTTTTCATTCATTCATGTTCTAGTTACTTCTAATGATTCTTTGATATCCATGCAATACCTATGATCTATTAACTTAGAAAAATGCCATTTTGCATCTTTTATTGGCTGCCACCTTTATCTATCTTAAGTAATTAATTTTCACTATATTATGTTAAACATAGTTGCTACATTCCCATTGTTCTGTTTATGGTTAGGATAAATCAAACATCCAATTTAGGTTAGTGGAACTACACTTTGCATGAAATACTTAGAAATCTTTGCCATTTAGTCTAGGAACCTATGAGTATTCATACTATATTTCTACTCTTTTTCATTTGTCTATCTTTATTTCAGGTAAAATGTCATCTTCTCGCAGAAAGAAAGTTGCCGTCCCTACTTCCAAAAAGCGAAAGGGACCTAGTGGTTCTTCTTCTAGACCCACCACTGAAGTTCGCCACCCTTTCCTCCAGTTCCTGCAAAACTCCCAAGTGGAACTATTTCAGATACTACGGGCGACACCACTAGGAGTGGGAAGATGCGTTGATTGGGCCACACTAGAGCAGGTCCAACTAGCAGATGAGGTTCGGGCCTTGATAACAACAGACCCATGGGACCAGTTCTTCCAAATAGTGGAGCCCACTTACCTCGAGCTCACCTTAGAGTTCTGCTCCACGTTCCATTTCCAAACAGTCATGAACTAACACGATGATCCAGGAATGATTCAATTCTGCCTAGGAGGCTTCGTTCGTCAACTCAGTGTACTGGAGTTCGGTACAGTACTAGGCTGTACACCGAGCAGTTTGTGGAGGAAGAAAACCTCTCAGAACTCCACCGCCACATACATATCTCTCCAGTCAATTGTTGGCACGCCTTAGTCCCTAGCCAGCCCACATACGACCCCAGTCACTCTAAAGCGACAGCTCTCACCCCTTCATTGAGGTACATCCATGCCTTACTCGCGCACACATTAATGGGCAGACGCGAGAGCACCGGCGTCGTCAACACCCATGACGCCTACTTTTTATGGAGCATGGCGAACACACATATGATCGATCTCACCTACTTCATCGCCTATGCTATCCAGCATCAGACCGAGAGGCATCAGAGAGGCGTGATCTCTATGGGCTCGTACACCACACGACTGGCTCGCTACTATAGCTTCTTCAACACCGCGGCCCAAATATCCTCTTACATCTTGATCGGCCAGATGTCCCCATAGGGCATCCAAACTATGCTGCACATGAGGATGATTCAGCACCGACATGGGAGCAACCCTCCTCAGTACCAGTTAGCTCAATCTGCCGAGCAGGAGGACCCTGAGGACATTACTAATGATGTCCCACCACAGGAGGAGGCACTGACTGAGCCACCACTGACTCGCGGCCCAGTTCATGTGGCAGCTTCAGGTTCATCACTTCTGAGCAGTTCGCCCAATTCCAGCAACAATGTTTTCAGCGTTTTGATCACATTGATGCAACCTTAGCTCAGATTTACCAGCATCTTCACCTTGCACCACCATCCCTACCTCGCGGACCATCTAAGGATTAGAACTTTCTATTCCTCTTATCTTTTTTTTATTTGCTTTCTTGATCTTTATTTTTACCTTCTCTTGAACTTTATGTTCCTTTAGAAGCCTTAGATTTTTCTTTATCTTTATTTTGATCTTTATGTTTATTGAATATTTTAGTTTAGATTTCAATTTTATTTTCATATTAGCTATCCCCTAACGAGAAAATTATGCTTAAATTAAATCCTTAAACACTTATTTATGCTATTGCAGTTTCAAAGGAGCTTTATGATATGCTCGCGATATTAAGTAATAAAATTTATAAAAACTGATCACACCAAAAACTAACTAATATCACGATTTTAAAGGCAAGCGCACCTATCGAACAGTAGTATAGTTTAGCGGCAAGACCTAGTTATCGTACCCAAGGGAACCAAAAGTACTAATACTTACTTCTTTTTTATTATCTAGCCTGAAAATAAAAGAGGATTGATTAAAACTAATTCTAAAACTAACTAAAAGTGCACAAAAAGTAAATTGGGGAAAACTTTAGGGAAAAGCTGATTGATATGAGCAATACTTAAGGGAGAATCCACCTAAACTTCACTTGTTATTAACTTTTTGAACTAGATGATGTCTTTGCTTGACTTGATCCGTAGAGCTCCTTAACTTATGTTAATACGTCTTTCAAGGATAAGAATAACTAGGCCTAGGCTGTTAACTAAAGTTTCTTTATTAATTAACACACTAGGTTGCATTAATTCGATCTATGGATCCCCCTATTAGGTTTGACCCTAATCCGGTAGATTTATGTCGCCCTATGTCTAGGGTTGCATGCAACTCCGCTTAATTATGGTAGATCTACTCTTAAAACAGGGACTTTTTCTCCTCTGCCTAAGCACATCAAGTTCTTGAAGTAATACCAAAGATTATTAAATCAAGAATAAAGAACACATAATTAAGAATAATTCAAGTATTTATCAAATAATTGAAGAATAAATACTAACAAGATCTGTCTTAGGTTTCATCCCCCTCAAGTATTTGAGGGGTTTAGTTCATAATAAAGAAAGAAAACATCTCAGAAGAATTAAGATAACAAAACATAAAGAACCCAAAAACCCCTGACGGAATTTAGGGAGATCCTCTGTCTTGATGTAGAATTCTGGCTTCTGGGATGAATCAATCGGCTTCCCTTGGAGTAATCCCTTGCTTTCACTCCTTGTGTTGGCAGAATTATGGCGCTCTTTCTTGAGAGAAAAAAATATATCTTTAGATTTGCCTCCTGGGGTCTTTATATAGAGTTTGGAATAGCTTTCTTAGCCCCTAAGTATCCAAATCTGAGTGAAATTCCTCTTCCTCACGACAGGGACACGCCCGTGTGCCACGCCCGTGTGCCACGACAAGAGGCCGTGTGAGAGTCTATCGATGCCGGCACGGCCGTGTGGCCTGGCCGTCCTTGTCGGGGGCTGGACTGTGTGATCTTCATATGGCACGGCCGTGTGTTGACTCCTTGGGCCGTGTCGTTTTTCTGTTTTGGCCCATTTTCCTCATTTTTGGTCTATTTTCCGTTCTTTTCTCTTCCCTATGCTCTCCTGAGTATAAGATATGAAAAAGAAAGATTAAGAGCACCAATTCTCACAAAATTAATGATAATCCATCCAAAATTAAGCTAAACATGGGGTAAAAATATGTATAATTTATCGTTTATCAAATACCCCCACACTTAAGCCTTTGCTTGTCCTCAAGCAAAATCTCAATCCCTAATCAAGAATCATTCCTCTGAACTTATAATCTTTATTAATAATGTTTCAAACTAATCCACAGGTAATCATATAATGAAAATTCAATCAAAAGAACATTAAAGACTCAATCACTTTAAGTTGAGAATTTTATCATTGAAAGCATAAATTTTCTCCCTTCTCCTAAGTAATTATCTCTCCATCTTAATTAACAGAAGTTGACATCCTCACTAAGGATTCACTCTATCCACTCGAAATGTTTAGGGTTCAAGATTTAAGCACTCTCTAGTCAATTTGAAAGTTATTACCATAGGCTTGTAAGAAAATCACATCTCTACCACTATAGATTGATATGACACATCGATCAAAAGGTCTTGTAATGGTTGTAACGGGGCTTGGTTAGGGGTGTTGTTACAGGCTGCAAAGGGTTAGAATCGAGATTGAACTGAAAAATTATCTAGCTAGAAAAATCTCTATCACTGGAACATATTTCTTGAGTTAATTCTTTTAATAACATTATTTCTGCCTTGGTAGCCTTAAAATAGAAATATGCAAAAACTATTTGAACTATTACAGATTACAACTGAATTAGTACATAATTTTTTTTATGAACAATTCAATAAATTGAATAAAACTTTACAATCTGGAAAAGAGAATAAAGCTAGATGAAAATTTCAACTCAGATCTCGACAAAAATAGGGATCAAAGTAATTGAATGGACTTCAACAAAAATGGGTTATAGGTTAATATTAGAGGTAAGTCAAAGAAAAGGTTGTTAGGCTCAATGGGGTTCACTAGGGGTTAATTTATGGAGGTAGGCTTTTGTGGAGTAAGTGGGTTAAATCCTAGGTGCCTTTATCATTTCAGTGTATCAAATCAATGATGTGGTCTCGACATGTATAATCAAAGCAAGTTCTAGAATAACAAATCAGTGTTGACTCACTCAAAGCAATAAAAGTGAGCACGAAAGAATGTATGCTCAAAAAGCTCAAAAATCTCACCAGAATTATGGCTTTTAATGTCAATTCTGTGAATTTCAAATCTCAAGATAACACGTAGAATTAGGGAAAAGAACTTATGCAAAAATTGGAGTTTTCAAAAATTTCAACTTATCATGCTTGATTCTCTAATGTTTTAGAGTTTGAATAATCAAAGTACAAGCCCCTATGTCTTAATTCTCACATATCAATACAAATCATAAATCAATCAGAATTAATTCTTAATAGGAAGTTAAAGATAATGCAAGGAATGAAAGTTAGAAAAATTTAGGGATTTCAAAGAGAGTGTAAAGACTGAAAATAGATTCTCCCCCACGCTTAAGATGTACATTGCCTTCAATGTGCAAAGATAGCATTAGTAGCAATAAAAGCACAAGATCATAAGATAGGGAGAGGTATGAAACTCCCTGCTTTGGATGGATTAGTGAGACGGAGATTGGAAGAGTTGGCAGTTGTGGCAAGGTGTTCCCTTTTTCGTAGAGATTTGAGCTGTAAAGCTCCTTTGAAACTACGAAAGTATTTATTAGTCGTGGGAGATTTGGATTAAAAGAGATTACTCATTAGCGATTAGCCAATATGAAAAATAGAAAAAGAAATAAAAGAAAAATAATAAACTAAGTTTTAAAAAAACTAATATTCAAATAATGAAAAAGATAAAGTGAATTAAAACAAAAAAAATAAAAAGGAAAAGGAAAATAAAGTTAGAATAAAAGGTGAAAATAAATATCAGTGTTCAAAAATTAGAATAAAATAAAATAAAGTAAAAAATAAAGTTAAGAGGAATAGAGAAATCTAATCCTTAGATGGATCACGCGACGGTGGAATGATGCGGAGGTGCTGGCATATCTGCTCTAAGGTGGCATTGATGTAATCAAGGCGCCGGAAGCATTGCTGCTAGAACTGTGAGAAGCGCTCAGATAGGTCAGCGTGGGTGGCTGCTGCATAAGATGGGCGGCGAGGGGGTGGTGTCTCGGTGGGTACGTCCTCCTCCAGTGGTGGTGGTCAGACTGAAGGGGGTGCCTTCTGGCCTCCACTCGATCATCCTCATGTGTAGCATAGTCGCGATGCCTTAGGGAAACATCTGACCGATCAGGGTGTAGGAGGATGTCTGGGCTAAAGTGTTGAGCAGCCCGAAGTGACGGGCCAACCGTGTGATGTAGGGCCCCATGGATAAGACGCCTCTGCGGTGCCTCTCCGTCTGATGCTACATGGCGTGCGCGATGAAGTTTGCTAAGTCGATGACGTGTTCGTTTGCCATGCACCATAGGAAGTAGACATCGTGAGTGTTGACGACGCCGGTGCTCTCTCGTCTACCTATCAAAGTGTGACCAAGGAGAGCATGAATGTACCTCAGAGATGGAATGAGGGTGGTCACCTTACTGACGCTGGGGTTATAGATTTAACGTCCTGGGGCGATCTCGTGCCAGTAGTCGATGGGCTGGATATAGATGCGTCGAGAAAGGTTGGGGAAATCCTCGTCTACCATAAATTGCTCTGTGTAGAGCCCAAGTGCGGAGCCGAACTCTAGCATGCTGAGGTGTCGCACGAGTCCTCCCAGATGGAACTGGACCGTCCCTGGATCATCGAATCTAGTCATCACAGTCTGTAGATGGAATGTGGAGCAGAACTCGAGGGTGAGTTCCAAGTAGGTGGGCTCGATAATCTGGAAGAACTACTCCCATGGCTCGGTTATCAATAGGGCCCAGACGTCATCTACTAGATGTATCTGCTCGAGGTCGCCCCAATCTATACAGCGGCCCGTGGATATAGGGCAAGCTCAAAGTAGTTGATAATGCTCTTCCTGCGAGGCTTGGGAAAATGTGATGAAAGGGTGTCGAGCTTCGGAGGTGGGCCTCGCTGATGAACTCCCTGGCCCCTTACGTTTCTTAGAGACGGGGACGGTAGTTTTCCTACCACGTGATGACGACATAGTATCTGAAATAAAATAACAAGCATTAGTCCTAAAGATTGAGATTAAACTAGATAGATAATAAGTAAAATGTAGATTAGAATGATAATGTTTCTAAGAAAATATAAAATGAGGATTAACCTGAATAGTAGAAATTAATCATTTTGAAATTTGTAACAAAATTAAGAAATATGAGTATGTATTTATACTAAATATATGAGAAAAATGGCATGCAAATATGAATTTAAGTGGCATACAATACATAAATTTAAATCGCATGCAATCCTAATATATTCTATACTATTCTAGATTATTCATCCTAATATAACTAATTCCATGCTTAAATTAACAATTAGAATAAAGTAAAATTTAAGTAAATAGAAAAAAATGAAATATAACTGAAAATAAATGACAAAAATGAGAAAATAGAACCGAATATAAGGTTGCACGGTCGTGGGTCGGGTATGCACGGGCGTGGGTTGGCTGATTTCGAAGGTGGTGGTGTTTTTGGGGTGTGTGGCGGCGCTTATGGTGGTTGGGGGAGATTTGAGGGTTTTGAGTGAGGAAGGAAATGAATAGTGGCCCCTATTTATAGTTTTTAGGTTACACGGGCATGTCACACTCCCGTATGATGCCCGTGTCTTTCGAAATCTGGGGGTTTTGGCGCGCCTGGTTCGAAGTACACGCCTATGTTGCTATCTCGCACGGCCGTTTGAGATCGTGTTCGCTTTTCACACGGTCGTGTGATAAGTTCCACGGCCGTTTGCGATCAGTTTCGTTCTTCACACAGTCGTGTAGAAGGGCATACGGCCGTTTCCAAATTAACAGTGTTGGCCACGGTCTGGGGGTACGGGCGTGGGGATTTGTGCAAGCCCGTGTTTAAGCTACAGGGTTGCCATGGCCATGTCGCACGGTTGTGGGGATTTATTGATAGCCCATGTTGAAGTCGAAAGGTTGCCACGGCCATCTCGTACGACCATGGCTATTTATCGGTGGCCCGTGTTTTGGGAAAATTTTTGTTCTAGTTATACACGGCCTCGATACACGACCATGTCTCTGCTTAAAGTATTCATACGGCCTTGGACATGCCCGTGGGCATGGCCATGTGGTCCTAAATCTCTGCATTTAAAAAGGGTTAGTTTATGCATGAAAAATACTAAAATTAAAGAAAGAAAAGTTACTAAGTTAGTGCTCGGGTTGCCTCCCAAGAAGTGCTTATTTAGAGTCTAAGCTCGACTCTTCGTGGATGTATCATGAAGGGATTTCGTGGAGCTGAAGCTCCTCCCTCTTATCTTTAAAATTCTCCCCTCTATAATGTTTAAGCCTATGGCCATTTTCCTTGAATGTACCGTGGTTGGGGTGAGTTACCTCAATTGTGCCGTATGGAAAGACAGTTTGAACAGTGAATGGACCTGACCACCATGACTTGAGTTTTCTAGGAAATAGTTTCAGCCTTGAGTTGTAGAGTAAGACAAGATCACCTGTTTTAAACTACTTAGGTTGTTTCAGTCTTTTGTCATGACGTCGCTTCATGGCTTCCTTATATAGTCGTGAGCTCTCGTAAGTATTGCAACAGCATTCATCGAGTTCGTTTAATTGCTTTAATCTTTTCTCACCTAAAAGCTTGAAATCAAGGTTTAAGAATTTGATAGCCCAAAATGCCTTATGTTCAAGTTCAAATGGCAGATGACAACTTTTTCCGTAGACAAGTCTATAGGGAGATGTACCTATGGATGTTTTAAAAGCAGTTCTATAAGCCCATAAAGCGTCGTCTATCTTCCTTAACCAATCCTTTCAATTTGTTTCTATTTTTTTCTCTAGGATACATTTGAGTTCCCTATTTGTCACTTCGACTTGACCACTGCTTTGTGGGTGATAAGGGGTAGCTGTTCTATGGTGTACTCCATACCTTTTTAAGACTTTTTCAAACTAGGCATTGCAAAAATGTGTGCCCCTATCACTAATAATTATCCTAGGTGTTCCAAATCGAGAGAAAAGTTTCTTCAAAAATCGTACTACCATTCTAGCATCATTAGTAGGTAAGGCTTGGGCTTCCACCCATTTTGACATATAATCTACTGCTACTGGAATGTACTTATTTCCAAATGAAGTAGGGAATGGACCCATGAAATCAATACTCCATACATCAAATATTTCACCTGAAAGTATATAGTTCTGAGGTATTTCATTATGTTGAGAAATATTACTTGTTCGCTGACATTTATCACAAGAGGTCACATACCTGTTGGCATTCCTGAAAAGTGTAGGCCAGTAAAAGCCTGATTTAAGTACCTTATGAGCAGTTCTAGCTCCACTGTGATGTCCTCCTGTGGGTCCTGAATGGCAGTGATTTAAAATCTGGTATGCTTCTGTTTCAGTAACACATCTTCGAATAACCTGATCTACACAAATTCGAAAAAGAAAAGGATCCTCCCAAAAGTAGTTTTTCAGATCAGCGAAAAATCGCTTCTTTTGTTGATGGGTAAACCCTTTTGGGGTTAAGTTAGCTGCTAAATAATTTGCAAAATCAGCAAACCAAGGAACTGTTGCGTCTGCTAAGGATAGGAGTTGTTCTTCAGGAAATAAGTCGTTTATTTTGTCGAGGTACTTGGGTTGCGTGTTTTCTAATCTTGAAAGGCGATCTGCTGCCAAGTTTTCAACTCTTTTCTTGTCCTTTATTTCTAAATCAAATTCCTCCATGATGTCTTCCACGAATTCATTAAAGATAGCTAGCGTGCATCGCTGAAAAGTAGCAGGAGCGTTACACAAACCAAAAGGCATTCTACGATAAGCAAACGTACCGTATGGGCATGTGAATATCGTTTTCTCCTAATCTTCTGGAGCTATCGGGATTTGAAAGTAACCAGAGAGGCCGTCTAGGAAACAATAACACATGTGACCGGATAATCTTTCCAACATCTGATCAATAAAAGGTAAGGGAAAATGATCTTTTCGAGCGGCATCATTCAGCTTCCTATAATCAATGCAAACTCTCCATCTAGTGACTGTTCTTGTAAATATTTCCTCTTTTTTGTCATTAGATACCACAGTCATGCCTCCCTTTTTAGGAACAACCTGCACAGGACTTACTCAAGAGCTGTCAGAAATAGGATAAATAATGCCTACATCTAGAAGTTTAATTACCTCGGCTTTTACGACTTCCTTCATGTTGGGATTCAATCGTCTCTGAGCTTGCACTGATGGTTGAAATTCATCTTCCATTAAAATTTTGTGGGTGCAAAATGACGGATTAATTCCCTTAATATCTGTAATTTTCCAAGCTATAGCATGCTTGTGTTCCCTTAACACATAGAGTAGTTCCTCTTTTTCTGCAATGCTCAAATCTGATGCGATAATGACTGGTAGAGTTGAATCTTCCCCTAAAAAGGCATATTCTAGATGATCTGGTAGTTGCTTCAACTCTAATTTGGGGGGTTCATCAATGGAAGGTTTCTGTCTCAAATCATCATTCATCTTTATACTTTTATAACTTATGTGTCTTGTAATGATTTCATTAGAATCTAACTCCTTTCTTAGTTCCTCAATTTCAGTGGTAACTTCATCTTCTCTTGAACAAAGTAATCAATAATATCGACAAAATAACAAGAATCATCTTGTTCTTTAGAAAATTTCATAGCATCATAGATTTTAAAAACGACTTCTTCCTCACCAACTCTAAGTACTAATTTACCATCCCCTACATCAATAACAGCTCTAGCAGTGGCTAAGAATGGACGTCCCAAAATTAAAGGTACCTCAATATCCTCATCCATATCAAGCACAACAAAGTCAACAGGAAATATAAATTTATCTACCTATACTAGCACATCTTCTATGATTCCCCTAGGATATTTAATAGATCTATCAGCTAGTTGAATACTTATCCTAGTGGGCTTTGGTTCCCCTAGACGTAGTTGCTTGAACATTTTGTAAGGCATGAGATTAATGCTAGCACCTAAATCGGCTAAGGCTTTATCAATAAGTAAACTACCAATTAAGCAAGGAATAGTAAAACTCCCTGGATCTTTCAGTTTTGCCGGCAGTTTATTCTGGAGAATAGCTGAGCATTCCTCGTTGAGTTCCACTGTGGCTAATTCTTCCAACTTCCTTTTATTTGTCAGAAGTTCCTTAAGGAACTTCGCTTACTTCAGCATCTGTGAAATCGCTTCAACAAAAGGTAAGTTAATGTGTAATTGTTTAAAAAGTTCAAGAAATTTACCGAATTGGGCGTCTGTACGGTCTTTCTTCAACTTTGCTGGATATGGAATGGGCGGTTTATATTCCTTGAGTGTTGGTTGAGTGTTTTCCTTGGATTCCTCTGCCTTGTCTCTTGAAGATTCTGGAGTAGATCTCTTTTCTGGTTCAGCTAGTACTTTCTCATTTATTAGAGTAATTGCTTTGACATGTGCTCTAGGATTTGGCTCAGTATTACTTGGTAGTCCACCTTGTGGTCTTTCTAAAATTAATTTTGCAAGCTGACTGATTTGATTCTCAAGCCCTTGAATTGATGCTTGCTGGTTCTTTAGTGTCATTTTCGTGTTTTAGAAATAGGTTTCTGATGCAGCCATAAATTTGGTGAACATCTCTTCAAGATTCGGCTTTTTCTCTTATTGTGATGGTGGTTGCTGGAATCCCGGAAGAGGTTGTTGTCTTTGATTTCCTTGTCCTCTCCATGAAAAATTGGGGTGATTTCTCCAACTTGCATTGTAAGTATTTGATATCTGCGTGATATGAAGTAATAAAATTTATAAAGAACTTGATCAAACCTAAACTGACTAATATCACAACGTTTTAAGGCAAGCGCACCTGTCGATAGTAGTATAGTCTAGTGATAAGATCGAGTATCGTACCCAAGGGAACCGAAAGTACTATTACTCACTTTCTTTCTATTATTTAACCTAAAAATTAAAGAGGGGTTTTGTTTAACTAATTCTAAAACTAAACTAAGAGAAGCAAAAAGAGTAAATTGGGAAGACTTTTTAGGGAAAAGCTAATTGATAAGGACAATACTTAAGGGGGGATCCACCTAGACTTCACTTGTTATTGGTTCTTGAGCTAGACGATTTATTCACTTGACTTGATCCGTAAAGATCCCTAATCTATGCTAAACCCTCCGTCGAGGCATAGAGCAACTAGGCCTAAGTTGTTAATTAAAGTTCCTTTATTAATTAACTCCTTAGGTTGCATTAATTCGATGTATGGTTCCCCATATTAGATTTGACCCTAATCCGGCAGATTTATGTCGCCCTATGTCTAGGGTTGCATGCAACTCCGCTTAATTATGGTAGATCTACTCTTATCACAGGGACTTTTGCTCCTCTGCTCTAAGCACATCTATTTCTTGAATTAATACCTAGGTTTATTAACACAAGAATTAAGCACACATAATTAAGAACAACTCAAGTATTTATCATATAACTCAAGAATAAATAATAGCAAGATTCATCTTAGGTTTCATCCCCCTCAAGTATTTGAGGGGTTTAGTTCATAATAAAGAAAGAAAACATCTCAGAAGATATAAAATAATAAAACATAAAAGAACCAGAAAACCCCTGAAAGAATTTAGGGAGATCCTCTATATTGCTGCAGAATTCCGGCTTCTGGGATGAATCAATCAGCTTCTCTGCGAGTAATCCCTACTTCCACTCTCTGTGTTGGCAGCAAAGAATACTTCCCTTTGTGGGGAAATAAGCACACCCTTAGAGTTGCCTCCTAAGGTCTTTAAATAGAGCTTTGGGGAGCCTTTCTTAGCCTCCAAGTATCCCAATTCGAGTGAAATTCCTCTTCCTCACGACTAGAACACGCCCGTGTGCCATGCCCGTGTGACTTCGACAAAGGCCGTGTGATTTGGCACGGCCGTGTGGCACGGCCATGTGGTGATTCCTTAGGCCGTGTGTTATGTCATTTTTGGCCCATTTTCCTCATTTTCAGTCCATTTCCTATTCTTTTCTCTTCTCTATGCTCTCCTAAGTATAAGATATGAAAAAGAAGGATTAAGAGCACGAATTCTAACTAAATTGATAATAATTCATCTAAAATATAGGCTAAGCATGAGGTAAAAATTTGTATAAATTAGCATTTATCAGTATTACTATAAGGATTATTTTTTGGTCTAGAATTGTTACCCATATAGTTGGCTTGTTCAGTTTCCATGCTATGTCCATAGGATGAGAAATCTAGGTTGAACATGTTTACTGGAGTTGTATCACACTACATCACTGGTTGTGCCTGCGTAGAACCAACAAAATTATCAAACTTTTTATTTAAAAGGTCTACCTGATTAGTAAACTCCTGCGGCTTTTGTCTGCTTTGTCCTCATGACTTGCCACTGGTTATTCAGTAACATCTCTTCAATAAATTCATAAGCTGCTCGGGTGTTTTATTGTTGATTGTTCCTCCTGCGGCTGCATCGATCATTTGCCTTGTTGATGGATTCAAACCGTTGTGAAAGGTTTGAACTTGGAGCCATAAAGGTAGGCCATGATGAGGGCATCTTCTCAAAAGATCCTTGTATCTCTCCCAAGCATCGTAGAGTGTTTCTAAATCCATCTGCACAAAAGAAGAGATATCGTTTCGTAATTTAGCTGTTTTAGCTGGAGGAAAATATTTAAGTAAAAATTTTTTGGTCATCTGTTCCCATGTGGTGATGGGGCCTCATGGTAAAGAGTTTAACCACTGTTTGGCTTTATTTCTCAAAGAGAATAGAAATAGCCATAGATGAATGGAATCATCAGAAACGCCATTAATTTTAAAAGTATCACAAAGCTCTAAAAAATTGGCTATGTGTGAATTTGGATCTTTATCCTGTAAGCCATCAAACTGCATCAATTGTTGTATCATCTGAATAGTGTTAGGCTTTAATTTAAAATTATTAGCAACAATAGTAGGTCTAAGAATGCTAGTTTGGGTACCAACCAAACTAGGCTTAGCATAATCATACATAGTGCGAGGAGCTTGTTCTTGATTTGTGGGTGGCGCGACTATTGCGGGAGTTGGTGGAATGTTTTGATTTGCTTCCATCTCTTCTGTAGGTTCTGGCCTTTGTTCTTGATCTTGTTCTGGATACTGTAGGCTTCGTCTGATCTCTCTGTGATTTCTGCGGACTGTCGCTTCTAAATCTTCGTTAAAAAGCAATGGTCCTGTTGGGTTGTTTCTAGTCATAAACTAGAAATACCTAGAAGGAAAGAAAAAAAATAATAAGAAAAAAACAGAAAAATAAAAATAAAAAATAAAAAATAAAAACTAAAAATAAATAAATATAGTAATGGCTAAAGTAATAAAAATCGAGTTTTCTTAATATTTTAGTTCCCCAGCAACGGCACCAAAAACTTGATATGCTCGCGATATTAAGTAATAAAATTTATAAAAATTGATCACACCAAAAACTAACTAATATCACGATTTTAAAGGCAAGCGCACCTATCGAACAGTAGTATAGTTTAGCGGCAAGACCGAGTTATCGTGCCCAAGGGAACCAAAAGTACTAATACTTACTTCCTTTCTATTATCTAGCCTGAAAATAAAAGAGGACTGATTAAAACTAATTCTAAAACTAACTAAAAGTGCACAAAAAGTAAATTGGGGAAAACTTTAGGGAAAAGCTGATTGATATGAGCAATACTTAAGGGAGAATCCACCTAAACTTCACTTGTTATTAACTTTTCGAACTAGATGATGTCTTTGCTTGACTTGATCCGTAGAGCTCCTTAACTTATGTTAATACCTCTTTCGAGGATAAGAACAACTAGGCCTAGGCTGTTAACTAAAGTTTCTTTATTAATTAACACACTAGGTTGCATTAATTCGATCTATGGATCCCCCTATTAGGTTTGACCCTAATCCGGTAGATTTATGTCGCCCTATGTCTAGGGTTGCATGCAACTCCGCTTAATTATGGTAGATCTACTCTTAAAACAGGGACTTTTTCTCCTCTGCCTAAGCACATCAAGTTCTTGAAGTAATACCAAAGATTATTAAATCAAGAATAAAGAACACATAATTAAGAATAATTCAAGTATTTATCAAATAATTGAAGAATAAATACTAACAAGATCTGTCTTAGGTTTCATCCCCCTCAAGTATTTGAGGGGTTTAGTTCATAATAAAGAAAGAAAACATCTCAGAAGAATTAAGATAACAAAACATAAAGAACCCAAAAACCCCTGAAGGAATTTAGGGAGATCCTCTGTCTTGATGTAGAATTCTGGCTTCTAGAATGGATCAATCGGCTTCCCTTGGAGTAATCCCTTGCTTTCACTCCTTGTGTTGGCAGAATTATGGCGCTCTTTCTTGAGAGAAAAGAGTATATCTTTAGAGTTGCCTCTTAGGGTCTTTATATAGAGTTTGGAATGGCTTTCTTAGCCCCTAAGTATCCAAATCCGAGTGAAATTCCTCTTTCTCACGATAGGTACACGCCCGTGTGTAACGCCCGTGTGCCACGACGAGAGGCCGTGTGAGAGTCTATCGATGCAGGCACGGGCGTGTGGCCTGGCCGTGCTTGTCGGGGGCTAGACCGTGTGATCTTCATGTGGCACGACCATGTGCCACGGCCGTGTGGTGACTCCTTGGGCCGTGTCATTTTTCCATTTTGGCCTATTTTCCTCGTTTTTGGTTCATTTTCAATTCTTTTCTCTTCCCTATGATCTTCTGAGTATAAGATATGAAAAAGAAAGATTAAGAGCACCAATTCTCACAAAATTAATGATAATCCATCCAAAATTAAGCTAAACATGGGGTAAAAATATGTATAATTTATCGTTTATCAATTTACCACTCAAATTCATCTGTAATGGAAAAACCCTTCCACAACTGCTGACTCTTATAATTCCAATATCCGTCTCTACAAAATCATCCAAATGTTCAGGGAGTTTCACTTCTCTCCCTATCTTATGATTTTATACTTCTATTGCTACTAATGTATTTTTATACATTGAGGGCAATGTACATCTTAAGTGTGGGGGGAAACTCACTTTCATTCTTTATATTATCTTTGGAACCCTTGAAAATTTTTGCCACTAATTTTTTTGCATTGTTCTCAAATTTCGAATTCTCACTTTCACTCTCTACATTAGTCTTAATCCCCTATTAAGATGAATTCTGATTGATTTATGATTTTTATTGATATGTTGAGAATTAAGACATAGGTACTTATGCTTTGATTATTCAAACTTTAAGACATTTGGGAATCAAGCATGATAAGTTGAAATTTTTGAGAATTTAAATTTTTCTAGGTTATTTTCCCTAATTTTAAGTATGATATTGAGATTTGAAATTCGCAGGACTGACATCAAAAGCCATAATTTTGGTGAGTTTTTGAACCTTTTGAGCATACATTCTTTCGTGCTCACTTTTATTGTTGCTTTGAGAGTCAATACTGATTTGTTATTCTAGAACTTGCTTCGATTATACATGTCGAGACCACATCATTGGTTTGATATACCAAAATGATAAAGGCACCTAGGTTTAACCCACTTACTCTATAAAAGCCCACCTCCATAAATTAACCCCTAGTGAACCCCATTGAGCCTAACAACCCATTCTTTGACTTACCTTTAATATTAACCTATAACCCATTTTTTGTTGAATTCCATTCAATTATTTTGATCCCTATTTTTGTCGAGATTTGAGTTGAATAATTGTCTAGCTTTATTCTCTTTTTTAGTTTGTAAAGTTTATAAATATTTAATTTATTGTTATTTGATTTGTTCTTAAAAAAAGTGTATATACAGTTAATTCAATCTGTAATTCATATTTCAGTTGTAATTTAATATTTTTGTATATTTCCATTATAAGCTTCCGAACTCAAACCAATGTTTTCCGAAAGAAGGGCTTAGCTCTAGGAATATATTTCAGTGATAGAGATTTTTCTAGTTAGATGATTTTTCAATTGAATCTCGATTCTAAACCTCTTTTTCAGCTCGTGACAACACCCCTAACCAAAGCCCCATTACAACCATTGAAAGACTTTTTGATCGATGTGTCATATCAATCTATAGGGGTAGAGATTTATTTTCCTACAAGCTTATGGTAATAACTTTTCAGGTTGACTAATCAGTGCTTAATTTCTGAACCCTAAACAATTTAAGTGGATAGAGTGAATCTTTAGTGAGGATGTCAACTCTTGTTGATTTTGATTAAAAGATAATTACTTAGGAGAAAGGGGAAAACCTATGTTTCTATGATAAAATTCTCAACTTAGAGTGTTTGAGACTTTAATGTTCTTCTGGTTGAATTCTCATTGTATGGTTACTTGTGGATTAGTTTGAAACATTTGTGATAGGGACTATAAGTTGAGAAGAATGATTTTTAATTGTGAGTTGAGATTTTTCTTGAGGACAAGCAAAGGCTTAAGTGTGGGGGTATTTGATAAACTATAAATTATACATATTTTTACCTCATGCTTAGCCGAAATTCTGGATGAATTGTTATTGAATTTGTGGAAATTGGTGCTCCTAATCCTTTTATTTCATGTTTTATACTTAGGTGAGCATAAGAAAGAGAAAAGAGCAAGGAACAGGTCGAAAACGGGCAAATTAAGCCCAATTCAATAATCAACACGGCTTAGAGGTTAGCCACACGGGCATGTCACACGGCCGTGCCACTTTAACAGGCTCAAGCACGGCCTAGAAGTTGATCCACACGCATATGGGCGTGTCCCTGTTGTGAGGAAGTTCAATTTCACTCGAAAAAGGCTACTTAGGGGTTAAGAAAGCCATTCTAAACTCTATATAAAGACCCTAGGAGGCAACTTCAAAGACACAATATATTTTCTCGCCAAGACGGGGAGTTAAAGGCAGGGAATTACTCGAAGGGAGGGCGATTGATCCATCTCAGAAGCCAGGATCTACATCAAGACAAGGGATCTCCCTTCAATCCTTTCAGGAGTTTTTGGTTTTCTTATGTTTTGTTATTTTATTTGTTCTAAGATGTTTTCTTTTATAATTATGAACTAAAACCCCAAATATCTAAGGGGGATGAAACCTAAGACAGATCTTGTTATTGTTATCTGAACTGTGTGATAAATATTTGATTTGTTCTTAATTGTGTTTTTAACTCTTAAATTGATATTTCTTGGATATTGATTTAAGTCGAATATGCTTATGTAGAGGAGCAAAAGCCCCTGCATAGGAGTAGATCCAACACAATTAAGCAGAGTTGATCCAATCCTAGACATAGGATGACGAAAATCTGTCAGATTAGAGTCAAATCTAATATGGGGAGCCATAGATCGAGTTAATGTGAGACTAGGGGTTTTAATTAGAAAGAAATTTCGGTTAATCAACCTAGGATTAGTTGTTCTTATCCTCGACGAAGGTATTGACATAATTTAGGGATCTCTACGGATCAAATCAAATGAAGAAATCATCTGGTTCAGAGTTAGATAACAAGTGAAGTCTAGGTGGATTCTTCCTTAGGTATAGCCTTAATCAATCAGTTTTCCCAAAAGTAATCTCTCTCTTTACTCTTTGTCACCTTTTCAGTTGAGTTTAGTTTAGTTAATTTAGAAACAAAACCCCCCTTTATTTTTAGGCTAGATAATAGGAAGAAAGTGATTACTAGTACTCATAGTTCCTTGGATTTGATATTTCGGTCTTGCCACTGACTATACTACTATTCGATATGTGCAGTTGCCTTTTTATCGTGATATTGGTTAGTTTCCAGGTACGATCATATTTTATTACTTCATCACAATCACGAGAGATCAATGGTAAAGGGTAATATTTTTGCTCCAAACTATGGCTAGGTTGTGCTGAAATTGGAAATTGAGTGGTGGTTTGTTAGTAGAATTAGTGTGAGGAAAGTTAGGAAATTATTAGATTTTCTGAGTAGTTTCTTTTTCCAAAATTTCTCTCTGCCGAAAATACTATTGTTCTCCTCCTCTCATAGTTAAATTCTGCCTCTTCCTTTTTCCTTCTTCCTTACCGTTTCTTTTTTTTTCTCCTCACTGCCATCTTTAATTTTTATCATCTCTTCAGTCGTCTCTCTTTTGGGCAATCCTTGTTCCCATCTATTCGGTAAGTGGAATAAGGTGGATTTGGTTCTCGTTTATTAACTCCTTATTTATAGGTGCCATTAATGTTCATTAGGGGAAAATTCGGGGACTCCTGGTCACTGGTTGGAGATTTAGTTGCGTAGAACCGCTGTTGCTTGATTGAAGGTTAGGTTTTAGGAGTTTGGGTCTAATGTCTCGATTTGGTTTCATTTAAGTTTCGTTTAACATTGAGTTTGGGTATTGGAATATTGATTTTTAGGTTCTGGAGTGCTTGGCGTTACTATAGCGTCGATTTGATGCCAAGTGTGTCCTGATTATGCAGAAAACTAAGTTTCAGCGAAAGCCGAAAACCTCACTATTGACGCCACACGGGTGTGTGGTCGCCCATGTGGTAGGTCGTGTGTCTTAACACAGTCTGTGTGATCGATGAGGCTAGGTCGTGCGTGAAGGACACAACTGTGTGATGGCCAAGTAGGCCGTGTACGACACATAGGCTGGACTGAATTGGGCCGTGTGGGCCACACTGGCTTATGGGTCCACACGGGTAGTCCACATGGGCGTGTAGGATTTCGGTTTAGGCCATGTGATCCACACGGCCATGGCCAATTTAGGTTGTGTGGGCCATGTCAGCCCATCTTTATTGAATTGTTTGCTAAGGTTGCACGGGTCACACAAGTCGACTATGAACCCACTGTAGGGTCAGTAAGCACTATTTAAACCCTTAACTGTATGAACGGAATAAATGATGATTGAGCGGAACATGATAACTGTTTGCCTGATTACTGACGTATATACATATGTATGTTTACTGATAGTTGCTTATAAGCATTTTATTCACTGTATGGTTGTATTGCATTAGGTTGGATATGGATATTTGAAGGAAGTGTACTGAAAGGCCTGTAGGCCTAATATCTGGCAGCTCAGCTACAAATTACTATTTCTGTAACAACCCGATTTTGGGCCTAGTCGGAACAGTGGTTTCTAAACCACTATTTCGAGGCTGGAGAAAATTATTTTGATATTATTTTATGTGATATAGAATGTTTATAAAGGTGCATGAAAATTTTGGTAATTTTATTTTAGTGATTTCTAGCTTAATTTCGAAAAAAGGGCTAAATCGCGTAAAAGGTAAAAGTTGTGGTTTATTAGTGTGACAGCCCTATTTCGACCCTAGTCGGAAAGTGGTTTCGGGACCGCTAAACCGAATCATAGAAATATTTGAATATATTATTTCATGTCTATTGTATGTGCTAATTTATTTTGTGAAATTTGAATGTTTTAATTGTGGCAATGTGCTATATTTTTATTTATGAAAAGGATTTAAGTGAAAAGATGGAAAAATAGATGTGGCTAATTTAAGAGAGAAATAATAGAATATTGTAGAATAAGTAGATTTGCATGGCAAATTTCCCACTTTGACTTTAGTGGCCGGCCATGCTAATGATTTAGTTAAAATCTCTACATTTTTATTGGATAAATAAGTATTGGTGGAGTGTATTATATTATAGTTTAATAAAATAAGAGAAAAAGGGGTGAAAAGAACAAAGTGTGGTTCTTTTGTTCTTGTTAGCTGAAACTAAGTGAAGAGAGGGGAAAGATAAGCTTAAGGCATTCGGCACTTTCAAATGCTCAATTAAGGTATGTAAATTGTTTTCCTTGGAAAACATTTTATTACATTTTAGTTGTTAGCTAGTATGTTATCTAGCCCATGGCTTAAATTTAGCCAAATGGGGAGAAATCACTTTCGGTCATGGGTATGTTTGTATGAGATTTCATGGGATGTTGATATTGTGTACTAATGGATGTATGGGTTGATAAATTGAATGGTTTGGAGGACCTTGTGGCCGATTAAGATTTGTGTGTATGTAAGGGTAGAAATTTGAATGAGTGCCGAATGTGAAGATAGCAAATGGTTTGGATGAATTGTTAGTTTGAGTTTAAATTAACAAAAGACTTGAATTTTTAGTAAATTAGGTGTGTATAAAAGAATTTGGTTGTGCTTGTGAATTTATTTGTAAAAGACCTTTATTAGCTAAGTTTGGAAATTCGGCTTTGAGTGTTCTTTAATGGAAATTAAAATGTTTCGGGTCAACCTTAGTGGAGCATTCGGTCATAGGGCATATGCTTGTTAAAGGGTAGTTAAATGCTTTAAAATCTTGTATAAATTAGTTAAAGTGTAAACTTGGGTCGTTTTTGTAAGGCCTCATGTTATTCGACCATTTGAAATGCAATTTTCTTAAAGGTAGAAAAAGTTAGATAGTTTAAAATTAGAATGACCAAAAATGTATGAAATGTTAAGGTATTAGTTTCGGCTTTGTAAATGAGCATCATGTGTATTTGTTAATTCTTTAGTTCTTAAAAGCCGAATGGATGATATGCATATAGATTAAGATGATGTTATGCTAGATAAGGGTTGTTGTACTCGAAATTTGGTGTGCTTGATTTATAAAAGATTTTGGATATAAATTTTGGTGTGTGTATGCGACCAAATGTGTGATAAAAGAAACTTAGGAGTTCTTTGTCTTGAAATGAAGTGTAATTATCAAGTAAGTTACTTGAGTAAGGATTAATATAATTAAATTTGTTTCAATTAAGATCAAGAGCAAAGAGGGACACTCTCGGACAAGGGAAAAGCGAAGGTCGTGGAATAGCCAACCCGTATACTACTCAGAAAGATACGAAGTAAGTTCTTGAGTAACAAAATTTCTGCTTATAACATGATGAAACCTTAATACATATGTATATTATATAAATCTAGACGTAAGAGCTATATTTGAATGTCGTTGTGGCAAAGATAATTTACGGAATTGTTGGAAGTGGCATGTGAACTTTGAATCGTGTTATGTTTTGAAATGAAATAGTGTCCTTTGTCTATGACTAGTGATTCAAATGTGATATGATACCTATACTTATAAGCATGTGTGAACATTGAGTGGGATTTAGATCCGAGCTTAGCCTCGAAGGGCTTTCGAGCCAGAGATACGATCCAAGCTTAAACTCGAAGGGCTTTTGAGCCAGTGGTATGATCCGAGCTTAGCCTCGAAGGGCTGTTAAGCCAGTGTTATAACCGGACTTAGTTCCGAAGGGCTATGAGCCAGTGTTGAAATTGGGCTTGGTCCCGAATGACATCCGTGCCAACGTTATAAAATAAATGCCGAACCTATTTTAACAATTGTGCTGCCTACCGTAAGATAGCCAGGTATGCATCTTATTCTTGTTCGAGAAATTATTTGCCTATGGTTGGTGAATTTGAAATTCGGTGGGAATGCTTTGATTTTTGTTAAAAGTGATCCGAATGTCTATGACTTGTTTTAGTTGTATGTGATCAGAATTAGGAGATTCAACTATTCGAATAGGGGATGTATGTATATAGACATGAATTTAGCCTGATCCTTGAGATGAACGTGTATGGTTATAAGTTGAATTTAGTTGACTACATTGAATTTATCTTTGTGATATGAATGATAGAAGAGTTATCATAGTATGCCCTATTTAGGCAAAGGATAAAATAAACGAGCTTAGACATTTCTAGACCACTTTCTCAAATGATCTTGTTACTTAAAGACTTACTAAGTAAATGATCGCTTACGTAGTTGCTCTTATTTTCTGTTTTATAGATCGCTCTTGTTAGCTACGGTCTCGGGAGCCCCAGGGTTGTAGTCATCCACGCTATCACAACATCTTTTGGTATTTTTGAAGCTTAACCTTGAAATGGCATGTATAGACTCGACATTTTGTTGTATATCAAATATGATCTTGAATTGTAATTAAGTTGGCCATTCGAAAATGGCCTATCGAATACTTTTCATCCATATCTATGGTTTAATGCTTGAGTTAGTTATATGTCAATGAAGGTTCAAGTATACATTATGTGAAATGCGCTCAAAATATCTTAATATCTTGATGTCTATGTTTTATGAAACGTGTGAGATTTAAGTGTAATCAAAATGAATATTGAATGTAACCTTTCTATTGTACTCATATGGACATTATAACGTTACAAGAAATGATAGTTATGGTACATTATACATTGTTGGGAATTTGGTAATCTGTCTAGTTGATTTCGATTTTGAATCCTTCTAAACTATGACATTCTTTTATCTTTATAATAGAAATAGTCTTGAATAAAATGGTTGAGTATGATCTTTGATCCGGCATATGAGTGTTAGGAGATGAATATGATAATGGCATAAATTGACTTGTTTGACTGTGATATTATTAAGTTAAATGAAGATTGGGTAATGCCTCTAGACTCTCCTGTGACGGGTACGGGCCTAGGGGTGTTACAATTAGCAAAAGGCATTAAATAGATAAAGCACCAAATTTGGGAGGTTTAAAATGGAAATTAACCCTTCCCAGGATAGTTGGCCGTCCATGCCTAGTGTAAGGGGACAAAATTTGAGTTGAAAAGTCAAAAGTGATGGGGTTGGTGACTAAATTGGGTAATAAAATAAAATAAAGAAAAGGTTGTCATTTTCTTTCCTTTCCTTCTTTCTCTTTCACCGAAAATGGCAGCAAAGAAAGGGTTTTGAAGCTAAAAAATTTCAGCAAAGAAACTCCCTTGATAGTAAGTGATTTTAATGCTTTTTCTTGATGATTTTTGTGTTTTTGGAACCCCTAAAGCATGAGCTTTCAAAAGAGGGGACTATTTTGCAAAATGATTAAGAGTCTAGTGTTTTGCCATGAAAGCATATGTGTTGTTTGCTGTGTTTTGATGGAAGAATATGAGTCTTGATAGTGTTATAGACAACCTTTATGAAAGAAATTGCATGAAGACACCTAAAATGGGGTATTTTGCAAAAGTTGTAAAACAAGTTGTAAATGTGTGAAATAGTTGAAATTATGAGTTGCTATAGTCATGAAATGGTCATCTAGGCCTAAAGAGTAAATAAATTGAATAAAAATCATTTTACGAGCCTAGGGGCAATTTGGTAATTATGGTAAAGTATAGGGGCAAAATTGTAAATTTTGCCAAAATGTGTCATTGGACTAATTGGATTAGTATATTGTTTTAATAAGTTAATGTGATGTTATAGATGATGAAAAACGAGATTCAGGCTTAGAACGAGGAAAAACGAGAGATTTATGTTTAGGCCTCTTTTACCAATTTGGTGTCGAGGTAAGTTCATGTGATAATAATAAGGCAAATTTATGTTTGCATTGCATTCCTTATTAATATTGCACATGTTATATGATTTAATATATTGGAAGTTTGATGGAATAGGATGTTCTTTGAAACTAGTAAAATTGTATGGAAGTAATTTATCAACTTCATTATCATGTGTTTAATGCTTAATATTATACAAATGTGGACATTTGCCTTATTGGGATTTACTTGTGATGATTAAATGAAAATGTGATGATAGCTTATATCCCGGGTGACTCTAAGGAATGCTTAGGATTTTGGGTATCAGGACACCATATTAATTGTGCGCCAGTGTAAGACCAAGTCGAGGAAATAGCATCGGCGATGATATGTGTGTTTGTATAAGACCATATCAGGGATATAGCAATGATATGTGGATCCATGTAAGACCATGTAATGAAAGGGATGATGTGATAAAAGCCCTAAGGAGAGCATGTTAAAGAAGGTTTGATTATATACTTTACTACGAGTTGGTACAGGTATGTACACTAAACTCACGAGTAATACCATGATATATGATGGCTTGTGATGAAGAGGTATATGAGGACAAGTAAGTCAAGGATTTTGAATGATGAATGAGCTCATGTTTATGTTTATTATGTCATCATATAAAAGTTATCATGATTTTTCATTAAAACAGTTTTGGGCTACTGTAGTGGTGTAACTTTGAAAATACACTAAAAATAGTGGGAGATGAGTCATAGACTGAATAAAATATGGAATTAAATATTAATGAATCTAGTTTCACACAGAAGAAACGGTGGAAGCAAAAGAGTTTTGTAGTATGAAATATCTAAATTGTTATGAGGCAGGGTCTGAATGACTTCTAAATCCCCTGTTCCTATTTGAGAAAATCATTATAAATTTTATAAAAATACTTATGAGTTATAATTTATATGCTTAGACTCCTTAATGAGTCTATTTTCAAGAGAAATAGACAAGAACATTATTTGAGTCCTGTGCTATGAGATAAGTAACCTTTAATGCAGAAGGGTCTGGACTGTTGATAAACGCTAAATTATACATATTTTTACCTCATGTTTAGCCTATATATTGGATGAATTATTATCAATTTAGTGAGAATTGGTGCTCTTAATCTTTCTTTTTCACATCTTATACTCAAAAGAGCATAGAGAAGAGAAAAGAACAGAAAATAGACCAAAAACCAGAGAAAATGGGCCAAAATATGAAGAAGCACGGCCCAAGAAGTCACCACATGGCCGTGGCACACGGCCGTGCCACACAAAGATCACACGGTCAAGCCCCCGACAAGCACGGCCGTGCCACCCAAGCATTCCAGAACACGGCCTCTTGTCGAAATCACACGGGCATGGCACACGGACGTGTTCTAGTCGTGAGGAAGAGGAATTTCACTCGGATTTGGATACTTAGAGGCCAAGAAAGGCTCCCCAAAGCTCTATATAAAGACCCTAGGAGGCAACTCTAGGGGTGGACTCTTTTTTCTCCCAATAGGAGTGCCATCTTTCTGCCAACATGAGGAGTGAAAGCAAGGAATTACTCCAAGGGAAGCCGATTGATTCATCCCAGAAGCCAGAGTTCTACATCAAGACTGAGGATCTCCTTAAATTGCTTCAGGGGTTTTTGGTTCTTTATGTTTTGCTATTTATTATCTTCTGAGGTGTTTCTTTTCTTTATTATGAACTAAACCTCTCAAATACTTGAGAGGGATGAAACCTAAGACAGATCTTGTTATTATTTATTGAGTTATATGATAATTGCTTGAATTGTTCTTAATTATGTGTTTTTCATTCTTGATTTAATAATTTTCAAGAAATTGATGTGCTTAGAGCAAAGGAGCAAAAGTCCCTGTGATAAGAGTAGATCTACCATAATTAAGCGGAGTTGCATGCAACCCTAGACATAGGGCGACATAAATCTGCCGGATTAGGGTCAAACCTAATATGGGGATCCATAGATCGAATTAATGCAACCTAGGGAGTTAATTAATAAAGGAACTTTAATTAACAACTTAGGCCTAGTTGCTCTATGCCTCGACGGAAGGTTTAGCATAAATTAAGGATCTCTACGGATCAAGGCAAGTAATCAATTATATGGTTCAAGAAATTAATAACAAGTGAAGTCTAGGTGGATATCCCTTGAGTATTGCTCATATCAATCAGTTTTCCCAAAAGTTTTTCCTCAATTTACTTTTTGTGCACTTTTAGTTAGTTTTAGAATTAGTTTAAATCAACTCTCTCTATTTTTAGGCTAGATAATAGAAAGGAAGTAAGTACTAGTACTTTTGGTTCCCTTGGGTACGATAACTCGGTCTTGCCACTAAACTATACTACTGTTCGATAGGTGCGCTTGGTTTTAACATCGTGATATTAGTTAGTTTTGGGTGTGATCAGTTTTATAAATTTTATTACTTAATATCGCGAGTCGTTATCAAGTTTTTGGCGCCATTGCCGGAGAACTGAAATATTAAAAAAACTCGATTTCTATTACTTTAGCCATTACTATATTTATATATATTTATTTATTTTTCTTTTATTTTTATTTTTAGTTTTTATTTATTTATTTATTTATTTTTATTTTCTTTTCAATTTTTGAATTTTCTTTTCTTTTTCTTTTTAGGTATTTTTAGTTTATAACTAGAAACAACCCAACAGGACCACTACTTTTTGACGAAGATTTAGAAGCAACAGCTCGCAGAAATCACAGAGAAATTAGACGCAATTTACATTATCCAGAACAAAAACCTGAGCAAGAGCCAGAACCTACAGAAGAGATGGACGCGAATCAGAATGTTCCGCCACCTCCAGCACTACCAGTAGAACCAGTAAACCAGGATTGAGCTCCTCGTACTATGTATGATTATGCTAAACCTAGTTTGATTGGTACTCAAACTAGCATTATTCGACCTGCTATTGCTGCTAATAATTTTGAATTAAAACCTAACACTATTCAGATGATTCAGCAGTTTGTGTAGTTTGATGGTTTGCAGGATGAAGATCTAAATTCACATTTAGCAAATTTCTTGGAATTTTGTGATACTTTTAAAATAAATGGAGTTTCTGACGATGCCATTCGCTTGAGGCTATTTCCATTCTCTTTGAGAAATAAAGCCAAACAGTGGTTAAATTCCTTACCACGAGGCTCAATCACTACATGGGAACAAATGACTGAAAAATTTTTACTCAAATATTTTCCTCCAGCTAAAATAGCCAAATTACGAAACGATATTTCTTCTTTTGTGCAGATGGATTTAGAAACACTTTACGATGCATGGGAGAGATACAAAGATCTTTTGAGAAGGTGTCCTCATTATGGTCTACCTTTGTGGCTACAAGTTCAAACCTTCCACAACGGTTTAAATCCGTCAACCAGACAAATGATCGATACAGCCGCAGGAGAGACGATCAATAATAAAACACCTGAAGCAGCTTATGAATTTATTGAAGAGATGTCATTGAATAATTATCGGTGGCAAGTCATGAGGACAAAGCCAACAAAAGCTACATGTATTATTTATCCTAGTCATTATCGCATCCGATTTAAGCATTGTAGAGAAAAAGGAACTACTCCATGTGTTAAGAGAACACATACGTGCTATAGCTTGGAAAATCTCAGATATCAAGGGAATTAATCCTTCTTTATGCACCCACAAAATTTTAATGGAGGACGAATTCAAACCATCAGTGCAAGCCCAAAGATGGTTGAATCCCAACATGAAAGAAGTTGTGAAAGCCGAGGTAATTAAACTTCTAGATGCAGGTATTATTTATCCTATTGGGTAAGCCCTGTGCAGGTTGTTCCTAAGAAAGGTGAATTGACGGTGGTGACTAATGACAAAGAAGAGTTGATACCTACAAGAACAGTCACACGATGGAGAGTTTGCATTGATTACAGGAAACTGAATGACGCCACTCGAAAAGACCATTTTCCTTTACCTTTTATTGATCAGATGTTAGAAAGACTATCAGGTCACATGTATTATTGCTTCCTAGATGGCCTCTCTGGTTACTTCCAAATCCCGACAGCTCTAGAAGATCAAGAGAAAACGACGTTCACATGCCCATACGGTACGTTTGCTTATCGTAGAATGCCTTTTGGTTTATGTAACGCTCCTGCTACTTTTCAGCGATGCATGCTAGCTATCTTCAAAGAATTTGTGGAATACATCATGGAGGTATTTATGGATGATTTCTCTGTTTTTGGTAATTCTTTCCAACACTGTCTAAACAATTTAAAGCATGTTTTGATAAGATGTGAAGAGACAAATCTAGTGCTTAATTGGGAAAAATGTCACTTTATGGTCCAAGAAGGTATTGTATTAGGACATAAAATCTCTAGCAAAGGAACAGAGGTAGACAAAGCAAAGATAGAAACTATTAAAAAACTACCTTCTCCTAGTTCAGTTAAGGCTATAAGAAGCTTTTTAGGTTATGCTGGTTTTTATCGTAGATTCATTAAAGACTTTTCTAAAATAGCTAAGCCTTTAACTAAATTACTAGAAAAAGACGTACCCTTCAACTTTGACTAAGAATGTCTAGAATCCTTCAAGACCCTTAAGGAAAAGTTAGTCAACGCCCCGATTATGATCTCACTTGATTGGAATCTACCTTTTGAACTAATGTGTGATGCAAGTGATTTTGCAGTAGGTGCAGTTTTAGGACAGCGAAGGGACAAGCACTTCCAGCCGATCTATTACGCTAGCAGAACTTTGACAGCCGCTCAAGCAAATTACACTACCACAGAGAAAGAATTGCTAGCTGTTATTTTTGCATTTGACAAATTTAGATCTTACTTAATTTTGTCAAAAGTCATTGTTTATACTGATCATTTGGCTCTTCGCTACCTCTTAACTAAAACTGATGCAAAACTTCGATTAATAAGATGGATTCTATTGTTACAGGAATTTGACTTGGAAATAAAGGATAAGAAAGGAGCTGAAAACCTGGCGGCAGATCACCTCTCAAGACTAGAAAACACACAACCCAAGTACCTCGACAAGATAAACGATCTATTCCCTAAGGAACAACTCCTAGCCTTAGCAGGTATGATAGCTACTTGGTTTGCTAATTTTGCAAATTATTTAGCAGCTCACATAACCCCAAAAGGGCTAACCCATCAGTAAAAGAAGAGATTCTTTGCTAATGTGAAGAACTACTTTTGGGAAGATCCTTTTCTTTTTCAAATTTGTGCAAATCAGGTTATACGAAGATACGTTGATGACACAGAAGCATATCAAATTTTGAATCACTGCCACTCAGAGCCCACAGGAGGACATCACAGTGGAACTAGAACTGCTCATAAGGTACTCGAATCAGGCTTTTACTGGCCTACACTTTTCAGAGATGCCAACAGGTATGTGACCTCTTGTGATAAATGCCAACGAACAGGTAATATCTCTCAGCATAATGAAATGCCTCAGAACTATATACTTTCATGTGAAATATTTGATGTATGGGGTATCGATTTCATTGGTCCATTCCCTAATTCATTTGGGAATAAATACATATTAGTAGCAGTAGATTACATGTCAAAATGGGTAGAAGCCCAAGCTTTACCTACGAATGATGCTTGATATGCGTGATATGAAGTAATAAAATTTATAAAGAACTTGATCACACCAAAACTAACTAATATCACGACGTTGAGGCAAGCGCACCTGTCGAACAGTAGTATAGCTTAGTGGGAAGACCGAGTTATCGTACCCAAGAGAACCAAAAGTACTAGTACTTACTTCCTTTCTATTATCTAGCCTAAAAATAAAATAGGGTTGTTTAAATTAATTCTAAAACTAACTAAGAAAGTGTAACGAGTAAATTGGGAAAACTTTTAGGGAAAAGCTGATTGATATGGGCAATACTCAAGGGAGAATCCACCTAGACTTCACTTGTTATTATTTTCTTGAACTATATGATTTCTTTACTTGACTTGATCCGTAGAGATCCCTAACTTATGCTAAACCCTCCGTCGAGGCGTAGAGCAACTAGGCCTAAGTTGTTAATTAAAGTTCCCTTATTAATTAACTCCCTAGGTTGCATTAATTCGATCTATGGCTCCTCATATTAGGTTTGACCCTAATCCGGTAGATTTATGTCACCCTATTTCTAGGGTTGCATGCAACTCCGCTTAATTATGGTAGATCTACTCTTATCACAGTGACTTTTGCTCCTCTGCTCTAAGCACATCTAATTCTTGAAGTAATGCCTAGGATTATTAAATCAAGAATGAAGAACGCATAATTAAGAACAATTCAAGTATTTATCAAATAAATCAAGAATAAATAACAAGATCTGTCTTAGGTTTCATCCCCCTCAAGTATTTGAGAGGTTTAGTTCATAATAAAGAAAAGAAACATCTCAGAATATATAAAATAATAAAACATAAAAGAAACCAAAAACCCCTGAAGGAATTTAGGGAGATCCTCTATGTTGCTGCTGAATTCCAACTTCTAAGATGAATCAATCGGCTTTTTCCTTTGGAGTAATCTTTTGCTTCTATTCGTATCTAAAAAGTATATATCCGTTCTTTTTTTTGTTGCCTCATGGGGTCTTTATATAGAGCTTTTGGGGGGCCTTTCTTAGCCTTTAAGCATCCCAATTTGAGTGAAATTCCCCTTCCTCACGACTAGAACACGCCCGTGTGCCACGCCCGTGTGACTTCGACAGAGGCCGTGTGATTTTCTCGATGGAGGCACGGCTGTGTGACCTGGCCGTGCTTGTTGGGGCTTTGACCGTGTGATCTTCATGTGGAACGCCCGTGTGGCACGGCCGTATGGCATGTCTTGGGCCGTGTTGTTTGCACATTTTGGCCCATTTTCACCATTTTTAGCCTGTTTTCCCTTCTTTTCTCTTCCCTATGCTCTCTTGAGTATAAGATATGAAAAAGGAAGATTAAGAGCATCGATTCGTACAAAATTGATCATAATTCATCCAAAATATAGGCTAAACATGGGGTAAAAATATGTATAATTTAACGTTTATCAAATACCCTCACACTTAAACCTTTACTTGTCCTCAAGCAAAATCTCAATCCCTAAAAAGAATTATTCTTCTCAACCTACAGTCTTTATTAATAATGTTTCAAACTAATCCACAAGTAATCATAAAATGAAACATTCAATCAGAAGAACATTAAAGATTTAATTACTATAAGTTGAAAATTTTATCATTGAAAACATAGGTTTCTTCCTTCCTTTTGAGTAGTTATCTCTCCATCTTAATTAATAGGAGTTGACATCCTCACTAAAGGTTCGCTCTATCCACTCAAAGTGTTTAGGGTTCAAATTTAAGCACTCTCTAGTCAACCTGAAAAGTTATTACCATAAGCTTGCAAGAAAATCAAATCTCTACCACTATAATTTGATATGATACATCAATCAAAAGTTCCTTTAATAGTTGTAATAGGGCTTGGTTAGGGGTGTTGTCATAGGCTGCAAAAGAGGGTTAGAATCGAGATTGAATTGAAAAAATTATCTAGCTAGAAAAATCTGTATCACTGGAACATATTTCTCAAGCTAATTCTTGTGATAATATCAACTTTGCCTTAGTAGCTTTAAAGTAGAAATATGCAAAAACTTGATTGAACTATAGATTACAATTGAATTTCACTGTATATAAACATGTTTTTTTTTAAGAACAATTCAAGTAATACAATGAATTGAATAAAGATTTACGTACTGGAAAAGAGAATAAAGCTTAGATAATAAATTCAACTCAAATCTCGACAAAAATAGGGATCAAAAGTAATTGAATGGAAAATTTAACAAAAATAGGTTAATGGTTAATAATCAGCGGGTAAGTCAAAGAATGGGTTGTTAGGCTCAACGGGGTTTACTAGGGGTTAATTGATGGAGGTAGGCTTTTTGTGGAGTAAGTGGGTTAAATCCTAGGTGCCTTTATCATTTTAGTATATCAAATCAATGATGTGGTCTCGACATGTATAATCAAGCAAGTTCTAGAATAACAATTCAGTATTGACTTACTCAAAGCAATAATAAAAGTGAGCACGAAAGAATGTATGCTCAAAAGGCTCAAAGTTTCACCAAAATTATGGCTTTTGATGTCAGTCCTGCGAATTTCAAATCTCAAGATAATACTTAAAATTAGGGAAGATAACTTATGCAGAAATTGGAATTCTCAAAAATTTCAACTTATTATTCTTGATTCCTTAATGTTTTTAAGTTTGAATATTTAAAGTACAATCACTTATTTCTTAATTCTCAACATATCGATAAAAATTATAAATCAGTCAGAAATAATTCCTAATAGGAAACTGAAAATGATGCTATTGAGGGCAGTGCAATTAGTTAGAACAAATTCAGGGATTTCAAAGAGAGTGAAATAAAATTTTAAAGTACGTTCCCCCCACACTTAAAATGTATATTGCCCTCAATGTATAAAGATAACATCAGCAATATAAGTACAAGATCATAAGATAGGGAAATGTATGAAACTCCCTGAAAGTAGGATGAAGTTGAGGGCTGGAAGAGCTGATCGGTGTGGCATCGTGTTCCTATTTCCGTAGAGATTTGAGCTATAAGGCTCCTTTGAAACTGTGAATGGGTTTATTAGTCGTGGGAGGTTAAGATGAAGAGGGATTACTTTGTTAGGAGATAGCTGAAGAAAATAAAATAAGCAAAATATAAAAAGATGAATATTTAAATAAAGAAAAAGCTGAAATAAAAGAAAATAAAAGTAAACCTAAAAAGGAAAATAAAGTTAGAAGAAAATGTAAAAATAAATATTAGTGTTTAAGAGTTAGAATAAAGTAAAATAGAAGATAAAAGATAAATAAAAGTAAAAATAAAAATAAAAATAAAAATATAAAAAGAAAAATAAAAGAGGATCTAGTCCTCTGATGGATCTCGTGGCGGTGGGTGATGCCAAGGTGCTGACATATGTGCGCTAAGGTGGCGTGGATGTAATCGAGGCGTTGCTCAAATCGGTCCAGGCGCTCGTGTGTGTCAGCATGTGGGGCTACTGTCTGGGTGGGTCGTTTGGGGCGTGGTGGCTCGGCGGGCTCATCCTCCTCAGGTGGTGGCGGTGGGACATCATCAGCAACGTCCTCTGGGTCCTCGCCTTCCTGGACAAGGCGGAAGTGAAAGTGGCCGCCACCTGGCCGTCGCTCTACCATCCTCATATGTAGCATGCTCTGGATGCCCTGGGAGGACATCTAGCCAAGTAGGGTATAAGAGGATGTGTGGGCTGCAGTGTTGAATAGGCCGAAGTAGCGACCTAGTCTCGTGATGTACGGGCCCATGGAAATGACGCCTCTCCGGTGCCTCTCAGTCTGGTGTTGCATGGCCAACCCTATAAAGTATGCGAGGTCGATGGTGTGTCCATTGGCCATGCACCAGAGGAAATAGACGTCGTGAGTGTTGACGACGCCGTACTCTCCCGTCTACCTGTCAAGGTGTGAGCAAGGAGGGCGTGAATGTACCTGAGAGAAGGAGGGAGGGCAGACGCTTTGCTCACACTGGGGTTGTAGATTTGACGCCCCGGAGTGATCTCGCGCCAGCAGTCGACTGGCCGGATATGGATGCGCCTAGAAAGGGTGGGGAAGTCGGCCTCTACCATGAATTGCACGGTATAAAGACTGAGAGCCGTGCAGAACTCTGGGATGCTCAGCTGTCACACAAGACCTCCTAATCGAAATTGGATTGTGCCGGGATCGTCAAATCTGTTCATGACGGTCTGGAGGTGGAATGTGGAGTAGAATTCGAGGGTGAGTTCTAAGTAGGTGGGTTCCACAATCCGGAAGAACTGGTCCCATGGGTCGGTGGTCAACAAGGCTCGAACGTCGTCCACCAATTGTATTTGCTCAAGGGCCTCCCAATCGATGCATCGGCCCATAGAAATAGTGCGGGCCTAGAGTAACTGATAGCGTTCCTCCTGGGAGTCCTACGGGAATGTGAGGAACGAGTGGCGTGTCTCAGAGGTGGGTCTTGCTGAGGAACTTCCCGGCCCCTTACATTTCTTGGAGAAGGGGACAGTAGTCTTTCTAGCGCGCGAGGAGGACATGGTATCTAAAATAAAAAAACCGAAGCATTAGTCCTAAAAATTGAGATTAAACTAAATAGATAATAATTTAAAATTTAAATTGATATTGTTCCTAAAATAACAATTAAGGAGTAACCTGAATAGTAGAAATCTAATCATATTAAAAGCTTATAACAAAAACTGAGAACTATGGGTATATATAAAGGGAAATTATGGCAAAATGGCATGCAAATAGAAGTTTAAATGGCAAAGAAATAGAAGTCTAAATGGCAAGCAAAAGTGCAATTAAGTGGCATGCAATCCTAATTGATTCTATATTGTTCTAGAGTATTCATCCTATGTTTCCTAATTCCATGCTTAAATCAACAATTTAGATAAAAGTAAAATGAAATAAAAATGAAATAAAACAAAAATAAATGAGAAAAATGAGAAAATAGAACCAATTATGATGTTGCATGGTCGTGGGGCTGTTACACGGGCGTGGGAAGGATGAAATCGTGTATGGTGGCATTTGGAGGGCTGTGGCGGCATTTGTGGTGGCTTAGGGGGAAGTTTGGGTGAGAAATGTTAGGGTTTGAGTGAAAAGGGAAAGTGAAAAATGCCTCCTATTTATACATTTTGGGTTACACAGGCGTGTCACACGCCCGTGTAAGTCGTATTCAGCCCGTGTTTTTTGAAAATCAGAGGTTTTAGCATGCCATGTTCCGATGAGCACGCCCGTGTGGTTGGTTCACACGGTCATGGGAGATTAGGTCTTCGTTACTCACACGGTTGTGTGATGGTATACACGGCCGTGTACGATCGTGTTTGTGTTTCACACGGTCGTGTGTTATGTGCCACGGGTGTGTGAATTTTGATAGTGTCTTCCACGGGCTAAGGGCACGGGCGTGGGGATTTGTACAAGCCCGTGTTGGTACTGCAGGGTTGCCACGGCCATGTCGCACGGCCGTGGGCCATTGTTTATAGCCCGTTTGGAATTCGTAAGGTCGTCACGGCCATATCACACGGCCGTGAGGATTTATCGATGGCCTGTGTTTTGGGAAAATTTTGCTCTATTTGTACATGGTCTAGGTGCACGACCGTGCCCCTATTTTAAGTGTGCGCAAGGCCTAAGGCACGCCCGTGTGCCTGGCCATGTGGTCCTAAATTTCTGCATTCAAAGAGTTAGTTTATGCATGAAAAATACTAAAAAAAAAATTTTAAAGAAAAGAAAGTTACTAAGTTAGTACTCAGGTTGCCTCCCGAGAAGCGCTTATTTAGAGTCTAAGCTCGACTTTACCTGGATGTGTCAAGAAGGGGTGTGGTGGAGCCGAAGCTCCTCCCTATTTTCTGCAAAATTCCCACTTCTATAATGTTTAAGCCTATGGCCATTTACCTTGAACGTACCGTGGTTAGGGTGAGTTACCTCAATGGTGCTGTATGGAAAGACATTTAGAACAGTGAATGGTCCTGACCACCTTGACTTGAGTTTTCCAGGGAATAGTTTCAGCCTTGAGTTGTAAAGTAAGATGAGATCACCTGTTTTGAACTGCTTAGGTTGTTTTAGCCTTTTGTCATGACGTCGCTTTATGGCTTCCTTATATAGTCGTGAGTTCTCGTAGGCATTGTAGCGCCATTCATCAAGTTCATTCAACTGCATTAATCTCTTCTCTCCTGCACTTTTAAAGTCAAGGTTTAAAAATTTTATAGCCCAGAATACTTTATGTTCAAGTTCAAATGGTAGATGGCAGTTTTTTCCATAAACAAGTCTATAAGGAGATGTTCCTATGGGTGTTTTGAAAGCAGTTCTATAAGCCCATAATGCATCATCTAACTTTCTTGACCAGTCTTTCCTATTTGTTTCTATGGTTATCTCTAGAATACGTTTTAGCTCCCTATTGGTCACTTCGACTTGACCACTAGTTTGTGAATGACAAGGGGTGGCTGTTCTATGATGTACTCGATACCTTTTCAAGACCTTTTCAAATTGGGTATTGCAAAAATGTGTGCCCCTATCACTAATGATTATCCTAGGTGTTCCAAATCACGAGAAAAGTTTTTTCAAAAAATGTACTACCATTCTAGCATCATTCGTAGGTAAAGCTTGGGCTTCTACCCATTTTGACATGTAATCTACTGCTACTAATATGTATTTATTCCCAAATGAATTAGGGAATGGAGCCATGAAATCGATACCCCATACATCAAATATTTCACATGAAAGTATATAGTTCTGAGGCATTTCATTATGCTGAGAGATATTACCTGTTCGTTGGCATTTATCACAAGAGGTCACATACCTGTTGGCATCTCTGAAAAGTGTAGGCCAGTAAAAGCCTGATTCGAGTACCTTATGAGCAGTGCTAGTTCCGCTGTGATGTCCTTCAATGGGCCCTGAGTGGTAGTGATTCAAAATTTGATATGCTTATGTGTCATCAACGCATCTTCGTATAACCTGATCTGCACAAATTCGAAAAAGAAAAGGATCTTCCCAAAAGTAGTTCTTCACATTAGCAAAGAATCGCTTCTTGTGCTGATGGGTTAGCCCTTTTGGGGTTATGTGAGCTACTAAATAATTTGCAAAATCAGCAAACCAAGTAGCTGTCATACCTGCTAAGGCTAGGAGTTGTTCCTCAAGGAATAGATCGTTTATCTTGTCGAGGTACTTGGGCTGTGTGTTTTCTAGTCTTGAGAGGTGATCTACCACCAAGTTTTCAGCTCCTTTCTTGTCCTTTATTTCCAAGTCGAATTCCTGTAACAATAGAATCCATCTTATTAATCGAGGTTTTGCATCAGTTTTACTTAAGAGGTAGCGAAGAGCCGAATGATCAGTATAAACAATGACTTTTGACAAAATTAAGTAAGATCTAAATTTGTCAAATGCAAAAATAACAGCTAGCAATTCTTTCTCTGTGGTAGTGTAATTTGCTTGAGTGGCTCTCAAAGTTCTGCTAGCGTAATAGATCGGCTGGAAGTGCTTGTCCCTTCGCTGTCCTAAAACTGCACTTATTGCAAAATCACTTGCATCACACATTAGTTCAAAAGGTAGATTCCAATCAGGTGAGATCATAATCGGGGCGTTGACTAACTTTTCCTTAAGGTTCTTGAAGGATTCTAGACATTCTTGGTCAAAGTTGAAGGGTACGTCTTTTTCTAGTAATTTAGTTAAAGGCTTAGCTATTTTAGAAAAGTCTTTAATGAATCTACGATAAAAACCAGCATAACCTAAAAAGCTTCTTATAGCCTTAACTGAACTAGGAGAAGGTAGTTTTTTAATAGTTTCTATCTTTGCTTTGTCTACCTCTGTTCCTTTACTAGAGATTTTATGTCCTAATACAATACCTTCTTGGACCATAAAGTGACATTTTTCCCAATTAAGCACTAGATTTGTCTCTTCACATCTCATCAGAACATGCTTTAAATTGTTTAGACAGTGTTGGAAAGAATTACTGAAAACAGAGAAATCATCCATAAATACCTCCATGATGTCTTCTACAAATTCATTGAAGATAGCTAGCATGCATCATTGAAAAGTAGCAGGAGCGTTACATAAACCAAAAGGCATTCTACAATAAGCAAACGTACCGTATGGGAATGTGAACATCGTTTCCTTTTGATCTTCTAGAGCTATCGAGATTTGGAAGTAACCAGAGAGGCTATCTTGGAAGCAATAATACATGTGACCTAATAGTCTATCCAACATCTCATCAATAAAAGGTAAAGGAAAATGGTCTTTTCGAGTTGCATCATTCAGTTTCCTGTAATCAATGCAAACTCTCCATCCTGTGACTGTTCTTGTAGGTATCAACTCTTCTTTGTCATTAGTCACCACGATCAATCCACCTTTCTTAGGAACAACCTGCACAGGGCTTACCCAAGAACTGTCAGAAATAGGATAAATAATACCTGTATCTAGAAGTTTAATTACCTCGGCTTTCATAACTTCTTTCATGTTGGGATTCAACCGTCTTTGGGCTTGCACTGATGGTTTGAATTCGTCCTCCATTAAAATTTTGTGGGTGCATAAAGAAGGATTAATTCCCTTGATATCTGAGATTTTCCAAGCTATAGCACGTATGTGTTCTCTTAACACATGGAGTAGTTCCTCTTTCTCTGCAATGCTTAAATCGGTTGCGATAATGACTGGTTAAGTTGATTCTTCCCCTAAAAAGGCATATTCTAAATGATCTGGCAATTGTTTTAGTTCTAATTTAAGGGGTTCAGTAATGGAAGGTTTCTGTCTCAATTCATCACTCATCTTTAAATTTTCATAACTTATGTGCCTAGCGATGATTTCATTAGAATCCAATTCTTTCCTTACTTCATCGATTTCGGGGGTGGTTTCATCTTTCCCCCCACCTTGAACAAGACACAGTTCCAATGTATCTCTGAGAGAAAGTTCCTGAAAATTGTCTTGAACAAAGTTATCAATCATATCAACAAAATAACAAGAATCATCTTGTTCTTTAGAAAATTTCATGGCATCATAGATTTTAAAGACAACTTCTTTCTCGCCAACTCTAAGTACTAATTTGCCATCCCCTACATCAATAACAGCTCTAGTAGTGGCTAAAAATGGGCGTCCTAAAATCAAGGGTACTTCAATGTCTTCATCCATGTCAAGCACAACAAAATCAATAAGGAATATGAACTTATCTACCTTTACTAACACATCTTCAAGGATTCCCCTAGGATATTTAACAGATCTATCGGCTAATTGAATACTCATCCTAGTAGGTTTAGGTTCCCCTAGACCTAGTTGCTTGAACATTTTATAAGGCATGAGATTAATGCTCGCACCTAAATCAGCTAATGCTTTATTAATAATTAGACTACCAATCAAACAAGGAATAGTAAAACTCCTTGGATCTTTTAGTTTTGCCGGCAGTTTATTTTGGAGAATAGCTGAGCATTCCTCGTTGAGTTCTACTCTGGCCAATTCTTCCAGCTTCCTTTTATTTGTCAGAAGTTCTTTAAGGAACTTCGCATACTTCGGCATCTGTGAAATCACTTCAACAAAAGGTAAGTTAATGTGTAACTGTTTAAACAGTTCAAGGAACTTACCGAATTGAGCGTCTGTATGGTCTTTCTTCAATTTTGCCAGATATAGGATGCGCGGTTTGTATTCCTTGAGTGCTGGTGGAGTGTTGTCCTCGGGTTCCTCTGTCTGTTCTTCTGAAAGTTCTGGAATAGTCTCCTTTTCTGGCTCGGCTAGGACCTTTCCATATCTTAAAGTAATCGCTTTGACATGTTCTCTGGGATTTGGCTCAGTGTTACTTGGTAATCCTCCTCGTGGTCTTTTTGAAATTAATTTTGCAAGTTGACCAATTTGGTTTTCAAGCGCTTGAATTGATGCTTGCTGATTTTTCAGTGCCGTTTCAGTGCTTTGAAAACGTGTCTCTGATACGGCCATAAATTTGGCAAACAGCTCTTCCAAATTCAGTTTCTTCTCATGTTGCGGTGGCGACTGTTGAAATCCTAGAGGAGGATATTTTCTTTCATTTCCTTGTCCTCCTCATGAAAAATTTGGGTGATTTCTCCAACCTGCATTATAAGTATTACTATAAGGGTTATTTTGAGGTCTAGAATTGTTACCAATATAGTTGGCTTGTTCAGTTTCCATGCTGTGTCCATAAGATGTGAAATCTGGATTGAAGGTGTTTCCTTGAGTCGCGTCGCATTGTATCACTGGTTGTGCCTGCGTAGAACTAACAAAATTATCAAACTTTTTATTTAAAAGTTCTACTTGGTTAGTAAGCATGGTGACAGCATCAATATTATAAACTCTTGTAGCTTTTGTTGGCTTTGTCCTCATGACTTGCCACTGATAATTATTCAATGACATCTCTTCAATAAATTCATAAGCCGCTTCAGGTGTTTTGTTATTGATCGTCCCTCCTGCGGCTGCATCGATCATTTGTCTGGTTGACGGGTTTAAATCGTTTTGGAAGGTTTGAACTTGTAGCCACAAAGGTAGACCATGATGAGGGCACCTTCTCAAAAGATCTTTGTATCTCTCCCATGCATCGTATAGTGTTTCTAAACACTCCGTCGAGGCATAGAGCAACTAGGCCTAAGTTGTTAATTAAAGTTCCCTTATTAATTAACTCCCTAGGTTGCATTAATTCGATCTATGGCTCCCCATATTTGGTTTGACCCTAATCCGGCAGATTTATGTTGCCCTATGTTTAGGGTTGCATGCAACTCCACTTAATTATGGTAGATCTACTCTTATCACAGGGACTTTTGCTCCTCTGCTCTAAGCACATTTAATTCTTGAAGTAATGCCTAGGATTATTAAATCAAGAATAAAGAACGCATAATTAAGAACAATTCAAGTATTTATCAAATAAATCAAGAATAAATAACAAGATCTGTCTTAAGTTTCATCCCCCTCAAGTATTTGTAAAGAAAAGAAACATCTCAGAATATATAAAATAATAAAACATAAAAGAAACCAAAAACCCCTGAAGGAATTTAGGGAGATCCTCTATGTTGCTGCTGAATTCCAACTTCTGAGATGAATCAATTGGCTTTCTCCTTTGGAGTAATCCCTTACTTCTATTCGTATCTAAAAAGTATATATCCATTCTTTTTTTTTTGTTGCCTCATGGGGTCTTTATATAGAGCTTTTGGGGGGTCTTTCTTAGCCTCTAAGCATCCCAATTTGAGTGAAATTCCCCTTCCTCACGACTAGAACACGCCCGTGTGCCACGCCTGTGTGACTTCGACAGAGGCCGTGTGATTTTCTCGGTGGAAGCACGGCTGTGTGACCTGGCTGTGCTTGTCGGGGCTTTGACCGTGTGATCTTCATGTGGCACGCCCGTGTGGCATGGCCGTGTGGCATGTCTTAGGCCGTGTTGTTTGCACATTTTGGCCTATTTTTCACCGTTTTTAGCCTGTTTTCCGTTCTTTTCTCTTCCCTATGCTCTCCTGAGTATAAGATATGAAAAAGGAAGATTAAGAGCATTGATTCGCACAAAATTGATCATAATTCATCCAAAATATAGGCTAAACATAGGGTAAAAATATGTATAATTTAACGTTTATCAAATACCCCCACACTTAAACCTTTGCTTGTCCTCAAGAAAAATCTCAATCCCTAAAAAGAATTATTCTTCTCAACCTACAGTCTTTATCAATAATGGTTCAAACTAATCCACAGGTAATCATAAAATGAAACATTCAATCAGAAGAACATTAAAGATTCAATTACTCTAAGTTGAAAATTTTATCATTGAAAACATAGGTTTCTTCCTTCCTTTTGAGTAGTTATCTCTCCATCTTAATTAACAGGAGTTGACATCCTCACTAAAGGTTCACTCTATCCATTCAAAGTGTTTATGGTTCAAATTTAAGCACTCTCTAGTCAACCTGAAAAGTTATTACCATAAGCTTCCAAGAAAATCAAATCTCCACCACTATAATTTGGTATGATACATCGATCAAAAGGTCTTTTAATGGTTGTAATGGGGCTTGGTTAGGGGTGTTGTCGCAGGCTGCAAAAGAGGGTTAGAATCGAGATTGAATTGAAAAAATTATCTAGCTAGAAAAATCTCTATCACTGGAACATATTTCTCAAGCTAATTCTTATGATAACATCAACTTTGCCTTGGTAGCTTTAAAGTAGAAATATGCAAAAACTTGATTGAACTATAGATTACAATTGAATTTCACTGTATATAAACATGTTTTTTTAAGAAAAATTAAATTTCAGTTGTAATCTATAATAGTCCAAATAGTTTTTGCATATTTCTATTTTAAGGCAACCAAGGCAGAATTGATATTATCTTAAGGATTAGCTTGGGAAATATGTTCCAGTGATAGAGATTTTTCTAGCTAGATAATTTTTCAATTTGATCTCGATTCTAACCCTCTTTTGTAACCTGTGACAACACCCTAACCAAGCCCCATTACAACCTTTAAAAGACCTTTTGATCGATGTATCATATCAATCTACAGTGGTGGAGACTTGATTTTCGAGCAAGCCTATGGTAATAACTTTTCAGGTTGACTAGAGAGTACTTAATTTTTGAACCCTAAACACTTTGAGTGGATAGAGTGAATCCTTAGTGAGGATGTCAACTTCTGTTAATTAAGATTAAGCGATAACTACTTAGGAGAAAGAAGAAAACTTATGTTTCAATGATAAAATTCTCAACTTAAAATAATCAAGTCTTTAATGTTCTTTTGATTGAATTTTCATTGTATGCTTACCTGTGGATTAATTTGAAACATTATTGATAAAGATTGTAAGTTGAGCAGAATGATTCTTATTTAGGGAAAATAATTTTGCTTGAGGACAAGCAAAGGCTTAAGTATGGGGGTATTTGATAAACGCTAAATTATACATATTTTTACCTCATGTTTAGCCTATGTATTGGATGAATTATTATCAATTTAGTGAGAATTGGTGTTCTTAATCTTTCTTTTTCACATCTTATACTCAGAAGAGCATAGGGAAGAGAAAAGAACAGAAAATGGACCGAAAACTGAAGAAAATGGGCCAAAATGTGAAAAAGCACGGCCCAAGAAGTCACCACACAGCCGTGGCACATGGTCGTGCCACCCAAGCATTCCAGAACACGGCCTCTTATCGAAATCACACGGGCGTGGCACACGGGTGTGTTCTAGTCGTGAGGAAGAGGAATTTCACTTGAATTTGTATACTTAGAGGCTAAGAAAGGCTCCCCAAAGCTCTATATAAAGACCCTAGGAGGCAACTCTAGGAGTGTACTCTTTTTTCTCCCAATAAGAGCGCCATCTTTCTGCCAACACGAGGAGTGAAAGTAAGGAATTACTCCAAGGGAAGCCGATTGATTCATCCTGGAAGCCAGAGTTCTACATTAAGACTGAAGATCTACCTAAATTCCTTTAGGGGTTTTTGGGTTCTTTATGTTTTGCTATTTATTATCTTCTGAGGTGTTTCTTTTCTTTATTATGAACTAAACCTCTCAAATACTTGAGGGGGATGAAACATAAGACAGATCTTATTATTATTTATTGAGTTATATGATAATTGCTTGAATTGTTCTTAATTATGTGTTTTTCATTCTTGATTTAATAATCCTAGGTATTATTTCAAGAAATTGATATGCTTAGAGCAGAGGAGCAAAAGTCCCTGTGATAAAAGTAGATCTACCATAATTAAGCGGAGTTGCATGCAACCCTAGACATAGGGCGACATAAATCTGCCGGATTAGGGTCAAACCTAATATGGGGATCCATAGATCGAATTAATGCAACCTAGGGAGTTAATTAATAAATGAACTTTAATTAACAACTTAAGCCTAGTTGCTCTATACCTCGACGGAGGGTTTAGCATAAGTTAGGGATCTCTACGGATCAAGGCAAGTAATCAATTATATAGTTTAAGAAATTAATAACAAGTGAAGTCTAGGTGGATTCTCCCTTGAGTATTGCTCATATCAATCAGTTTTCCCGAAAGTTTTTCCTCAATTTACTTTTTGTGCACTTTTAGTTAGTTTTAGAGTTAGTTTAAATCAACTCTCTCTATTTTTAGGCTAAATAATAGAAAAGAAGTAAGTACTAGTACTTTTGGTTCCCTTGGGTACGATAACTCGGTCTTGCCACTAAACTATACTACTGTTCGAGAGGTGCGCTTGCCTTTAACATCATGATATTAGTTAGTTTTGGGTGTGATCAGTTTTATAAATTTTATTACTTAATATCGCGAGTTGTTATCAACTGTCTAACAGTGAATCAGGGGTAACTTTGAGGAATAAACTTTACTTTTTAGCTAAATCAAAAATTCTATAAATTTTATGGCAGAAATATACATGAGTCTAGTTTCAAGAAAAATTAACGGAACTTAATTTGGAGTTTTGTTGCTCCAGATATAAATATTTTATTGACTGTTGCACAAGAAGACAGCTTATCATAAACTTAAGAATATGTTGGGAACATTGATTAAAGCATGTTAATGAGTTGCTTATTGTTTTCATATGAACTTACTAAGCATAAAGCTTACCCTCTTCCTTTTCCATGTTATCTAGTGTTGACAAGTTAGCTCGGGTTAGAGTTCCTCGGAGATATTATCACACTGTCAAGCTATCGCCATTGGTGTAAGTGATTTTAAGTACTATGACTCTATGGCATGTATAGGAGCTTAAATGCTTAAGTGTGTGACATTTGTTTTAGCCAAATGTATTGGCTTCTATTAGCTATTGAGGTTTTAAATCTATTTATATATGCACGCATGTGCTAGGGTTTTATGTGATGAGTTTATAATGATTATGGCATGAATGTGAATAAAATCTATGATATTTATTGCATTAGAAATTGACATGATCATAACATGTTTATGGATGTTTAAGTGTCCATGTATGCCTCGTTGTGTGCTATTGTATAAGTATGTGTGCGTATGATGTGAGGGTGATAAAAAGGGCATGGTAAATAGCCCGACATTGTCCACACGGCTGAGCACATAGGTGTGTGCCTTGGCCGTGTGATTTTGACAGGATGCGCCACGAGATGTAGCCACGGGCATGTTTAGGCTGTGTGATGAAACACGGGTCATAGACACAGGTGTGTACTAAAGTCGTGCTAAAATCTCAGTAGCTCGAATTATAGACTTGATTCAACATGGGCTGTGGACATGGCCGTGTTAGTAGCTTACACGGGCGTGTAGAGCCTTAAAGCATGAATTTTCCAATGTTTTTTGAAGTTCTCGGTTTGATTCTGAACCACCCCAAATGTATGTTTTGGGCTTCATAAGCCCGTCTAAGGGACAGTGTGCATGTGAAATGAAAAGTTTTAAATTTGAACAAAATTTCATGGCCGATTTAGTATGAAAGTATTGGCTTAAATCCGGTAACACCTTGAACCCTATCTCGGCATCGAATACCAGTGAAGGGTGTTACATTTAGTGGTATCAGAGCTATGATTTAGTCAGTTCTTAGACTAACATAGCGTAAATGAGTGTAGCTATACATGCCATAGTACTACCTGTGATAGTGTGATATCTTTTGGTGCTAACGAAACTATTTGCTAAGATAGGAAATACTACCAACCGAGCAAACTTTGTTAATGATAGAAGTATTATTAAGATGATTAAAACGTGCTTGTGATATGTTGAAATTTCGAAAGGAATGAAAATAAACTCATGATTTTTACATGAATTAATACTCAATATGTGATAGTCATAAGTTAAAGAAGGTGGAAATGTGGAATGAAAGGTAAGTTGTGTGCAATAATTTGACTTTTATGCTTTATAAAATTTAGAATGATAATTCTTTCATGAAATTGTGTGTAAGTAAAGAAAGGATATGAAGGGTACCGTGATTATGCTATGAGCAATGTAGGTCTCGTATAAGACCATGTCTAGACATGGCATCGGCACTAAATCGAGATCCCATGTAAGGCCATGTCTGGGACATGGCATTGGCATCAAGACGTGATCCCCTATAAGACCATGTCTGGGACATGGCATGGGCATCCGAGATGAGGTCCCGTAAAGACCATGTCTGGGACATGGCATCGGCACCATGATGAGATAGTGATCCCCTATAAGACCATGTCTGGGACATGGCGTGGCTATCCATTATGAGATCCCGTATAAAACCATGTCTGGGACATGGCACCGGCATCGAAGTATGATCTTGTGTAAGACCATGTTTGGAACATGGCATCGACATTAACATGAGAGACAGTGTAAGACCATGTCTGGGACATGGCATCAGCATCAGAGATTGATCCCATGTAAGACCATGTCTGGGACATGGCTTTGGCATCACTTCACGAGGCTTGAATCACGGGTATCCTTCAGTATCTAAAAAAGAAGTTATAGAAAATAAAGTGACCAAGCTGATAGATCACTATAACTGATGCATAAAATTCTTAATATAGATAGAATCAATTAGATATGAGTGCACGAGGTATCCGTGGATGGGGTACTAGAGGCCAAGGTAACATACCGAATTTGGACACGAGTGAGACGCTAGTGTCACCTATTACTGAGACTTGGTCTCAAGGTCACATGGCTGTGGATGACGCACTGTCCCAAGCTATGCTCAGGATTTTGGAGAGGGTCGTTGGGCCTAATACTAGATCTGGGGTAGAGGGTCGATTGCAGAACGTCTTCGGTCCAATGGAGCTGAGCTTTTTAGGAGTGTCACTAGAGTCGCCCCTAATGTGGCCGAGTACTGGATTGAGGCCACAGAGAGGATCATGGATGATCTAGATTGCACCCTTGAGCAAAAATTAAAGGGTGTTGTCTCACTGCTTCGGGATGAGGCTTATCAGTGATGGCTTACTATTAGGGAGGGCACTAAGCCCGAACGTCTGACTTGGGAGTTCTTTAAGACTACCTTCCAGGGAAAATATGTGGGAGCCAGTTATGTGGACGCCTGTAGGAATGAGTTTCTGAATCTGACATAGTGAGATCGATTAGTGGCTGAGTATGAGGCTGAGTTTCTGACACTGAGCCGCTATACGCGATGTATAGTGGCATTTGAGTAGGAGCAATGTGTCCACTTTGATGATGGCCTCAGAGATAACCTATGGGTTCTGATAGCTCTGTAGAGGAAGCGAGATTTTTTTACACTGGTTGAGAAGGCGAAGATCGTCGAGGAGGTTAAGCGCGCTAAGTGCCAAAACCATGATAGAGAGAGAGGTTAGAACAATAGGGATTCAGAGACCTCGAGTTTTGTACAGAGGCCTAAGAAAAAGGCTAGAGTTGATGGGCCGGTTAGAGCTAGGCCCCCTGTTGCTCCTGCTAGGATGTTTCCTAGTATAGATTGTGGTAGACACTATTAGGGCGAGTGTTGGAGGAGGACTGGGGCGCGTTAGATGTGTGGGTCTTTGGATCATCGTATTAGAGAGTGTTCACTGAGGGCCAATCAAATACAAGCTCAGGGTATTGGTATTGTACAGTCGTAGAGGGTAGCACAATAGCCACCGAGAGGCCATGGTCAGGCTAGGGGTGTTAATGGTATGGGCCGTGGGCAGAGAGCACCGGGCAGAGGAGCTGGACAGACTGAGGTGAGCCAACTGACTCTAGTATATGTTGCACATTACTAAGAGGATGGAGACACTCTGATATCACGTGATATGTAGTAATAAAATTTATAAAAACTGATCACACCAAAAACTAACTAATATCATGATTTTTTAAGGTAAGCGCACCTATCGAATAGTAGTATAGTTTAGCGGCAAGACCGAGTTATCGTACATAAGGGAACTAAAAGTACTAGTACTCACTTCCTTTCTATTATCTAACCTAAAAATAAAAGGGGTTTATGAAACTAATTCTAAAACTAAGCTAAGAATGTACAAAAGGTAAATTGGGGAAAAACTCTTGGGAAAGCTAATTATATGGGTAATACTCAAAGGAGAATCCACCTAGACTTCACTTGTTATTAACTTCTTGAACTAGATGATTTCTTCACTTGACTTGATCCATAGAGATCCCTAACCTATGTTAATACCTCCGTTGAGGATAAGAACAACTAATCCTAGGTTGTCTAACTAAGGTTTCTTTCTAGTTAACACCCCTAGTCTTGCATTAACTCAATCTATGGATCCCCCTATTAGGTTTGACCCTAATCCGGCAGATTTATGTCACCCTATGTCTAGGGTTGCATGCAACTCCGCTTAATTATGGTAGATCTACTCTTAAAATTTGGACTTTTGCTCCTCTGTCTAAGCACATCAGCTTCTTAACTTAATACCTAGGATTATTAAACCAAGAATTAAGAACACATAATTAAGAACAATTCAAGTATTTATCATATAATTCAAGAATGAATAATAACAAGATCTGTCCTCGGTTTCATCCCTCTCAAGTATTTGAGGGGTTTAGTTCATAATTAATAAAGAAGACATCTCAGAAGAAATAAGATTACAAAACATAAAGAACCCAGAAACCCCTGAATGAATTTAGGGATATCCTCTATCTTGATGTAGAATTCTAGCTTCTGGGATGAATCAATCGGTTTCCCTTAGAGTAATTCCTTGCCTTCACTCCTTGTGTTGGCAGAAATATGGCGCTCCTTTTTGGGAGAAAAGAGTACTTCCTTAGAGTTGCCTCCTAAGGTCTTTACATAGAGCTTTGGGATGCCTTTCTTAGCCTCTAAGTATCCAAATCCAAGTGAAATTGCACTTCCTCAAGACAGGGACACGCCTGTGTGCCACGCCCGTGTGGTTTAGATAAGAGGCCGTGTGTGGGCCTGTTGATGGTGGCACGGCCGTGTGGCTTGGCCGTGCTTATCGGGGCTGGGCCGTGTTGGACCTTATGTGGCACGGCCGTGTGCCACGGCCGTGTGGTGACTCCTTGGGCCGTGTTGTTTTCACATTTTGGCCCATTTTCTTCGTTTTTGGCCCGTTTTTCATTCTTTTCTCTTCCTTATGATCTCCTAAGTATACAACATGAAATAGAATGGTTAAGAGCACCAATTCTCACAAAATTAATAATAATTCATCCAAAATATAGGCTAAACATGAGGTAAAAATATGTATAATTTATCGTTTATCACACTCTGAACATCATCACGGGTACGTTTCTTATTTATGAAGTACCTTATATTGCTTTGATAGATATAGGGTCGACTCACTCATACATAATTAGCAATATATCTGAAAACACTACTAGTGAGGTTACTGTAGTAAGTCTATTGGGGCAGTCTATTCGGGTTAATAAACTATTTAGAGAGTCTCTTTAGAGGTTCAAGTGGCAATCTTTCTGGCTGATGATAAATCGTAAATTATACATATTTTTACCTCATGCTTAGCCTAAATTCTTGATAAATTATCATTGAATTTTTGGAAATTGGTGCTCCTAATCCTTTTATTTCATGTTTTATACTTAGGTGAGCATAAGGAAGAGAAAAGAGCAATGAATGGGCTAAAAACGGAAAAATACGGCCCAATTCAGTAATCAATACGGCCTAGAGGTTCGCCACACGGGTGTGTCACATGGCCGTGCCACTTTAACAAGTTCGAGCACGGCCTGGAAGTCGATCCACACGGGCGTGGCACACGGGCGTGTCCCTGTCGTGAGGAAGTTCAATTTCACTCGGAAAAGGTTGCTTAGAGGCTAAGAAAGCCATTCTAAACTTTATATAAAGACCATAGGAGGCAACTTCAAAGACACAATATATTTTTCCGCCAAGACGGAGAGTTAAAGGTGGGGAATTACACGAAGGGAAGCTGATTGATCCGTTTTAGAAGCCAGGATCTACATCAAGACAAATGATCTCCCTTCAATCCTTTCAGGAGTTTTTGGTTTTCTTATGTTTTGTTATTTTATTTCTTCTGAGATGTTTTCTTTTATAATTATGAACTAAAACCCCAAATATCTAAGGGGGATGAAACCTAAGACAAATCTTGTTATTGTTATCTAAACTGTGTGATAAATATTTGATTTGTTCTTAATTGTGTTTTTAACTCTTAAATTGATATTTCTAGGATATTGATTTAGGTCAAATGTGCTTATGTAGAGGAGCAAAAGTCCCTGCATAAGAGTAGATCCAACACAATTAAGCAGAGTTGATCACAATCCTAGACATAGGACGACGAAAATCTACCGGATTAGAGTCAAATCTATTATGGGGAGCCATAGATCGAGTTAATGCAGGACTAGGGGTTTTAACTAGAAAGAGATTTCAGTTAATCAACCTAGGATTAGTTGTTCTTATCCTCGACGGAGGTATTAACATAATTTAGGGATCTCTACGGATCAAATCAAATGAAGAAATCATCTAGTTCAAAGTTAGATAACAAGTGAAGTCTAGGTGGATTCTTCCTGAGGTATTTCCTTAATCAATCAGTTTTCCCAAAAGCAATCGCTATCTTTACTCTTTGTCACCTTTTCAGTTGAGTTTAGTTTAGTTAATTTAGAAACAAAACCTTCCTTTATTTTTAGGCTAGATAATAGGAAGAAAGTCATTACTAGTACTCATAGTTCCTTGGATTCGATATTCCGGTCTTGCCACTGACTATATTACTATTTGATAGGTGCACTTGCCTTTTATTGTGATATTAGTTAGTTTCCAGGTACGATCAGATTTTATTACTTTATCCCAGTCACGAGAGATCAGTTGATCTGATGGAGCTTCTATTTGGGGATTCGACCTAATTCTGGGGATGGACTTGTTGGTCAAGTATAGTATCAGCTTGGACTGTGCGACTAAGAGAGTCATACTAAGAACTGAGGAGAATAATAAGGTAGTCATGATTGGAGAACGCCAGAATTTTTTGTCTAATGTAATATCTACATTGGTGGTGAAAAGTTGGTTCGCAAGGGATGTAAGTCCTTTTTAACCTATGTAAGTGTTTTTGATTCTGAGGACTCTACTGTTAAGGATATCAGAACGGTAAAAGATTTTTTGAACGTCTTTTCTAAGGAGCTAATAGGTTTACCTCCGAATCATGAATTGGAGTTTGGGATTGAGCTCTTTCTTAGCATAGCTCTGGTGTCCATCGCCTCCTATCGAATGGCACCGAAGAAACTTATAGAGCTTAAGGCTCAAATTCAGGAATTATTGGATCGTGGGTTCATTTGCCCTAGTGTGTCTCTGTGGGGAGCATCGGTTCTGTTTGTAAAGAAGAAGGTTGGATCCATATAGATGTGTATCGACTATCAGTAACTAAACAAGTTAACCATTAAGAATAAGTATCCACTACCGAGGATAGATGACCTGTTTGACCAGTTCTAAAGAGCTTCGATATTCTCTAAGATTGACTTTCGATCTGGGTATCATCAGTTGAGGGTCAAGGATATTGATGAGCATAAGACGACGTTTAGGACTTGTTATGGTCACTACGAGTTCTTAGTGATGCCATTTGGACTGACTAATGCACCGGTAGCTTTTATGGACTTGATGAATCGAGTATTTCAGCCTTATTTGGATTTGTTTGTGGTGGTGTTCATTGACGACATACTGGTTTATTCATGGACTGAGGATGAGCATGATGAGCACCTTAGAGTTGTTCTTCAGACTTTGAGGGAGAACAACTTTATGCTAAGTTTAGCAAGTGTGAGTTTTGGTTACGTGAGGTAACATTTCTAGGACATGTGGTTTCTGCTGAGGGGATCCGAGTTGATCCTCAAAAGATTGACGCTGTGTTGGAGTGGAAGCATCCTAGGAACGTGTCTGAGATCCATAGTTTTCTAGGATTGGTAGGTTATTATCGGGGATTTGTGAAGGGCTTCTCACTGATTGCAGCACCCTTGACTAAGTTGCTACATAAGGGTGTACCGTTTAACTAGACTGATGCGTAGCAAGAGAGCTTTGAGAAGCTTAAGACTGTACTATTGAGGCTCCTATTTTGATACAGCCAAAATCTGGAAAGGAGTTCATAGTATATAGTGATGCGTCACATGTCGGTTTGGGATGTACGTTGATGCAGGATGGTAAGGTGGTAGTATATGCATCTCATCAGGTTAAGACGCATGAGGCAGACTATCCGACACATGATTTGGAGTTGGCCGCCGTGGTATTTACTCTAAAAATCTGGAGGCATTATCTGTATGGTGAGAAGTGTACCATCTACACTGATCACAAGAGCCTCAAGTATCTCCTTACTCAGAAGGAGCTGAATCTTAGGCAGCATAGATGGATTGAGCTACTTAAAGATTATGACTGCACCATTGAATACCATCCTAGCAAGGCCAATATGGTGGCCGATGCACTGAGCCGTAGAGCTATGACGGATTTGAGGGTGATGTTTGCTCGCCTAAGCTTATTTGGTAATGGTAGCTTATTAGCCGAGCTTCAGGTTAAACCGACATGGATTGAGTAGATTACGGGTAAGCAGTTGGAGGATGAGTCTTTGGGCCCTCGGTTCCAACAGATTGAGAGTGGTGGTACTACAGATTTTGGGTTGAACTCTGAGGGTGTATTGTGTTTCCGTGGATGGATATACGTGCCGAATAACCCTGATTTGAGACAGTCCATACTGGGAGAATTGCATAATAGCCCTTATGTTATGCATCCTGGCAGAAATAAGATGTACCGAGACCTCTGTGAGTTATATTGGTGGCCAGGACTGAAAAGGGAGGTTATTGATTTTGTGGTTAGATGTTTGACGTGCCAGCAAGTTAAGGCTGAGCATTAGTTCGTATTGAACTCTTATAAACTTGTAACAGAACTTAACCCATAACAAGACTATGTTTGTTGAGCCATTTATAATATCATTGGATACGTGGCTAGTACACACGAGGTGTACTGAACTGTAATCTGTCAATTCACATATATGTATGCTCATTCGAGCTATGAATCGGTATGCTTTCACGAGCTGTGAATCGATAAGCTCACATGAGTTAAAAATCAGTAAGCTCTTACGAGCTGAGAACTGGTAAGCTCTCACGAGCTGCAAATCGGTAAGCTCATACGAGCTGTGGTGTGTCTGCAACACATGCAGGACCTCAACCAAATCGATAACCCTAATGACATGTCATTTGTATCCTACAAATTCCTAAGGTTCAAAATGGACTCGATTATTGTCGGATATGCGATCGGTATTTATACATGACAATTATACAAATCACATACATATAATTCAATTTAAAACATATAAATTTACAATTTAATTACACGAACCTACCTTGACGAGTGCATGTAGATACGGAGATGACTAATCCGATATTTTCTCTTTACCTTGATCTTACTCTGTATGAGGCCTGACAAGATTTATACGAATGAATTTAAATCATTTCAAAATAATTCTCATTCAATTTAATCCAACATAGAAATTTTGGCACAATTACCATTTTTCCCTATACTTTTAATTTATTTGTAATTTAGTCCCTAAGCTCAAAAATAAGTTTCATGCAATTTAATCCTTACCTAAGACTAGCCGATTTTTATACATATTAATAGTAGCCTACATAATTTACAATTTCACAAATTTTACCATAAATTTATCACCTTTTTCAATTTAGCCACTAATTGATGATTTCACCAAAATTCTCTTTACAATAGTTGTTTATCTAACAATAACCATTCATTTTCTATCATCATCAAAAATCAAGTATGTTCATCAATAGCAAAACCCTAACACTTCAATAGTTTTGTAAATTGATCCTCGGGCTAACTAGATTAAGCTACAACGATCTCAGAAACATAGAAATCATAAAAAATGGCACAAAAATACATACCTACTCAAGCAAAATAAGCTTGCCTAAATTTCAAGCTTCCGTGGCTAGGTTTTTTTTTTTTTTTAATTTGGTGGAAGATGATGATAATGGATGATAATAGTTTTTTTTTTTTTAATTTATTATAACTTTAATCAATAATTTCCAAATTTAACCTTAATATTTCATTCAATTTCCAATAATGACTACTCATGCTTATCCACTAACAACCTTAATGGCTAATTACTATATAAGAACCTCCAATTTAAAATTTTATAGCTATTTAATACCTTTAGCTATTAGAAATCAACTTTTACACTTTACGCAATTTAGTCCCTTTTATCAAATTAAGTATGTAAACGGTAAAATTTCTTAATGAAATTTTTATATGGTATTTCTATCATATAGTAGAACATAAAATAATAATAAAATAAATTTTTGACTTTAGATTTGTGGTCTCGAAACCACTATTTCGATTTCACTGAAAAGGGCTGTTACAATATTATATCAGATTTGTCATGAAGTCACGTGCATGGTTCTAAAATAGAATCAATAACAATCAGTCTAACATGTTCAAATATCACATTTTCTTCATCAATAGAGTAACGTAGAGGTATACCAACAAACTTAACAGAATATGAATCGTACCTGATAATTCGCACACATAGACAATAGCATATTACGTTCTGACAGATCCTACTCACTTAGGTTCAAGCATAACAGATACACGCATAGATTACAAGTTGTTCATCATCAGTCTAACACATTCAGATATCGCATATATCATTCATATATCAGTCTTAGAGCATCAGATAGTCCTTTTACGATCAAATTCATGTCATAAATACATTGTGGAGGTCAGTGCTTGTGTTGGGCAACACTCACGGCCCCAAAAATAATATTCGGATCCTATTCAAATGCCACACGGTCTGGACACACACTCATGTCCTTGCTCGTGTGGCTCACACGACCTGGGCATACGCCCATGTCATTTGCCCATGTGGTTTTAAATCATAAACAGTGAGTTACACGGCTAAGACGTATGCCTATGTCCTTGCCCATGTGGCTCAGACAGCTTGGGCACATACCCATGTCCTTACCCGTGTTGCTCACACGGCCTGAATACACACCCATGTCCTTGGCTGTGTGGTTCTAAAGCATAAATAATGAGTTACACGGCATGGGCACATGTCCATGCCCTTACCCGTATGGCTCACACGGGCTGGGCACACACCTATATCTTTGGTCGTATGGCGTCGATAGTCCTGTTTTTCAATGATTGAAAACGTAGAAAAAGAGGGGTTTCGGCACCCACCTGATACGGACTCGATGTAGGAGCAACAAGGATAAATTCCCATCCCAGCCAGCAAATTAACTAAAAGAAGAAGTCAGACCCCATGCAGAATCGGTGTAACGTAACATAACAAAAAGAACGATCACTTGAAAATAAGGAACCATGATGTAGAAACTGATGAATGCAAAAAAAATGATAGAAATCGTTGTAGAATAAGAAAGAATAAAAAGAAAGTAATAGTGCTGGAGGTTTCTAGAAGGTTTTAGATAACCAACTAAAACTAACTACCTTTTAACAAATTTCAAAAATAAAACATTCCCTATTATTTCCACCGGGATTCAAACATAAGACCAAGGATTATGCAAAAGCTTAATCATTGAACAACTAGGCTCATTGTTAACATCAACTGACTGAATTTAACTTTTAAACCAAAAATTCAAAGGTAAAGGTTTAAGCAAAATGTCAATATTTCCAACAACAAGATTTGAACCCAGAACTTCGCACACATACCTAAAACACTTGACCACTGAACCAAACCAATTTACTTGTCAAGAATTTCCAAAGTCTAAACTAAAATCAAGGGATGACCTCTTTTGGTTCCAAAACGTGATTTCTTCTAAGCTAGTTTTTAGGATGTTATAGTTTCCAATGATTTTGCACAACCATAGAAAGAACCAAATGGATCGTTGTAGGTTTAACAACTGGGTTGAATGTAGAATGATAGTCTACTCCTACAATTTGAGTAAAACCTTTTGCAACAAGTCTCACTTTATAGCTATCAATAGAGTGTTCACATTTTTGTTTAACCATAACCAATAACTGGAGTAGTTGGATTAGGTGGAACCAATTCACAAGTTCTATTTCATTTTAATGAATCAAACTTTGCTTGTGTTGTTGCTTTCCAAAGATGATATTTTGAACCATGTTTATAAGCCATGGGAGGGATGGAGGTGGTAACATTCGCATTGTAGTCAATAGGCTTTTTGGGTTTGAATATGTTGTTTTAGGATCTAGTATTAGAACTATTGTAACTAGATTTAGTTATACAATTCAAAGATCAGTTATTCGGTTGTAAGCTTCAGCTTTTCTCATGTTAAGGTGTATATATATCCTTCTTCTACTCAATGAAATTCAAGCTAGAATCATTTCTTTCATTCATGAGTAATTGTTGGTAGTAGTTATTACCTTGTGTGAGATATTTTTTCATCTAGTAACTGTGGGATGGAAAGGGCATGTTTGATGGGCTGGGTTTGCTGGATGTCTGGGTTTTGGGATGATGAAGGAAGGTAAGGAGTAGTAGATTGAGGCATAATGGATGGTGAAAGAGGTGAAGGAGGTGGTGGAGGTGAAAGAAGGTTGATTTGAGACGATGTGGTCTTCAAGTTTTAAATAGATGGTGGTCAAATTTTATAGGTATAAGTAATAAGGGAAGGTGTGGAGATGGAGGAGTAGAAAAGGGAAAAATAAAATTCGACATACTTGATTTTGGTAGTTCCAATGGAGGTGCAATAATGTTGGTGTAATATGAACAAAATGCACGACAATGTTGGCGTAATATGAGAAGAATGCAAAATTGCAATTTTGATAGGTGGTAACATATTCAATCAAAATTCTAGGAAGCAGTTCAAATTTGGAAATATCTTAAGAGATATTTGAGGAAGTAACATTGAATAAGGATTTTTTATTAGACTCGAAAATATTTTGGATGAATAAAGGATAAATCCAATCAATTTTTGAAAATTTCTTTTTTATGTTGGAAAAAAATTTTCTTCAATAAAATTAACATTTCTCATGTGGCAAATTTGTTATTATGGTTGAAATTTTTTTAAAAATTGATTGGAACAGTGTGTACAATCAAGTATATTTGGTATAGTGATTCACAAAAATGTCATATTAACCCAAATAATTAATTACTAAGGGCTGAAATGATTAAAATGATAGTATTTAGTGGCAAATTTGTTATTATGGCTTTCCATTCTAACCAACGGAGACAAATTCAATGGACGAAACCAGATGATGGTGGAATGATATGTAAGCTTAATTTATTTCAAAAACAACCATTGCTGATTTTAACGAGGAACTGCAAGGCATCATCCCATCTACACCCATATATATATTTCCATATGTAAGCTTGTACACAAAACTTCAAGAATTTTAAAGAAAAATTTAGTACAACTGAGGAGGCCTGGTGAGGCAGTGAATTCCAAATAAAACTTGCATCAGCATCACCACGGTTTCAAGTCCCCAACTGGTCCTGCTGTCCAGTTCAAAATCTTTTCACCAGGCTTCAAGTATATACTCTTCTGATGTGGCAATTTACGAGCTAGCCCATTCAATATTTGATGGAAAGCATCTCCTGGCAGTGCAGGTTGCGGGAACAACATGGCTCGTTTCATCGAAGGATTAGCCAGAAGCCTCTGTTTCCTTAATATTACTTCCGGTGGTATAGATGTGAGAATCGTATCTAACTTAGGAACATCTTCTTCTGCAACAAACACTCCGATTTCCTCCCATGGAATAGCATCAGCAAAGGGTAACACTATATCATCAGCAATGATGACAGGAATGCACCCAAATACCACAGCTTCCACTAGCCTCGGACTCCAGGGTGCCCACCCTAGTGGGCACAAGCAGAATATAGCTCGTTGCATGTCCTCGTAGTAAGTAGTTGGATGTTCAGTGGAGATGTCGAAAAGTAGATTGTTCTTGAAGTTCTCCCAAACAGCTGCCCTTGCACCTCTGCCATTCGCCATAGGAGTCAGTGAGGGTCAACAACCAACCTAACAGACTCAATAAAGCAAGCAACTTGATGCAAGGGATGAAGCCAAAATAAAGCACGAGGACATGGCATCAAATCTAGATATAGAATAAAAAAGTCTTATGTCTACTTCATGTAGTCATTTGAGTAAACAATCAACCTGAACTATACTCTTGAGCACGAAAGAAACATACCTTGCGTAGTAGCCACCTTCAGGGTCATTATTCACATCATAAAACAATCCACGAAAGTAGACAAAAATAGACCGTGGAGTATCTAGTGGAATCTGGCGGGCCTGCATCTTTTGAGGGGGAGCATAAGGAGGAATTGTGATTGAACCCTCGTTCAAGCACACATGGTTCCGTTGTCCAAATGTCTGAACCAAGGTAGCACGCTGCAGGATGGGAAGGATCCCCCTCTCAATTGCTTTCTCTTCCTGGAGAAGATTCAGAAAACTGAAATAATTACGGATAATCAACTATAAACAAAAAGTACCAAAAATTAACATAGAGCAATCATCAGTTCATTACTTCAGTGAGTACCAATCATCACATGTTTTAGCTTCTTTTCTTATAAAACAATATTAAACCACCTGATCTAGGAGTCAAAGTTCACATCCCAACATACATGTCGCCACATATAGCTTGCTGATAAACCATGCACGGTTACGTAAATTGCCCACCTCAACAATACTTGTAAATAAGGCAACAAAGAAGTAGAGAACCGGCTACCTGATAATGAAAGCATGCTCCAAAATCATGGGGTACAACAAAGAAATGATCAGCACCCTCTGTTCTATTCCAGTAAGGCCAGCTTGAGGAAATAAGCTGTATAGCACTTCTCACCATCCGTGGAGACTTGAAGGGCAATGGCAAGCCAGTAGGTGTAAGATCACAAGTGGCATAGATAGGGGTATAAAACCAATCAGCTTCCTCTGGATTGAGGGTTCGAACAGGACTGGATAAAAGGAACCTGTGCATGTAGATCTCAGCAGCAAACATGTGTGAAAGACATCTGGGGTCTTTCTGAAGGATTTTCTTGTTGTATTTGCTCGGAAGCTCGTATACGTAAACTTTTAACCTCCCTACTGGATCATCTTCCAACACATCACCAGCACTTCCTACATTATTCAAAACCAACAACTTTAAGTGATTTAAATCCAACCAAATTTGAACAACATAAAAAAAAAAAAAAAAAGAGATACCAGAAATTCTCTCAGTGCGAGGGTTGCGCTTAGTGGCAATGCTACAAACAAAGCCAAAAGCAATGAAAAGAAAACCCCAGAACCATTTCCTCATTCCGGCAGAATCTGAAGCATCCGGAAGAAGGATGGACAAAGAAATGAAAAGGGGCCCTTTATGAGATTGAAAATAAAAACAGGCATATTTAAGAGAAATGTAAATGGCATACGTTTGCTCAAATATGGTGGGACGTCATTAGGAGTAGTAGTTGAGTGAGATTCCTTAAAGTTGAGGTTATATTGATTTTGGGGGTCTGAATAAGAAATGGAAATTTCCAGTTAGGGAATTGAAAGTGAAAACTGGGAGGCATTGCTTCAAGAAACAGGGAGGACATTTTCCTTTTAATATATATAAATGATGTTTGAACGGTTCTGTATAATATACATGTATGATGTTTGAAGTTTGAACTTAAAAAATGTAGGCGCCACTTACGTGGCCGGCTTAGTAGCAAACTTGGGGTTTAAGTTGATTAATATGACTCTTAATTATTCACTTGTATAATAAACAAAATTAAGTGAAAGCAGCGTTTGTTTTGCCGGTTCGCTGGCAGATCCGTGTCGCGTTTTCCAGAAATTATTGGGCCTCTTGTTGTTACTACTTCTCTCTAACTCTTTTTGGGCTAAATTTCGAGCCTATTCGGGAATCACAAATCAAATCCATGAGTCTTTTTTTTTTGGTGAAAAATCCATGAGTCATCTTAAATTTAAGAATAATCACCCATTTTGCTCACTTAAGTATTATTATTTATTTAGTTTTCTTTCAAAAAAAAGTATTATTATTTATTTAGTTATTTAAATTTTTAAAATTAAATATTTTAACTACTTTCTTCAGTTTCCATTAGATGGATGACAGATAATTAATGTGGTTTTTTATTGATTTACTAAAAAATTTAACCCTCTAATTTTTATAAATTCTATTAATTTAATCTTAAATCTTAAATCTTTAAAAAAATCAACCCTCAATTTTTATAATATTTTTTATTTTAATTTTAATTCTAAGAAAATTTGATATTTTAGCCATCAATATTACAAAAATTTTCAATTTAGTAATAAATCTGAAAGTTTAAACAAGAGAAAAAAATAGCTAAAAAAATTATTTTTGGATAAAATATTAAAATTTTGATTTAAAAAAATAAAAAGTATAAATAAATCATAAATCAAAAATACAAATACAAAAAGAGAGGAAATATATCAAATGGTTCAAAAAGAAATTAACACAAAATGAATTTATGATTATTAGAGAGAGATATGACACACCACACTTGATCCTATCATCGAATATGAATACGAGATATTAAATTCATTGTTGAAGCAACTAAGACTAATTTTATACTTGCATCTAGATATCAAACATGAGATCATTCATATCAAACCATTTCAAGTAATTCAATTCGTTGTTTAGACTTTTAAATCAAGTTAGAAGCATTTCAAAACAATTCCTAGGTGTCCAAAGGTGATTGAGACCGAGTACGTGTTGCAAAAATAGGTTAAGAACAAATAATTTTAGGTATAACAAAAGTTTAATTTTTTTTTAAAAATTGAGTAGTTGTATTATTTATAGCAATATACCTATTGATCGAAATAGTACATGTGTTTTGTACAAGGTGATTAAGTCAATCTCAGCTTTCAACTAAACAACATTCTTCGCTATCCCCAAATCATGAGTTGCTTTGAGTGAGGGTTTAAGCAACACGAACTAAATAACATAATAAAAACTTTTAATTAACTTTCAATAGGAAAGTTAATTTCTCTCTAAAATTAAAAAGTAGAATTTACTTTATGGTAGAATAACAACGTTATGTGATGTGTGTAAATTGTTTATCCAGTAGTTCCTATTTATACAGATAATACAAGAGTTCTATTTGAATAAGTCTAATTAAATAATAATAATTTAATAGAAAATACAGTTACTAAGGTTGTCACCCTTATATGGTATAAGGCCAAGTTGGGTCTTTTTGTATTGGGTCCAATTATATGTATTTCTAGACTTTAATCCAACACTTATAATTTATCCAACCCAATATTTATTTTCTATTACAATTATTTATTTGATTTAATTAATTTTATTTAAATTAATTTCTTAATTAAATTATTTTCTCAACCTAATTCTAATTCTGTTAAAGCCACTACAACTTTACTATTAGAATCTATTAGGAAATATATTTAATTATATTATTTAAGAAATTCTTCATGACTAATTAATTTAATTCCTATTTTAAACTTTAATTATTTAATTATAATCAATTAAAAAATAATTTTAAAACATTAAATTAATTCCTAAGTCATTTTTGTACTTAGCGAGAAAGCACACTCATTGCGGATAGTGATGCATATGATCTATTTCTCTTATTTCATTGTTTTTATTCATTCCATAGTTATTGGTTCTACATGCAATTCGTTTTTGGTTATCTCAATCTAGCAGAGGGATCAATTGAAGATAATTAGGGCTTAAATAATTTGTAATTAAGTTTTGGCTTATCGCCTATTAATTATAAAATTATTTAGTCATGAATATTTTCATTAAAGTATCATGATTGAGGTCTCTCTTATTATATACCATTATAAAAGCCACGCATTGAGTGCTTGTCTGATATCCTTGTTATAAGTGTGTTACCCTCCTAAGATATCATTAATCCCTTTGGGATAAATTTATTCTCCTAATATAATTCTATTTTATCTCACAGGAACCATTACATCTTCCTTAATGAAAAGTAAATTACTAACAAATAGTAATTAAATTATTTATCACTAAGACAAAGGACCTATGGTCATGTCACTTTCATCTATCATTTAATGCCAATGAGAGGATATCATTTACCATTTAATTGGGCTATGAATTCTACTATTGTGGAATGATGCTCCATATTGTAGAAATCATACACTCAATGTACCAACTTTTAGTTCATTATCTATTTGAATTTAGGTTTTTATTTACATCAAAGCATATAAGTCACATCATCCACTTAGGATTGAGTTATGACATAGAAACTTAGCTCTAATCAAAAGAACCAAAATTTGTAGCTCGAGTACCCAAACCATAGTTGGTACGACTAGCATTTTGTTTCGTGTCAATGTCAGTATTATCTCCATTGTCCTTAACATTAGAAGCATGTGACTCCTTATCCTCATAATCTTTGGCCTCTATCCAAGCCAAAGTTGGGCTATGAGATTCGACAACGGCTTCATTGTGAAGAACACATGAGTTTGTCTTATCAACCTTTCTATCTAAATACTCCAAGTTTCTCTAATTTATTGTGATTAGATTTCACAAAAGCTTTGAGTTCCATCATCTCTCTTGTGAACTTATCCATCATACCAACAAGATTTTCAAGGGTAATGACCAGTTTACCACTTGCGTCCTCTTGACTATGTGTAACACCCCTAACCCATATCCATCGCCGGAATAGGTTACGAGGCATTACGAGACCAATCTCAACATTTGAACAATACACATAAATATGAACGAGTCTCTTAAATCAATCAAATTTAAAACATATGACTAACATAATCTCTTTACAAATCATTTCATATCATATAACGGACATAAACGTAGTCATATAATTCAAAAGCAAAAGTATCAAATATATCATTTTGACCATATCAATAATCGGCAATCATGCATTTTCAATCAATTTATCTAAACTTGACCAAAATTTAATATGAGTTTCATTATACAGTCATGTACTTCTTAATCATTAAGATGCAAATAAAAAAACTAAAATTACTTAATGCGTATACCACCTCATTGTTTTAATATAGTACAAGTTACTATTCAAATGGTCAAAAATCCAAATACAATGGCACACATAAACATAATAGAATCATATGCTTTAATAAATGTCAACATTTATACATATAATCATATCATCAAGCATATATATGTTCACTATACTTTTATATCAATCCGACCAAGTACTAATCATTTTCATTTCTTGCTTCCTTTTATGCCGAACATATTGGTCATTACAAACCTTGTTATAAAAATAACTTAAACAAATTAACAAGTACCAAAATCCAAACATGCATATAACCTCTATTACCAATAAGCCGAATACTTATATCCATGTTTCATATATATCACAGATAAATAAAACATGTACCTTAACAAGCTCGTAAATAGATTTTTATAACATAGTTGAATTACCAATTAAACATTTCCAAAATCATATCATATAATAGTCCAACCTATCATTAAATAATCAAATATAAGCACCCATAATTTAAACTACATCACATGCATAAGATTTGAATTTAACAAAGTTCATATGTATAAAACATAGTTTGGCCAAAACACATTCAACATTTCTACTATCAAATCAATCATTTATACTAATGTACACATAACTCAAATAATTCATTAAAACATCACTTTAATCTTATACCTAATTCAATGCACATCAAAATCCCATTACAAGGATCTTTTCAAATGTATTCGCACCTAATGCACATGACCTTCTTTAAAATCAAATAATTATACTTATTTATCTAAAATTCATCAAGCATATTTAACACAAAATAACAAAAATCAAAGCCAACCAAACATATCACATTTATATACATCCACTACATTATATTCACTTCATGAAACATCATTTCTCAAAATGATCAAGCCATTTTTGCATGGCTTATATATATACATACCAAAATCAAACTTGTTCGTAAGATAGATTAACCTATACATGCCACAAGTTTCGAGTTTAGCATCAATAAGTACCGATAATCAAACGATAGTGTGAATGACTTCACCGACGATCCCCGAGCACGTAACGACCTCCAAAAAAATCTATAAAACAATTATAGAAACAAACACACAAGTAAGCTAATTTAGCTTAGTAAGCCTTAAGCAAGTTAAGCAATAAACTAAGTTTGCTAAGGTATCTTTAATCACATATAATTTAAACTTTCAATTCCATAAACAAATTAACTCATATATCCGAATTCACATATACATTTATAAACTTATGTTCATCACTCAAATATTAACATTTCATTCATATGTATCAATAAGACCGAATATATATATATCTCATTTTAACTCACATAATAAATCAACTTCACATAACTTTCTTTTCATCATCCATTAAGAAATCAATTCATCTTGCTAACAAATAGATGACCAACTATCACGTACCTGAATAGCTTAATTCATTTACTGAATTCGATTATCTCATTCGCACAAAGTCTCATAAGTTTAAACTCTTAATAGCTCACCGGCAATAAGCCTGCCAGGTATAAACCTGAATTCACACCGGCACAAAGCTTGCTAGGCATATAGCCCGAATTATATTCATCGGCAATAAGCCTGCTAGGCATTAAGCCTGATTTCTATTCACCGGCAATAAGCCTGCTAGGTGATAAACTATGAATTATACATATATCTATCCCACATTTAGCACATTTATGGATGAATTATCATTGAATTTGTGGAATTTGATGCTCCTAATCCTTTAATTTCATGTTTTATACTTAGGAGCCCATAGGAAAGTAAAAAGAACAAGAAACTGGCTGAAAACGGAGCAAATGGGCCAAAGCAAGGAAACAACACGGCCTGGAGTTCGTCACACAGGTGAACCACATGGCCGTGCCACATTAATAGGCTTGAACATGGCCTAAACTTGACTCACACGGGCGTGCCACACGGGCGTGTCCCTGTCGTGATGAAGTTTAATTTCACGCGGAAAAGGCTACTTAGGGGCTAAGAAAGACATTCCAAACTCTATATAAAGACCCTAGGAGGCAACTACAAGTGTGTATATTATCCTCGCCAAGACTCAGAGTAGAAGACAGGGAACTACTCGAAGGAAAGCCGATTGATCCATCTCAGAGGCAAGGATCAACATCAAGACTGAATATCTCCCTTCAATTCTTTCAAGGGTTTTGGGTTTTCTTTATGTTTTGTTGTTCTCTGTCTTCTAAGATGTTCCCTTTTATAATTATGAACTAAACCCCTAAATACCTGAGGGGGATGAAACCTAAGACGAATCTTGTTATGGTTATCTAAACTATATGATAAATATTTGATTTGTTCTTAATTGTGTTTTTAATTCTTGAATTGATATTTTCGGGATATTAATTTAAGTCGAATGTGCTTAGGCAGAGGAGCAAAAGTCCCTATTTAAGAGTAGATCCAACACAATTAAGCGGAGTTGATCGCAATCTTAGACATAGGACGACGAAAATCTGCTGGATTAGAGTCAAATCTAATATGGGGATCCATAGATCAAGTTAATGCAAGACTAGGGGTTTTAATTAGAAAGAGATTTCAATTAATCAACCTAGGATTAGTTGTTCTTATTCTCGATGAAGATATTAATATAATTTAGGGATCTCTACGGGTCAAGCCGAATGAAGAAATCGTCTAGTTAAGAGTTAGATAACAAGTGAAATCTAGGTGGATTCTTCCTTAGGTATTGTCTTTATCATTCAGTTTTCCCAAAGCAATTCCCCAATTTACTTTTTTTCGCATCCTTAGTTTAGTTTAGGGTTAATTAGTTTACACAAACCCCCTCTTTATTTTTAGGCTAGATAATAGGAAGAAAGTCATTCCTAGTACTTTTAGTTCCTTGGATTCGATATTCCAGTCTTGCCACTAACTATACTACTATTCGATAGGTGCGCTTGCCTTTTATCGTGATAACAGTTAGTTTCAAGGTACGATTAATTTTATTACTTCATCAGATCACGATCACTAGGCATATAGCCCGATCTAACTTCACCAGCATAATGCTTGCTAGGCTTGAAGCCCGAGTATCTATGTCACACAATCATTTCATTCATAACTATTTTATAATAACTTCAACGGTAACTCATTCTTTATCCAACATTTCAATATCATACCATAATTCAATTCAATTTAATATACAAATCTATAATATCATATTCAGCCAACAACACATTTATATATATATATATATATATGATAAACGATAAATTATACATGTTTTTACCTCATGCTTAGCCTAATTTCTGGATGAATTATCATTGAATTTGTGGAAATTAGTGCTCTTAATCCTTCTATTTCATTTTTGATGCCCAGGTGAGCTTAAGGAAGAGAAAATAGCAAGGAACGGGCCAAAAACGGGCATATTAGGCTCAATTTAATAAACAGCATGGCCCGGAGATTCACCACACGGTCGTGCCACACGGCGTGCCACCTTGAGCTCGAACACAGCCCAACCTCGACGAGCACGGCCAGACCACACGGCCGTGCCACCATCAATAGGCCCGACCACGGCCTGGGCCTCGATCCACACGGGCGTGGCACACGGGCGTGTCCCTGTCATGAGGAAGTTAAACTTCACTCGGAAAAAGCTACTTAAGGGCTAATAAAGACACTCTAAAGCTCTATATAAAGACCCTAGGGGGCAACTACTAAAGAAGACTTTCCTCTCCTGAAAAGAGTGTTTTTCTTCCCTTAAGAAGGTGCTTATTTCCTGTCAACACTGAGAGTAGAAGCAAGGAATTATTCCAAGGGAAGCCAATTGATCCATCTCAGAAGCTGAATTATCCCTCAAGACTGAAGATCTCCCTTCAAATTCCTACAGGGGTTTTTGGGTTCTTTATGTTTTGTTATTTTATTTCTTCTGAGATGTTTTCTTTTATAATTATGAACTAAATCCCCCAAATACTTGAGGGGGATGAAACCTAAGACAGATCTTGTTATTATTTTCTCTTGAATTATATGATAAATATTTGAATTGTTCTTAATTGTGTTTTTAACTCTTAATTTGATATTTTTGGGATATTGATTTAAGTTGAATGTGCTTATGTAAAGGAAAAAAAGTCCCTGCATAGGAGTAGATCCAACACAATTAAGCAGAGTTGATCGCAATCCTAGAGATAGGACGACGAAAATCTGACGGATTAGGGTCAAACCTAATAAGGGAATCCATTGATCAAGCTAATGCAACACTAGGGGTTTTAATTAGAAAAATATTTCAATTAATCAACCTAGGGTTAGTTGTTTTTAGTCTCGAGAGAGATATTAACATAAGTTAGGGATTTTTACAGATCAAGTCAAGTGAATAAATCGTCTAGTTCAAGAGTTGATAATAAGTGAAGTCTAAGTGGATTCTCCCTTGAGTACTGTCCAAATCAATCAGTTTTCCTAAGAGTTTTTCCCCAATTCACTTTTTGTGCATTCTTAGTTTAGTTTTAGAATTAGTTTAGTTTCATAAAAATCCCCCTTTTATTTCTGGGTTAAATAATAGAAAGAAAGTTAGTACTAGTACTTTTGGTTCTTTTGGGTACGATATCTCGGTCTTGCCAGTAAGCTATACTACTGTTCGATAGGTGCGTTTGCCTTAAAATCGTGATAATAGTTAGTTTCTGGTGTGATCATTATTATAAATTTTATTACTTCATATCACGCATATCAAGTTTTTGGCGCCGTTGCTGGGGAACTAAGATATTAAGAACACTCGATTTCTATTACTTTAGCCATTACTATTTTTATTTATTTTCAAACTTTATTTTTATTTACTTATTGTAATTTTCTTTGATTTTTCCCTTTCTAGGTATCTCTAGTTTATGACTAGAAGAAACCCAGTAGGACCACTGCTTTTTGACGAAGATTTAGAAGCTACAGTTCGTAGAACTCGTAGAGAAATCAGACGAACCCTACATTATCCAGATCAAGGACAAGAAGAAGAACCTAAACCTACGGAAGAGATGGAAGCAAATCAAGACAATTTACCACCTCCCACAATAGCCGCAGAACCAGTGAATCAAAATAATGCTCCTTGTACTATGTATGATTATGCTAAACCTAATTTGGCTGGTACTCATCTAGTATTATTAAACCAGCTATTGCTACAAACAATTTTAAATTAAAGCCTAACACTATTCAGATGATTCAGCAATTTGTACAGTTTGATGGTTTACAGGATGAGGATCCTAACTCAAGCTTAGCCAATTTCTTGGAATTTTGTGATACTTTTAAAATCAATGGCATTTCTGATGATGCCATTCATCTTAGGCTATTCCTGTTTTCTTTAAGGAATAAAGCTAAACAATGGTTAAATTCTCTACCACGAGGCTCAATCACTACATGGGAGCAGATGACCGAAAAATTTTTACTTAGGTATTTTTTTTCTAGTTAAAACAGCTAAATTAGAATGATATCTCTTCTTTTGTGTAGATGGATTTAGAGACACTTTATGATGCCTGAGAGAGATACAAAGATCTTTTGAGAAGGTGCCCTCACCATGGGTTGCCTTTGTGGTTACAAGTTCAAACCTTTCACAACGGTTTGAACCCTTCAACACGACAAATGATCAATACAGTCACTGGAGAAACAATCAATAATAAAACACCCAAAGCAACCTATGAATTTATAGAAAAGATGTCACTAAATAACTATCAGTGGCAAGTCATGAGGACAAAGCGACAAAAGCTGCAGGAGTTTTTAACATTGATGCCATCACCATGCTTTCTAATGAGGTAGAACTTTTAAGTAAAAAGATTGATAATTTTGTTGGTTCTACGTAGGCACACCCAGTGATGCAGTGTGACGCAATTTAGGGAAACATGTACAATCTAGATTACTCCTCCTATAGACACGGAATGGAAACTGAGCAAACCAACTATATGGGTAACAATTTTAGATCTGAAAATAATCCTTATAGTCATATTTACAATGCAGGTTGGCGGAACCACCCCAATTTTTCATGGGGAGGACAAGGAAATCAAAGACAACCACCTCCTCCGGGATTTCAACAGCCACCTCCACAATAAGAGAAAAAGCCGAACCTTGAAGAGATGTTCCCCAAATTTATGGCTGCATCAGAGTTCCGTTTTCAAAACACTAAAACAGCACTAAAGAACTAGCAAGCATCCATTCAAGGGCTCGAGAATCAAATTGGTTAACTTGCAAAGATGATATCTAATAGACCATAAGGTAGTTTGCTGAGTAATACTGAGCCAAATCCTAGAGAACATGTAAAAGCAATTACTTTAAGGGATGGGAAAATACTAGCTGAATTGGAAAAAAAGTTGTTCAAGAATCTAAAAAGGACAAGGTAGTGGAAGAGGAACCTAAGGAAAGCACCCCGTCAGCACTTAAAGAATATAAACCACCAATACCATATCCGACAAAGTTAAAGAAAGACTGCACAGATGCTCAATTCGGTAAATTTCTTGAACTTTTTAAACAGCTACATATTAACTTACCTTTGGTTGAAGCAATTTCACAGATGCCGAAGTACGCAAAGTTTTTAAAGGAACTTCTTACAAACAAAAGGAAGTTGGAAGAACTAGCCATAGTTCTCCAAAATAAACTGCCAACCAAACTGAAAGATCCAAGGAGTTTTACTATTCCTTGCTTAATTGGTAGTTTAATCATTAAAAAAGCCTTAGCTAATCTAGGTGCTAGTATTAACCTAATGCCCTACAAAATATTCAAGCAACTAGGTCTAGGGGAACCAAAACCCACTAGGATGAGTATTCAATTAGCTGATAGATCTGTTAAATATCCTAGGGGAATCATTGAAGATGTGTTAGTAAAAGTAGATAAATTCATATTCCCTGTTGATTTTGTTGTGCTTGACATGGATGAAGATATTGAGGTACCTTTAATTTTGAGACCCCCATTCTTAGCCATTGCTAGAGCTATTATCGACGTAGAGGATGGTAAATTAGTGCTTAGGGTTGGTGAAGAAGAAGTTGTCTTTAAAATTTATGATGCTATGCGATTTTCTAGAGAGCAAGATGATTCCTGTTATTTCATTGATTCTATTGATTATTTTGTTCAAGACAATTTATAGGAAATCACTCTTGAAGACACGTTGGAACTGTGCCTTGTTCAAGATAGGGAGGAAGATGAAGCCACCACTGAAGTAAAAGAAGTAATGAAAGAGTTGAACTCTCATGAACTTGTCACAAGGCATATAAGTTATGAGGGTATTAAGTTAAAAGACGAACTAAGACAAAAACACTCGGTTGATGAACCTCCTAAATTAGAGCTAAAATAATTTCCTGACCACTTAGAACATGCATTTTTAGGAGATGATTCCACATTACCAGTGATTATCGCATCAGATTTGAGTGCTGAAGAGAAAGAGGAATTACTTCAAGTATTAAGGGAACACAAAAAGGCTATAGCTTGGAAGATTTCTGATATTAAAGGAATTACCCCTTCTTTTTGCACCCACAAAATTTTAATAGAAGATGAATATAAGCCATCGGTGTAAACTCAGAGACGATTGAATCCCAACATGAAGGAAGTCGTAAAAGCCGAGGTAATTAAACTTTTTGATGTAGGCATTATTTATCCTATTTCTGACAGTTCTTGGGTCAGTCCTGCGCAGGTTGTCCCTAAAAAGGGAAGCATGACTGTGGTGTCTAATGAAAAAAAAGAGTCAATACCTATAAGAACAGTCACTGGATGGAGATTTTGCATTGATTATAGAAAGCTGAATGATGCAACTCGAAAAGACCATTTTCCCTTACCCTTTATAGATCAAATGTTGGAAAGATTGTCAGGACATATGTATTACTGTTTCTTGGATGGCTTCTTAGGGTACTTCCAAATCCCGATAGCTCCAGAAGATCAGGAAAAGACAACATTCACATGTCCATACGGTACGTTTGCTTATCGTAGAATGCCTTTTGGATTATGTAATGCCCCTGTTTCTTTTCAGCGATGCATGTTAGCCATCTTTAACGAACTCGTGAAAGACATCATGGAGGTATTTATGGATATTTTTTGATTTTCGGTAATTCTTTTCAACTCTGTCTTAATAAATTAAAATGTGTTCTGATAAGATGTGAAGAGACCAATCTAGTGCTCAATTGAGAAAAATGTCACTTTATGGTTCAAGAAGGTATTGTACTAGGACATAAAATTTCTAGTAAAGGGATAGAGGTAGATAAAGAAAAAATTGAAACCATTGAAAAATTACCTCCCCCTAATTCGGTTAAGACCATAAAAAGCTTTTTAGGACATGCTGGCTTTTATTAAAAATTTATTAAAAGATTTTTCTAAGATAGCTAAGCCTTTAACAAAATTACTAGAAAAAGATGTGCTTTTCAATTTTGACCAGGAATGTTTAGAGTCTTTTAAAATTCTCAAAGAAAAGTTAGTTAATGCTCCGATTATGATTTCACCTGATTGGAATCTACCTTTTGAACTAATGTGTGATGCAAGTGATTTTGCAGTAGGTGCAGTTTTGGGACAACGAAGAGACAAGCACTTCCAACCGATTTATAATGCTAGCAAAACTTTGACGGCCGCACAAGGAAACTATTCCACCACGGAAAAAGAATTGCTAGCTGTTATTTTTGCATTTGATAAATTCAGATCATATTTAATATTGTCGAAAGTCATCATTTACACTGATCATTCCGCTCTTTGTTATCTTTTAACTAAAACTGATGCAAAACCTCGATTAATAAGATGGATTTTATTGTTACAAGAATTTGACTTAGAAATAAAAGACAAGAAATGAGCTGAAAATTTGGCAGCAGATCACCTTTCAAGGTAGGAAAATCCACACCCCGAGGACCTTGATAAAACAAACGACTTGTTTCCTGAAGAACAACTCTTAGCCATAATAGAGGCTGCAGTTCCTTGGTTTGCTGATTTTGCAAATTATTTAGCAGCTAACATAACTGATATGCTCACGATATTAAGTAATAAAATTTATAAAAACTGATCACACCAAAACTAACTAATATCACGATCTTAAAGGCAACCGCACCTATCGAACAGTAGTATAGTTTAGTGGCAAGACCGAGTTATCGTACCCAAGGGAACCAAAAGTACTAATACTTACTTCCTTTCTATTATCTAGCCTAAAAATAAAAGAGAATTGATTGAAACTAATTCTAAAACTAACTAAAAGTGCACAAAAAGTAAATTGGGGAAAACTTTAGGGAAAAGCTGATTGATATGAGCAATACTTAAGGGAGAATCCACCTAGACTTCACTTGTTATTGGTTCTTGAGCTAGACGATTTATTCACTTAACTTGATCCGTAGAGATCCCTAATTTATGCTAAACCCTCCGTCGAGGCGAAAAAACTAGGCCTACATTGTTAACTAAATTTCCTTTATTAATTAACACCCTAGGTTGCATTAATTCAATCTATGGTTCCCCATATTAGGTTTGACCCTAATCCGGCAAATTTATGTCGCCCTATGTCTAGGGTTGCATGCAACTCCGCTTAATTATGGTAGACCTACTCTTATTACAGGGACTTTTGCTCCTCTGCTTTAAGCACATCCATTTCTTAAATTAATACCTAGGCTTATTAACACAAGAATTAAGCACACATAATTAAGAACAACTCAAGTATTTATCTTATAACTCAATAATAAATAATAACAAGATTCGTCTTAGTATTCATCCCCCTCAAGTGTTTGAGGGATTTAGTTCATAATAAAGAAAGAAAACATCTTAGAAGAATTAAGATAACAAAACATAAAGAACCCAAAAACCCCTGAAAGAATTTAGGGAGATCCTCTGTCTTGATGTAGAATTCTGGCTTTTGAGAAGAATCAATCGGCTTCCCCTTGAGTAATCCCTTACTTCCACTCCTTGTGTTGGCAGAAATATGGCGCTCTTTCTCGAGAGAAAAGAGTATATCTTTAGAGTTGCCTCCTGGGGTCTTTATATAGAGTTTAGAATGGCTTTCTTAGCCCCTAAGCATCCAAATCCGAGTGAAATTCCTCTTCTTCACGACTAGAACACGCCCGCGTGCCACGCCCGTGTGATTTTGACAAGAGGACGTGTTCTGGACTGTTTGGGTGGCACGGCCGTGTGGCCAGGCCGTACTTGTCGGGGGCTAGACCGTGTGGTCTTCGTGTGGCACGGCCGTGTGGTGAACCCTTGGGCCGTGTGGATTACACATTTTGGCCCATTTTCTCTGTTTTTGGTCCATTTTTCGTTCTTTTCTTTTCCCTATGCTTTCCTGAGTATAAGATATGAAAAAGAAAGATTAAGAGCACTGATTCTCACAAAATTAATGATAATCCATCCAAAATATAGGCTAAACATCAGGAAAAAATATGTATAATTTATCGTTTATCAAATACCCCACACTTAAGCCTTTGCTTGTCCTCAAGCAAAATCTCAAACCCTAATTAAGAATCATTCCTCTCAACTTATAATCTTTATCAATAATGTTTCAAACTAATCCACAAGTAATCATACAATGATAATTCAATCAGAAGAACATTAGAGACTCGATCACTTTAAGTTGAGAATTTTATCATTGAAAACATAAATTTTCTTCCTAGTGCCTAAGTAGTTATCTCTCCATCTTAATTAACAGAAGTTGACATCCTCGTTAAGTATTCACTCTATCCACTCGAAGTGTTTAAGGTTCCAAAAATTAAGCACTCTCTAGTCAACCTGAAAAGTTATTACCATAGGCTTGCTAGAAAATTATATCTCCACCACTGTAGATTGATATGATACATCGATCAAAAGGTATTTCAATGGTTGTAATGGGGCTTGGTTAGGGGTGTTGTCACAGGCTGCAAAAGAGGGTTAGAATCGAGATTGAATTCAAAAATCATTTAGCTAGAAAAATCTCTATCACTAGAACATATTTCTCGAGCTAATTCTTATGATAATAGCTATTCTACCTTGGTAGCCTTAAAATAGAAATATGCAAAAACTATTTGAACTATTAAAGATTACAACTAAATACATACTTTTTTTTTAAGAATAATTCACATACAATAAATTGGATAAAATTTACATTCTGGAAAAGAGAATAAAGCTAGATGAAAATTTCAACTCAAATCTCGACAAAAATAGGGGTCAAATAATTGAATGAAATTTAAAAAAATGGTTGAAGGGTTAATATTAGAGGTAAGTCAAAGAAAAGGTTGTTAGGCTCAATGGGGTTTACTAGGGGTTAATTTATGGATGTAGGCTTTTGTGGAGTAAGTGGGTTAAGTCCTAGGTGCCTTTATCATTTCAGTGTATCAAATCAATGATGTGGTCTTGACATGTATAATCAAAGCAAGTTCTAGAATAACAAATCAGCATTGACTCACTCAAAGCAATAATAAAAGTGAGAACGGAAGAATGTATGCTCAAAAGGCTCAAAATCTCACCAGAATTATGGCTTTTGATGTCAATCCTGTGAATTTCAAATCTCAAGATAACACTTAGAATTAGGGAAAAGAACTTATGCAAAAATTAGAATTCTCAAAAATTTCAACTTATCATGCTTGATTCCTTAATGTTTTTAAGTTTGAATATTCAAAGTACAATCACCTATTTCTTAATTCTCAACTTATCAATAGAAATTACAAATCAATCAGAATATATTCCTAATAGAGGATTAAAGATAATGTAATTAAGAACAAAGCATCAGATTTCACGGTTTTCATATATAATATAAAGATTTAAAGTAAGTTTCCCCCCACACCTACATTGCCCTCAATGTACAAAGATAACATTAGTAGCAATAGAAGCATAATATCATAAGATAGGGAGGGAATTGAAACTCCCTGTGCTTTGGATGGATTAGTGAGACGGAGATCGGAAGAGTTGGCAATTGTGGCAGGGTGTTCCCATTTTTGTAGAGATTTGAGCTGTAAGGCTCCTTTGAAACTGTGAAAGAATTTATTAGTCGTGGGGAATTTGGAGAAATGGAAATTACTTGTTAGGGTGAGGCCGTTAGGAAAAGAAATAAAATAAAATAAAGAAAACAAAATACTAAAAATAAATAATGTAAAAGGTAAAATGAGAAAATTTAAAAAGGAAAAGGAAAAGAAAGTTAAAAGAAAAGGTGAAAATAAAGATCAGTGTTTTAAAAGTTAGAATAAAGTAAAATAAAAATAAGATAAACAATAAAAAATAAAGTTAAGAGGACTAGAGAAATCTAATCCTCTGATGGATCGCGCGGCGGTGGGGTGATGCTCAGGTGCTGGCATATCTGCTCTAAGGTGGCGTCGATGTAATCGAGGCGCTGGAAGCATTGCTGCTCGAAGTGGGAGAAACACTCAGATAAGTCAGCATGCGCTGCTGCTGCCCAAGATGAGTGGCGAGGGGGTGGTGGCTCTATAGGTGCGTCCTCTGCTGGCTGTGGTAGTGGGACATCATCAGTAATGTCCTCTAGGTCCTCTCCCTCCTAGATGAGTCGGAACTGAAGGGGGGTCCCTCCTGGCCTCCGCTCAATCATCCTCATGTGTAACATTGTCGTGATGCCTTGGGAGACATTTGATCGATCAAAGTGTAAGAGGATGTCTGGGCTGCAGTGTCGAGGAGCCCGAAGTGACGAGCCAGACGCTGATGTAGGGCCCCTGGATAGAACGCCTCTGCGGTGCCTCTCCGTCTGGTGCTGCATGGCGTGTGCGATGAAGTATGCGAGGTCAATGACATGTCCGTTTGCCATGCACCACAGGAAGTAGGCGTCGTGAGTGTTAACGACGCTTGTGCTCTCTCATCGACCTGTAAGAGTGTGAGTAAGAAGAGCATGGATATACCTCAGAGAGGGGACGAGGGCGGTTGCCTTGCTGACGCTAGGGTTATATACTTGCCGTCCAGGGGCAATCTCGTGCCAGCAGTCAACGGGCCAGATGTGGATGTGACGAGAAAGGTTGGGGAAGTCCTCGTCCGCCATGAACTGCTTGGTGTACAGCCCAAGTGCTATGCCGAATTCTGGTATGCTGAGATGTCACACGAGGCCTCCCAACCGGAATTGGACCATCCCTGGATTGTCAAATCTAGTCATCACTGTCTGTAGGTGGAATGTGGAGCAGAACTCTAAAGTGAGTTCCAAGTAGGTGGGCTCGATAATTTGGAAGAACTGCTCCCATGGCTCGGTCATCAGTAAGGCCCGGACGTCATCCACCAAATAGATTTGCTCAAGGTTGCCTTAGTCTATGCAGTAGCCTGTGGATATAGGGCGGGCTCGGAGGAGTTGATAATGCTCCTCTTGCGAGGCTTGGGCGAATGTGATAAATGGGTGTCTAACCTCGGAGGTGGGCCTCGATGAAGAACTCCCTGGCCCTTTTTGTTTCTTAGAGGCGGAGACAGCAGCCTTTCTAGCACGTGATGATGACATCATATCTGAAATAAAATAATAAGCATTAGTCCTTATTGAAATTAAACTAAATAGATAATTAAAATATAGATTATAATGGTCCTAAGAAAACATAAACTAAGGATTAACCTGAATAGTAGAAATTAATCATGTTAAAACTTGTAACAAAACTAAGAAAATGGGTATGTATATATAGTAAATTTATGACAAAAATGGCATGCAAATATAAGTTTTAAGTGGCAATGAAAATGAATTCTAAGTGGCAAGTAAAAATGAAATTAAGTGGCATGCAATCCTAATGTGTTTTATCTAATTCTAGATTATGCATCCTAATTTTCCTAATTTCATGCTTGATTAAACATCTAGATAATAATAATAATAAAATATAAATAAAAAAATGAGAGAATAGAACCAAATTTGATGTTGCACGGTCGTGGGTCGGGTATGCATGGGCATGGGTCGACTGATTTCGAAGGTGGTGGTGTTTCTGGGGTGTGTGGTGGCACTTATGGTGGTTGGGGAGAGAGATTTGAGGGTTTTGAGTGTGGAAGGAAATGAATAGTGGCCCCTATTTATAGTTTTTGGGTCACACGGGCATGTCACACTCCCATGTGAGTCGTGTTTTGCCCGTGTCTTAAAAATCGGGGGGTTTTGGCGCACCTGGTTCGAAGTACACGCCCGTGGGGATGTTTTACATGGCCGTGGGAGATTAGTTCTTCGTCATTCACACGGTCGTGTGATGGTATACACGGCCATGTACGATCATGTTCGTGTGTCACACGGTCGTGTGATATGTTCCACGGTCGTGTGAAATTTGACAGTGTCTTCCACGGGCTGAGGACACAGGCGTGGGGGTTTGTGTAAGCCTGTGTTGATCCTGCAGGGTTGCCACAGCAATGTCGCACGACCGTGGGGTGTTGTTGGTGGCCCGTGTTGAAGTCGAAAGGTTGCCACGGCCATATCACACGGTCGTGGCTATATATGGGTGGCTCGTGTTTTGGGAAAATTTGTGCTCTGTTTATACATGGCCTAGGTACACGATCGTGTCTCTATTTGAAGTGTTCACACGGCCTGGGGCACGCCCGTGGGACTGGCCGTGGGGTCCTAAATCTCTACATTAAAAGGGTTAGTTGATGCATGAAAAATACTAAAATCAAAATAGACGAAAAATTACTAAGTTAGTGCTCGGGTTACCTCCCGAGAAGTGCTTATTTAGAGTCTAAGCTCGACTCTGCTTGGATGTATCATGGAGGGATTTCATGGAGCTGTAGCTCCTCCCTGTAGTCTATAGAATTCTCACCTTTATAAAATTTAAGCCAATGGCCGTTTACCTTGAAAGTACCGTGGGTTGGGTGAGTTATCTCAATTGTGCCATATGGAAAGACTTTCATTACCGTGAAGTATGGTGTATCACTTGTATGTTCTTTTGAATTTGAGCTTCGTGGATCGTCTTCTTCTAAAATTACCTTATCTCCCACCTTGAGTTGATCTGTTTGTCCCTGAGGGTCGTCTTGGTGATGCTCCTCTTTGGTGTGGCATATTTTGGGTTTTTCGTGAAAGTTTAGCCACTCATCTAGTTCCTCGATCGGGAGCATTTGCTTTTCTGGTTCATCTCCTGTAGGTGAATTTGCCAGTGTTTGCGTTGTCTTTATGTAGAGTGTGTCCTGCACAGAAGTTTGTGTAGTGAGTTTAGTGTTTTTACAGGGACTCAAATCTCTATTCTCGTCTGTAGTTTTAACTCGTATGGTGATTGTATCATCACCTACTCGGAATTTGAGTTCACCTGTTTCCAAATCAATTTTAGTTCTAGCAGTTGCTAAAAAGGGTCGCCCTAGAATTAAGGGTACATTGCTATCCGCAACAATGTCTAAAACAACAAAGTCAATTGGGAATATAAATTTATCGATTTTGACAAGTACATCTTAAATTATTCCCTTAGGTGCCCTAATAGTTTTATCAGCTAGTTGAATGCTCATCTTGGTTTTCTTAGGGTTTCCAAGACCTAGTTGTTTAAACAGGTTATAAGGCATGACATTTATACTTGCCTCTAAATCAGCTAAAGCATTTTTTTCCTCTAGGCTACCAAGTAAACAAGGGATAGTGAAACTCCCTGGATCTTTTAGTTTGGTCGGTAGTCTATTTTGTAGAATAGCTGAGCAGACTGCTTTTAATTGCACATGAGATTTCTCCTCTAGCTTCTGCTTGTTTGTCAAGAGTTCTTTTAAGAATTTAACCGCGTCTGGCATCTGCAAAATTGCTTCAACAAATGGTAAGTTAACGTGTAATTTTTTTAAGAGTTTAAGAAACTTACCGAATTGTTCGTCTGACTGGTCTTTCTTTAATGCGTTTGGGTATGGGATACGAGGCTTGTATTCTTTGATGTCTGGCTTGTTGTTGCTTACCTCTACCTTACCTTTATTCAACTCAGGTTCCTTGCTTGATTCTGGATCGTCTTTGGTTAATGTCTCCTCTTCTATTGTACTTACGGTATGAATTTGCTCTTTTGGATTGGTCTCAGTGTTACTTGGAAGTCCACCTTGTGGTCTTTCTGATATTAACTTGGCGAGTTGACCAATTTGATTCTCAAGGCCTTTGATTGATGCTTGCTGGTTCTTTAATGCCGTTTCAGTGTTCTGGAATCGGGTTTCTGACATGGCCATGAATTTGGTAAACATCTCTTCAAGGTTGGGCTTTTTCTCCTGTTGCGGTGGTGGCTGCTGAAATCCCTGAGGGGGTTGTTGTCTTTGATTCCCTTGTCCTCCCCAATAAAATTTGGATGGTTTTGCCAACCTGTATTATATGTGTTACTATATGGATTATTTTGAGATCTAAAATTGTTACCCATATAATTGGCCTACTCGGTTTCTGTGCCATTGGCAGAAGGTGAGTAGTCTGGAGTGAACATATTTGCCTGAGTTGTGTCACACTGCATTACTGCTTGTGCCTGCGTAGAACCAACAAAATGATCAAACTTCATATTTAAAAGTTCTACCTGATTAGTAAGCATAGCAAAAGCATCAATATTATAAACTCCTGTCGGCTTTGTCCTCATGACTTGCCACTGATAGTTATTCAGCGACATCTCTTCAATAAATTCACAAGCTGCTTCTGGTGTTTTGTTATTGATTGTTCCTCCTGCGGCGGCATCGATCATTTGCCTTGTTGAAGGATTCAAACAGTTGTGAAAGGTTTGAACTTGGAGCCATAAAGGTAGGCCATGATTAGGGCATCTTCTCAAAAGATCCTTGTATCTCTCCCAAGCATCGTAGAGTGTTTCTAAATCCATCTGCACAAAAGAAGAGATATCGTTTCGTAATTTAGCTATTTTAGCTGGAGGAAAATATTTAAGTAAAAATTTCTCTATCATCTGCTCTCATGTGGTGATTGAGCCTCATGGTAAAGAGTTTAACCACTGTTTGGCTTTATTTCTCCAAAAGAATGGAAATAGCCTTAGACAAATGGCATCATCAGAAACGCCATTAATTTTAAAGGTATCACAAAGTTCCAAAAAAATAGCTATATGGGAATTTGGATCTTCATCTTGTAAACCATCAAATTGCACCAATTGCTGTATCATCTAAATAGTGTTAGGCTTTAATTCAAAATTATTAGCAACAATAGTAGGTTTAAGAATGCTAGTTTGGGTATCAGCCAAACTAGGTTTAGCATAATCATACATAGTGCGAGAAGCTTCTTCTCGAATTGCTGGTGGCGTGACTATTGTGGGTGGTGGTGGAATATTTTGATTTGCTTCCATCTCTGCTGTAGGTTCTGGCCTTTGTTCTTGATCTTGTTCTGGATACTGTAGGCTTTGTCTAATCTCTCTGCGATTTCTACGAACTGTTGCTTTTAAATCTTCGTTAAAAAGTAATGGTCCTGCTGGGTTGTTTCTAGTCATAAACTAGAAATACCTAGAAGGAAAAAGCAAACAAAAATAGAATAAAATAAAAATAAAAATAAAAATAAATAAAAACTGAAAATAAATAAATATAGTAATGGCTAAAGTAATAGAAATCGAGTTTTCTTAATATTTCAGTTCCCCGGCAACGGCGCCAAAAACTTGATATGCTCGCGATATTAAGTAATAAAATTTATAAAAACTGATCACACCAAAACTAACTAATATCACGATCTTAAAGGCAACCGCACCTATCGAACAGTAGTATAGTTTAGTGGCAAGACCGAGTTATCGTATCCAAGGGAACCAAAAGTACTAATACTTACTTCCTTTCTATTATCTAGCCTAAAAATAAAAGAGGATTGATTGAAACTAATTCTAAAACTAACTAAAAGTGCACAAAAAGTAAATTGGGGAAAACTTTAGGGAAAAGCTGATTGATATGAGTAATACTTAAGGGAGAATCTACCTAGACTTCACTTGTTATTGGTTCTTGAGCTAGACGATTTATTTACTTGACTTGATCTGTAGAGATCTCTAATTTATGCTAAACCCTCCGTCGAGGCGAAGAGCAACTAGGCCTAGGTTGTTAACTAAAGTTCCTTTATTAATTAACACCCTAGGTTGCATTAATTCGATCTATGGTTCCCCATATTAGGTTTGACTCTAATCCGGCAGATTTATGTCGCCCTATGTCTAGGGTTACATGCAACTCTGCTTAATTATGGTAGATCTACTCTTATCACAGGGACTTTTGCTCCTCTGCTTTAAGCACATCCTTTTCTTGAATTAATACCTAGACTTATTAACACAAGAATTAAGCACACATAATTAAGAAAAACTCAAGTATTTATCATATAACTCAAGAATAAATAATAACAAGATTCGTCTTAGGTTTCGTCCCCCTCAAGTATTTGAGGGATTTAGTTCATAATAAAGAAAGAAAACATCTCAAAAGAATTAAGATAACAAAACATAAAGAACCCGAAAACCCCTGAAGGAATTTAGGGAGATCCTCTGTCTTGATGTAGAATTCTAGCTTCTGGGATGAATCAATCGGCTTCCCCTTGAGTAATCCCTTGCTTCCACTCCTTGTGTTGGCAGAAATATGGCGCTCTTTCTCGAGAGAAAAGAGTATATCTTTAGAGTTGCCTCCTGGGGTCTTTATATAGAGTTTAGAATGGCTTTCTTAGCTCCTAAGCATCCAAATCCGAGTGAAATTCCTCTTCGTCACGACTAGAACACGCCCGTGTGCCACGGCCGTGTGATGAACCATTAGGCCGTGTCGATTACACATTTTGGCCCATTTTCTTTGTTTTTTGTCCATTTTTCGTTTTTTCTCTTCCCTACGCTCTCCTGAGTATAAGATATGAAAAAGAAAGATTAAGAGCACCAATTCTTACAAAATTAATGATAATCCATCCAAAATATAGGCTAAACATGAGGTAAAAATATGTATAATTTATCGTTTATCAATAACCCCAAAAGGGTTGACCCATCAGCAAAAGAAGCGATTCTTCGCTGATGTGAAAAACTACTTTTGGGAAGATCCTTTCCTTTTTCGTATTTGTGCAGATCAAGTCATTTGAAGATGCATTACTGAGATAGAAGCATATAAAATTTTAGATCACTGCCACTGGGGACCAACAGGAGGACAACACAGTGGAGCTAGAACTGCTCACAAAGTACTCGAATCAGGTTTTTACTGGTCCACCCTTGTCAAAGATGCCAACAGGTATGTGACCTTTTGTGATAAATACCAGAGAATAGGTAATATCTTTGAGCATAATGAAATGCCTCAAAACTATAAACTCTCATGTGAAATATTTGATGTATGGGGTATTGATTTCATGGGTCCTTTCCATACTTTGTTTGGGAATAAGTACATACTAGTAGTAGTAGATTACACGTCAAAATGGGTGGAAGCCCAAGCCTTACCTACTAATGATGCTAGAATGGTAGTACGTTTTCTTAAAAAACTTTTCTCTCGATTTGGAACACCTAGGATAATTATCAATGATAGGGGTACTCATTTTTGCAATGCCCAATATGGAGTACACCATAAAATAGCCACCCCTTATCATCCGCAAACCAGTAGACAAGTTGAAGTAATAAATAGAGAATTAAAATGCATTCTAGAAAAAACGGTAGAAACAAATAGGAAAGATTGGTCAAGAAAGTAGATGATGCTTTATGGGCCTATAGAACTGCATTCAAAACTCCCATAGGAACATCTCTTTATAGACTTGTTTACAGAAAAAGTTGTCATCTGCCATTTGAACTCGAACATAAAGCATTTTGGGCTATTAAATTCCTAAATCTTGATTTTAAGCTTGTAGGTGAGAAACGTCTAATGCAACTAAATGAGCTGGATGAATGGCATTGGAACGCCTACGAAAACTCACGATTATATAAGGAAGCCATAAAGCGGTGCCATGACAATCATTTGAGACAACCTAAGCAGTTCAAAACCAGTGATCTTGTCTTGCTATACAACTCAAGGCTTAAACTATTCCCTGGAAAACTTAAATCAAGATGGTTAGGCCTATTCGCTATTCGAACTGTCTTTCCATACGGCACAGTTGAGGTAACTCATCCAAACCACGGCACTTTCAAGGTAAACGGCCATCGGCTTAAACATTATAGATGTGAGAATTTCAAGAATAATAGGGAGGAGCTTCAGCTTCACGAACTCTTGTCATGATACATATAAGTAGAGTCGAGCTTAGACTCTAAATAAGCACTTCTCAGGAGGCAACCCTAGCTTAGACTCTAAATAAGCGCTCCTCAACATACCCTAGGTACACGGGCATGTGTCTCGAACTAGGAGCACCAAAATTCCCAATTTTTGAACCATACGGGCAAAACCCGAGTCACACGAGCATGTGATGTGCCCATATGACCCAAAACCCTATATAAATAGGTCACTATTCACCTTCTTCTCCAATTGAAACACTAAAATCCCCCCACCAAAAACGCACATCAAACCCTCCTAGCGCCACCGCCAGCCTCAAAAGCTCCTCCACGACCGTGCCGCTCGTACCATGACCGTGCTCCACCTTATTAGTCACCTATTCGGTTCCTTTTTCTTAATTTCCTCTTTAATTTCTAATATTTTTATCTGTTTTTATGTTAAAAAATGTTTTATTTAGTTTTTGCATTAGTTTTGGGGCATGAAATTCATTGATTTTAGCATGAACAATCTAGAAATACTATAGAGAATTTCATGATGCCATTTAGACACTCCTTAGGTTGCCACTTTTGCTTATCTAGAGTAGTTAACACTTAGTATAAAATGATACCTAGGCCATGATTAGAATGAATAGATTATATTAGTTAGGTTAGTAAAACCTCCATACAATATGTTCATGTTTTTCTTAATTTGTCATTTAATCTTAAAAAGTTATTTAGTTTCAATCTTTATTAGGACTAATGCATATCGTTTTGTTTTTTAGGAACTATGTCATCATCACGTGGTAAGAAAGCTGCCGTCCCTACTTCAAAGAAGCGAAAGGGGCCCGGTGGCTCATCATCGAGACCCACTGCTGAAGTCCTACACCAATTCATTTAGTTCCCGTAGAACTCCCAAGAGGATTTATTTCAGATTCTACGAGCACGACCTCTGGGAGCCAGGAGATGCATCGACTGGACCACCTTAAAACGGGTCCACCTAGCAGACGAGGTCCAGGCCTTGTTGATGACAAACCCATGGGAGCAGTTTTTCCAGATCGTGGAGCCCAATATTTTGAACTCACTCTCGAGTTCTGCTCCACGTTCCATCTACAGATGGTGATGACCTGTCACGACGATCCAGGGACGATCCAGTTCTATTTAGGAGGCCTCGTACGTCAGCTTAGTATACTGGAGTTCGGTACAGCTCTCGACCTCTATACCAAGCAGTTCATAAAGGAAGAAGACCTTTCTACACTCCACCGCCACATCCACGTCTCTCCAGTCAACTGCTAGCGTGCCATCATCCTTAAGCAGCCCACATATGACCCTAGTCGCTCCAAAGCGACCAACCTCACCCCATCTCTGAGGTACATACATGCCCTCCTCGCACACATACTGACGGGCAGACGCGAGAGCACAGGTGTCGTCAACACCCACGATGCCTATTTTTTATGGAGCATGGCGAACGCACATACCATTGACCTTGCCTACTTCATCGCTCATGCCATTCAGCACTAGACTAAGAGGTATCGCAAGGGCATGATATCTATGGGTCCGTACATCACTTGGTTGGCCCGCTATTTTGGCTTACTTAACACCGCGGCCCAGACATCCTCCTATACCTTGATCGGCCAGATGTCTCCACAGGGCATCCAACTTATGTTACACATGAGGATGATCCAGCGCCAACATGGGACCAATCCTCTACAATACCATCTACTTCGAGATGCCGAGCAGAAGGATCCCGAGGACATTACTAATGATGTCCCACTACTGCTGGAGGAGACACCAGCTGAGCCACCATCCCCTTGCCACCCAGTTCATGCGGTAGCTTCACACTCTGACATATCTGAGCGCCTTACACGATTCGAGTAGCAATGCTTCCAACGCTTAGATCATATTGATGCTACTCTTCAGCAAATATGCCAGCACCTTCACATTTCATCACCGCCCCCACCTCGCGACCCATCTGAGGATTAGAACTTCCTAATCCTCTTTTCTTCTCTTTTATTTTCCTTTTCATTTTTCTTTTTATTTTATTTCATCTTATCTTTTTCATTATTTGAATTTTAGTAATTTTAGAACTTAATTTATTTTATTCCTTTATTTTAATTATTTCATATCGGCTATCCCCTAACAAACATATTCTATTAATCCAAATTCCCTAAAACTGATAAATGCTTTTGCAGTTTCAAAGGAGCTTTACAGCTCAAATCTAAAAACTAAAGGGAACCTTGCTACAACCTTACCTAGTTGACACCGCCAAAGCCTACACTCCCAACATGAAAGCTGTGGACAAACATACACTACCACCACCGGAGTATCCACCTCTACACCTTCCTTTGTCCCAGACACTCTATAGGCACCACCACCTCACGAATTCATCCAATCTAGGGAGTTTCATGCCTTTTCCTATCTTATGATCTTATGCTTCTATTGCTACTAATGTATCTTTGTACATTGAGGGGGGAAACTTACTTTCAGTCATTGCATTCTCTTTGAAACCCCTGAAAATTTCTAAAACTAACATTTTGCATTGTTTTCAAAATTTTGAATTCTCACTTTCACTCTCTGCATTATCTTCAATTTCCTATTAGGAATTAATTCTGATTGATTTATGATGCTTATTAGGAATTAATTCTGATTGATTTATGATGCTTATTGATGTGTTGAGAATTAAGACATAGGTGCTTATGTTTTGATTATTCAAACTTTAAAACACTAGGGAGTCAAGCATAATAAGTTGAAATTTTTGAGAATTTAAAGTTTTTCTAGGTTATTTTCCCTAATTTTAAGTGTTATCTTGAGATTTGAAATTCGTAGGATTGAAATCAAAAGCCATAATTCTGGTGAGATTTTTTAGCGTTTTGAGCATACATTCTTTCGTGCTCACTTTTATTGTTGCTTTGAGTGAGTCAATACTGATTTGTTATTCTAGAACTTGCTTCAATTATATATGTCAAGACCACATCATTGATTTGATATACTGAAATGATAAAGGCACCTAGGTTTAACCCATTTACTCTATAAAAAGCCTACCTCCATAAATTAACCCCTAGTGAACCTCATTGAGCCTAACAACCCATTCTTTGACTTACCTCTAATATTAACCCATAACCCATTTTTGTTGAATTCCATTCAATTATTTTGATCCCTATTCTTGTTGAGATTTGAGTTGAATTATTATCTAGCTTTATTCTCTTTTCCAGGTTATAAAGTTGTAATTATTCAAATTATTGTAATTGATTTGAATTATTCTTAAAAAAAGTGCATATATAGTTAATTCAATTGTAATTTGTAATAGTTCAATAGTTTTTGCATATTTCTACAAGCTTCCAAATCCAGAATGATGTCATCATAAGGCTTAGCTCTAGGAATATGTTCCAGTGTTAGAGATTTTTCTAGCTAGAAGATTTTTCAATTCAATCTCGATTCTAACCCATTCTATTTTCAGCTTGTGACAACACCCCTTACCAAAGCCCTATTACAACCATTGAAAGGCCTTTTGATCGATGTGTCATATCAATCTATAGTGGTGGAGATTTGATTTTCTTACAAGCCTATGGTAATAAGTTTTTAGGTTAACTAAAAAGTGCTTAATTCTTGAACCCTAAACACTTTGAGTGGATAGAGTGAATCTTTAGTGACGATGTCAAATCTTGTTAATTTTGATTGAAAGGTGATTATTTAAGAAAAGGGAAGAAAACCTATGTTTCTGTGATAAAGTTCTCAACTTAAAGTGTTTGAATCTTTAATGTTCTTTTGATTAAATTTTCATTGTATGATTACTTGTGGATTAGTTTGAAACATTATTAATAAGGATTGTAAGTTGAGAAGAATGATTCTTAATTGTGAGTTGAGATTTTGCTTGAGGATAAGCAAAGGCTTAAGTGTGGGGGTATTTGATAAACGATAAATTATACATGTTTTTACCTCATGCTTAGCCTAATTTCTGGATGAATTATCATTGAATTTGTGGAAATTGGTGCTCTTAATCCTTCTATTTCATGTTTTATGCCTAGGTGAGCTTAAGGAAGAGAAAAGAACAAGGAACTGGCCAAAAAGGGGCAAATTAGGCCCAATTCAATAAACAGCATAGCCCAGAGATTCACCACACGGCTGTGCCACATGGCTTGCCACCTTGAGCTCAAACACGGCCCAACCCCAATGAGCACAGCCAGACCACACGACCGTGCCACCATCAATAAGCCCGACCACAGCCTGGGCCTCGATCCACATGGGCGTGGCACATGGGCGTGTCCCTGAAGTAAGAAAGTTAAATTTCACTCGAAAAAGGCTACTTAGGGGCTAAGAAAGACACTCCAAAGCTCTATATAAAGACCCTAGGGGGCAACTACTAAAGAAGACTTTCCTCTCCTGAAAAGAGTGCTTTTCTTCTCTCAAGAATGTGCTTATTTCCTGTCAACACTGAGAGTAGAAGCAAGGAATTATTCCAGGGGAAGTCGATTGATCCATCTCAGAAGCTGAATTCTCCCTCAAGACTGAAGATCTCCCTTCAAATTCCTACAGGGGTTTTTGGGTTCTTTATGTTTTGTTATTTTATTTCTTCTGAGATGTTTTCTTTTATAATTATGAACTAAATCCCCAAATACTTGAGGGGGATGAAACCTAAGATAGATCTTGTTATTATTTTCTCTTGAATTATATGATAAATATTTGAATTGTTCTTAATTGTGCTTTTAACTCTTAATTTGATATTTCCGGGATATTGATTTAAGTCGAATATGCTTATGTAGAGGAGCAAAAGTCCCTACATAGAAGTAGATCCAACACAATTAAGCAGAGTTCATCGCAATCCTAAAGATAGGATGACGAAAATCTACCGGATTAGGGTCAAACCTAATAAGGGAATCTATAGATCAAGCTAATGCAACCCTAGGGGTTTTAATTAGAAAGAGATTTCAATTACTCAACCTAAGGTTAGTTGTTTTTAGTCTCGAGAGAGATATTAACATAAGTTAGAGATTTCTACGGATCAAGTCAAGTGAATAAATCGTCTAGTTCAAGAGTTGATAACAAGTGAAATCTAGGTGGATTCTCCCTTGAGTACTGTCCAAATCAATCAGTTTTCCTAAGAGTTTTTCCCCAATTCACTTTTTGTGCATTCTTAGTTTAGTTTTAGAATTAGTTTAGTTTCATAAAAATCCCCCTTTTTATTTCTAGGTTAAATAATAGAAAGAAAGTTAGTACTAGTACTTTTAGTTCCCTTGGGTACGATATCTCGGTCTTGCCAGTAAGCTATACTACTGTTCGATAGGTGCGCTTGCCTTAAAATCGCGATAATAGTTAGTTTTTGGTGTGATCATTATTATAAATTTTATTACTTCATATCACGCATATCAATATATATTCAAAATTAACATTTAACTAATTTTCATTCAAATAAAGATGTTTAAATTGCTTATAGACTTACCTCGGATATCGACGAACGACGTAAACTGACTATTCGTCTATTTTTGTTTTTCCTCGATCCGAATCTGATTTTCTCTTTTCTTAATCTAGATTGATTTAAATTAAACTTATTTAATCAAATATTCAATCAAATTCACTCAAAAACACATAAATGGGCAAATTGCACTTTTGCCCCATACATTTTACACATTTAGTAATTAAGTCCAAAATTCACAAAACAAAAAACAAACATAATTTGCTTACACTAAGCTAAGGTCGAATACTCCTCCTGCCCATACAAATCCTCAAATTTAATTTAATTCACAATCTAGTCCCTCTATTTACCATTTTTGCAATTAAGCCCTATTTACTTAATTTTCATGAAAATTTCCAATACAAAATAATCTAACACATATCTTTTATTTAACAACATCAAACACAAAATTCACCAAGATATCAATAATGGCAACTTATGAATACATCATCAAAATTAGAAATTTAGGCATAGGTCGAGTAGTATTCGAAGCAACGATGTCAAAAACGTAAAAAATTAACAAAAATCGAGCTCAATTCACTTACCTAATTAAACATGCAAGGGCCAAACTTCTTAAAACTTTTATTCTTTTCTTTCTTGGCTACTTTCGGTCATGAAACATAAAAGATGAAAGAATAATTCTTTATTTTATGTTTTGTATTATAAAACATTGTTATTATCTTACAAATTTAACCTTTATTAATAAAATATGAAACCATTATAAACCATGGCTATATTCGTCCATTACTAAATCATATGGCATAATTGCAATATAAACACTCCATATTAAAAAGACATATTCAAATCAGCCCATTACTATTAAACCATCAAATTTTCATTTTACGCGATGAAGCCCTTTTTATTAAATCGGGCATCTAAATGATAAAATTTTTAAACGAAAATTTAGCACACACAAATTCACACATTATAATTTCAAAAAATAATTTTAAAATATTTTTCTTATTCGAATTCGTGGTCTCGAAACCACTGTCCCGTTTAAGGTCAAATTCAGACTGTCACAACTCTCCCACCATAGAGATTTTTGTCCTCGAAAATCTTACCGATGAAAAGGTTTGGATAACATTCTTTCATTGAATCCTCTAGCTCCCAAGTTGCTTCCTCGACCCCATGCTTTTGCCACAGCACTTTCACTAATGAAATTTTCTTATTCCGCATTTCTTTGAATTCATGTGCTAGAATACGAATCGGTTCTTCCTCATAACTCAAATCAGACTGAATCTCAATTTCTGACGAACTAATCACGTGTGAGGGGTCAGATCTGTACCGTCGGAGCATTGAAACGTGAAATACATTATGGATCTTTTCTAACTTAGGTGGCAACAACAATCTGTATGCAACCGGCCCAATCCGTTCAATAATCTCATATGGCCCAATAAATCTTGGACTCAATTTGCCTTTGCGACCAAATCGGAGTATTTTCTTCCACGGTGAGACTTTTAAAAACACTTTGTCTCCAATCTGAAATTCTATATCTTTTCGTTTCAAGTCAGCATATGATTTCTGACGATCTGACCCTGCTTTCAAACTTTCACGAATTACTTTTACTTTCTGTTCAGTCTCTTTAATCAAATCAACCCCGTGTATCTTATTTTCACTGAGCTCAGTCCAATATAAAGGTGTACGACATTTACAATCATATAAAGCCTCGTAAAGTGTCATTTTGATACTCAATTGAAAGCTATTATTGTATGCAAACTCAATCAGAGGCAAATATCGATCCCACGTACCTTTAAACTCAATAATGCAACATCTCAACATATCCTCAAGTATTTGAATGATTCGTTCGGACTGACCATGTGTCTGGGGATGGAAAGTAGTGCTAAAATGCAGTTCAGTACCCACTGCATCTTGTAGTTTCTTCCAAAATCATGATGTAAACCTCGGATCTCTATCTGACACAGTAGAAATAGGTACTCCATGTAATCTCACGATCTGAGAAACATATAGCTTAGCAAGTTTATCAAGTGAATAATCAATATGGACCGGAATAAAATGAGCTGATTTTGTCAATCAATCAACAATAACCCAGATTGTATCTTTCTTGCTCAATGTCAACGGTAAACCGGATACAAAATCCATTGTGACTCGGTCCCATTTCCATTCAGGTATCATGATTGGCTGAAGCAATCCAAAAGGTACCTAATGCTCGGCTTTTACTTGCTGACATATTAAACACTTCAAAACAAAGTTAGAAATGTCTTGTTTCATACCGTGCCACCAATAGTACAGTTTCAAATCGTTATACATTTTCGTGTTACCCGGGTGAACAGATAACCAACTATTATGAGCTTCATTCAATATCATCTGTATCAGCTCTGAATCTTTCAGAACACATAATCTATTTTTGAATCTTAAACAATCTTTAGCATCAACAAAGAAATCCGAATTGGCATTTAAGTCACATTGAGCCTTTTTTGCAACTAAATCATCATCGATTTTCTGGGATTCACAAATCTGCTGAATAAATAATGGATTTGCTTTTAACTCAGCTAATATTGCACCATCATCAGACATCGCTATATGTGCATTCATTGCACGCAAAGTAAATAGTGATTTTTGACTCAGGGCATCTGTAACCACGTTAGCTTTCCCCGTATGATAATCAATCACAAGTTCGTAATCTTTTAACAACTCTAACCACCATCGTTGTCTCAAATTCAGATCTTTTTGAGTCATCAAGTATTTCAGGCTCTTGTGATCGGAATAAACGTGACATTTCTCACCAAACAGATAGTGACGCCATATTTTCAAAGCAAACACAATAGCAGCTAATTCCAGATTGTGCGTCGGATAGTTCTTTTCATGCAGCTTTAATTGTCTCGAGGCATAAGGTACAACTTTGCCTTCCTACATGAAAACACAACCCAAACCATTCAAAGATGCATTACTATAAATGAAAAATTCTTTACTCGACTCAGGCTGAACTAACACCGGAGCTTCGGTCAAAAGGGCTTTCAACTGATCAAAGCTTTTTTGGCACTTTTCTGACCACTCAAACTTAACATCTTTCTAAAGTAATCTCGTCATCAGGGTCGCAATCATAGAAAAACCTTTCACGAACCGTCTATAGTAACCAGCAAGTCCCAAAAAACTTTGAACTTCAGAAACTTTTTTTGAAGGTTTCCAGTCAAGAATAGCCGATATCTTACTCAGATCAACTTGAATACCCGCTGCTGATACAACATGCCCTAGAAAACTGACTTCACGTAACCAGAACTCACATTTACTAAATTTTGCATAAAACTACTTATGTCGAAAAATCTGTAACACAAGTCTCAAATACTCAGCATGCTCGGTTTCATCACATGAATAGATCAAAATGTCATCTATAAACACAACTAAAAACTGATCCAAATACTGTCTGAAGATCCGATTCATCAAATCCATGAAAATAGTAGGTGCATTAGTGAGTCCGAAAGGCATAACCAGAAACTCATAATGTCCATACCTCGTTCGAAAAGTAGTTTTTGGCACATCGGAGTCTCGAACTCGCAACTGATAATAACCCGATCTAAAATCTATCTTCAAAAACACTGAAGCCCCTTTTAACTGATCAAAGAGGTCATCAATCCGAGGCAACAGATATTTATTCTTTATAGTCACTTTATTGAGCTGTCGATAGTCGATGCACATTCTAATAGTCCCGTCTTTCTTTTTCACAAATAGCACAGGTGCACCCCAGGGAGAAAAACTCGGTTGTGCAAAACCTCTATCAGTCAACTCTTGCAACTGTGCTTTCAATTCTTTTAATTCAGTAGGTGCCATCCGATACGGAGCTATCGAAATCACAGTCATCCCCGGTACTAACTCAATACCGAACTCAACCTCTCTGATAGGTGGTAAACTCGTCAATTCTTTAGGAAACACGTCTGGATACTCGCACACAACTGGTACAGATTTAATTTTCTTTTCAGTCACTTTACTATCAAGTACATAAGCAAAGTAAGCTTCACACCCTTTTCTTACATATTTTTGAGCCAACATCAAGGATATTACTGTTGGTAAACCATTCAGATCATTAGATTCAATTCGAATAATCTCATTGTTTTGACATCTCAAATCAATGGTCTTTCTTTTGCAATTCACAACCGCATCATGCAGAGTCAGCCAATCCATACCCAAAATTCTATCGAACTCGTTGCACGGTAACAACATCAAATCAATTGGAAAACATGAGTCTCGAATCATCAACAAACAATTTTTACACACTTTATCAACCAAAACACATCGGCCCAGGGGATTTGACACTCGAATCACAAACTCAGTAGACTTAACAGGAAGAGTCTTACTGGATACTAATGTCTCACACACATATGAATGAGTTGAACCAGGATCAATCAATGCAATAACACTAGTATCATAAAGAGTGAAAGTACTAGTAATAACATCTAGGGAAGAAGCCTCCTCATGAGCGCGTATGGCATAAGCTTTGGCAAGTGCACGAGCCTCGGATCGAACTGATGTATGTTTCGTACCTCTTTGGTTGCCACTCACATTACCCAAATGCCTAGGTGGTCTGCCTCATACTAACATATTATTCGGTCTCGTGCTTTGAATAGGGTTTTGCTCGGCTAATATCGGGCAATCTCGGATAAAATGATCCATCGATCTACATTTAAAACAAGACTGATCATGCAATCTACAATCTCCAAAATACCATTTACCACAATGTTTGCACTCGACTCTATTTTGTCGAATGTTGCCAACACTAGCAATAGAAGTGGCTCGCGAACTCATAAGGGGTCGATCTTGATCTCGTCTAGAAAAGCCCGTAGTAGTCTTTGATCAACCAGAATCATCTCGGAACTTCATTGATGAAGACTGGAAAATTTTACCCGAAGATCTTTTACTGAAATCTCTTGCTTCAACATCAGCTTTTCTTTTCTCTTTCCCGAGCTCTTTAGCTTTACAAGCTTGCTCAACAAGTACCACGAATTATTTGATTTCAAGTATGCCAACCAGCAACTTAATATCTTCATTCAACCCGTCTTCGAATCTTTTACACATTCAGTCGAAACACACTCTCGAGCATATCTACTGAGTCTCACAAATTCCCGTTCATATTAAGTAACTGTCATACGACCCTATTTAAGCTCGAGAAATTTTTTACACTTTTGATCAATGAATTGCTGACTGATGTATTTTTTGTAGAACTCAGTTTGAACGAATTCCCATGTAATATCCCGAATTAGGGCCTAATCAGAATAGTGGTTTCGTGACCACAAATCTGAGATAGAAATAATTATTCTAATTTTTTTTAGGTTTATGATATGATTGCATGATTGTGTGAAAATTTCGTGAAGAAATTCCATGCGTAAAGTGCTTAATTTGAAATTAAAGACTAAATCGAATAAGTTGCAAAATTTGCATTCTAGAAGTTTTTAGTATGAAATTGCTTTGGAATATTAATTAGGAGGTCTTAAATAGAAATTTGACCAAATTCTAAGTTCATGGACAAAAATTGGAGATGGGGCAAATTTTTGAAAGTTTAGTAAGGAAGGGCATTTTGGTCATTTGGATATTAAATGGAATAAAATGGGAAAAATAACACAAAATTAATCATCTTTTTCATTTGGTTGCTACCGAATTTTGCTTTCCACCATAGCTAGGGTTTCTTCAACTTTTAAGCTTCATAGTAAGTGCATCCAAGCCCCGTTTTTAATGATTTTTATATTTTTGTGATCCCAGTAGCTCGATAAAGCTTATGTTAGCAATAATTTAAGTTAGGGTTCATATTTGGAAAAATACACATAGGTGAAATTTGTGTATTTTGATGTTTTATGATAGAATATGAGGTTTCGGATTATGTTAGACAACTTGTGCTACTCGGTTTTGAGTAAAAACGAGTAGAACGGCTTAATCGGTAAAAATACCAATTGTTCATAAGTGCATGTTGTCGTTGGAATTTGAGCTTGCTAATGGTAAATAAATGATCAGCATGTCCTAAAACATAAGAATTTGGAATAAAATTTAATTTCCGAGCCTTGAGGTCAAAGTGTAAATATACAAAAGTTTAGGGGTAAATTTATAATTTTGGAAAAGTTGGAGTCAAGGACCGTTTTGATAAACGTGAGTATTAAATAAGCTAAATGTGTTATTTTAGATCAAGAGAAACGAGATTCAAGTCGTGATCGAGGGAAAAATAAAGTTTACGAGGAATAGGCTGATTGTCGATATTTTGGTATCGAGGTAAGTTCATGTGTAAATAATGTAACATAATTGCTCTTTTAAGTGATTTAATGCTATTTGTATGATATGATACTTGTTATTATGAATATTATGCTTTGTGAAATATTATGTATTGGTATGAAAAGTATGTGATTAAGTTGATAAGTATGAGATGCAAGCAACGTATTGGTTCTGATATTCCGAGGAGAACGACTGGGAAATGTGTGATTGAGGAAAATCCCGTTTGAACCTTGGGAATAGATTAGGATACAAGTGACATGTCATTAGGATGGTTGGGCACCCAAACTCGTTGAGTTGAGTCCGAGTTCACTTATGGATGCAAATGTCCGAACTCGTTGAGTTGAGTCCAAGTTCGTGAGATGTAACTAGGCATCCGAGCTCGTTGAGTTGAGTCCGAGTTCACTTATGGATGCGAACGCCCGAGCTCCTTGAGTTGAGTCCGAGTTCGCTTATGGGCGGGTTACATGGTTACTTGATTACATATGTGGCACTTATGTGCAAATTATCCATGTATCCGAGTTATATTCCGATGTGTTCAACGCGTAAAATTCTAGCGAAATGGAAGAACACTGAAGAGGCAAATGTCATTTTGATAAGTGTTGTGAAATGGATACTTTGGATAGGTATGTACTTAACCCTGGGGTTGAAACTTGATACAACAACAATAATGTGGTAAGATGACAATTGGTGATTAGAAATGTGATATATGTTTTGGTGATACCATGCTAGTGTTGTTTGGAAGAATTACTTTGTTATGTTACTTATTATTTGCATGTGAACTTACTAAGCATTTATGCTTACTCCCTCCTTTTCATTCATTGTAGTTTTGGACAAGCCGGCTCAGTAATCGGGATAGGTCGAAGGCTCGTTCACACTATCCGAAGAACTATTTTGGTAAAACGGCTTGTATAACTCAAATATGGCATGTATAGCAATACACTTGTTTTGTGTAATTAATCTTGTGATATGGTTGTGGTTTGGTTGAGAAAATGCCTGATAATAATTAGTCCTTGGAATGGTTAATTTAGATCATGTATGAGACTATGTATGTTCAAAGTGTTAATAGTTCATGAATTTCCATAGAAAAGTGAAAATTTGTCATAAAACAGAATGTTGTAACAGCAGTGATGTGAGTTTGAAAAATCACTAAAAATAGTAGAAAGCGAATTAGGTGATAAATTAAATATGAAATTTAATCTTATTGTGTCTACTTTCATATGGAAGAAGTGAAATAGGTAAAGGAGTTATATGTTATGAGATATTTGAGTTTTAGTGAAACAGGGCTAGAGCGATTTCTGGATCCCCTGTTCCAAATTTGGAAATTCACCATAAATTGTAAAATAATAATTAGGAGGTGTACTTTATATGTTAAGAATACTTATTGAGTCTAGTTTTAAGAGAAATAAACGGAATAGTCATATGTATTTTGTACAGAGATAAAAGTGGTTCGTAGTAAATAGAGGTCAGTGCAGTCGAGTTCTGAAATAGGGGTAACTTTAACTTATAAACTGTACTAATTTGCCTGATCAAAAATTCTAGAAAAAAATTAGTAGATAGATATATGAGTCTAGTTTTAGGGAAAATTTATAGATCTTGATTTTGAGTTTTGTAACTCAAGATATGATTTTTTAAGCGACCATGACGCAGAAATACAGCTTGCTCTGAAAATGAGATTAGTTGATTTAAAGTTTAAAAAGTGATGAAACAAGTTTGGTAACACCTCAAGCTCAACTCCGGTGATGGTCTCGGGCAAGAGGGTGTTACATTTGGTGGTATCAGAGCAGGTTTAGTCGGTTCTCAGACTAACGTGTTTTATGTACGGATTTCGCTATACATGCCATATGTGTATATTGTGATAGTGTGACGACTTCTGACATTTTAAATGATTTTTTATATAGTAAATGGATCCCGATCCAGCTGTGGCAGATAAAGTAGAGAGTAATGCGCCAGCTCCGGCTGAAGGGGCAGCACCGACTGAAAATCCACCTCCTACTGTTGGTCAGGGAGGAGGAGAATGGGGCCGAGAAGCCTTTCTCCAAATGATGAGTGCATGGTACACTGAGTTCGTTCGTACGAACCCGAATGTACAACCTGCCCCACCTTCCCCAATTCCTCAACCTGTACCCCCGATGCCTCAGGGTGTGGATATGATGAAATTTCAAAGAACTCCAGTTGATAAAATCCGTAAGCTAGGGGCTGAAGAATTCAGGGCTAATGTAGATGATGATGCTGAGAAAGCAGAGTTCTGGCTTGAAAATTCTATTCGGGTATTTGATGAATTATCTTGTACACCTGAAGAATGCTTGAAATATGCTATATCTTTGCTGAGGGATTCAACTTATAATTGGTGGAAGACATTGATTTCTGTGGTACCGAAAGAGAGAGTAACCTAGGAATTCTTTCAAGAAGAGTTTCGGAAGAAATACATCAATGAAAGATTTATTGATCAGAAGCGTAAAGAGTTTCTTGAGCTGAAGCAAGGTAATATGACAGTCACTGAATACGAAAGGGAGTTCATCAGATTGAGTAAGTATGCCAGAGAATATGTTCCTACAGAGGCCAAGATGTGTAGACGATTTGAAGACGGGCTCAATGAAGACATTAACGTATTTGTTGGGATTCTTGAACTAAAAGAAATGGTGGTACTTGTCGATCGAGCTTGCAAGGTTGAAGAACTACTTAAAGAGAAGAAAAAGGTAGAATCTGAGACACGAAATTGGAAGAAAAGACCAATGAGCAATGTACCCTCACAGCAACCCGAAAAATCAAGAAATATGAATCCTCGTTCCCAAGTTTCAGCTGGACAATCATATGGGAATTCTAGGAAGCAAAATGTGGGTTCTAAGTCCCAGACTACTTCGGCAGCTAGTGTAGGGAATTCAAGATTTGTTAAGCCTGAGTGCCAGCGGTGTGGTAGAAATCATTTTGGTCCGTGCAGAGCAAATGAATGTTTTCGATGTGGTTCTCCAGATCATTTTATTAGAGATTGCCCAGAGAGAATTGAAAGAGAAAAATTTCAGAGTACAAAAGCAGGTGGTGTGGATTCGAGAGGAAGGTATCCAAGAAAAGCTGGGAGTGAAGCAAGCAGCAAGAATGTGGTCAGAGATTCAGCAGTTAAATCTGAAGGAAGGGCTCCGGCTAGAACTTATGCCATTAAAGCGCGTGAAGATGCTTCCTCACCCGATGTGATCACCGGTATATTTTCTCTCTATGATGTTAATGTTACTGCTTTAATTGACCCCGGTTCTACTCATTCATATATGTGCATGAAATTGGTGTTTAGCATGAATATACCTGTTGAGAATACAGAATTTATGATTAAGGTGTCAAATCAGTTAGGCAAAAGTGTTATAGTTGATAAAGTATGCAAGAAATGTCCTTTGATGATTCAGGGTTATTACTTTCCGACCGACTTGATGTTGTTGCCGTTTGATGAATTTGATGTTATTTTGGGCATGGATTGGTTGACATTGCATGATGCTATAGTAAATTGTAAACAGAAAGTTATTGAATTAAAGTGTGAAAATGGCGAAACTCTACGGGTTGAATTAGATAAATCAGAGGCATTGTCTAGTGTGATTTCTTCAATGTCGGCTCAGAGATATTTGAGAAAGGGTTATGAAGCTTATTTAGCGTATGTACTGAATACAAAAGAAATTGAAAAGAAAGTGGAATCAGTGCCGATTGTATGTGAGTTTGCAGATGTATTTCCAGAGGAATTGTCGGGTTTACCTCCAGTTAGAGAAGTAGAGTTTGGTATTGATTTGATGCCAGGAACAGCTCCGATCTCGATAGCTCCGTATAGAATGGCACCAATGGAGTTGAAAGAATTAAAGTCGCAGTTGCAAGAGTTGACCGACAAAGGCTTTGTAAGACCGAGTTTTTCGCCTTGGGGTGCTCCTGTATTGTTTGTGAAAAAGAAGGATGGTTCAATACGACTGTGTGTTGACTATCGGCAGTTAAACAAAGTGACGATTAAGAATAAGTATCCGTTGCCGAGAATTGACGATTTGTTTGATCAATTAAAAGGAGCAACATGGTTTTCAAAGATTGACTTAAGATCTGGGTACTACCAGCTGCGGGTAAAAGAGTCAGATGTGCCTAAAACTGCTTTTAGAACAAGGTACGATCATTATGAATTTTTAGTTATGCCGTTTGGGTTGACAAATGCTCCTGCTGTGTTTATGGATTTGATGAATCGCATATTTCGACCATACTTGGACATGTTTGTTGTGGTATTTATAGATGATATTTTAATCTATTCAAAAGATGAGACCGAGCATGCCGAGCATTTGAAAATAGTTTTGCAGACTTTGAGAGATAAGGAGTTATATGCCAAGTTTAGTAAAAGTGAATTTTGGCTTCGGGAAGTTGGATTTTTGGGTCATATTATTTTAGGTGATGGTATACGGGTTGATCCTAGTAAAATTTCAGCTATTGTTGATTGGAAACCACCGAAGAATATAACCGAGGTTAGAAGTTTCTTGGGGCTAGCTGGATATTATCGACGATTTGTGAATGGATTTTCTATAATTGCTGCTCCTATGACTAGATTACTCTGAAAGGATCTTAAATTTGAGTGGACAGAAGAATGTCACAGAGTTTCCAAGAATTGAAAAAGTTATTAACAGAGGTACCAATGTTAGTGCAGCCTGAGTCAGGTAAAGAGTTTGTGATATATAGTGATGCTTTTCTAAATGATTTGGGATGTGTTCTGATGCAAGAAGGAAAGGTTGTGGCTTATGCTTCGAGGCAGTTAAAACCTCACAAAAGAAATTATCTGACTCATGATTTGGAATTGGCTGCGGTAGTATTTGCTTTGAAGATTTGGCGACATTATCTATATGGTGAAAAGTGTCGAGTATATACCGACCACAAAAGTCTTAAATACTTGATGTCACAAAAAGACTTGAACTTGAGACAGCGAAGATGGTTGGAGTTATTGAAAGATTACGAGCTTGTGATTGACTACCATCCGGGAAAAGCAAATGTAGTTGCTGATGCCTTGAGCAGAAAGTTGTTATTTGCTTTGAGAGTTATGAACACTCAGTTGGAAATGTCAGATGATGGTTCGATTCTAGCCGAGTTGAAAGCAAGACCGATGTTTTTACAAGAGATTTGTGAAGCTCAGAAAAGTGATGAAGACTTGCAAGCCAAAAGAAAGCAATGTGAAGTTGATACAGGGTCAGATTTCAGAATCAGTTCTGACGGGTGCTTGATGTTTAAAGATCGGATTTGTGTACCAAAGAATAAAGAATTGATTCAAAAGATCCTGTAGGAAGCACATAGTGGTTGTCTCTCGATTCATCCGGGTAGTACGAAAATGTATAATGACTTGAATAAAATGTATTGGTGGAATGGAATGAAAAGGGATATATCGGAGTTTGTGTCCAAATGCTTAATTTGTCAACAAGTGAAAGCTGAACACCAAGTGCCTTCGGGATTACTTCAGCCTATTATGGTTCCTGAATGGAAATGGGATCGAATTACTATGGATTTTGTTTCAGGGTTGCCATTGACTCCAGGAAAGAAAGATGCCATCTGGGTAATAGTTGACAGATTAACTAAGTTGGCTCATTTTATTCCAGTATATACAGATTATTCTCTTAACAAGTTGGCTGCACTGTATGTTAGAGAAATTGTTAGACTACACGGAATACCATTGTCAATCATTTCGGATAGAGATCCGAGATTTACCTCGCGATTTTGGCAAAAGTTACAAGAAGCGTTGGGTACAAAGTTGAATTTCAGTACTATTTTTCATCCACAAACTGATGGACAATCAGAGAGAGTAATTCAGATTCTTGAAGATATGCTCAGATGTTGTGTATTGGAACTTCAAGGAAATTGGGAAAGATATTTACCGTTGGTAGAATTTGCTTACAATAACAGTTATCAGACGAGCTTGAAGATGGCACCTTATGAAGCATTGTATGGTCGTAAGTGTCGAATGCCGTTGTATTGGACTGAACTCAAGGAAAATCAGATTTATGGAGTTGATCTTATAAAAGAAACCAAAGAAAAAGTGAAAGTGATTCGAAATTGCTTAAAAGCTACTTCAGATGGACAAAAATCTTATGCAGATTTGAAACAAAAAGATATTGAGTTTCAAGTTGGTGATAAGGTATTTTTAAAGGTGTCTCCATGGAAGAAAGTTCTCAGATTTGGACGGAAAGGCAAATTAAGTTCGCGTTTTATCGGGCCGTATGAAATAATTGAAAGAGTTGGATCGGTAGCCTATCGGTTAGCATTGCCATCTGAATTAAAGAAGATTCATGATGTGTTCCATGTGTCTATGTTACGTCGGTATCGTTCGGATCCTTCACATATGATTTCACCGACAGAAATTGAATTACAACCAGACATGACCTATGAAGAAGAACCGATCAAGATTTTAGCTCGAGAAGTTAAGCAACGAAGGAACAAAAGTATTACTCTTGTGAAAGGGTTGTGGCAAAAGCACGGAGTAGAAGAGGCTACATGGGAACCCAAAGAAACTATGAGGAAACAATACCCACACCTGTTTACTGGTAAGATTTTCGAGGACGAAAATCCTTAAAGGGGGAGAGTTGTAATATCCCGAATTAAGGCCTAATCGAAATAGTGGTTTCGTGACCACAAATCCGAGATAGAAATAATTATTCTAAAATTTTTTTTGAGGTTTATGATATGATTGCATGGTTGTGTGAAAATTTCGTAAAGAAATTCCATGCGTAAAGTGCTTAATTTGAAATTAAAGACTAAATCGAATAAGTTGCAAAATTTGCATTCTAGAAGTTTTTAGTATGAAATTGCTTTGGAATATTAATTAGGAGGTCTTAAATAGCAATTTGACCAAATTCTAAGTTCATGGACAAAAATTGGACTGGGGGGAATTTTTGAAAGTTTAGTAAGGAAGGGCATTTTGGTCATTTGGATATTAAATGGAATAAAATGGGAAAAATAACACAAAATTGATCATCTCCTTCATTTGGTTTCTGCCGAATTTTGCTCTCCACCATAGCTAGGGTTTCTTCAACTTTTAAGCTTCATAGTAAGTGCATCCAAGCCCCGTTTTTAATGATTTTTATATTTTTGTGATCCCGGTAGCTCGATAAAGCTTATGTTAGCAATAATTTAAGTTAGGGTTCATATTTGGAAAAATACCCATAGGTGAAATTTGTGTATTTTGATGTTTTATGATAGAATATGAGGTTTCGGATTATGTTAGACAACTTGTGCTACTCGGTTTTGAGTAAAAACGAGTAGAACGGCTTAATCGGTAAAAATACCAATTGTTCATAAGTGCATGTTGTCGTTGGAATTTGAGCTTGCTAATGGTAAATAAATGATCAGCATGTCCTAAAACATAAGAATTTGGAATAAAATTTAATTTCCGAGCCTTGGGGTCAAAGTGTAAATATACAAAAGTTTAGGGGTAAATTCATAATTTTGGTAAAGTTGGGGTCAAGGACCGTTTTGATAAATGTGAGTATTAAATAAGCTAAATATGTTATTTTAGATCAAGAGAAATGAGATTCAAGTCGTGATCGAGGGAAAAACAAAGTTTACGAGGAATAGGCCGATTGTCGATATTTTGGTATCGAGGTAAGTTCATGTGTAAATAATGTAACATAATTGCTCTTTTAAGTGATTTAATGCTATTTATATAATATGATACTTGTTATTATGAATATTATGCTTTGTGAAATATTATGTATTGGTATGAAAAGTATGTGATTAAGTTGATAAGTATGAGATGCAAGCAACGTATTGGTTCCGATATTCCGAGGAGAACGACTAGGAAATGTGTGATTGAGGAAAATCCCGTTTGAACCTTGGGAATAGGTTAGGATACAAGTGACATGTCACTAGGATGGTTGGGCATCCGAACTCGTTGAGTTGAGTCCGAGTTCACTTATGGATGCAAATGTCCGAACTCGTTGAGTTGAGTCCGAGTTCGTGAGATGTAACTAGGCATCCGAGCTCGTTGAGTTGAGTCCGAGTTCACTTATGGATGCGAACGCCCTAGCTCCTTGAGTTGAGTCCAAGTTCGCTTATGGGCGGGTTACATGGTTACTTGATTACATATGTGGCACTTATGTGCAAATTATCCATGTATCCGAGTTATATTCCGATGTGTTCAACGCGTAAAATTCTAGCGAAATGGAAGAACACTGAAGAGGCAAATGTCATTTTGATAAGTGTTGTGAAATGGATACTTTGGATAGGTATGTACTTAACCCTGGGGTTGAAACTTGATACAACAACAATAATGTGGTAAGATGACAATTGGTGATTAGAAATGTGATATATGTTTTGGTGATACCATGCTAGTGTTGTTTGGAAGAATTGCTTTGTTATGTTACTTGTTATTTGCATGTGAACTTACTAAGTATTTATGCTTACTCCCTCCTTTTCATTCATTGTAGTTTTGGACAAGCCGGCTCAAGAATCAGGATAGGTCGAAGGCTCGTTCACACTATTCGAAGAACTATTTTGGTAAAACGACTTGTATAACTCAAATATGGCATGTAAAGCAATATACTTGTTTTGTGTAATTAGTCTTGCGATATGGTTGTGGTTTGGTTGAGAAAATGCCTGATAATAATTAGTCCTTGGAATGGTTAATTTAGATAATGTATGAGACTATGTATGTTCAAAGTGTTAATAGTTCATGAATTTCCATAGAAAAGTGAAAATTTATCATAAAACAGAATGTTGTAACAGTAGTGATGTGAGTTTGAAAAATCACTAAAAATAATAGAAAGCGAATTAGGTGATGAATTAAATATAAAATATAATCTTATTGTGTCTACTTTCATATGGAAAAAGTGAAACAGGTAAAGGAGTTATATGTTGTGAGATATTTGAGTTTTAGTGAAATAGGGCCAGAGCGATTTCTGGATCGCCTGTTCCAAATTTGGAAATTAACCATAAATTGTAAAATAATAATTAGGAGGTTTACTTTATATGTTCAGAATACTTATTGAGTCTAGTTTTAAGAGAAATAAATGGCATTGTCATATGTATTTTTTCTAGAGAGAAAAATGGTTCGCAGTAAGCAGAGGTCAGTGTAGTCGAGTTCTGAGATAGGGGTAACTTTAACTAATAAACTATACTAATTGGCCCAACCAAAAATTATAGAAAAAAATTAGTAGATAGATGTATAAGTCTAGTTTCAGGAAAAATTTACAAATCTTGATTTTGAGTTTTGTAACTCAAGATATAATTTTTTAAGCAACCATGACGCAGAAATACAGCTTGCTCCAAAAATGAGATTAGTTGATTTAAAGTTTAAAAAGTGATGAAACAAGTTTGGTAACACCTCAAGCTCGACTCGGGCGACAGTCTAGGGTAAAAGGGCATTACATCCCAAGTGACCCACTCCTTCGGCATGATATCCGCGTGATATGAAGTAATAAAATTTATAAAGAACTTGATCAAACCTAAACTGACTAATATCACGATGTTTTAAGGCAAGCGCACCTGTCGACAGTAGTATAGTCTAGTGATAAGATCGAGTATCGTACCCAAGGGAACCGAAAGTACTATTACTCACTTCCTTTCTATTATTTAACCTAAAAATTAAATGAGGGCTTGTCTAAAACTAACTCTAAAATCAACTAAGGAAAAACAGGAAAAATAAAGTGGGAAGACCTTTTAGGGAAAAGCTAATTGATATGATCAATACTTAAGGGAGAATCCACCTAGACTTCACTTGTTATTAATTTCTTGATTTATACGAGTTATTTACTTGACTTGATCCGTAGAGATCCCTAATCTATGCTAAACCCTCCGTCGAGGTGAAGAGCAACTAGGCCTAAGTTGTTAATTAAAGTTCCTTTATTAATTAACTCCCTAGGTTGCATTAATTTGATCCATGGTTCCCCATATTAGGTTTGACCCTAATCCGGCAGATTTATGTCGCCCTATGTCTAGGGTTGCATGCAACTCTGCTTAATTATGGTAGATCTACTCTTATCATAGGGACTTTTGCTCCTCTACTCTAAGCACATCCAATTCTTGAATTAATACCTAGGACTATTAAATTAAGGATTAAAAACACATAATTAAGAACAATTCAAGTAATTCTCATAAAAATCAAGAATAAATAACAAGATCTGTCTTAGGTTTCATCCCTCTCAAGTATTTGAGGGGTTTAGTTCATAATAATAAAAGAAAACATCTCAGAAGTTGTAAAATAACAAATCATAAAAGAAACCAAAAACCCCTGAAGGAATTTAGGAGAATCCTCTATGTTGATGCAGAACTTCGGCTCCTAAGATGAATTGATTGGCTTCTCCCTTCGAGTAATCCCTTGCTTCTACCTGTGGTATGGCAGAAAGACGAGAGGAAAAGAATATAGAGGGTGTGTAAAAGGTGGAAGAAGCCCCCCTCTATGTTGCCTTATGGGATCTTTATATAGAGAACTTTTGGGGACTCTTTCTTAGCCCCTAAGCATCCCAATTCGAGTGAAATTCGTCTTTCCCGCAACTAGAACACGTCCATGTTCCACGCCTGTGTGGGTTCGATAGAGGCCGTGTGATTTAGCACGCCCGTGTGTAGTAGCTGTGCTTGTCGAGGCTTTGTCCATGTGATCTTCGTGAGGCACGCCCGTGTGGCACGGCCGTGTGGCATCTCTTGGCCCGTGTGATTCGTGCTTTTTGGTCCATTTTTCACCGTTTTAGGCCTGTTTTCTGTTCTTTCATCTTCCCTATGCTCTCCTAAGTATAAGATATGAAAAAGAGGGGTTAAGAGCACCAGTTCTTATAAAATTAGTAAGAACCATCCAAATTATAGGCTAAATGTGAGGTAAAAATATGTATAATTTTGTGTTTATCAAATACCCCCACACTTAAACCCTTGCTTGTCCTCAAGCAAAATCTCAATCCCTAAATAAGAATTATTCCTCTCAACCTACAATCTTTATCAATAATGTTTCAAACTAGTCCACAGGTAATCATACAATGAGTAATTCAATCAGAAGAACATTAAAGACTCAATCACTCTAAGTTGAGAATTTTATCATTGAAAACATAAGTCTCTTCCTTCCTTCTAAGTAGTTATTTCTCCATCTTAATTAACAGGAGTTGACATCCTCACTAAAGGTTCACTCTATTCACTCGAAGTGTTTAGGGTTCAACATTTAAGCACTCCTTAGTCAACTTGAAAAGTTATTACCATAAGCTTGCAAGAAAATCAAATCTCCACCACAAAATTTTGATATGATACATCGATCAAAAGGTCTTTTAATGGTTGTAACGGGGCTTGGTTAAGGGTGCTGTCACAGGCTGCAAAAAGAAGGTTAGAATCGAGATTGAACTGAAAAATTATCTAGCTAGAAAAATCTCTATCTCTGAAACATATTTCTACGCTGATCCTTATGGTAATATCATTTCTGGCTTCATAGCTTGAAAATAGAAATATGCAAAAATTTATCGAACTATTTACAATTTACAATCGAATTTAACTGTATGTACTCCTTTTTTTTTTAAGAACAATTCAAGTAATGGAATAAATTGAGTAAAACTTTACAATTTGGAAAAGAGAATAAGGCTAGATGAAAAATTCAACTCAAATCTCGACAAAAATAGGGGTCAAAATAATTGAATGAAATTTAACAAAAATGGGTTATTGGTTAATAATTAGAGGGTGAGTCAAGGAAAAGGTTGTTAGGCTCAATGGGGTTTACTAGGGGTTAGATTTATGTAGGTAGGCTTTTTGTGGAGTAAGTGGGTTAAATCCTAGGTGCCTTTATCATTTCAGTATATCAAATCAATGATGTGGTCTCGACATGTATAATCGAAGCAAGTTCTAGAATAACAATTTAGTATTGACTCACTCAAAGTAATAATAAAAGTGAGCACGAAAGAATGTATGCTCAAAAAGGCTCAAAATTCTCACCAGAATTATGGCTTTTGATGTCAATCCTGCGAATTTTAAATCTCAAGATAATGCTTAAAATTAGGGAAAATAACTTATGCAAAAATTGGGGGTTCTCAAAAATTTCAACTTATCAAGCTTGATTCCCTAATGTTTTAAAGTTCGAATATTTAAAGTACAATCACCTATTTCTTAATTCTCAACACATCAATAGAGGTCATAAATTAATCAACAATAGTTCCTAATAGGAGACTGAAGATAGTGCTATTGAGACAATTCTCTTAGTTATAATCATTTCAGGAGTTTCAAAGATGGTAAAAAAAATTAAAAGTGCTATACCACCCCACACTTAAGATGTACATTGTCCCCAATGTACAAAGAAAATATTAATAGCAATAGAAGCATAAGATCAAAAGGTAGGGAAAGGTATGAAACTTCCTGAAATTGGGATAGGTTTGCGCGACGGGAATTGTGTATTCCCTTTTTCGTAGAGATTTGAGCTGTATAGCTCCTTTGAAACTGCGAAGGGATTTGTTAGTCTTGGGAGGTTAAAATGAAGAGGGATTACTTCGTTAAGAGATAACCGTTATGATAATAAAATAGAAAATTTACGAAAATTCAAAATAAAGAAAAAGATAAGATAATTAAAAGCTGCAAAGGAAAAAGAAAAATTAACAGTAAAGGTTAAAATAAAAGATTAGTGTGTACTAGGTAGAAAAAGAAAAATAGAAGATAAAATAAAATAAAACAAAAACAAAAGTAAAAATAAAATAAAATAATAATAATAATAATAAAAGAGGATCTAATCCTCTGATGGGTTTCGTGGTGGTGGGACGATGCCTAGGTGTTGACATATGTGCGCTAAGGTGGCGTCGATGTAATCGAGGCGCTGCTCAAAGTGGTCCAGGCGCTCAGATATGTCAACACTGGATGCTGCCGTCTGCGATGGTCGTCTAGGGCGTGGTGGCTCAGCTGGCGTGTCCTCTGCTGGTGGTGGCGGTGGGACATCATCAGGAATATCCTCTAGATCCTCGCCTTCTTGGACAAGGCGGAAGTGGAAGTGGTCGCCACCGAGACGTCACTCGACCATCCTCAACGAAAGCATGCTCTGGATGCCCTGGGAAGACATCTGGCCAAGTAAGGTGTAGGAGGAGGTCTGGGCTGTAGTGTTAAATAGGCCGAAGTAACGGCCTAGTCGAGTGATGTACGGGCCCATGGATATGACTCCCTTGCGGTGCCTCTCGGTCTGATGTTGCATGGCGAGTGCGATGAAATATGCAAGGTCAATGGGGCGGCCATTCGCCATGCACCATAAGAAGTAGACGTCGTGTGTGTTGACGACGCTTGTGCTCTCTCGGTGACCTGTAATAGTATGAGCTAGGAGTGCGTGGACATACCTGAGAGAGGGAGGGAGAGCGGAGGCCTTGCTGACGCTGGGGTTGTATAGTTGTCTTCCTGGGGTAATCTCTTTCCAGCAATCAAGGGGTCGGATATGGATGCGCCTAGAAAGGGTGGGGAAGCTCTCCTCAGCCATAAACTGCTCGGTGTAAAGGCCGAGTGCCACACCGAATTCTGGGACGCTGAGTTGTCGAACGAGCCCTCCCAAATGAAATTGGACTATCCCAGGATCATCGAACCGTGTCATCACCGTCTGAAGGTGGAATGTGGCACAGAACTCGAGAGTGAGTTCAAGGTATGTGGGCTCCACGATCTAAAAGAACTAGTCCCATGGGTCAGTGGCGAGCAGGGCCCGGACATCATCTACCAGGCGTACTTGTTCGAGGGCCCTCCAGTCGATGCATTGGCCCATCGTGATATTGCGAGCACGTAGCAGCTGGTAGCGCTCTTCCTAGGAGTCTTGTGAAAATGTAAGAAATGGGTGACGCACCTCGGAAGTGGGCCTAGTCGAAGAAGTCCTTGGCCCCTTTCGTTTCTTAGAGGCAGGGATGGCAGCTTTCCTGGCTCGGGAAGATGACATGGGATCTACAAAAAATATTAAGAAAAACAGTAATTGATATTAAAAATAAGAAATGCAAATATTTAAAAATAAGGAGGCTGAGTAATAAAATAAAAAATAGAATAAAAAATGTTCCTAATATGAATGAGAATTAACCTTGGTAGTAGAATCTAATCATTTTTAAGGTTGGCATAATAATTCTTTTTATGAATGAATGTATATATACTGAACTATATAACAAATGGCATATTTATGTGTGTTTAAGTGGCATATTTGCAATGTGTATTAGGTGGCAACTAACTATGGTGTTAAATGGCATAAAATTGGCAAATGGAATCTAAATGGCAAGCAAAATCACAATTTGAAATTATTCTAGATTGTTCTCTATTTCCTAGTTCTATAATTGCCTAAATCAATAATAACATTAATAGAAATGTAAAGAATGCAGAAAAATAAAATAAATGAGAGAAAGGGAGAAAATAGAACCAAATTTGGTGTCACATGGTCGTGGGTACTGTTGCACGGGCGTGTGAATCGAGAAAATCTAGTATGGTGGCGTTTAGAGGGCTGTGGTGGTGTTTGTGGAGGTTTGGAGAGGTTTTGAGAGAAAAATCTTAGGGTTCGGATGAAATGGGAAGGGAGAAATGGCCCTGTATATATACATCTTGGGTCACATGGGCATGTCGCACGCCCGTGTGAGTCGTGTTTAGCCCGTGTTTTTCAAAAATAGGAGGTTTTTGGCTTGCCCCGTTCGATGCGCGCGCCCGTGTTTATTTTGAGCACGGCCGTGGAGATCAGTCCTTCGTTAAACGCACGGGCGTGTAATAACGTGCACAGTCATGGAGATTAATCCTTCGTTAAACGCACGGGCGTGTAATAAAGTGCACGGGCGTGTTTGAATTGGCAGTAGCTTCCACGGGCTTCTGGCACGGGCGTGTGTCTCTATGTTTGCCCGTGCAGAAGGTGCAGGGTTGCCACGGCCATTTTGCACGGCCGTGTGTGTGCCTATCTTACCCGTGTAGATGTCGAAGAGTCGTCACGGCCATTTTGCACGGCCGTGGGTTTTTATCGATAGCTCGTGTTTTGGGGAAACGGTACCCTGTTTGCACACGGTCTGCCCACACAACCGTGTCTCTACTTTTCGGTATGCGCACGGCCTTAGGCACGCCCGTGTGCTTGGCCGTGTGGTCCATATTTTTTGCAGGAAAAATGTTAGTTTATGCAATAAAATGTGAAAAATTTAAAAAGAGAAGAAAGTTACTATGTTAGTGCTCGGGTTGCCTCCCGAGAAGCGCTTATTTAGAGTCTAAGCTCGACTCTTCCTGGAGATGTCAAGAAGAAATGGGATGGAGCCTAAGCTCCTCCTTGTTTTCTGTAAAATTCTCAATTTTATAATGTTTTAGCTTATGGCCATTTACCTTGAAAGTACCGTGGTTGGGGTGTGTTACCTCCACAGTGCCGTATGGAAAGACTTTGAGAACGGTAAACGGACCTGACCACCTTGATTTAAGTTTTCCAGGGAATAGTTTCAACCTTGAGTTGTAGAGTAGGACGAGATCACCTGTTTCAAATTGCTTGGGTCGTTTTAGCCTTTTGTCATGACGTCGCTTCACGGCTTCCTTATATAATCGTGAGTTTTCGTACGCATTGTAGCGCCATTCATCTAGCTCATTTAGCTGCAGAAGTCGCTTTTCACCTGCACTTTTTAAGATCAAGGTTTAGAAATTTTATAGCCCAGAATGCTTTATGCTCGAGTTCAAATGGTAGATGACAGTTTTTTCCATAAACAAGTTTATATGGAGATGTTCCTATGGGTGTTTTAAACGAAGTTCTGTAAGCCCAAAATGCATCATCTAATTTTCTAGACCAGTCCTTCCTATTTGATTCTATTATTTTTTCTAGGATGCACTTCAGTTCTCTGTTTGTCACTTCGACTTGGCCGCTAGTTTGTGGGTGGTAAGGGGTGGCTGTTCTGTGGTATACTCCATACCTTCTTAAAATTTTTTCAAATTGGGTATTGCAAAAATGTGTGCCCCTATCACTTATGATTATCCTAGGTGTTCCAAATCGAGAAAAAATCTTCTTCAAAAATCGTACTACCATTCTAGCATCATTTGTAGGTAAGGCTTGAGCTTCTACCCATTTTGACCTGTAATCTACTGCTACTAGTATGTACTTATTTCCGAATGAATTAGGGAAGGGTCCCATGAAGTCTATACCCCATACATCAAATATTTCACATGAAAGTATATAGTTTTGAGGCATTTCATTAAGTTGGGAGATATTACCTATTCGTTGGCATTTATCACAAGAAGTCACATACCTGTTGGCATCTCTGAAAAGTGTAGGCCAGTAAAAACCTGATTCGAGTACTTTATGGGCAGTTCTGGTTCCACTGTGGTGTCCTCCTGTGGGTCCTGAGTGGCAGTGTTCCCAAAATTTGATATGCTTCTACGTCATCAATGCATTTTCGTATGACCTGGTCTGCGCAAATTCGAAAGAGAAAAGGGTCTTCCCAAAAGTAGTTTTTCACATTAGCAAAGAATCGCTTCTTTTGCTGATGGGTTAGCCCTTTTGGGGTTATATTGGCTGCTAAATAATTTGCAAAATCGGCAAACCAAGGAAGTGTCGTACCTGCTAAAGTTAGGAGTTGTTCCTTAGGGAACATATCGTTTATCTTCTCAGGTACCTGGGCTGTGTATTTCTAGTCTCGAGAGGTGATCTGCTGCTAAATTTTCAGCTCCTTTCTTGTCTTTAATTTCCAAGTCGAATTCCTGTAAAAGTAAAATCCATCTTATTAAACGAGGTTTTGCATCAGGTTTGGCTAAGAGATAACGAAGAGCTGAATGGTCAGTAAAAACAATGACTTTTGACAAAATTAAATAAGATCTGAATTTATCAAATGCAAAGATAACAGCTAATAATTCTTTCTCCGTGGTGGTGTAGTTGGCTTGAGCAGCTGTCAATGTTCTGCTAGCATAGTAGATCGGTTAGAAGTGCTTGTCCCTTCGTTGTCCTAAAACTGTACCTACGGCAAAATCACTTGCATCGCATATTAGTTCAAAAGGCAGATTCCAATTAGGTGAAATCATAATTGGGGCGTTGACTAACTTGTCTTTAAGGGTGCTAAAGGACTCTAAGCATTCTTGGTCGAAGTTGAAAGGTTTGTCTTTTTCTAGCAATTTAGTTAAAGGCTTAGCTATTTTAGAGAAGTCCTTAATGAATCTACGATAAAAACCGGCATGTCCTAAAAAACTTCTTATAGCCTTAACTGAACTGGAAGGGGGTAGTTTTTCAATAGTTTCAACTTTCGCTTTGTCTACCTCTATTCCTCTAGTAGAGATTTTATGTCCTAGTACAATACCTTCTTGAACCATGAAATGACATTTTTCCCAATTTAGCACTAGATTTGTCTCTTCACATCTTATCAAAACAAGTTTTAAATTATTTAGACAGTGTTGGAAAGAGTTACCGAAAATGGAGAAATTGTCCATGAATACCTCCATGATATCTTCTACAAATTCGTTAAAAATAGCTAGCATGCATCGCTGAAAAGTAGCAAGAGCGTTACATAAACCAAAAGGCATTCTTCAATATGCAAACGTACCGTATAGGCATGTGAACGTCGTTTTTTCCTGATCTTCTGGAGCTATTGGAATTTGGAAGTAACCGGAGAGACCATCTAGGAAGCAATAATACATGTGACCGGCTAATCTTTCTAACATTTGATCGATAAAGGGCAAAGGAAAATAATCTTTTCGAGCGGCGTCATTCAGCTTTCGGTAATCTATGCATACTCTTCATCCTGTGACTGTTAGTGTTGGCACGAGTTCTTCTTTGTCATTGGATACCACGGTTAGCCCACCTTTCTTAGGAACAACCTGCACTGGGCTTACCCAAGAACTATCAGAAATAGGATAAATGATACCTGCATCAAGAAGTTTAATTACCTCAGCCTTTACGACTTCCTTTATGTTAAGATTTAATCGTCTCTGAGCTTGCGCTGCTGGTTTATATTCATCTTCCATTAAAATCTTATGAGTACAGAAAGAGGGATTAATTCCCTTGATATCTGAAATTTTCCAGGCTATGGCTTGCCTATGTTTTCTTAATACCTGGAGCAGTTCTTCCTTTTCTTTAGAGCTTAAATTTGATGCAATAATGACTGGCAAAGTTGAGTTCTCCACTAAAAAGGCATATTCTAAGTGTTCTGGCAGTTGTTTTAATTCTAATTTAGGGGGTTCCTGATATCCGCGTGATATGAAGTAATAAAATTTATAAAGAACTTGATCAAACCTAAACTGACTAATATCCCAACGTTTTAAGGCAAGCGCACCTGTCGACAGTAGTATAGTCTAGTGATAAGATCGAGTATCGTACCCAAGGGAACCGAAAGTACTATTACTCACTTTCTTTCTATTATTTAACCTAAAAATTAAAGAGGGGTTTTGTTTAACTAATTCTAAAACTAAACTAAGAGAAGCAAAAAGAGTAAATTGGGAAGACTTTTTAAGGAAAAGCTAATTGATAAGGACAATACTTAAGGGGGGATCCACCTAGACTTCACTTGTTATTGGTTCTTGAGCTAGACGATTTATTCACTTGACTTGATCCGTAGAGATCCCTAATCTATGCTAAACCCTCCGTCGAGGCGTAGAGCAACTAGGCCTAAGTTGTTAATTAAAGTTCCTTTATTAATTAACTCCTTAGGTTGCATTAATTCGATCTATGGTTCCCCATATTAGGTTTGACCCTAATCCGGCAGATTTATGTCGCCCTATGTCTAGGGTTGCATGCAACTCCGCTTAATTATGGTAGATCTACTCTTATCACAGGGACTTTTGCTCCTCTGCTCTAAGCACATCTATTTCTTGAATTAATACCTAGGTTTATTAACACAAGAATTAAGCACACATAATTAAGAACAACTCAAGTATTTTTCATATAACTCAAGAATAAATAATAGCAAGATTCATCTTAGGTTTCATCCCCCTCAAGTATTTGAGGGGTTTAGTTCATAATAAAGAAAGAAAACATCTCAGAAGATATAAAATAATAAAACATAAAAGAACCCGAAAACCCCTGAAGGAATTTAGGGAGATCCTCTATATTGCCGCAGAATTCCGGCTTCTGGGATGAATCAATCAGCTTCCCTGCGAGTAATCCCTACTTCCACTCTCTGTGTTGGCAGCAAAGAATACTTCCCTTTGTGGGGAAATAAACACACCTTTAGAGTTGCCTCCTAGGGTCTTTATATAGAGCTTTGGGGAGCCTTTCTTAGCCTCCAAGTATCCCAATTCGAGTGAAATTCCTCTTCCTCACGACTAGAACACGCCCGTGTGCCACGCCCGTGTGACTTCGACAAAGGCCGTGTGATTTGGCACGACCGTGTGGCCTGCCCGTGCTTGTCGAGAGCTGGACCGTGTGATCTTCATGTGGCACGGCCGTGTGGCACGGCCGTGTGGTGATTCCTTGGGCGTGTGTTATGTCATTTTTTGCCCATTTTCCTCATTTTCAGTTCATTTCCTATTCTTTTCTCTTCCCTATGCTCTCCTGAGTATAAGATATGAAAAAGAAGGATTAAGAGCACCAATTCTCACTAAATTGATAATAATTCATCTAAAATATAGGCTAAGCATGAGGTAAAAATATGTATAAATTAGCGTTTATCAAATACCCCCACACTTAAGCCTTTGCTTGTCCTCAAGCAAAATCTCAATCCCTAAATAAGAATTATTCCTCTCAACCTACAATCTTTATCAATAATGTTTCAAACTAATCTACAGGTAGTCGTACAATGAAAATTCAATCAAAAGAACATTAAAGATTCCATCACTCTAAGCTGAAAATTTTTTCATTGAAACATAAGTTTTCTCCTTCCTCCTAAGTAATTATCTCTCCATCTTAATTAACAGGAGTTGACATCCTCACTAAAGGTTCACTCTATCCACTCGAAGTGTTTAGGGTTCAAAAATTAAGCACTCTCTAGTCAACCTGAAAAGTTATTACCATAGGCTTGCTAGAAAATCAAATCTCCACCACTATAGGTTGATATGATACATCGATCAAAAAGTCTTTTAAGGGTTATAACGGGGCTTGGTTAGGGGTGTTGTCACAGGCTACAAAAGAGGGTTAGAATCGAGACTGAACTTGAAAAATTATCTAGCTAGAAAAATCTCTATCACTTTAAAACATAATTCTAAGGCTAATTCTTAAGATAATATCGTTTCTGTTTTTGTAGCCTGAAAATAGAAAAATGCAAAAACTCATTGAACTATTTACAATTTACAATCGAATTTTACTGTATGTATTCATTTTTTTTCTTTTTTTCTTTTTTTCTTTTTTTTTCTTTCTCCTTTTTTTTTTGGAACTATTAAATCAAATATGATAACTTGGAAATTTACAATTTTGCAACTATAGAAGAGAGTAAAGCTAGATAATAATTCTATTCAAATCTCGACAAAAATCGGGGTTAAAGTAATTGAATAGGATTTAACGAGAAATAGGTTATTGGTTAATAATTAGAAGGAGAGTCAAAGAATAGGTTGTCAAGCTCAACGGGGTTTACTAGGGGTTAGATTTATGGAGGTAGGCTTTTTGTGAAGTAAGTGGGTTAAATCCTAGGTGCCTTTATCATTTCAGTATATCAAATCAATGATATGGTCTCGACATGTATAATCAAAGCAAGTTCTAGAATAACAATTCAGTATTGACTCACTCAAAGCAATAATAATAGTGAGCACGAAGAAAATGTATGCTAAAAAAGGCTCAAAATTATCACCAGAATTATGGCTTTTGATGTCAATCCTGCGAATTTCAAATTTCAAGATAATACTTAAAATTAGGGAAAATAACTTATGCAAAAATTGGGGGTTCTCAAAAATTTCAACTTATCATGCTTGATTCCCTAATGTTTTAAAGTTTGAATAATCAAAGTACAAGTACCTATATCTTAATTCTCAACATATCAGTAGAAATCATAAATCAATCAGAATTAATTCCTAATAAGAGACTGAGAATTATTTGAGAACAAAGCATAAGGAAAAAAATTCAGGGATTTTTCAGATAATGTAGAAATTTAAAGTAAGCTTCCCCCCCACACTTAAGATGTACATTGCCCTCAATGTACAAAGATACATAAATAGCAAGAGAAGTATAATATCATAAGATAGGGAGAGAATTGAAACTTCCTGAATTTAGGATGAATTTATGAGGAAGAGTCGGCAATTGTGGCAGGCTGTTCCTATTTCCGTTTGAATATGAGCTGTAGAGCTCCTTTTTGAAACTGCGAAAATATTAATTAGTCATGGGAATTTTCGATTGATAGAGATTACTCGTTAGGGCTTGGCTGATATGAAAGATCGAAATTTAAATAACAGAAAAATAATAAACTAAGTTCTAGAAATACTAATACTGTAATGAATTAAAAGGATTAAGTATAATAAAAATAAAATTTGAAATAAAAAGGAGACTAAAAAAGGAAAAAATAAAAATAAAAAATGAGAAAAATAGAACCGTATGGGAGAATAGAGGCCCACGCCCGTGTGTCTCGGGGTTAGCCCGTGTTGGCCATATTGCACGGCCGTTGTGAACTTGTTTGCTTTTTTGCACGGTCGTGTAGGTATTCACACGGCCGTGTCAGATGTAACAGTGTTGGCCAGGGCTTGGGGGCACGGGTGTGTGGTGTTGTATGAGCCCGTGTGAAATTCGTAAAGTTGCCACGGCCATATCACACGGCCGTGGTGATTTGTCGACTTCCCGTGCTTTTGGGAAACTTCTGCTCTGTTTGTACACGGTCTGGGTGCACGACCGTGTCTCTGTTTTAAGATGTCACACGGCCTTAGGCACGCCCGTGTGGCTGGCCGTGTGGCCTAAATTTCTGCATAAAAAATGTTAGTTGCTGCATAAAAATACTAGAAAAATTTTAAACAAAGAAAAGTTACTAAGTTATTGCTCGGGTTGCCTCCCGAGAAGCGCTTGTTTATAGTCTAAGCTCGACTCTTCTCGAGCTGGGTATCTCACAGTGGTTTGAAGAGTTGGAACTCTTCCGGCCTGTTTTCAGGATTAATATTAAAAGAATGTTTGAGTCGAGTGTGGTTTACCTTGAAAGTGCCGAGTGACTCATGTTTTATTTCTACTGTACCATAAGGGAAAATTTCCGTTACCGTGAAGTAGGGTACGTCACTTGTATGCTCTTTTGAATTCAAGATTCGAGGGTCGTCATCCCCTAAGAGTACCTTATCCCCTATATTGATTTGACATGTTTTTACTTGAGGGTTATCTTGGTGATGCTCTGGGTTAGTGTGACATGTTTTGGGTTTTTCATGATAGCTCAGCCACTCATCTAGTTTCTCGATCTGAAGCGTTCGCTTTTCAGGTGCATCTCCATTGGATGGACTTGTCTGTGATTGGGTTACCTTTATGTGAAGTGTATCCTGCACAGAAGGTTGGGTTGTGAGTTCAGAGTTTTTACAAGGACTTGTGACTATATTATTATCAACAGTTTTAATTACTTTTTGAGCTTGTAAAGTAACTTTGTCATTACCTACACGTAGTGTAAGTTCACCTGTTCCTAAATCAATTATTGTTCTGGCAGTTGCTAAAAAGGGTCGCCCTAGAATTAATGGTATATTGCTATCCTCATCAATGTCTAAAACAACAAAGTCAACTGGGAATATAAATTTATCAATTTTGACGAGCACATCTTCAATTATTCCCTTAGGAGACCTAATAGTTTTATCAGCCAGTTGAATGCTCATCTTAGTTTGTTTAGGTTTTCCAAGACCTAGTTGTTTAAACAGTTTATAAGGCATGACATTTATACTAGCCCCTAAGTCTGCTAAAGCATTTTTGGTGTCTAGGCTACCACATAAACAAGGAATAGTAAAACTCCCTGGATCTTTCAGTTTGGTTGGCAGCTTATTTTGGAGAATAGCTGAGCATTCCTCGTTGAGTTCCACTGTGGACAATTCTTTCAACTTCCTTTTATTTGTGAGAAGTTCCTTTAAAAATTTTGCGTACTCCGGCATCTGCATAATTGCTTCAACAAAAGGCAAGTTAATATGTAATTTCTTTAACAGTTTAAGAAACTTACTGAATTGCTGATCTGTGCGATCCTTCTTGAAAGCGTTTGGGTATGGGATACGAGGTTTAAATTCTTTGACAATTTCATCTTTGGGACTTACCTCATCCTTTCCTTTACTTACCACAGGCTCCTTGCATGGCTTTAGGTTGGTTTTGGTTAACCCCTCATCATCTATCGTATCCACGACATTGAGTTGCTCCTTAAGGTTAGTCTCAGTATTGCTTGATAACCCACCTCGCGGTTTGTCAGAGATTAGCTTGGCAAGCTGGCCTATTTGAGTTTCAAGTCCTTGAATGGATGCCTGCTGGTTCCTCAATAAAGTTTCGGTGTTTTGGAAACGTGTTTCTGATACAGCAATAAATTTTGTGACCATCTCTTCAAAGTTCGGCTTTTTCTCTTGTTGGAATGGTGGCTGTTGCAATCCTAGAGGAGGCGGTTGTCTTTGATTTCCTTGTCCTTCCCATGAAAAACTGGGGTGACTCTGCCAACCTGCATTATAAGTATTACTATAAGGGTTATTTTGAAGTCTAGAATTGTTACCCATATAGTTGACTTGCTGAGTTTCCATGCCATGTCCGTAAGAGGAGTAATCTGGATTGAACATATTTCCTAGAGTTGCGTCGCATTGCATAACTGGCTGTACCTGCGTAGAACCAACAAAATTATCAAACTTTTTATTTAAAAGTTCTACCTGATTAGTAAGCATAGTAACAGCATCAATATTATAAACTCCTGCAGCTTTTGTTGGCTTTGTCCTCATGATTTGCCACTGATAATTATTCAATGACATTTCTTCAATAAATTCATAAGCTGCTTCTGGCGTTTTATTATTAATTGTTCCTCCTGCGGCTGCATCAACCATTTGTCGTGTGGATGGATTCAAACCGTTGTGGAAGGTTTGAACTTGTAGCCATAAAGGTAGTCCATGATGAGGACATCTTCTCAAAAGATCCTTGTATCTCTCCCAGGCATCGTAGAGTGTTTCTAAATCCATCTGCACAAAAGAAGAAATATCGTTTCGTAATTTAGCTGTTTTAGCAGGAGGAAAATATTTAAGTAAAAATTTTTCTGTCATCTGTTCCCATGTGGTGATTGAGCCTCGTGGTAGAGAATTTAACCACTGTTTGGCTTTGTTTCTCAGAGAGAATGGAAATAGCCTTAGTCGAATAGCATCATCAGAAACGCCATTAATTTTAAAAGTATCGCACAATTCTAAAAAGTTTGCTAAATGAGCGTTGGGATCTTCATCCTGTAAACCATCAAACTGTACAAACTGCTGAATCATCTGAATAATGTTAGGTTTTAGTTCAAAATTATTAGCAGCAATAGCAGGTCTAACAATGCTAGTTTGAGTACCAATCAAACTAGGTTTAGCATAATCATACATAGTTCGAGGAGCTTCATCCTCGTTTACTGGTTCTGCTGGTAGCGCTAGATGTGGTGGAATGTTTTGATTTACTTCCATCTCTTCTGTAGGTTCTGGCTCGTGCTCTGGATAATGTAGGCTTCGTCTAATTTCTCTGCGATTTTTGCAAACTGTAGCTTCTAAATCTTCGTCAAAAAGTAGTGGTCCTGTTGGGTTGTTTCTAGTCATAGACTAGAAAAACCTAGAAAAATAATTAAAAAAACGAAAATAAAATTAAAAAAATAAAATAAAATAAAAATAAAAAATAAACTTAGGAAAACCTAGAAAAAAAATAAGAAGAAAAGAAAAATAAAAAATAAAAATAAAAATAAAAATAAATAAATAAATAAATATATTAATGGCTAAAGTAATAGAAATCGAGCTTTCGTAATATTTCAGTTAAATCCCCGGCAACGGCGCCAAAAACTTGATATCCGCGTGATATGAAGTAATAAAATTTATAAAGAACTTGATCAAACCTAAACTGACTAATATCACAACGTTTTAAGGCAAGCGCACCTGTCGACAGTAGTATAGTCTAGTGATAAGATCGAGTATCGTACCCAAGGGAACCGAAAGTACTATTACTCACTTTCTTTCTATTATTCAACCTAAAAATTAAAGAGGGTTTTGTTTAACTAATTCTAAAACTAAACTAAGAGAAGCAAAAAGAGTAAATTGGGAAGACTTTTTAGGGAAAAGCTAATTGATAAGGACAATACTTAAGGGGGGATCCACCTAGACTTCACTTGTTATTGGTTCTTGAGCTAGACGATTTATTCACTTGACTTGATCCGTAGAGATTCCTAATCTATGCTAAACCCTCCGTCGAGGCGTAGAGCAACTAGGCCTAAGTTGTTAATTAAAGTTCCTTTATTAATTAACTCCTTAGGTTGCATTAATTCGATCTATGGTTCCCCATATTAGGTTTGACCCTAATTCGGCAGATTTATGTCGCCCTATGTCTAGGGTTGCATGCAACTCCGCTTAATTATGGTAGATCTACTCTTATCACAGGGACTTTTGCTCCTCTGCTCTAAGCACATCTATTTCTTGAATTAATACCTAGGTTTATTAACACAAGAATTAAGCACACATAATTAAGAACAACTCAAGTATTTTTCATATAACTTAAGAATAAATAATAGCAAGATTCATCTTAGGTTTCATCCCCCTCAAGTATTTGAGGGGTTTAGTTCATAATAAAGAAAGAAAACATCTCAGAAGATATAAAATAATAAAACATAAAAGAACCCGAAAACCCCTGAAGGAATTTAAGGAGATCCTCTATATTGCTGCAGAATTCCGGCTTCTGGGATGAATCAATCAGCTTCCCTGCGAGTAATCCCTACTTCCACTCTCTGTGTTGGCAGCAAAGAATACTTCCCTTTGTGGGGAAATAAGCACACCCTTAGAGTTGCCTCCTAGGGTCTTTAAATAGAGCTTTGGGGAGCCTTTCTTAGCCTCCAAGTATCCCAATTCGAGTGAAATTCCTCTTCCTCACGACTAGAACACGCCCGTGTGCCATGCCCGTGTGACTTTGACAAAGGCCGTGTGATTTGGCACGGTCGTGTGGCCTGCCCGTGCTTGTCGAGAGCTGGACCGTGTGATCTTCATGTGGCACGACCGTGTGGTGATTCCTTAGGCCATGTGTTATGTCATTTTTGGCCCATTTTCCTCATTTTCAGTTCATTTCCTATTCTTTTCTCTTCCCTATGCTCTCCTGAGTATAAGATATGAAAAAGAAGGATTAAGAGCACCAATTCTCACTAAATTGATAATAATTCATCTAAAATATAGGCTAAGCATGAGGTAAAAATATGTATAAATTAGTGTTTATCAGTTCCTCAATAGAAGGTTTCTGTCTTAGCTTATCGTGCATCTTTAAATTTTCATAGCTTATATGTCTAGTGATAGTTTCGCTAGAGTCTAATTCTTTTCTTACTTTCTCCACTTCTAAGGAGGTTCCACCCTCCCCCTGAACAAGACACAGTTCCAGTGTGTCGGTGATAGAGATTTCCTGAAAATCATCTTGAACAAAGTGATCAACCATATCAACAAAATAACAAGAATCTTCTTGTTCTTTGGAAAATTTCATGGCATCATAGATTTTAAAAATGACTTCCTCTTCACCAACTCTAAGAACTAATTTACCATCTCCTACATCAATAATAGCTCTAGCAGTGGCTAAAAATGGGCGTCCTAAAATTAAAGGTACGTCAATGTCCTCATCCATGTCAAGCACAACAAAATCTACAGGGAATATAAATTTATCGACTTTTACTAGCACGTCTTTAATGATTCCCCTAGGATATTTAACAGATCTATCAGCTAATTGGATGCTCATCCTAGTGGGTTTAGGTTCCCCTAGACCTAGTTGTTTGAACATTTTATAAGGCATGAGATTAATACTTGCACCTAAATCAGCCAATGCTTTATTAATAATTAAGCTACCAATTAAACAAGGAATAGTAAAACTCCCTGGATCCTTTAGCTTTGTTGGCAGTTTATTTTGGAGAATGGCTGAACATTCCTCGTTGAGTTCCACTGTGGCTAATTCTTCCTGCTTTCTTTTGTTCGTCAAGAGCTCCTTTAGGAATTTCGCGTATTTCGGCATCTATGAAATTGCTTTAACAAAGGGTAAGTTAATATGTAATTGTTTGAAAAGTTCAAGAAACTTACCGAATTGGGCGTCTGTTTGGTCCTTCTTTAACCTTGCTGGGTATCGGATGCGCGGTTTGTATTCCTTGAGTGTTGGAGGGGCGTCATCCTTAGATTCCTCTACTTTGTCTTTCAGCAGTTCGTGAGTATGCTTCTTTTCTGGTTCTACTAGCACCTTACCATCTCTTAGAGTGATTGCTTTGACATGTTCTCTAGGATTTGGTTCAGTGTTGCTTGGAAGCCCGCCATGAGGCCTTTCTGAGATTAATTTTGCAAGCTGACCGATTTGGTTCTCGAGTCCTTGGATAGAGGCCTGTTGGTTCTTTAATGCTGTTTCAGTGTTCTGGAAATGGGTTTCTGAAGCGGCCATGAATTTAGTGAACATGTCCTCAAGGTTCGGCTTCTTTTCTTGTTGAGGTGGTGGCTGCTGGAATACCGAAGGCTGTTGTCTTTGATTTCCTTGTCCTCCCCATGAAAAATTTGGGTGATTTCTCCAACCTGCATTATAAGTATTACTATAAGGATTATTTTGAGGTCGAGAATTATTACCCATATAATTGGCTTGTTCGGCTTCCATGTTGTGTAGATGGTCTGAATTGAACATATTTCCTGGGGCTGCATCACATTGCATCACTGGTTGAGCCTGCGTGGAACCAACAAAATTATCAAATTTTTTATTTAAAAGTTCTACTTGGTTAGTGAGCATAGTAACAGCATCAATATTATAGACTCTTGCGGCTTTCGTCGGCTTTGTCCTCATGACTTGCCATTGATAGTTATTCAATGACATTTCCTCAATAAGTTCGTAAGCTTCGTCAGGTGTTTTATTATTGATGGTTCCGACTGCGGCTGCATCGATCATCTGCCTAGTTGACGGGTTTAACCCATTATGGAAAGTTTGAACCTGTAGCCATAAAGGTAATCCGTGGTGAGGGCATCTTCTTAAAAGATCTTTGTACCTTTCCCAGGCATCGTAAAGCGTTTCTAAATCCATCTGCACAAAAGAAGAAATATCGTTTCGTAATTTAGCAGTTTTAGCAGGGGAAAATATTTAAGCTAAAATTTTTCAGACATTTGGTCCCATGTAGTAATTGAGCCTCGTGGTAGAGAGTTTAACCACTGTTTTGCCTTATTTCTTAGGGAAAATGGAAATAGCCTTAGGCGAATGGCGTCATCAGTAACGCCATTGATTTTAAAAGTGTCGCATAGTTCCAAAAAATTGGCTAGATGTGAGTTCGGATCTTTATCCTGTAAACCATCAAACTGCACAAATTGCTGAATCATCTGAATAGTACTAGGTTTTAATTCAAAATTATTAGCAGCAATAGCAGGTCTAACAATACTAGTTTGAGTACCAATCACACTAGGTTTAGCATAATCATACATAGTACGCGGAGCTTCTTCTGGTTCAGCGGGTAGTGCTGGAGGTTGGTGAATATTTTGATTTGCGGCCATCTCTTCAGTAGGTTCTGGCTCTTGCTCAAGTTCCTGCTCTGGATAATGTAAACTTCGTCTAATTTCTCTACGATTTCTGCGGACTGTAGCTTCCAAATCTTAGTCAAAAAGTAGTGGCCCTGACGGGTTATTTCTAGTCATAAACTAGAAAAACCTAGAAAGAGAATAAAAATAAAGATAAAAAATAAAAATTAAAAATAAAAGAAACAAAATAATAGAGAAATAAATATTATAAATATTATAAATAGTAATGGCTAAAGTAATAGAAATCGAGCTTTCGTAATATTTCAGTTAAGTCCCCGGCAACGGCGCCAAAAACTTGATATCCGCGTGATATGAAGTAATAAAATTTATAAAGAACTTGATCAAACCTAAACTGACTAATATCACGACGTTTTAAGGCAAGCGCACCTGTCGACAGTAGTATAGTCTAGTGATAAGACCGAGTATCGTACCCAAGGGAACTGAAAGTACTATTACTCACTTCCTTTCTATTATTTAACCTAAAAATTAAATGAGGGTTTGTCTAAAACTAACTCTAAAATCAACTAAGGAAAAACAGGAAAAATAAAGTGGGAAGACCTTTTAGGGAAAAGCTAATTGATATGATCAATACTTAAGGGAGAATCCACCTAGACTTCACTTGTTATTAATTTCTTGATTTATACGAGTTATTTACTTGACTTGATCCGTAGAGATCCCTAATCTATGCTAAACCCTTCGTCGAGGTGAAGAGCAACTATGCCTAAGTTGTTAATTAAAGTTCCTTTATCAATTAACTCCCTAGGTTGCATTAATTCTATCCATGGTTCCCCATATTAGGTTTGACCCTAATCCGGCAGATTTATGTCGCCCTATGTCTAGGGTTGCATGCAACTCCGCTTAATTATGGTAGATCTACTCTTATCACAGGGACTTTTGCTCCTCTGCTCTAAGCACATCCAATTCTTGAATTAATACCTAGGACTATTAAATCAAGGATTAAAAACACATAATTAAGAACAATTCAAGTAATTCTCATAAAAATCAAAAATAAATAACAATATCTGTCTTAGGTTTCATCCCCCTCAAGTATTTGAGGGGTTTAGTTCATAATAATAAAAGAAAACATCTCAGAAGTTGTAAAATAACAAATCATAAAAGAAACCAAAAACCCCTGAAGGAATTTAGGAGAATCCTCTATGTTGATGCAGAACTTCGGCTCCTGAGATGAATTGATTGGCTTCTCCCTTCGAGTAATCCCTTGCTTCTACCTGTGGTGTGGCAGAAAGACGAGAGGAAAAGAATATAGAGGGTGTGTAAAAGGTGGAAGAAGCCCCCCTCTATGTTGCCTTATGGGATCTTTATATAGAGAACTTTTGGGGACTCTTTCTTAGCCCCTAAGCATCCCAATTCGAGTGAAATTCGTCTTTCCCGCGACTAGAACACGCCCATGTTCCACGCCCGTGTGGGTTCGATAGATGCCGTGTGATTTAGCACGCCCGTGTATAGTAGCCGTGCTTGTCGGGGCTTTGTCCGTGTGATCTTCGTGAGGCACGCCCGTGTGGCACGGCCGTGTGGCATCTCTTGGCCCGTGTGATTCGTGCTTTTTGGTCCATTTTCACCGTTTTAGGCCCGTTTTCTATTCTTTCATCTTCCCTATGCTCTCCTGAGTATAAGATATGAAAAAGAGGGGTTAAGAGCACCAGTTCTTATAAAATTAGTAAGAAACCATCCAAATTATAGGCTAAATGTGAGGTAAAAATATGTATAATTTTGTGTTTATCACGGCACAACTGAAACTAAAGTGTTCCACCAATGATAAGCGGAATTGCGTAACAAAGATATGGCATATTTCAAGCACTCATTAGATGTACATGATAATCCTTCAAATACGCGGATAGTGTTATCGAGCTAGAATTTGACTCGCTCAGTATCATCATCAACTGTGGCCCTGAATTCTTGAGCCCCGTATTTTCTAATTTTATGAACAGGGGGTTTATTTAATCTCATCGGAGCAATCGTCGAAGACGCCACAGGTATCAGAAATGGATTATTCAGGGGTGGGGGTTGTTGAATAGCTGGATTAGTTTGGATATACTGAGTAAACCATTCATTCATCATTTGGTAAAAGGCTTGTTTAGCCTTTCCCTCATGGCTACTCGAAGTAGGTCGAGAATTAATTGGCGCTATCCCTTACACGGAAGCAGGCACTTACTCTCAAAATCATCAGCTACAGCTCGATTGAGATCCATTTACTATACGAAAACACATTTTCAACTGTTAAAGTCACCACACTATCATAATATAAAATATGGCATATATAGCTAAACTCACACACGCTACGTTAGTCCTAGACTCGACTAAACCGTAGCTCTGATACCAATCAAATGTAACACCCCTAACCCATATCCGTCGTCGGAATGGGTTACAAGGCATTACGAGACCAATCTCAACATTTGAACAATACACATACATATGAACAAGTCTCTTAAATCAATCAATTTTAAAACATATGACTAACATAATCTCTTTACAAATCATTTCATATCGTATAACGGACATAAACATAGTCATAGAATTCAAAAGCAAAAGTATCAAATATATCATTTTGACCATATCAATAATCGGCAATCATGCATTTTCAATCAATTTATCTAAACTTGACCAAAATTTAATATGAGTTTCATTATATAGTTATGTACTACTTAATCATTAAGATGCAAATAACAAAACCAAATTTACTTAATGCGTATACCACCTCTTTGTTTTAATATAATACAAGTTACTATTCAAATGGTCAAAGCCCAAATACAATGGCACACGTAAACATAATAGAATCATATGCTTTAATAAATGTCAACATTCATACATATAATCATAGCATCAAGCATATATATGTTCACTATACTTTTATATCAATCCGACCAAGTACTAATCATTTTCATTTCTTGCTTCCTTTTATGCCGATCATATTGGTCATTACAAACCTTGTTATAAAAATAACTTAAACAAATTAACAAGTACCAAAATCCAAACATGCATATAACCCTCATTACCAATAAGCCGAATACTTATATCCATGTTTCACATATATCACACATAAATAAAACATGTACCTTAACAAGCTCATAAATAGATTTTTATAACATAGTTGAATTACCAATTAAACATTTCCAAAATCATATCATATAATAGTCCAACCTATCATTAAATAATCGAATATAAGCACCCATAATTTAAACTACATCACATGCATTAACAAAGTTCATATGTATAAAATATAGTTTGGCCAAAACACATTCAACATTTCTACTATCAAATCAATCATTTATACTAATGTACACGTAACTCAAAAAATTCATTAAAACATCACTTTAATCTTATACCTAATTCAATGCACATCAAAATCCTACTACAAGGATCTTTTCAAATGTATTCGCACCTAATGTACATGACCTTCTTTGAAATCAAACAATTATACTTATTTATCTAAAATTCATCAAGCATATTTGACAAAAAAATAACAAAAATCAAAGCCAACCAAACATATCACATTTATATACATCCACTACATTATATTCACTTCATGAAACATCATTTATCAAAATGATCAAGCCATTTTTGCATGGCTATATATATACACCAAAATCAAACTTGTTCACAAGATAGTTTAACCTATACATGCCATAAGTTTCGAGTTTAGCATCAATAAGTACCGATAATCAAACGATAGTGTGGATGACTTCACCGACGATCCCTGAGCACGTAACGACCTCCAAAAAAATCTATAAAATAATTATAGAAACAAACACACAAGTAAGCTAATTTAGCTTAGTAAGCCTTAAGCAAGTTAAACAATAAACTAAGTTTGCTAAGGTATCTTTAATCACATATAATTTAAACTTTCAATTCCATAACCAAATTAATTCATATATCCGAATTCACATATACATTTATAAACTTATATTCATCACTCAAATATTAACCTTTCATTCATATGTATCAATAAGACCGAATATATATATATATATATATATCTCATTTTAGCTCACATAATAAATCAACTTCACATAACTTCCCTTTCATCATCACTTAAGAAATCAATTCATCTTGCTAACAAATAGATGACCAACTATCACGTACCAAATTCACTTACCGAATTCGATTACCTCATTCGCACAAAGTCTCATAAGCTTAAACTCTTAATAGCTCACCGGCAATAAGCCTGCTAGGTATAAACCTGAATTCACACCGGCACAAAGCTTGTTAGGCATATAGCCCGAATTATATTCACCGCCAATAAGGCTACTAGGCATTAAGCCCGATTTCTATTCACCGACAATAAGCCTGCTAGGTATATAACCCGATTTAACTTCACCAGCATAATGCTTGCTAGGCTTGAAGCCTGAGTATCTATGTCACACAATCATTTCATTCATAACTATTTTATAGTAACTTCAATGGTAACTCATTCTTTATTCAACATTTCAATATCATTCCATAATTCAATTCAATTTAATATACAAATCTATAATATCATATTAACAACACATTTATATATATATATATATATATATTCAAAATTAACATTTAACTAATTTTCATTCAAATAAAGATTTTTAAATTGCTTATGGACTTACCTCGGATATCAACGAACGACGTAAACCAACTATTCGTCTATTTTTGTTTTTCCCTGATCTGAATCCGATTTTCTCTTTTCTCGATCTAGATTGATTTAAATTAAACTTATTTAATCAAATATTCAATCCAAGTCACTCAAAAACACATAAATGGGAAAATTACACTTTTGCCCCATACATTTTACACATTTAGCAATTAAGTCCAAAATTCACAAAACACAAGACAAACATAATTTGCTTACACTAAGCTAAGGCCGAATACTCCTCATGCCCATACAAATCCTCACATTTAATTTAATTTACAATCGAGTCCCTTTATTTACCATTTTTGCAATTAAGCCCTATTTACTTAATTTTCATGAAAATTTCCAATACAAACTTAATAATCTAACACATATCTTTTATCTAACAACATTAAACACAAAATTCACCAAGATATCAACAATGGCAACTCATGAATACATCATCAAAATCAGAAATGTAGGCATAGGTCGAGTAGTATTTGAAGCAATGACGTCAAAAACATAAAAATTAACAAAAATCGAGCCCAATTCACTTACCTAATTAAACAAGCAAGGGCCGAACTTCTTAAAACTTTTATTCTTTTCATTCTTGGCTACTTTCGGTCTGAAACATAAAAGACGAAAGAATAATTCTTTATTTTATGTTTTGTATTATAAAACATTATTATTATCTTACAAATTTAACCTTTATTAATAAAATATGAAACCATTATAAACCATGGCTATATTCGTCCATTACTAAATCATATGGCATAATTGCAATATAAACACTTCATATTAAAAAGACATATTCAAATTAGCCCATTACTATTAAACCATCAAATTTTTATTTTATGCGATGAAGCCTTTTTTATTAAATTGGGCATCTAAACGATAAAATTTTTAAACAAAAATTTAGCACATACAAATTCACACATTATAATTTCCAAAAATAATTTTAAAATATTTTTTAATTCGGATTCATGGTCCCGAAACCACTGTTCCGTTTAGGATCAAATTCAGACTATCACACTATGTGTATGTGTTACGGGCCAAAGTGCAAAGCCCGTGACCATGGCATAAGATGTGCCCCATAGAGGTCTGTCGATTAGTTGGAGATCATTTAGCCCGCGAGAACTGGCCTGATTACAAGAACTGTTAGAGAAACTTGTCATATTAAAGCTTGGGTGACCCAATGATGAAAATATGGCAACATAGGGCATCCTTGTACATATGAAAACTAATCTTAGAAGATTGATAGGAATCATATCTTTTAAAGATTAGATTAGATTTGATATTTTTTAATATTGTAAATCCCTAAAATTAAGGGATAGGCTAATCTCGTCTGTCCGTTTAATTTAATCTTAATCGTCGATTTTGGGGGAGCTCAACTATAAATAGAGAGCCTCCCCCTCACTTGTAAATCATCCATTGTAACTTGAATTCTTAAGAGTAATAGAATTCTTTGAGAATTTACTCAAACACATTTCGTGCGTTCTTTCTGTAGCTTTTTGTTGTTCTTTCATAGCTTCTTTTGGCACAATTACTTCTGCTATATAAATTGGTGTCTTGGAGGAATTCTAAAGGAATCCTCACTTTTGGGAGTAAAGATTGACTTAGGCAAGTTTGGAGCGAATGGATCACCTAAGGCCGCACGGATCGTGAGACGAAAGATCTAGCCCTGTGACAAGCAGTATCTGAGCATTGGTTCGAAGGCAGTGTTGGGATGTTGAAAGAAGTTGCTGATCAGAATGAGTAAATTGAGACCTGTGGGAGGGCCAGAAAAGTAAGTCGTTTGAAGAACATGCTATCAGCTTTAGAAAATCGAGAGGGTAATCTCGAGGAGTCCTTAGGGGACATGAAAGTGACACTCGAGTTGATCGAGGGATGCACATATGGATTTGACTTAATGGAAGAGAAAATAAGAGAATTTGTGTTGGATTCTCTCGGTGCTAATGCAGAAAATATGAATGGGTTAGTCCATTCCACTGTGAAAAATCTAGCAGAGAGGGGTAATGCTCTCGAGGATATGGTGTTAGCCATGAAGAAGGAAATCGAAGAGCTTAAGGGGGAGTTCACAATTTACAAAGCTGCTTTGAGTAATGGGATGTTGAATTCGAGGCCGAAGCAACAAGCAACAGATGTTCCCAAACTGGATAAGTTCCAATCTATTTTACTGATGTTTCTCTCTTGTGGTGGCGTCATAGGTCTATAGATGAGAAACATGGTAAGAACACAATTGGGACTTAAGAGGAGTTCTAAAGAGAGTTAAAGAAGCAATTTTACCTGCAGTATACCGAGAATGAGACTCGGGTACAGTTGTGTCATCTTACGCCACAAGATACTGTTCGACAATATGTTTGGGCATTTAGCAAATTGATGCTTCAAATCTCCGACTTGAGCAAAAAAGAAGCATCTTATTGGTTTGAAAATGGGTTAAAGCCGTGGGCAATACATGAGTTGCATAGGCAAGGAATCATTGAACTTACTATAGCCATGACCGAAGCGAAGACCTTTGTTGAGCTTGGTCCAATGAAAGATAAGTTAGAGTAGTTTAAGCCCAATAGAAAGGGCAATGGTGAAAGAAACTATGAGAAATATAAATAGGGACATAGCGATGATGGCAACAATACTGGTAGCACCAGTGGCAATGGGAAACGACGAGATACGAAATGAGGATCCAACAACCTAAGGGACAAGAGGAGGAGGATAAAATGCTTCCTTTGTCAAAGATCACACATGGCGCGAAAATTTCTGAAGAATTCGATGATTTCGGCTATCAAGATGAAAAATGAGCTAGAGAAAGCGAAGCCTAGTGACAAAAAGACGTTGATGATTAATTCGAAAGTACTCACTCCTGTAGAGAGAAATGGCAGGGAAGGGTTGATGTTTGTGGACATCAACATTGCAGGTTAGAAGCGGAGTGTTCTTATTAGTACGGAAGCATCGGACTTATTAATATCAGAAAGGCTACGAAGAAGCTTGGTCTCTCAATTAGAAAATTGAACAAGAAGATCAAGACAATAAATTTTGAGAAGGCCCCAAATGTGGGAGTAGCTCGAAATGTGGAGCTACAAATCGGCGAATAGAAAGGCAAGGAAGAGTTTAAGGTAATCCAATTAGATGATTATGATTTTGTACTTGGCTTAAACTTTTTTCGCAGGATCTAAGTGGTTTTGTTTCCATGAGCCGATAAAATTCATGTTGTTACTGGTCCATTATCACGAATTTGTGCCAGTGTATCGAGATATGAATGTTAGGACCAAGATGTTATCATCAATCCAACTAGTTGAAGATGTTTCATATGGGAGAAACATTGACTCGATAGAATGGAATGCTACGAAAGCCTCTTCAAAAAAGTTAGTGAGCATGAGACTGATATAAGGCCTGTGGAGTCGACTGTAGAGCTGCCACCTTTGGGAAATGTGAGTTGTGTGTCAGACTTCGAGGGGAAAGAAGCAATGCAAAGACAGTTGAAAGTAAATGTTGCGAGTAAGGTATATTGCGAACACTTTAATAATGTTTTGAATTCTAACTTGTTGGCTTGGCAAGGTGGTAAGGCCTTTCCAAAGTTCTTAAGCAAGAAGGTCAAGAGACTATAGGCGATATCAAGGGTATTCTAATGGGACAATTCAAAATTGGGGCAAGTTAGAGCGGAGACTTCTTGCCAACGAAGTATACCAGCAAATGCAACGACTCAAGTTAAGAGGCAATGGAATCCAAGGCAAAGGTACCAAAAAAGGGACGACCCGATCGCAAAACTAGTCATGAAGGAGCCAAGGTAACAACAGAGTTCAAAGGTGAATCAAGTCAGTGCCATTTTGAAGGCGCCACGAGGACATTAAGGGAATGGGTGGGGGAGAATGTCACAAGCCAAAGTGCAAAGCCCATGACCATGGTACAAGATGTGCCCCATAGAGGTTTATTGATTAGATGGAGATCATTTAGCCCACGAGATCTGGCTCGATTCCAAGAACTATTGGAGAAGCCTGTCAGAGATTGAAGCCTAGGTTGCCCTATGATGAAGATATAGCAACATAGGGCATCCTGGTAAAGATGGGAACTAATCTTAGAAGATTGATAGGAATCATATCTTTTAAAAGATTAGATTTAACTTGATATTTTGTAATATTTTAAATCCCTAAAATAAAAGGATAGGCTAATCTCGTACGTCCGTTTAGTTTAGTCTTGACCATCGGTTTTGAGAGAGCCCAACTATAAATAGAGAGCATCCCCCTCACTTGTAAATCATCTATTGTAACTTGAATTCTTAAGAGTAATAGAATCATTTGAGCATTTACGCAAACACCTTTTGTGCGTTCTTTCTATGGCTTTCTGTTGTTCTTTCATAATTTCTTCGTAACTTAGTTTAGTGCAATTGCTTCCTTTATATAAATTGGTGCCTTGGAGGAATTCTAAAAGAATCCTCACTTTTGGAAGTAAAGGTTGACTTAGGTGAGTTTGGAATGAACGGATTGCTAGACGAAAGATCTAGCCCTGTGACAAGCAGTATCTGAGCTATTGGTTCGAAGGCACTATTGGGATGTTAAAAGAAGTTGCTGATTAAAATGAGCCAATTGAGACCTGTGGAAGGGCCAGAAAAGTAAGTTGTTCGAAGAACATGCTGTCAGCATTGGAAAATTGAATAGGTAATCTCGAGGAGTCCGTAGGGGACATGAAAGACACACTCGAGTTGGTTAAGGGATGCACAGATGGGTTTGACTCAATGAAAGAGCAAGTAAGAGAATTTGAGTTGGATTCTCTCGGTACTAATACAGAAAAGATGAATTGGTTAGTCCATTCTACTACAGAAAAGCTGGCAAAGAGGGATAATACTCTCAAGGATATTGTGTTAGCCATGAAAAAGGAAATCGAAGAGCTTAAGTAGGAGTTCACTATTTACAAAGTTGCTTTGAGTAATGGGATATTGACTTCGAGGCCAAAGCAACAAGCAACAGATTCTCCACAACCAGAGAAGTTCAGGGGTGTAAGGTTCACAAGAGATATGGACAACTTCTTATAGGAAATAGAGCAATGCTTTCGAGCAATAGGTATTGAGGATGATGCCATTAAGGTAAAGACTGCTGCAATCTATTTTACTAATGTTGCTCTCGTGGTACCGTCATAGGTACACGGATGAGAAACATGGTAGGAATGCAATTGGAACTTGAGAGGAGTTCCAAAGAGAGTTGAAGAAGCAATTTTACCCACAGTATACTGACAAGGAGGCTCGGGTACAGTTGTGTCGTCTTACGCAACGAGGTACTATTCGGGAGTATGTTCGGGTATTTAGCAAGTAGATGCTTCAAATCTCTGACTTGAGTGAGAAAGAAGCATTTTATTGGTTTGAAGATAGGTTAAAGCCATGGGCAAAACATGAGTTGCATATGCAAGGAATCACCAAACTTACTATAGCCATGGTCGAAGTAGAGTCCTTTGTTGAGCTTGGTCCAACGAAATACAAGTTCAAGTCGTCTAAGTCTAATGGAAAGGGCAATGGTGAGAGAAGCCATGAGAAAGATAAAGAAGGACATAGCGATGATGACAACAATACTGGTAGCACCAGTGGCAATGGGAAGCAACGAGTTGAGAAGCGGGGATCCAACAACCCAAGGGACAAAGGGAAGAGGATAAAATACTTCATTTGTCAAGAACCACACATGGCGCGAAAATATCCAAAGAAATCGATGATTTCAGCTATCAAGATAAAAGATGAGCTAGAGGAAGCGAAGCCTTGTGAGAAAAAAACGTCGATGATTAATTCGATGGTACTCACTCTTGCAAAGAGAAATGGTAAAGAAGGGTTTATGTTTGTGGACATCAACATTGTAGGTCAAAAGCAGAGTGTTCTTGTTGGTACAGGAGCATCAAACTTATTCATATTGAAAAAGGCTACAAAGAAGCTTGGTCTCTTGATTAGAAAATTGAACAAGAAGATTAAGATAACAAATTCTGATGAGGCCCCAACTGCGGAAGTAGCTCAAAACGTAGAGCTACAAATCGACGAATAGAAAGGCAAGGAAAAGTTTGAGGTAATCAAATTAGATGATTACGGTTTTGTACTTGGCTTAAACTTTCTTGGCAGGATCCAAGCGGTTTTGTTAGGCCGATCAAATTTATATTGTTACTAGTTCGTTATCACGAATTATTGTGCCAGTGCATCGGGATATGAATGTTGGAACCAAGGTGTTGTCGTCAATCCAACTAGTTGAAGATGTTTCATATAGGAGAAACATTGACTCGATAGAATGGAATGCTATGAAAGTCGCTTCGAAAAAGCTAGTGGAGCATGAGACTGATATGAGGCCTCTAGAGTCGACTGTAGAGCCGCCACCTTTGAGAAAGGTGAGTTGTGTATCAGACTTTGAGGGAAAGAAGCGATGCAAAAAAATGGTTGAAACGAGTAAATGTTGCGAGTAAGGTACATTGCGAACACTTTGATAGTGTTTTGAATTCTGACTTGTTGGCTTGGCAAGGTTGTAGGGCCTTTTAAAGTTCTTAAGCAAGGAGGCCAAAGGAATCTGGGCAATTCGAATCGACGATGTGAGAATCAAGGGGATTCCAATATGAACAAATCAAAAAAGGTTCCTAAAGAAGGGACGATCCGATTGCAAGACTAGTCAGGAAAAAGCCAAAGCAACAAGAGAGTTCAAAGGCGAATCAAGTTAGTGCTATTTCGAAGGCACAACGAGGACGTTTCGGGAATGTGTGAGGGAGAATGTCACAGGCCAAAGTGCAAAGCCTATGACGATGGTACAAGATGCGCCCCATGGAGGTCTGTTGATTAAATGGAGATCATTTAGCCCACGAGAATTGGCCCGATTCCAAGAACTATTGGAGAAGCCTGTTAGATTGAAGCCTGGGTGGCCCAATGATGAAAATATGGCAACATAGGGCATCCTGGTAAAGATGGGAACTAATCTTAGAAGATTGATTGGAATCATATCTTATAAAGATTAGGTTTGATCTGATATTTTATAATCTTTTAAATCCCTAAAATCAAGGGATAAACTAATCTTGTCCATCCATTTAATTTGGTCTTGACCGTCAGTTTTGGGGGAACTAAACTATAAATAGAGAGCATCCCCCTCACTTGTAAATCATCTATTGTAACTTGAATTTTTAAGAGTAATAGAATCCTTTGAGCATTTACTCAAATACCTTTTGTGCTGTAATGACCCAAAATTTACGGGCATTGGAATTTAAGTATTAAATTGGAATTTAAGTAAAAGTGGAATGAAAAATTTAAGTATTTGATGCAAATTGATATTGTATTGATAATTTTAAATTATTTTAATTTTTGTAGCAAATATCGTGCTGGGGACATTGGCCAAAAAAGGAAAAGAGAAAGTGGACAAAGATTGACTCGAGAATTACGGTATGCATTACTATAATTCTAATTTATTTATTATCAGTTATTAAATTACAATGAATATGTGTGGTAAGCGAAATTGAGGTAAGAAATGATATTGATTTATGAATATACGTGAGAAATTGAATGTATATTGATTGGAGATTGAAAGTCATGTGAATTGAAAATGTGAGAAATTGTGATTTGTATGAATTCGATTGAAATTGAATTGAGAAAGTGAATTGAATACCCTATTAACTAGTCGAGCTAGTCAGATATAGTTGGCATGCCATAGGATTGGAAGTGTTCAGGGATACTTCGACCTCGAGTTGATGAGGCACTATGTGTCATATTATTGCTTCGAATAATTTCGATGAAGTACTAGGTACCGATTTACTTCAGCAAGGTCGATGAGGCACAAGGTGCCGTACTGGTGTGTTTTGGTTGGATTCGTGTCTCTGCCAAAGTCCGAGTGACGAATTGGCAATAGAATTGGTATTGAATGAATTGATAAATTGAATGATTTTGTATATGAAATGTAATGAGTTATTGAAATGAGATGTGAAAATGAAATGAATTTGAGATACTGAAATAATGTATAAATTCAATTTAATACAAGCTTTGAGATAGCTATAATTATTATTATTGAAATATGTTGGTTTAATGTATAAAATTATTATTGAAAGATTATAGACATAAACTGAATATACATATTTTATTGTATAATGTTACGAATTTGAATTATAGTAATACCACTGAGTGTATATACACAGTGTACGGTTTGTTTCAGTGAATAGGTTAGTTGAATCAAAGTTCTGGTTTAGCATCCAAGTCAATCCTGAACTTAGCAAAGTGGTGATGTACAGTTCTTTTTGGTAAATGGCATGTACCTAGGATGTTTGTATAGGTCATTTTGAGTTATGATTGTAAATGTTGTTATAATGATAATTTGGATGGTTTTCTATAATATATATATATATATATATATGGAGTACTAAGTTAAAGAAATGGCATATAGTGGTATGAAATTTAATTTGGATTAAATGAAGCTATTTAAATAGATTTTGTGACACCCCAAATTTTATAAATATGTTTCCATAATTTTTTGACACAACTGTTTGTCTACTTCAGTGGTTAAGTGTTCTGAGTTTGTTTAGGAGGTCTTAAGTTCAAGCCACAACTTGGGTAAATTTTAGCCTTTTTTTTAATAAAGCCCAATCTTTAGTTAATTAGACTTATAATTAGATGTGGGTAAAATTATGTCAGAATGGGCATGCTAGTATAGTGGTTCAAGGAGTGTTAGTGTTACTTGAGGGCTAAGGTTCAAATCCTTGCATGCACAATAAGGGGGTTAATTTTTACTACTTTGGATGGCTAGTGTTTGTGTTGTATTAAAAGTCTAGGTAGTGGGGAATTTTGGAGTGATTTGAGAAGGAAATTATGGGATTGAGGGAAAATCCCGATTTTGGTGGAGATTGAATTAGGCTTCCTCCTCTCATTTTCCCATTTTTATATTTCGGTTTTGGAAAAATTTCCCTCTCTTCTCTTTGCCGTGCTCTACCTTACTTGTTTTCGTTTCTACCATTTTATTTTCCCCTCTCTCTTCTCTGCCGAAATCCTTCCCCATCCTTACTATTATTTACTATTTCCTTTCGTTTTATCCTTTCTTCTTTTTGTAGTTTCCGTAATCAAGCTATCTCCGTTTTGGTACGGTGGTGTTCTTGTTTGGTAAGTGACTTTTCTCCTATGGTTCTATCGTTAGTTGAGTAAGTTATTAATAAGGTGCGTATTATTATTGATTAGGTGCGGCGCGAAGGCTCTAATCAAGTTCTCTGTGGGTGGTGACTGTTAGTTCCTGCATTCGACTCGACAAGATTTCGAGACGTCGATAGACATAATATTTCTAGTTGTGCGTTAAGGGTTTCGATTGAATTTACTCATTTTAAGTTACTAATGTGGACTTGGAATTGTCAATTTTAGGTTCTGGAGTGTTCGAGGTCGTTCTAGCTTCGATTCGATATCAGGTGTGTACCCGAAAACCTAGAAAATGCAAATCAGTAAAATTCAAAAAACGATTCTGTTGAAGCCACACGGGCGTGTGGTCACCCGTGTGGTCACCCGTGTTACGATACACGGGTGTGTGGACAACGAGGTAGGCCATTCGCGTGACACGGGCACGACAGACACAGCTGTGTGATGGCCGGGGAGGTCGTGTGCGAGACATAGGCTCAACCAATTGGGCCGTGTGGGCCACACGGTGAACCACATGGGTGTATGTGTAACACCTCAAACCCGGCCCAGACGTTACGGCCAAGTCTGGTGTGTCACATCAACGACGGCCTAATCATGCTCCTCCGTTTTTACGATTAAGGTGAATTTTGCAAAACCGTATTTGTAGTTTGAGAAGGAAATCCAGGTTTGATTTGAGTTCGTCCTATCCACTACCAGGTTAAGATTATCAGGTCTTGTTATCCATTTGTTACGAGTGTTTAGTTTTAAAAACGATGACTAATTTTAAGAAAACTCGTGCAGCCTTATTCTAACCATTTGAAACCAATTATAACTAAATAATTTAAAACCCAAGACAAAATTAAAACACTTAGAGCGGCCTTATTACAAACCCAAAACCAGAATAAAAATAATTAAAAAATAAACAAGGAAATAAATAACTTAATTTAAAAAAAAACCACCTATGCAGTCCACGTGGCCACTCTGAACCCCTCCAGCTCCAAGTCCACCAGTCTAGGGCTCACCTACAAAGATGAAAGGAAAGGGTGAGTTTCGAAACTCAGTGTGTGAAGAAAGCCCATCCGAAGCCCAAATCAGCTCAAGCCCACTGGCCTAAGCCCTAACCAGTCTTAGTAATAACTGGGTCAAAGCCCTATTCAAATACAGTAAGTCTGGGCCGAAGCTCTATCCAGATATCGGTTTAACTGTGCCTTAGCCCTTTTCAGATAACAGTATGGCCCATAGGCCCATTACAGTAACAGAACAGATATCATGCATGTATACAAGGCCCAAAGCCCATCATATGTCCAACCGCTACACTCCACCCATACCAGCCCTAAACACCATGTGGGGAATAACTCAACCCACCTAGCCCTACACTCCACAATTGCAGCATAGCTACTCAGATAATGTGGCCAAGGCACTAACAGTATAACGAGGCAAAGCCTCTTTCAGTAACGTGGTTAAACCACTATCAGTAATACGAGGCAAAGCCCCTTTCAGTAACGTGGCAATGCCACTTGCACTTCCTCCATCATTAAACCCAGTCCCATGCAACAGATAATTATGTCATGGCATACAGTGAACAGAAATAGTAAAACATGCATTTCAGTCAAATCTAGCCCTAAGGGTCTAGCGGTCAGTTTGCACCTAGGGTAAAATAGTAATTTCTCACCCTTAAGGGGTATTTCAGTAATTATACCAGTTTTTAGGGTTTTATGCATGTTTTAGTCATTAATAGTCTAACTTTCATCTCAGTAGCTTATTTAGCCCATTTTAGCAGTTTAACGTTATTGGGCCCTAAAACCCCTAATGGGCCGTACAGTGTCACTTAGCCATATTGGCCCATTTAGCCCAAATTTTAAGATTGTCTTAACAGTTTTAACCTAGAGTATACCAGAACATGCTTACCACTTATTTTTACCCATATGGGTTTGTAAGCCCATTGGGCCCAATTTTAGCCCATCGAGGCCCAAATTACCGAGGTGCACGAAATCGCACACTTACCAACTTTACCGATTTCAGTTACCAAATCTTACCGCTTCTAACCGACCTACAAGTGCTCGCACGCTCGCAAGCCCACGAAATGCCAGAATTTCAGCATTTCGACTTTTCAGCTGTTGCCAATTTGGACTACAAGAGGGTGTTCATTTACACACCTGATTTGCGACGGACGCTAACGAGATCTCCCACGGTATCCTACAATCGGTTACTATGACGTCAGATTACAAATCAACGATAATCAACATAATACTCATTTACTACATTCGACCAATATCCCCTAAGGCCTTAGAACGCTTACCTTTGTCGAAAATAATGACTAGATCTAGATCTAGTCGTTCCAAGGATCCAAGCCTCCAATACTACTCGTTTGATCACTTTCATCCACCTTAACACACAGCAACTAAATATTAAGATCTATAGAGCCTTTAGCCACCAATCGACAGTCATTCTACATAGGGGGTTTCGGCTTTTCCTCAAATCCCGAAATAAAGAATAGCACAGAGAATTCGAGCACTTACCGAAGGTTTACTAAACCAGAACAATTCCAATCCCATTCGTAACTCAAATCTGACACAGATCTAGCCTCTAAACACAAGTAGAGAATGAATCTAGAGATCTAAGGAGTTCGGTTTCCAAATCACTTTGAGTATGGTGATTTCAGCTTTTGGTATAACAAAGGAGAAAGAAAAATAGAAGCTTTGTAATGAGAAAAAGAAGATGTCGACAAGGCTATGAAAGTTGGGAGATTTGGCTTTAAAGAAAAGAAAAAGTAAGGATATTCAATCAAGAAGAAATCGGCACAATGCTAATACCCTTCGGGATTTCAGCTTTTAGTAATAGTCGACTAGGCTTGAGAAGAAGGAGAATGGCAGATTTGGTTTTGAAGAAAAGAAAAGAAGAGATGAGTGGAGAGAAGAGGTTATTTCGGTTTGAGAAGAAAAGAAGAAAAGAAAAGAGATGAAAGAAGGGAAGAGAGGGTTTTGTTAAAGACAATTCGGCATAAGGAGAAGGTAGGGGTCTAAGTTTCGGTTTTTAGGGAAAGGAAAGAGGAAGAAAAGGAACCTAAGGGCACGTTATCTATTTGGCCACACAAGATAGCCCCTAAGTGCCAAACTCGAGAGCTCAATCCTCAACAAAAATCGGCACACACCTACCCAAATTGCTGAATTAGGACTTCAAGAAGACCCCAAAAGCATTCGGCCAACCCTTAGCCGATTATGCTACTTCACAGTCCATTGGCCAGCCACTTCTTGCTTCAATTTGAATTTCCTAAACTTTCTCCTCCTTATCCTCTTGATTCAATCTCATGCACATTTCAAACTCTTCCATCAGAGTTTCACTTAACATCCATCACATGACCGGTACATGCACAAAATTAAAAATACACACAATGCTTAGCTTGTGACTTGAACTCTGGCCCTTGCACACACATCCACATGCCACTTTTTTAGGCACTTAAGTGGCGCCACATTGCCACTTTACCAAGGGCTTACTTGAGTCTTATTTTACTAACTTTTTCTTAAAAGCCCACTTAACCAAGTCCCCTTCACTTTAAATCCAAAATTTGATATTTCTACCAGGTTTTATCTTAGGCTTGGGCCTTCTAAAGGCCCACTAACACACTTAAAACATACATTCTATAATTTAACAACCAAATTTCAAAATTTCATCAAAATCGCAAAAATCCCAAAAAATCTCGAAAATCAGGGCGTTACAGTGTGAGATTATGGGCCAGGCCGTGGGATCCACACGGCTAGGGCCAGTTTAGGCCGTGTGAGCCACACGGGCATGTGGGCCCACACGAGCAGGCCACATAGGCGTATGAGCCCATTTTGCTTAAATGTTCTGTAAGTTGCACGGGTCGCCCAAGTCGACTGTAACCTATCGTAGGGTCGTTAAGTATTACTTTGACCCTTGTTCTGTGATATTGTACTGTGATGTACGTATATCTGTACTATTTTAAAAGTATATGTATGATCTGTTTATCTGCATTATAGCATGCCATTTATGTATGTTGCATTGCATTGTGGTGGGATTGATGAAGTGAAAGAAGTATCTGAAAGGCTTCTAAGCCTGCCGTCTGGCAGCTATGCTGCATATTTATGACATGTGCCGCATTACGGTACATTTTGGTGTGTAGGGTTGGGTGGGTTGATTTTATCCCCATATTTGGTGTGTAAGGCTGAGTGGGTCGATTTTATCCCCACATGGTGTGTAAGGTTGGATGGAGCTGGTGTGCAGGGTTGGTGGGCATATTTCTGATATTCTAATATGATATGCATGTGATATTTATGATGGGCTAAGGCCCTAAGACTGTATCTGATACTGTTTCTGAGTGGGCTAAGGTCCACACCGTTTTTGTAAAGGGCCTAGGCCCGAATTATCTGTTATTCGATGTATGACTGTATGCATACTGTCTGTGGGGAATTACATACTGAGTTTGTGAAAACTCACCCCTTTATTTGTATTATCTGTCAAGTAATCCCCAGCAGTAGACGGATTAGTGTAACGGAGGGCTCAATGGTGACCACTGCCACTCTCATTTGGGTTTTCCATTTTCGCTATGCTTTTATTATATGTTTTATTATTATTATTTTGGGGGAATTTGATGTAATTTAAGGACTATGAACTTTCGATTTTTAATTTGGGTTTTTAAATTGTCGATAATTTATTATATTTAGACAAGTATGACCAGAATTCGATTTTCACTAAAAACGAACGGAGTTTCCTAAAACTAAGGATTTTGAAAGTAGTAAATGAGTTTTCCTAAAATAAAATGTTTTCTAAAACTTCCGCGTAAGAGGGACATGTTTTTAAGCATAACAAAGATTGGTTAACTAGTACGATTTTTACTCGACAAAACACGATTGCAAATGCACTATCATGTAACCTCTCAAATTCGACAATAACGTCTAGGCCGAGTTTAGGGTGTTACAGATTTGGTCATTATATGAGAGAAATTTATGAATAAATATTGAATAGGTCAGTAGGTTCATGTTTATGACATGATTTAGGTCCATTTAAATGTATTTTGTATTGGTTGAAAATTTGGTTATTGAGTTGCTTGTTGTTCAAGAATTGTAGGGATGGCCAACTTAAAGTATAAGGCTCATTTTGAGTCCACACGAGCATTTATCCAAACTGTGTGAGGCACACGGCTAGCACATAGGTGTGTGAACTGGCCGTGTGTCCCCTGCACCTTAAATTTGAGAAATAGAATGTCCAGGTTTAGGCACACGGGCAGAGACACGGGCGTATGTTTTGGCTGTGTGAGGTACACGGCCTAGCACACAGGCATGTGACTTGGCCGTGTGACTCATGCAATAAATATATTTACAAGTCAGAAAGTTACACGAGTAAAGGACACGGGCATGTGCTGCCACACGGCTTGGAACATGGGAAAGTCACTTGGCCGATTGAGCCACACGGCCTGACCACACGAGTGTATCATATAGTCACGCGGGCGTGTCCTTTAGTCACACGGGTGTATGAGCTGTAACACCCTGAACCTAGCCTAAAAGTTTAGACTGAATTTAGGATGCTACATTGATCACCGGAGTGATCGTGAGAATATTTTACAAAACAGGACATTCTAATCACCATTTTTGAAAAATATTTATTTCTTATCGAACTAAAACATTCAATCGTATTAAACCCATTTATTAAAGTTACAGTTGAGTTTGATAAATGTCTAGAATAAATGAACGAATGAAAATTTAAAATGAAAATTGAACCACAGTTTTTCAAAGGCTTAATGTTCTAAATATCGTATAGTGAATAAAATTGAAAATACAATCTAATGTTTACTTCCATCGAGACTATCTGAGTCCTCCGCGTACCAAGTCTAGCATCAGAATTTAGAGATGTACCTGAAAGGGGAAACAGAATAGGGGGTGAGCTATACGAGCTCAGTGTGAGATCAAAACCAATCCACTATAGGGTCAGAAACAGTATGCCAAACAGTATTTCGAAAACAGAACACACAAACAGAATTGTATAGTACTAGTTGGTACATTTGAATTGGATGTACCGGCAGATATTGGTATTTAAAGCATATTAGAAACACACTTAGGCACACAGTCGTAAGTTCCAATCAGTCACAGTAGTAATAATTCTCAATCAATCAGACAGTTACAATTAGAGTCTACAGAATTCACTTAGTCACAAACTCTTTTCAATTGCACCGAACAAACACACAGAACAGTCAACAGATGCACATGAATGCAGTTAAATTATAAAACCCACCCATCTAGCCAAACACACCTCTTCGTCCATCCCTACACTTTCTGTGTGGTTTAAAACACCTACCCAGCCCTACACTTTTAGTGATGTCATCTCGAGTTGCCCGACAATGATGGCCATCAGTAAGTCCACGACCCTCAGAGTATTGGGACTGCCCAGGACCCTCTAGGTATTGGGGCTAATAGTAAGTAGATAAACTTCCAGATTAGTCAATAATAACATGCAGCAATGCTGACGTATAAGTTGTACAGTGCAATACGGTAAATAGCAGTACAGACTTGCAGTGTGAAGTGCCAGATCAGATAAGAGTACGTAGCATAGCTAACGTACATATGGCACAGTTCAGTGTGGTAAACTGCTATACCGATAAGTTACAGTAAGGCTGCCAAATCAGATAGTCATGCGCAGTAAAGTAGACGTATATGCTGTACAGTGTTGTGCGGTAATCTGTTGTACAGACTAGTTGTAGTAAAACTATCAGTTTAGTTCAGTATCAATATCCCTTCTATTTAAAATCCCACCCAAAAATACTTTATACATATGTATGCGTGCAGACAAACAAACAGTATCAGAATACAAATTACAGACTGTTATTTACATCTAGGCAGTCAGTTACAGAATTACTCACCCAGTCGTAATTTGCATATATCCCACGATCAATCACAAACCAATCACAGTTCATGCACACACTAATCACATAAGTACAACTATAGAGGTCTAGTCACACACGAAGTCACAATTAGGCTCTAATTCATCCTAAACCAAAAACTGGTGAAATAGGGCCACACGCCCGTGTGCTCCGGCCATGTGGGGGTCTAAACTCCTGTGTGGAGGGTGGCGCACAGCCGTGTAGTAGAGGCACATGCCCGTGTGGTGCAAGGATACGACCGTGTTGTCAGGCCGGGTAACTTACTGTACAATTTTGCTAAAATCAAGTGCAGGGTGGACACGATTGTGTGAGGGTCTCACTTGCCCATGTACCCACCAGACACGGCTGTATGTCCCGAAGCATACACTCGTGTGGAATCCCTAATTCGTCAAATTAGTCACACAATCGTCTGACACCAAATCCCTAAATCTCTAATTCCCAAATTACACACGTCCGTGTAACAAGAGGACACGGCTGTGTAAAAATCGATAAAATCCACAAATCGGCCACAATGCCCTGTGGCCAGGCTGTGTGGCTCTTAAATTCTGTCGAAAACCTTAATTCTTAATATCACACGGCCGTGTGACGCGACACACGCCCATGTGGCCATTGGGGACATCATGAAACCACCTTAAAACAGCCCCAAAACAGCCATTAAAGCCACCAAAATAGTCCCTAACCCTTGCCACATCAAAGTATATAAAAACTTAGAGCATTACCCTCACTTCCATCTACTAGAAACCCAAAACCTTTGGATTAACATACAATCTAGAACTACCGAATTAAAAAGTGTGCAAACAATCAATTAGCAAAAATAGTGTTAAAAAGGTTCGAATCCCACACCTGTTCTACGATCGGAAAAGGCGACAGAAGAGTGACAATCCAAAGTCTACAGGCAAGTTGCTTCCAAAGCAATCACAATAACTCTAATCAAAAAATCAAAAGAAACCAAAAAGGAAAAAGAAAAAAAATACACCTCCATTTCAAAATAAAATAAAATGAAGCAATAAAAAATAAAATAGAAGTCAAAAACAAAAATAAGTAATAATAATGATAATATAACAAATAAATATTTATAAATGTTAACAAAAAGTCTCTTCAGAAAGCACACCCAATGACTTGAACACAGGATCTCCGGTAAACTGACACTCTACTTAACCACTAGACCCGTAGGCCTATTCTGACACTAAAATGCATAACTTAACTCATGTTTGCAATCTCCTCACTAACCCTATGCTCAAAACTCCAAAACTTCTAAGCCAAAAATTTGGGGCATTACAATTCACCCCTCCTTAAAGAAATTTTGTCCTCAAAATTTCGACTAACAGAACCGTCATAAATCACAAACTATACCACTACGCTCCTACTGCGCACTCTAATCCCAAAACACTATGACATGTAACTTGAACTTAAGACCTCTTACACACACCCAGAACACTAACCACTGAAGCAGACAAATATAACACACACAATCGCTATACTCCAAACAACACATCCAAACATTTCCAATCATACTTGACTTAAAATCATTGAGGGCACTCTCGTATCCAATTCTCCTTAAACCCATACTTGAGACACGCTCCTAACTTCTTCCAACAGTCGCCTGGATGACACCTCTTACAATGCTCGCAAGATGGTACGTTTGAACTACTACTGGCACTACATTTACTGTCACTCAAATGTGTTCTAACACGCTTCGCAAAACGAGGCTCCAACCTTAGAGAACTGCGATCTCTCTTCTTCCCACAATCCATACACCTAGCCTGAAGTGTCTCACTAGTCTTTCTTATCCTAGCCTCAAACACTCTCTCTAGCACCTCCCTCACTACCAGAGTTATTGCCTCAGTACCAAGCTTTGGGTTATCACTACCCAAAGTTGACAGACTCGTATTACCCTTCAATTCCTGAATAGTCTTACGTTCCGGAGAAGTAAATGACTCCTTGTAATCATGTTCATCTTCGAAATCCATATTTTTCATATGGCTAACTTTAGAATGCCTACACTTTTAGAATACAGATAAAATTGAAATACCAGTATCTATATTTCTAATCTTATAGTTCTAAATTTTAGTTGGACCAGCATCGGAGTCTTAGAAATTTCATTTTTGTAAACCATTTTCAAAACACAAACCATTTCAATTTTCTGTGGTACGGTTCTTTAGATATTTTTCAAAAATAATTACTTACGCACACGTTCACGTAAAAACACAGGCTGAGTTTTTCCAAACCTGGCTCTGGTACCACTATCCTAAACCTGGCCAAGAAGTTTAGACCGAATTCAGGATGCTACATTGATCACCGGAGTGATCGTGAGAAGATTTTACAAAACTGGACATTTTAATCACCATTTCCAAAAATATTTATTTCTTATCGAGCTAAAACATTCAATCGTATTAAACCCATTTATTAAAGTTACAGTTGAGTTTGATAAATGTCCAAAATAAATGAACGAATGAAAATTTAAAATGAAAATTGAACCATAGTTTTTCAAAGCCTTAAAGTTCTAAATACTGTATAGTAAATAAAATTGAAAATACAATCTAATGATTTACTTCCATCAAGACTGTCTGAGACCTCTGCGTACTGAGTCCAGCGTCAGAATTCTGAGATGTACCTAAAAAAGGAGATAGAAGAGGAGGTGAGCTATACGAGCTCAATGTGAGATCAAAACCAATTAACTACAAGGTCAGAAATAGTATGCCAAATAGTAGTTCGAAAATGGAACATACTTACAGAGTTGTACAGTACTATTTGGTACATTCGAATTGGACGTACTAGCAGATATCAATATTTAAAGCATATTAGAAACACACTTAGGTACACAGTCGTAAGTTTCATTCAGTCACAATAGCAATAATTTTCAATCAGTCAAACAGTTACAATTAGAGTCTACAGAATTCAATTAGTCACAAGCATTTTTCAATCGCACCGAACAAACATACAGAATAGTCAACAGATGCACATGAATGCAGTTAAATTATAAAACCCACCCATTTAGCCAAACACACCTCTTTGTCTATCCCTGCACTTTCTGTGGGGTTTAAAACACCCACCTAGCTCTACACTTTCAATGATGTCATCCTGGGTTACTCGGCAATGATGGCTATCAGTAAGACCACGAACCTTAGGGTATTGGGACTGCCCACAATCCTCTAGGTATTAGGGCTAACAGTAAGCAGATAAATTGCCAGATCAATAAATAATAATACGCAACAATGCTAACATAATAGTTGTATAGTGTCATACAGTAAACCGCGGTACAAACATGCAGTGTGAACTCTCAGATCAGATAAGGGTACATAGCATAGCTAACATACATGCGGTACAGTGCAGTGCGGTAAATTGCGATACCGATAAGTTGTAGCATGGTTGCCAAATCAGATAGTCATATGTAGCAAAACTTATGTATATCTTTATGGTGCAGTATGGTAATCTGCTGTACAGACCGGTAGCAGCAAAACTGCCAGTTCAGTTTAGTATCAGTCTCCCTTCTCTTCAAAATCCCACCCAAAAATAATTTATGCATATGTATGCGTGCAGACAAAAAAACAGTATTAGAATACAAATTACAAACAGTTATTCACATCCAGTCAGTCAATTACAAAATTACTTGCCCAGTCATAATTTGCATATATCCCACGATCAATCACAAACCAATCATAGTTCATGTACACACGGATCAAATGGGTACAGTTACAGACGTTTAGTCACCCTCACTAAAGCCAAGTTAAGGGTTGGAACACATGAAGTCACAATTAGGCTCTAATTCATCCTAAACCAAAAACTGGCAAAATAGGGCCACACGCCCATATGCTCCGGCCGTATGGAGCAATCTAGGCAATGTGAGGGTCCAAACGCCCGTGTGGAGGGTGGCGCACGACCGTGTGGTACAGGGACACGGTCGTGTTGTCAGGTTGTGTAACGCACTGTCCAATTTTGCTCAAATCAGGTGCAGGGTGAACACGGTCATGTGAAGGCCTCACAGGCTCGTATGCCCACCAGACACGGCCGTGTGTCCCGAAGCACACACTTGTGTAGAATCCCTAATTCCTTGAATTAGTCACACGACTGTGTGGCTAGGCCGTGTGACACCAAGTCCCTAAATCTCTAATTCCTAAATTATGCACGCCCGTTTGACCAGAGGACATGGCTGTGTGAAAATCGATAAAATCCCTAAATCGACTACACGGTCGTGTGGCCAAGCCGTGTGGCTCCCAAATTCTGTCTAAAACCCTAAATTCTAGTGTCACACGGCCATGTGATGTGACACATGCCCGTGTGGCCGTCAGGGAAGTCACGAAACTGCCCCAAAAAGAACCCCAAAATCACCATTAAAGCCACCAAAATAGCCCTTAACCCTTGCCACATCAAAGTATATCAAAACCTGGAGTATTACCCTCACTTCTATCGACTAGAAACCCAAAACCTTTGGGTTAACTCACAATCCAGAACTACTGAATCAAAAAGTGTGCAAACAATCGATTAGCAAAAATAATGTAGAAAACGTTCAAATCTTACACCTGTTCTACGGTCGAAAAAGGCAACGAATGAGTGATAATCCAAAATTCGTAGGCAAGTCGCTTCCAAAGCAATCACAATAACTCCAATAAAAAAATCAAAAGAAACCAAAAAGGAAAAATAAAAAAATACACCTCTACTTCAAAAGAAAGTAAAATAATAAAATAAAATAATAAAATAGAAGTCACAAACAAAAATAAGTAATAATAATGATAATATAACAAATAAATATTTATAAATGTTAACAAAAAGTCTCTTCAGAAAGCGCACCCAAAAACTCGAACATAGGATCTCCAATAAACTGACACTCCACTTAACCGCCAGACCAGCAGGCCTATTCTAACACTAAAATGCGCTACTTAACTCATGTGTGCAACCTCCTCACTGACCCTATGCTCAAAACTCCAAAACTTCTAGGCCTAAAATTCGGGGCGTTATATGAGCCCTACTCTTAGGAAAAATTTTAGAATTTCACGAAAAAATTTTTAATTACCAGAATAGGTCCTGGTTTGTTTCTAATGCATATTTTAGGCTTCGATAGCCCATAAAAGGGACATTATGATTTAATTGTGAAATGAATGCTAATTATTTGTTTAATATTTGTATCTTTTTTGAAAAGTCTAGTAACGCTCTGTAACCCTGTTCCAATGACGATTTAGGGTTGGGGGTGTTACATTTGTTGGTATTAGAGATATTCAGGTTTAGCGATTCTCAGACTAAATCGAGCTCGAAATTGAGTCTAGAGGTACATGCTATAATTGAGTCAGATTTGAGTCGTGATTGGATGCTAATATATCTGTTTGTTTTTGTTTTATAGTTATAAATATTAGATGAACTTATGGATGATGTAAATCAAGAAATGTATACCAAAGAAGAAAAATTTCGTGAAATAGATGAAAATGAATTAGCTACTCCTAGTGTAAATCTAGTATGTAATCAACCCCCAAATGTGGAAAAGGAAAATATTTGAGAAATAGATGATTCCCAATTACTTAGAGTCATAGCCAATGCCCTTCACAGAGTGGTAGGTATTGCATTTGCCGCAACATCTGTTCCTACTACCCGACAAGCTCCGGTAACTGTATTACACAAGTATGATGCTACTAAGTTCTTGGGTTTAAAGAGAGTTGATCCATCAACTGTTGAAAACTAGATGGAATCAACGAAAAGAATTCTACAACTACTTGAATGTACTCCCCGAAAGAGCTTATTGTATGCTATTTCATTATTAGAAGAGGTTGTATGGTGGGAATTAGTGATTCGACATATACTGACAGAGCAAGTAAGTTGGAATTTCTTTTAGAAAGAATTTTTGAAAACGTATGTGGCAGAACTGTTTATAGAAGACAAGAAACAATAATTTTTTATGCTAAAACAAGGTGAGATGTCAGTTGTGGACTATGAGCAGGAGTTCTTGAGACTCAGTAGATATGCAACTGAATTTGTACCGACTGAAGCTAATAGTTGTAAACAATTTCTACGGGGTTTGCGAGATAAATTAAGGGTACAACTGGTATCTCATAGAATAACTGAATTTGTAGATTTGGTTGAAAGAGCTAAAATGGTTGAACAAGTTTTGGGCCTTAATAAAAATCCTAAAATTACCTGTTCAACTAGAAAACAATCTAGGACTATCAGTTCAAATCCGCAACCTAAAAGATCAAGAGAATCTCATGGTAGTTGGAGACTGAGTTTTAAATCAGACAGAGGTGATGAAAATCGTGGAAAACAGATGACAGTCTTTGCGGGTAGTGTTAGAGGTCCATCATGGGATACTAAAATCCTAGAATGTGAACACTGCGGAAAGAAACACCGGGGTGAGTGCTAGAAATTTTCTGGAGGTTGTTTTCGTTGTGGATCTATCGAGCATTTTATTAAAAACTGTCTAAAAAATAAAAATGTTACACCCATCACATCACAAAAATCTATACCTATTGCTAAAGGTAGAGGATCAAGTAAAGGTGGTACAGTTTCTAGATGAGGTGCAAGAAGAAGAAGATTGCCACTTAACAATCAGAAGCTAGAGTACCAGCCCGAGCCTATGTGGTACGAACTAGGGAAGAGGTGAAGCACATAATGTGGCAACAGGTATATTTTTATTACATTCAGAACCTGTTTATGCTTTAATAGACCTGAGGTCTTCACAATCATATGTTAATTGTTAAGTCAAAAAATTTAAAGCTTGAAATGTTTAGAGTATCGATAGCTGTATCTAGTCCACTAAGAAAAACGGTGTTAGTAGATAAAATATTTCGAAGATACCTATAAATGATAAAAGCTAGAATTTTTCCTGTTGATTTGTTGATAATGTCATTTGGTAATTTTGATATAATTCTGGGAATGGACTGGTTATCTGAGCACGGGGTAATTTTAGACTATTGTAAAAAGAGGTTTATTGTTCAGAGTGAAGAAGGAGATAAGATTGAGGTAAATAGGATTCGAACCAGTGGATCAACCTATATTATTTCAACAATTCAGGCTAACAAACTACTTTATCAAGGTTGTGTAGCTTATTTGGCATATGTTATTAATTCTAATTCTATTGAAAGTCAATGCAGTAAAATCAGAACTGTTTGTGAATTCCCTGATGTTTTTCTTAAAGAGTTACCGGGAGTATCCCCAGATAGGGAAATTAAATTTGCAATTGAGGTTTATCCTAGTACAGCTCCGATATCAATACCTCGGTATCGAATGTCCCTACAGAATTAAAAGAGCTGAAGGTACAGTTGCAGAATTTACTAGATCAAGATTTTATTCGACCTAGTATTTCACCTTAGGGAGCTCTAGTATTATTTGTTAAAAAAATGGTTTGGTGTGACTCTGTATTGACTACTGGCAATTGAATAAGGTGACAATTAATAACCGATATCCATTACATCACATTCATGACTTATTTGATAAGCCGAAAGTAGCGTTAGTGTTTTCGAAGATTGATTTAAGGTCGGGATACTATCAGTTGAAGGTGAAAGAAAGTGATGTACCGAAGTTAGCTTTCTGTACAAGGTATGGACATTATGAATTTCTAGTAATGCCTTTTGGATTGACAAATGCTCCGGCTGCTTTTATAGAACTTATGAATCGTATTTTCCAACCGTACTTGGATCAATTTGTGATGGTTTTCATTGATGATATCTTGGTTTATTCAAAGTCTAAATTTGAACATGATAAGTATCTCAGAATTGTTCTACAAATATTACAGTACGAGAAACTTAGTAAATGTGAATTTTGGTTATCGGAGGTTGTATTTTTGGAACATGTTGTATCAGCAGATGGAATTAGAGTTGATCAGAAGAAGATTGAAGCAATTGTTCAGTGAAAAGCACCAAGAAATGTGTCAGAGGTACGTAGTTTTCTTGGATTGGCTGGGTACTACAGAAGATTTGTAAATGGATTTTCAGAGATAGCATTAGTGATGACGAAGCTACTGCAAAAGAATGTTCTTTTAGTTTGGTATGATCAATGTCAAGATAGTTTTGAAAAGTTGAAGTAAATGTTAACTGAGCCATCGATTTTGACTTTGCCAGAGTCGGGAAAAGATTTTGCTGTGCATAGTGATGCATCTTTAAGTGGTTTCAATCGTGTATGGATGCAAGATGGAAAGGTGATAGCTTATGCATCCCGTCAACTAAAACCGCATGAGCGTAATTACCCGACAGATGATTTGGAATTGGCTGCTATGATCTTTGCATTAAAGATTTAGAGACATTATCTATATGGTGAGAAATGCTACATTTATACAAATCATAAGAGTCTTAAATATCTTCTATCACAAAAGGAGTTAAATTTCAGACAACGTCGATGGGTTGAGCTCCTAAAGGATTATGATTGTGTTATAGATTATCATCTAGGAAAGGCTAATGTGGTAGCTAATGCATTAAGTAGAAAAGCAACAATTGAATTACATGCAATATTTGCACAGCTCAGTATCAATGAAGATGGAAGCTTATTGGCTGAGTTGAGAACTAAACTGGTGATGTTCGATCAGATCAGGGCAGCATAGCTAGAAGATGACAAGTTGGTAAAGAAAAGAAAAATGGTTTAGAATGGTATGATAGAGAATTTCAGCATTGACGATCATGATTGTTTGAGATATCGTAATCGGGTTTGTATTCCAGTTGTTTTTCAATTAAAAGAGTTGATACTTCGTGAAGCTCATGACAGTTCTTTTGCTTTGCATCCTAGAGGAACAAAGATGTATCAGAATTTGTGAGAATTGTATTGGTGGCCGGGAATGAAAAAAGATATAGTTGAGGATGTAAGTAAATGTTTGACTTGTCAATGAGTAAAGGCAAAGCATTAGGTTCTTACTGGATTACTTCAACCTATTAATATTCCTAAATGGAAATGAAACTGTATTATGATAGATTTCGTAACAGGGCTACCATTGCCAGCAAGTAAGAAAAATGCTATTTGGGTGGTTGTAGATCAGTTTACGAAATCAGCTCATTTTATAGTTGTCAGAATTGATTGGTCACTTCAGAAACTTGTTAAGGTTTATATTCGAGAAATTGTGAGATTGTATGGTATCCCTGTATCGATAATTTTTTACCAAGATTCATAGTTCACATAGAGATTTTGGAGGTAGTTGCATGAATCTTTGGGTATTTGACTCAATTTCAGCACTGTTTTTCATCCACAAACCGATGGACAGTTCGAACGAGTGAGTCAGATCTTGGAAGACATGCTTCGAGCTTGTGTCATCGACTTTGAATCAAATTGGGAATGTTATTTGCCTTTAGCTAAATTTGTTTATAATAATAGTCGAAGATGTCGATCACCAATGTGTTGGATGAAATTAATGAAAGAAATATGATAGGGCCGAAATTAATCCAAGAAACGGAGGAAATTGTTAAAAAGATTCGAGATAAGTTGAAGGCAACCTTTGATAGACAGAAGTCATATACAGATTTGAAACGCCGGGACATTGAGTACTCTGTTGGCAATAAGGTATTTCTCAAAGTATCACCTTGAAAAAAGATATTGAGATTTGGTCAGAAAGGAAAATTAAGTCCTTGTTTCATTGGGCCGTATGAAATAGTGGATAGAGTTGGACCAGTTGCCTACCGCTTAGCATTGCCTCCAAAACTACAGAAAATCCATGATGTTTTTCATGTTCTATGTTATGAAGATATCGATCAGACCATTCTCATGTTCTTTCGATAGAAGATATAGAAATCTGACCTGATTTGTCTTATGAAGAAAAACCAGTTGAGATCTTAGCACGAGAGATAAAAGAGTTACGGAATAAACGAGTTCTTTTAGTGAAAGTATTGTGAAGAAGTCATAATGTAGAAGAAGCTACTTGGGAACCGGAAGAGACTATGAGATCTCAGTAGGCCCACCTCTTTTCAGGTATATTTCGAGGACGAAATTTATTAAGGGGGAGAGAAATGTAATGACCCAAAATTTACGGGCATCGAAAATGTTAGTTGTCGGATCTCCATTTTAGTAAAAATAGATTCGTAAATATTTATTTAAAATATTTACGAAGTCAGTTATGTGTTTAATTAGGTTTTGACTAGGTGAATTTGACTTAATTAGGAGTAATTAGATGAAGGGACTAGATTGTAAATAGAATAAAAGTGGGATTATAGAATAAAGAAAAGTTAAAGGACCAAATTAGTAAATAAACCAAAATTATGACAAGTGTGTGGTACAAATAAATCCATGTGTAGTAAAAATATATATACATTTGTAATACATATATATTTACTTATTATTTAAGTAAAAGATATTTTATTATATTATTATTATATTCCATTAAACAAATAAAAGGAAAAAAAGAAACAAATGAATTAAAAAGGAAACAGAATTGAGAACAAAACAGGGGGAAAGAAAGAAGAAAAAGAAAAGGAAAATTTGGGGTTTCAAGGGTTCAAACTTAAATTGCTAAGTCAATTTAGCTCCTTTTCTTGTAATTTTTGAGTTTTTATGATCTTAGAAATACTACTAGGTATATGTTGAAATTTTGAAAGTTACTAGATTTTACATAGTTTATGTTGAATTAATGGATGAATTAGGGGTTGAATTGATAGAATTTCTAGTTAGAATTGGGTTAAGGATTAAATTGTAGAATAAGTTATAAGTTTTGTGTAATAGGGACTAAACTGAAAAAATTGAAATTAGGGTTTTATCATGAAAAATAGAAAGTTAAGTAAAGCTATAAGTAGATATTAAGTGAAAATAAGGAATAAATTGTATTAAAAATGAAAATAATGTTAGTTAAGGAATAAATTGGAATTTAAGTAAAAGTTGAATGGAAAATTTAAGTATTTGATGTAAATTGATATTGTATTGATAATTTTAAATTATTTTAATTTTCGTAGCAAATATTGTGCCAGAGACATCGGCCAAAAAGGGAAAAGACAAAGTGGACGAAGATTGACTTGAGAATTACGGTTTGTATTACTATAATTCGAATTTATTTATTATCAATTATTAAATTACAATGAATATGTGTGGTAAGTGGAATTGAGGTAAGAAATGATATTGATTTATGAATATATGTAAGAAATTGAATTTATATTGATTGGAGATTGAAAGTGATGTGAATTGAAAATATGAGAAATTGTGATTGGTATGAATTCAATTGAAATTGAATTGAGAAAGTGAATTGAATACCCTATTAACTAGTCGGGCTAGTCGGATATAGTTGACATGCCATAGGATTGGAAGTGTTCAGGGATACTTCAACCTCGAGTTGATTAGGCACTATGTGTCGTATTATTGCTTCGGATAATTCTGATGAGGTACTGGGTACCAATTTACTTCGGCAAGGCCGATGAGGCACAACGTGCCGTACTGGTTAGTTTTGGTCAGATCCGTGTATCCGCTTGTAAAAAATTAATAGAATGTCGGTAATGACAATATATCTCAAAGAAAAAGAGAGAAAAATAAAGAACACATAGATTTTATGTGGAAACTCTTTCCGGAAAAAAACCACAGGCAGAGGAGAAGAAAATTCACTATGTCGAATTCGAATAATTACAAGACGAATAGGCTATGTTGATTCTGATATTTATGATGGTCAAACCTGTAAAACTAAACTATTATCACGATAAAGGCAAGCGCACCTATCGAACAGTAGTATAGCTAATGGCAAGACCGGGATGTCAAACCCACAGGGACTAAAAGTACTAGTATTAACTTTCCTTTTATTTTCTAGCCTAGAAATAATTGGGGATTTGTTTAAATTAAAAATCAACTAAACTAAGACGCGACAGAAAGTAAGTTGGGGAATATACTTTTGGAAAACTGATTGATTAAGACAATACCCAAGGAAGAATCCAACTAGACTTCGCTTGTTATTCGATTCAGAACTAGATGATTTATTCACTTGACTTGATCCGTAGAAATTCCTAATTTATGTTAATATCTCTTTCAAGACTAAAAACAACTAACCCTAGGTTGATTAATTGAAATTTCTTTCTGATTAAAACCCCTAGTGTTGCATTAACTCGATCTATGGACCTCCCTATTAGATTTGACTCTAATCCGGCAGATTTTCATGGTCCTATGTCTAGGATTGCGATCAATTTAGCTTAATTGTGTTGAATTTACTCTTAAACAGGGACTTTTGCTCCACTAAATAACCACATTTGACTTGAATTAATATCCTAAAATATTAACACAAGAATTACTCACACAATTAAGAACAAATCAAATATTTATCATATAATTCAGATATTAATAACAAGATTCATCTTAAGTTTCATCCCCTTTAGGTATTTAGGGGGTTTAGCTCATATTTATAAAAGAAAACATCTCAAAATAGGGAAAACAACAAAACATAAAGAACCCAAAAACTTTGAGAGAAATTGAAGGGAGATCTTCAGCCTTGATGTAGATCCTTGCTTTCGAGATGAATCAATCGGTGTTTTTCGAGTAATTCCTTACTTTCTACGCTGTGTCCCCCTTTTGTTCCTCCCATTGGGTGTTTTTATAGAGTAGAATGCCTAAATTACCTAAAAATTAGCCTTTTCCGAATGGAATTGAAACAGGGCTCGACAGGGACATGCCCATGTGACACGCCCATGTGAGAATGCTGAGGCCGTGTTGAATTCTGTGTGTCACACATGGGCATGTGGTTTACCCGTGTGGAAATGCTTAGGCCGTGTTGAATATTGATTTTCACCCATTTTGTCTGTTTTTGGCCCAGTCCTTGCTCTTTTCTTTTCCTTATGCTCACCTAAGTATAAAACATGAAATTAATAGTTTAGGAGCATCAAATTCCATAAATTTAATGATAAATCATCCATAAATATGCCAAGCACGAGATAAAAAATATGTATATATCATGGTTTATCAAATATCCCCACACTTAAGTCTTTGTTTGTCCTCAAGCAAAATCCTCAACTCACAATCAAAATTCATTCTTCTCAACTTATAATTCCTATCAATAATGTTTTGAACTAATTTACAAGTAATTATATATTGAGAATTCAACTAAAAGAGCATCAAAGTCTCAAACAATCCAAGTTAAGCATTTTATCCCAAAAGCATAGGTATTTCTCCTTTATCTAAGTAATCACCTTTAATTCAAAACTGACAAGAGTTGACATCCTCACTAAAGATTCACTCTAATCACTCAAAGTGTTTAGGGTTCAGAAATTAAGCACTCAATAGTCAACATGAAAAGTTATTACCATAGGCTTGCATGAAAATCAAATCTCCGCCACTATAAATTGAGATGATACATCAATCAAAAAGTCTTTTAGAGGGTTGTAACAGGGCTTTGGTTAGGGGTGTGGACACAAGCTGAAAGAGAATGTTAGAATCGAGATTGAGCTGAAAAATTACCTAACTAGAAAAATAACCAATACTGAGAAATTACATCACTGAATATAATTATTTCTAGAATTGAGCTTTTCCTCATGAATAACATCGTTTTAGAACAAGATTTACATAACTTCATAATAGTATGCTAAACGAAAAATTAACAACTGAAATATTTTTTTTAAGAACAAATCAAATAAGTATTGAAACTTCACTAACTGAAATGGAGAACATAGCCATATAATTGTTCAGTTCAAATCTCAACAAAATAGGGATCAAATTGATTAAGGGGATTTCAACAATAATGGGTTATAGGTTAATATTAAGGGTAATTCAATAGATAGTTTGTTAGGCTCAAAGGGGTTCACTAAGGGTTAATTATGAAGGTATGCTTTTATGGAGTGAGTGGGTTAAACCTAAGTGCCTTTATCATCTCGGTATATCAAATCAATGGTGTGGTCTTGACATGTATAATCAAAGCAAGTTCTAAAATAACAGATCAATATTAACACACTCATAGCAACAATAAAAGTAAGCAAGAAAGAAAATATGCTCTATAGGCTCAAAATCTCACAAAAATTATGGCTTTTGATGTTAATCCTATGAATTTCAAACTTCAAGGTAATACCTAAATTTGGGGAAACAATCTAGAAAATATTTTAATTTCTCAAAAATCAACTTTTCATGCTTGATCCTCTAATGTCTTAAATTTTAATTAATCAAAGCACAAATACCTATGTTTTAATCGAAAACATAATAATAAAAATCATAAATCAATCAAAATTTATTCTAATAGTGATATTAAAGAGTGACTTAAGAACAAGACAAAATTCAGGGATTTTCTAATAATGAAATTAATAACCTCCCCACACTTAAGATGTACATTGTCTTCAATGTACAAAGATAAGTAAGAATATAAGCAAAAATCATAAGAGAGGGAGAGAAGTGAAACTTCCTGAATTTTGGATGAATCCTTGGAGTAGTGAGAGTGGAGTTGGAAAGACTGCTAATAAGATGTGTGATGAACTCAGCAGAGGTGAAGGTGAGGGAGGATACTCCGGTTGTGGTAGAGGTTGGGGTGTTCACAAGTACCATTCCAAAGGAAGATATTAACGTGGTATTTGGTATTGTGGTGGCTATGGTCGTGGTCGAGCAGGACATGGCAGTCGTGGAGTACCTTTCCCAATGGAGTTGTATAATCCTGAGTAATATTGAGCTTTTGAGTTCTGTATAACTACGATAGCATTAATAATGCTTTAAGAAACATGGATTAGCATGGTTACTCATTAAGAAACAGCCATAAAAATAAAATTTTCAAGATAAACTAAGATAAGTTTTTTTAGAACATAAAAATAGAAATAAAGATAAAGATAAAGAAACATAAAATTAAAACTAAAAAGAAAAATAAATTGACTCAAAAGTCGTTGTTACCAGATGGGTCGTGAGGTGGTAGCGGTGGAGATGAGATGTGGAGGTGCTGACAAATCTACTGTAGAGTAGCATCAATGTGGTCGAATCACTGAAAGCACTGCTGCTCGAATCGAGTGAGGTGCTTAAAAATGTCAGTCAATGAAGAAGTTGTATGATCTGGTCTATGACTCGGCAATGGCTGAGAAGGTAGAGCCTCCTAAGGTGGGGGGATATCTTCAGTAATATCTGCTGGGTCATCCTACTCGGTAGACTGAGCTAAACAATATTGAGGAGGATCTGACCCACGACGGCACTTTATCATCCTCATATGGAGCATGCTCGAGATGCCCTGTAGAGACATCTGGCCAATGAGTGTGAGCGATGAGGACTGCAGCACTGTGTTAAGGAGACCGAAATGTCGTGCAAGTCGTGTCATATAAGGACCAATGCAAATGGCTCCCTTCCTATGTCGCTCCGTCCGATGACGAATGGCAAAGGCAATGAAGTATGCCAAGTCAAAAACATGCCCATGCTTCATACTCCATAAGAAATAAGTTTCGTGGGAGTTAACGACGCCAGTGCTCTCTCGCTGATCCGTCAAAGTATGGGCCAGGATGGCGTATGGGTATCGTAGTGATGGTGAGAAAGCCAATGCCTTGGAGCGACTGGGGTCATAAGTAGCTGAAGCAGCGACCAGGGCCATCCAACAGGAGGAAGGAGAATAGTGAATGTGGCGATGAAGCTTAAAGAAATCATCGTCGTCCATGAATTCCTCTGTATAAAGTCCTAAAGCGACTCCAAACTCTAGGATGCTTAGTTGGCGTACCAAGCCGTCGAGACGTAACTACACTGTGTCGGGATCGTCGAACTCTGACATGACTGTCTATAAATGGAATGTAGAACGATCTCTAGGGTGAGCTCCATGTATGTCAGCTCGACGAAGTCAAAGAAACGCTCCTATAAGTCAGTAGTGAGGAGAGCCCTTATTGCATCAGCGAGTTGGACCTGCTCTAATGCAGCCCAGTCGATGCATTAGCCTATGCCAAGGGGTCTCGCTCAACGTATTTGAAAGAGCTCCTCCTAGGGTCTCGATGGGAATTGTAGAAATGGGTGGCATATTTTGGTGGTCGCACTCGGGGATGTAGCACTTGGTCCCTTCCACTTTTTTGAAGCGGGGACAGTAACTTTCAACTTCCCTCGAGTGTTTGTCATTGTTGTGCCTGCAAAGTAATATATATATATATATATAATGATAATAACAGCAAGATTTGACTATAAAATTGAAGGGACCTAAATGTAAGCATAAATGAATGAAGAAGGAATAACTAAGGTACAGCCGAACCCAAATCAATGAAAGAGCAATCAAAACTAATCAATAGTGAAATCTAAAATTGACCATACAAGAGTCAAGAAACCAAGTTAGTCAACAGTGATACTTCAAAACTAATCCTAATAATCAAAGCAAGAATCAAAAAATGCTAAGTAATTGACTAAAACCTAAGGAGAATGAAAAAGCAATCAAAGAAGAAAGTGAAAAACAAAATATAATGGGATGTATACTAAAAGAAAAATTAGTAGAAAAATGATTGTATGAAAACGGCTTGATGGGGTGGGTTGTTGTTGGCCAGAGGAAGAGTGGCGGCTATGTGATGCGAGGAGGTTAAATATGACGGTGGTATAGGTCTTAGAAGGAGGAGGGGTAGCCGGCCTTTGTGAGGGACAAGAAGAAGTGGGTTGGGTATTTCGGGGCTTGGAATTTTTAGAGGTTTGAAGAGGGAGGAGTAAAGGAAGGGGGATTTAGTATGGTGTTCAGGTGGCGGCGGCCTGAATTGAGAGAGAGGAAAAGTTGATTTTGGTGGCTAGGGTTTGAGAAATTCGAGGGGAAGAAAATGATGAACAGTAAAATATGGGGTTTAAATAGGGGTTGGGTCACACGACTGTGGCCCACACCCATGTGACTTGGTATTAGCCCGTGCTTATCGTGAAATCTAAATCCATATTGTTTATGGCCTTCGGCCATGCCCGTGTTCCCTTGTCATGTTGGTGCACATGGCCATATCGCATGGCTATGTTCAGAGTTGTTCGTTTCTCCCACACACATGTTCTAGGTGCACATGATAAATGAGAAATTATACATGTTTTTACCTCATGCTTAGCCTAATTTCTGGATGAATTATCATTGAATTTGTGGAAATTGGTGCTCTTAATCCTTCGATTTCATGGTTTATACCCAGGTGAGCTTAAGGAAAAGAAAAGAGCAAGGAACGGGCCAAAAATGGGTAAATTAGGCCCAATTCACTAAACAACATGGCCCGGAGATTCACTACACGGCCATGCCACATGGCCGTGCCACCTTGAGCTCGAACACGACCCAACCCCGACGAGCACGGCCAGACCACACCACCGTGCCACCATCAACAGGCCCGACCATGGCCTGGGCCTCCATCGACACGGGCATGGCACATGGGCGTGTCTCTGTCATGAGGAAGTTCAATTTCACTCGGAAAAGGCTACTTAGGGGCTAAGAAAGACACTCCAAAGCTCTATATAAAGACCCTAGGAGGCAACTACTAAGGGATACTTTTTCTCTACTCAAAACAGTACTTTTCTCCCTCGAAAAGGAGAATAGAAGCAAGGAATTACTTCAAGGGAAGCCGATTGATCCATCTCAGAAGCCGAATTCTGCCTCAAGACTAAAGATCTCCCTTCAAATTCCTACAGGGGTTTTTGGGTTCTTTATGTTTTGTTAATTTATTTCTTCTGAGATGTTTTTTTTATAATTATGAACTAAATCCCCCAAATACTTGAGGGGGATGAAACCTAGGACAGATCTTGTTATTATTTTCTCTTGAATTATATGATTAATATTTGATTTGTTCTTAATTGTGTTTTTAACTCTTAAATTGATATTTCTAGGATATTGATTGAAGTCGAATGTGCTTATGTAGAGGAGCAAAAGTCCCTGCATAGGAGTAGATCCAACACAATTAAGCGGAGTTGATCGCAATCCTAGAGATAGGACGATGAAAATCTGCCGAATTAGGGTCAAACCTAATAAGGGAATCCATAGATCAAGTTAATGCAACACTAGGGGTTTTAATTAGAAAGAGATTTTAATTAATCAACCTAGGGTTAGTTTTTTTTAGTCTCGACAGAGATATTAACATAAGTTAGGGATTTCCACAGATCAAGTCAAGTGAATAAATCGTCTAGTTCAAGAGTTGATAACAAGTGAAGTTTAGGAGGATTCTCCCTTGAGTATTGTCCAAATCAATCAGTTTTTCCTAAGAGTTTTTCCCCAATTCACTTTTTTTGCATTCTTAGTTTAGTTTTAGAATTAGTTTAGTTTCATAAAAATCTCCCTTTTATTTCTAGGTTAAATAATAGAAAGAAAATTAGTACTAGTACTTTTGGTTCCCTTGGGTACAATATCTCGGTCTTGCCACTAAGCTATACTACTGTTCGATAGGTGTGCTTGCCTTAAATCGTGATAATAGTTAGCTTCTGGTGTGATCATTTATTATAAATTTTATTACTTCATATCACGCATATCAGCACACGTCTATGGAATGTAATCAGAGGCGCCCACGGGGTATAGGCACGGGCGTGTCGCACGTCCGTGTTACTTTCTCAGTGTTGTCTATAGGTTATGGGCACGGGAGTACCGTACGCCTGTGTGAATTTATTAGTATCGACCAAGGTATATGGGCACGGCTGTGGGTTTGGTTCAATTGCTCGTGTGCTTTTTCCAGGTTTGCACACAGTCTATAGGCACGCCCTTGTGGAGCTATCGTATCCCGTGTCTCGGCATGTGTTGAAAATTCAAGGTCTAATTTTAGCACAGTTTTGGCCACGCCAGTGTTACTTACCCGTGGTGTTATCCATGGTCGCATCGTACGACCATGTTTAGAATTATGCGTTTCTCCCACGCCCATGCATCGATTCACATGCCCAGGTGACTTAATCAGGTTTGCCCACAGACATATCGCACGGCCGTGGTGATTTGTCGCATCCTGTGTGACGTCCTATGTTTGAGAAAAATTGAGTCCTGTTTTCACACGACTAGTGACACTCCCATGACTCTATCCCGTGGTGGGCACACGGCCTCAGGCACGCCCGTGTGCCATGCTGTGTGGTCATAGAAACCTATGTTTTAATAACTGAGTTAATGTTTGTTAGAGGTTATAAACTGAAATTAAGAAAGTTAACAACGTTAGTGCTCGGGTTGCCTCCCAAGAAGTGCTTATTTATAGTCTAAGCTCGACTTACCTCATCGTTCACATGGTCATGGTGGTTCGAGGAGTTGAAACCCCTCTCTCCTACTATCAATCTTAAGATTAAATTAAGGTTAAAGTTGAGTGTTATTTACCTTGAAAGTGTCGAATTTGGGATGATTAACCTCAATCGTACCATAGGGATAAACTTTGATTACCGTGAAGGAAGGTGCATCATTTGCATTAAGCTTAAGCTTTGCAATTCTAGGGTTCGTTTTGTCTAATAATGCCTGATCCCTAACCTTAAATTAACTCGGTTTATCTATAGGCTCATCATGGATTCGCTTCGGTTCTGCGTGGCATATCCTAGGTTCCTCTTTGCTATAGTTCCGCCATTCGTGTAGTTCATCAATCTATAATATTCGTTCTTCATGAATTGCTCCCTTGTTGTCGCATGGAATTGAACGTGGCTCGTTTGTGCTTTTGCGAGGAATGTCCTGCGAAGAAGGTTGAACAGTGAGGTTACTCTTAATAAAAGAACTCGTAATATCATTTCTATCATTAAATATCCTAACAGAATCATAAGCTTGAAGCGTAATCATGTCGTCGCCTACATGAAGTGTGAGTTCACCCGTGCCTACATCAATAATAGTCCTAGCAGTTGCTAAAAAGGGTCGCCCTAAAATTAAGGGCACATCGCTATCCTCATCCATGTCTAGAAGAACAAAATCTACTAGAAATATAAATTTATCAATTTTAACAGGAACATCTTCAATTATACCCCTAGGAAATCTTATGGTTTTATCAGCCAATTGAATACTCATCCTAGTTTGTTTGGGTTTCCCAAGACCTAATTGTTTAAACATTTTATAAGACATTACATTAATACTAGCCCCTAAATCAGCTAATGCATTATCAACAGTTAAACTACCAATTAAATAAGGAACTATAAAACTCCCTAGATCTTTCAGTTTGTTGCGTAGCTTGTTCTGCAAAATAGCTAAGGAAACTGCATTTAACTCCACAGGCAACGATTCATCTAACTTTCCTTTATTTGCTAAAAGCTCCTTTAAGAATTTAACTGCATTTGGCATCTGCGAAAGAGCTTCAACAAATGGTAAGTTAATATGTAATTTCTTTAAAAGTTTAAGGAATTTAGCAAATTGTTCATCTGTGCAGTCTTTCCTTGTCGTATTTGGGTATGGTATACGGGGCTTATACTCTTTAACTACTAGTTCTTTGTGGCTTACCTCAACCTTACCTTTACTTATCATATCTTCTTGCCTCGGTTCTGGTTCATCTTCAACTAAACCTCCTTCATCAAGCATAGTGACAGCATGGAGTTGCTCCCTTGGGTTAGCTTTTGTGTTACTTGGCAAGCTACCTTGTGGTCTTTTAGAGATCAACTTAGCAAGTTGTCCTATTTGAGTTTTGAGCCATTGAATTGACGCTTGATGATTTTTAAATGCTGTCTCAGTATTCTAAAAATGAGTTTCTGATACCGAGATAAATTTTGTGAGCATTTCTTCAAGGTTCGGCTTTTTCTCTTGTTGGTATGGATGTTGAAAGCCTGGAGGGTGTGGTGGTCTCAGATTTACTTGACCACCCCACGAGAAATTGGGATGGTTCCTCTAACCTGCATTATAAGTGTTACTATAGGGATTATTCTGAGGTCTAAAATTGTTACCCACATAGTTGACTTGTTCTTCCTCAGTGCTAGGGTTAAAGGATTGATAATATGTGTTATGCATCCCTCCGCCAATTGAATCACACCTCATCACTGAATGTACCTGCGTAGAACCAACTAAACCGTCAATCTTTTTATTCCAAAGTTCTACCTGATTTAATAGCATTGTGACCCCGTCAACGTTAAAAACACCAGCGGCTTTTTGTGGCTTTGTCCTCATGACTTGCCATTGATAGTTATTCAGTGACATCTCCTCTATAAATTTATCAGCCTCCTCAGGTGTTTTGTTATTTATCGTTCTACTGGCAGCTGCATCTATCATTTGCCTTTTGAGGGATTTAAACCGTTGTGGAAAGTCTGAACCTGTAGCCACTAGGGTAACCCATGGTGAGGGCACCTTCTCAATAAATCATTTTATCTCTCCCATGCATCATAAAGAGTTTCTGAATCCATCTGCATAAAGGAAGAGATGTCATTCCTCAACTTTGCCATTTTAGCCGGTGGAAAATATTTAAGTAAAAATTTCTTGGTCATTTGTTCCCAAGTAGTGATAGACCCTTTGGGTAGAGAGCTCGACCATTGTTTAGCCTTATTCCTTAAAGAAAAGGGAAATAACCGAAGACGAATGGCCTCATCAGAAACGCCATTAATTTTAAAGGTGTCGTAGAGTTCCAAAAAGTTTGCTAAATGTGTGTTAGGATCCTCGTCCTGCAAACCATCAAATTGAGCAAACTGTTGTATCATCTGTATAGTCTTAGGTTTCAGTTCAAAATTATTTACAGTAATAAAAGGCCTAACAATACTAGACTCAGTACCAACTAAATTAGGCTTAGCATAATCATACATAGTGCGAGGAGCAGGATTCTAATTCATAGGATTTGTGGCTACCACAGGAGGTAACAGAATATTCTAATTTGCTTCCATCTCTTCAGTAGTATTGGTCACGTCCTCTTGCTCTTCTTCTATGTACTGTAGGCTCCGCATTATTTCTCTACAATTTCTGTGAGCTCATGCTTCTATCTCACTATCAAAAAGCAAAGGTCCTAACGGATTTCTTCTAGTCATAAACTAGAAACACCTGTCAGGGAAGAATGAAAAGAAAATTTTACTAAATGAACTAAAAATAAAAACAAAAAGTAAATTGCAATAAAAGTAAAAATGGCTAAAGTAATAAAAATCGAGCGTTCCTAATATTTTAGTTCCCCGACAACGGCGCCAAAAACTTGATTGTGATATTTATGATGGTCAAACCTGTAAAACTAAACTATTATCACGATAAAGGCAAGCGCACCTATTAAACAGTAGTATAGCTGATGGTAAGACCGGGATGTCGAACCCACAGGGGCTAAAAGTACTAGTATTAACTTTCCTTTTATTATCTAGCCTAGAAATAATTAGGGATTTGTTTAAATTAAAAATCAACTATAACTAAGATACGACAGAGAGTAAGTTGGGGAAAATACTTTTGGAAAACTGATTGATTAAGACAATACCCAAAGAAGAATCCACATAAACTTCACTTGTTATTCGATTCTGAACTAGACTATTTATTTACTTGACTTGTCCGTAGAAATCCCTAATTTATGTTAATATCTTTTTCAAGACTAAAAACAACTAACCCTAGGTTGATTAATTGAAATTTCTTTCTAATTAAAACCCTTAGTGTTGAATTAACTTGATCTATGGACTTCCCTATTAGATTTGACTCTAATCCGGTAGATTTTCGTCGTCCTATGTCTAGGATTGCAATCAACTCCACTTAATTGTGTTGAATCTACTCTTAAACAGGGACTTTTTCTCTACTGAATAAGCACATTTGACTTGAATTAATATCCTGAAATATTAACACAAAAATTACTCACACAATTAAGAACAAATCAAATATTTATCATATAATTCAGATATTAATAACAAGATTCATCTTAGGCTTCATCCCCCTCAGTATTTAGGGGGTTTAGTTCATATTTATAAAAGAAAACATCTCAAAATAGGGAAAACAACAAAACATAAACCCAAAAACTTCGAGAGAAATTGAAGGGAGATCTTCAGTCTCGATGTAGATCCTTACTTCCAAGATGAATCAATCGGTATTCTTCGAGTAATTCCTTGCTTTCTACTCTGTGTTCCCCTTTTGTTCCTCCCCTTGGGTGTTTTTATAGACTTTAGAATGCCCAAATTACCTAAAAATTAGCCTTTTCTGAATGGAATTAAAACAGGGCTCGACAGGGACACGCCTGTGTGAGAATGCTTAGGCCGTGTTGAATTCTATGTGTCACATACGGGCGTGTGGTTTACCCGTGTGGAAATGCTTAGGCCGTGTTGAATATTGATTTCAGCCTATTTTGTCTGTTTTTGGCCCGGTCCTTGCTCTTTTCTCTTCCTTATGCTTACCTAAGTACAAAACATGAAATTAACAGTTTAGGAGCATCAAATTCCATAAATCTAATGATAAATCATCCATAAATATGCCAAGCATGGGATAAAAAATATGTAGATATCATGGTTTATCATATGTCTATTTATAGGTTTGTAAAACCATATTCTAATAATAGTGTAGTAAGATTGAAACACCTTATTTTAATTAATATCAAATAGATAGAGTTTAATAAGGTTTAAAAAAACCTTATTCTAAAATAAAATAAAAGAAGTGTAGTTCTATAGGGATTTTACTTTTTATTTTATTTTACCACTATATTTTATTTAAATAAGGATTCAGGTCACTTAATTCTAACAATCTCCACCTTGACACGAATTCTCAATGAACAAGTTCGTCATCTTGAACTCTCAACTAACAAGTTCTCCACCTCTTCCATAAAACCGCTTAAGGGTTTAACTTCAACAATGAATACAAACCAAGTCTAAGCAATGCTCGAACTTGGTTTTAGAAAGTGATTTAGTCATCATATCTACAGGATTTTCATTAGTACTAATTTTGCTTACAACAACATCACCACGAGCAATAATATCATGAACAAAATGATACCAAACATCAATGTTTTTTTTCTTTCATGAAACATTTGATCTTTTGTAAGGAAGATGGCACTCTGACTGTCACAAAATTCTGTACTGATTTCAAGGTCTTCATTGAGTTCACTAAAGATTCCTTTCAACCAAATGGCTTCTTTACAAGCCTCAGTAATCGCCATGTACTCGGCTTTAATAGTAGACAAAGCGACTATACTGATTTCACAACCTCCAATTGTAAAGACATAACCTGTGAAAGATCTTCTTCTATCAAGGTCTCCAGTAAAATCAACATCAACATACCCAATAACTCCATCTCTAGTTCTTCCAAACTGTAAGCAAACATCAGTAGTATCTCGTAAGTATCTTAAAATCCACTGAACTGCTTTCTAATGTTCTTTACCAGGATTCGCCATGTATCTGCTAACTGCACTGACTGCATATAATAAATCTGGATGTGAACAAACTATAGCATATATGAGAAATCCCACTACACTAGAGTATGGAACATGTGACATGTACTCAATCTCATCATTTGATTATGGAAACAAAGTCGATGAAAGTCTGAAATGGGCTGCTCAAGGAGTACTAACAAGCTTAGCGCTTTGCATATTGAACCTACAAAGAACTTTATCAATGTACCCCTTCTGACTTAGGTACAATTTACTTGCTTTTCTATCTCTGAGAATCTCTATACCAAGTATCTTCTTTGCTGGTCCTAAAATCTTTCATCTCAAATTCTTCACTTAGTTGGGCTTTGACGTTTCTTATCTTTTGCTGCTATCAACATTTCATCAACATAAAGGAGTAGATACACAAAAGAGCCATCATTTTTTTTCTTAAAGTAAACACAACTGTCAAAACTACTTCTTTTGAAATCATGAGAAGTCATAAAGGAATCAAACCTCTTTACCACTATCTTGGTGACTATTTTAAACCGTAAAGGGACTTTTTCAGCAAGCAAACATAGTCCTCTTTTTCTAACACTGTAAAACCCTCTGGTTGTTTCATGTAAATATCTTCCTCAAGTTCTCCATGCAAAAATGCAGTTTTTCCATCTAACTGCTCAAGCTCCAAATTATGCATGGCCACAATACCAAGCAAAGCTCAAATCGAACTATGTTTCACAACTGGGGAGAACACATCTGTAAAGTCTACTTCTGGAATTTGACTATAACCCTTTGCAATAAGCTTTACTTTATACCTAGGTTCATCAACTCCTAGAGTCCCTTCTTTTTTTTTAAACACTCATTTATAACAAATAGCCTTTTTGCCTTTAGGAAGTTTCACAAGATCCCATGTTCCATTTTTGTAGAGTGATTCCATCTCCTCTTGCATAGCAAACATCCACTTTTTAAGTCTTCCCAGCTAACCGCCTCAGAACAATTAGATGGCTCTTGGTTTGCATCTATATCTTCAGCCACATTTAAAGCATAAGCAACTAGATTAGCCTCAGCATACTTCTTTGGAGGTTTAATTTCTCTTCTAGTTCTATTTTTGGTGATAGAGTATTGTGGTGAAGAAGTAACTTTATTCTGAATTTTTGTACTGGTTTGAGGAGTCGACTCTGTTGTAGATTCTGGATTAATTTGATGCTCCACCTACTTTTGCTTTTCTTTATTGAAATAGTCTTTAATAGATAAGTTAGGTAGCATAGCAGTTTCATCAAAAACAACATCTCTGTTAATCACAACTTTTCTATTTTCAGGATGCCATAACTTATACCCTTTTACACCGGCTTTATAAACAAGAAAGACACATTCAATGGATCTCAGTTCCAATTTTCCATTATCAACATGAGCATACGTAGGAAACCCAAAAATCTTAAAATCAAAATAGTTAGCAGGGTTGTAATAGCCCAATTTCAGTAAAATCGGAATAGTGGTTTCGAGACCATAAATCTGATCCAAAATTTTAAATTATTTTTAATTTATTACATGATCCATATTATGCTAGGAGTGTCATGTGAAAATTCTGATAAAAAATTTTACTGATTTCGTGTTTAATTACGAGAAGGGCCAAATCGCATAAAATGCGAAAGTGGGACTCTAGTAGCTAGAGTGATTAAATAGTTATGAAATTCAAAACTAGAGGTCCTTATAAGGCAATTAGACCATTAAGTAAGTATGTAGATATTTTAAGGTGACTCATCCATGGAAATTTAGAAAAAGGGTAAGGACTAAATTGGAAATAGGAAAATTAATTAATTAAAAGATGAGAAAAGAAAAATATCATATTATTTCTCATAATATTCAACCTAAAATACATGGAAATGCTAGGAAAGAGAAAGGAAACTTTTAACGCTTGATTGGGTAAGTTTTCTTGTCCCATTTTTAGTAATTTTGATATTTTTGAAACAGTGATAGCTTAATCTATCTATTTGGGGGACTAATTTGTAAAGTTATCAAAGTATGAAAAATGGGTCATGGATGTATATGTTGAAAATTTAAAATTTATGGTACAAAATAAAAGGTTGTTGATAGATAAACAACTTTTACATAGTGATTTTTGATGAAAACTTGATTTAGGGACTAAAATGCAAAGTTGTTAAAATTGATGAAAAATTCTGAAATTTATAGAGAATATATGCTGTAAATTCTACCTTGAAATTTTGGTTAGGCTTGGAATAGGGAGTAAATTGCACAACTTTCATTTTCTAAGCTTAGGGAAGAAATCGAAATTTATGGAAAAGTTGGGGACAAAATGGTAATCTTTCTTAGGACAAATTGAGTCCAAATGAATCTGAAAATGTGAAATTGATGATTAATGCTATTTATATAGATCCAAACAACACAAATTTGAGGTTAGACCGAGGGAAGGAGAAGGTTTCGGATTAGTGGATTTAATACACGAACAAGTGTCGATGTAAGTTCGTGTAACTTAATTGGAATGTGAATTACATTAATGTGTTTGTTTAGAATGTGAATTACATTGATGTACATTATTTCAATGTTATATGAGAAATCTTAATACATGCTTGGAAATGATGAAAAAGGGTTAAATCCCGATTGAGTGTTGAATTCCAATGAGTACATGTGCTTTCTCGAAATGATTGAGGTTCTGCATGTGTTGTAGACGGGATTTAGCTCGGACAAGTAATCCTATTGACCTCATGATAGAAAGGATTTATCCCGAACAAGTAATCCTAATATAACACCTCTCGAATATATGTAAGGATTTGGGGTTTAGCCTGGACTGGTAATCCTAATATACGATATGTGGCTTGAGAGTGTTTCCTTGTTTAAGTTCCCTAATGGGTACCCTTGAAAAAAAATTGACAGGTTATTGAATTGTACACCTTAAGTGTACCACTTGAGCATTCATCAGAATTTCAATAATTCAACGGACATAACTCTTGACATGTCATGAGAAAATGAGATGAAATGATAATGACCTGAAAAAGTATTGCATGATAAGCTCATTTATGTTTGCTTGATTGATATGGAGATTTTGGTGACTAACATGTTTGATTGAATGCATGTGTTTAGGAAGTTTTGCTAATGGATGGAAAACATGATATTATATGCTTAGATTTAATAAACGGGATTGGTACGTTTAGTTTTTCGTTATATGAACCTACTAAGCATGTAATGCTTACTCCATTTTATTTTCCCTATTTTATAGTGCTCGGAAGCTCGCGAAGGTTGGAAGATAGTTGGAGCATCGTCACACTATCAACTAGCTTATTTTGGGTATATATAGTTGAATCATTTTGGTATAATGGCATATATAGGACAACGTGACCATTAGTGGCTTGATAATGATGTTTGTAATCTAACCATTGGAATGGATAGAAATAGTTGTTTTGATACACTTTTAATGTCATGCTATGGTAGCTAAATATATGTTAAGTAGGTTATTATGTTATCCATATGTGACATGTTAAGTATATAAGATCATATGTTATTAATACCTAAGTTAATTCAAGGTAAGTTATGAACACACATTTGCATGTTATGATATGCTATGATAAATGATGGAATTGCTTAATTTTGAATGTTTGGAATGGTTGGTATTGGATATGTGTTTCAATATGTAGGTTTTGGGTGTGATTTTGGGTGAGAAATGAAGCTAGAAATGGCTTTATTTTATTCACACGGGCATATGTCTAGACCATGTGTGACACACGGCCAGGTACATGGGCGTGTAGTCAGGTGTATGTCCCCTGCACCTAAATTTTGCAAAATAGAATGCTCTGAATTAAGCACACGGGTAGAGACACGGGCATGTGTCTCAGACGTGTGAGGCACACGGCCTAGAACACGGGTGTGTCCCTTAGTCGTGTGAATTCTACACCTATTTTTTGAAAATTTGAATTAACTACACGGCCTAGCACACGGGCGTGTGATTTGGCCGTGTGACATCAATTTGTTCGTGAGTTGCAAGTCAGAGAGTTACACGGGTTCGGACATGGACGTGTAACTCCACACGGCCTGACCACACGGGCGTGTCCCATACCACATGGGTGTGTGACTCCTAATAGTAAGAAAAATTTTGAGATTTTGCAAAAAATTCCCCGAGACTCCGATTTGGTCCCGAATTGATTCTAATGTATGTTTTGGGCCTCGTGGGCCCTACTAAGGAATGTTATGAATGATTTTGGAATATGAATAGAAATTTTACATGAATGAGCTGAAAATGTTCTGAAAGTTCTGATAATGCTTCGAACCCTATTTCGACGACAGATACGAGTTAGGGGTGTTACAAAGGTTACTAGATCATACCTCTTGTGGAGTCTTTTTTTCAATGACAATGGATAGAGAGCGGTTGATCAAAAAACATATAGTAGAGGCTACTTTGGCCCAAAATGACTTTGGTAAGTTGGCATTTAACAACATACATTAAACCTTCTCCATGATCATTCAGTTCTTTCGTTCTGCAACACCATTTTGCTATAGAGTATGACGAACTGTCAAGTGTCTCACGATCCCTTCTGGCTTGCACAGTTTATTAAACTCATCAGAACAGAACTCTAAGACATTATTTGTACGGAGGTGTTTTATTTGTTTTCCCATCTGTTTTTCAATCATACTTTTCGAAGACTTAAATGCGAAAAACACATCGTTTTTCTGCTTCAGGAAGAACGCCCAAACTTTTCTGAAAAAATCATCAATAAAAGTTAGCATATAATTAGCTCCACCTCTCGAAGGCATTCTGGATGGCCCCTACAAATCAGACTGAATATACTCTAACGTTCCCTTCGTGTTATGGATTCCTCTGGTGAATCGAACTCTCTTTTGCTTCCTAAAAATGCAGTCCTCAAAAAATTTCAATTTGCAAATTCCTTGCCCATCAAGAAGTCCTCTTTTGCTTAATTCTTCCATGCCATTCTCACTCATATGCCCTAGGCGCATATGCCAAAGTTTAGTAATATCATCATCTGACAAGGAAGAGGAAGCAACAGCCGCATCACTAGTAACAGTAGAACCCTGTAAAACATATAACTTGGCAGTCTTTCTCTGCCTTTTCATCACAATATTGGAACCTTTGGAGATCTTCAAAACCCCACTTTTAGCTGTGTATCTGTACCCTTTTGAATTAAGAGCACTCAATGAAATTAAATTTCTTTTCAACTCTGGAACATATCGTACGTCACTAAGTGTTCTGACAACTCCGTCAAACATCTTAACTTTAATCATTCCAACACCTGTGTAACACCCCAAACCCATGTCCATCGTCAGATTAAGGTTACGAGGCATTACCGATCAAAACACATCAAGTAACATACATTTTATAAACATTTAATCAATTTCAATTAAACGTTAATCAAACACAATCATAGTGTCCCTTACGAGACTCTACGAGGCCTTAAAACAAGCTTAGAAGTGGTTCAGGGCTAAACCAATAATATTTGAAACCTTTGGGAAACTTAAAAATTTTTCATGCTTATAAGGGTCACACGCCCATGTGAACAGGCCGTGTGCCTCACACGGCCACTAGACATGCAACGCCCCAAATTTCTTATTTTCAGCTTTTGTGAATTTGTGGCATGAAAATCTCCTGAATATGTTTTTGCATGATTTTGACACAACTGTGTATCTGCTTCAGTGGTTATGTGCTTTAGTAGTGGCTGAGAAGCCTTGGGTTCAAGCTTTGGCTTTGGCAAAAATTTTGGGTTTTTTTTAACTAAAACCTAACCATTGATTATTAGATTTTTAAGTAAAAGTTAGTTAAAACATAACAAAATGGGCCTACTGGTCTGGGGGATAAGTGGTGTGACAGTAAGTAGGAGGTCTTGTGTTCGAGTTGTCACGGAGGCATTAATTTTTGCTATGCGCTGTGAAGGAGTTTGAGTTTGAGTCTAATACTGAATAGTGGAGTAGTGGAGAGAATTAGGGATTAGTAGAAAATCTTATCATTATTCTTTTGGTTTTTCAGAATCCCAAAAACAAATTATTTTCTCTTCCTTCTGATGTTTAATCGCTAGTCTTGCCGCCAAAATTTTGGTAATTCTCCTTCATTTTTTTCTTCACGATTTTTCCTTCATTCTATCCTCTTTGCGATTCGCGTTTGATCACGATCATTGGGTAAGTGATTTTTTTTCCTTTTGGTGCCATCGCTTAAAGAGTTGAATGTTAATGAAGGTTTGTTTTACTACTGATTAGGAGTTAATCAGGAGGCTGGAAATTAATGATTTGACGATTTGGAATCGGAGCAGTGTTCGTCGGTAGTGGTAAGCCGAATTGTGGTTTTTGCGTTTAATCGATTTAGACTTCGTTTTGGGTTTCTAAAAGGTTGTGGGTACTGATTATAGGTATTAAAATGCTTGAGATTGTGTTAGCGTTGAAAACGAACCAGGTGTGTACTCCGATTACACAAAAATCGTGTTTCGGTGAAAGCTGAAAACGAACTGTCGACGCCACACGGGCGTGTGGACTGCCCATGTGGAGGCCGTGTGGCGAGACACAACCGTGTGATCAACGAACTAGGTCGTGTCACTCAACACAGGTGCAACGAACATGGCCATGTGAGGTTGATGAGGTCGTGTGCGAGACACGGGCTCGGCCAATTGAGCTATGTGGACCACACGGCGTGTGGGTCCACACGGGTGAACCACATAGGCGTGTGGTATTTTGGGCCAAGACATGTGGATGGCTAATTTGGGTCGTGTGGGCCACACGGGTGTGTGGGCCCATACGGGCAGGCCACATGGGTGTGTGTAAGCCTATTATATGAACTGTAAGGCTGCACGGGTCGCCCAAGTCGACTGTGACTTGACATAGGGTCAGTAAGCTTTACTTAGACCTAATTTCTGTGATCTGTTTATATGATGCATGATTACCATGATATCTCTAGCATGTACATCTGTTCTGTTCTGATTATGATATGTATGATCTGTTTATCTACATTAAAGCATGCCATGATATTATGTTGCATTGCATTGGGGTGGGATTGTTGTTGAAGTGAAGGAAGTCTGAAAGGCTATTAGCCTGTTATCTGGCAGCTATGTTGCATATATTTGATATTTGTCGTTTCACGGTACCTTATGGTGTGTAGGGTTGGATGGATTGATTTTATCCCCATACTTGGTGTGTAGGGCTGGGTAGGTCGATTTTATCCCCATATGGTGTGTAAGGTTAAACGGAGATGGTGTGCAGGGTTGGTGGGCATGATTTTTGATCTGTTCTGCATATGATATCTATATGGGCTAAGGCCTGATTATATTCGATTCTGTATCTGTTTGGGCTTGAGAGCCCTATTATATTCTGATTTTGATTTTGATTCTGAGTGGACTACGGTCCACACTGATTCTGTAATGGGCTTAAGCCCGAATTATGACTGTTATCTGTTATCTGTTTCTGTTATCTGTATGCATGCATGCTATACTATGGGGATGTACACACTGAGTTTGCGAAAACTCACCCCTTCATTTGTTTTATCTATCAGGTAATCCCCAGCAGTAGATGGATCGATACAGCGAAGGGCTCGACAGTGACCACTGTTTTATTTATTACGGTTTATGCTTTAAAACCTTTACTGTTTTGGTTATTCTTTTGGGATTATTTCTGTAATATAGACTTGGACTGCTTTTGGTTTAATTAGGTTTTTAATTGTTATTTATGGATTATTTTTAAACTGCAAACCCTCAAAAGCTTCATTTTCCTAAAAATAAACAAAGAGCTTCTACGTAAAAGAAATGGGTTTAAGCAAATAAATTGACTCGTGATTTCTTGTCTTAAGTAAATGTAATAACCGGAACGATTTTTGACTAGTTAAGGCATTTCCAAAAACACTTTCACGTGATGCCGCCAGATTCGGCCATAACGTCTAGGCCGAGTTTAGGCTATTACAAGATACGCCCGTGTCTCAGGCCGTGTGAAAATAAGGCATACATACTGACTTGTATCACATGGCCGAAGACACGCCCTTGTGCCATGGCCGTGTAAAAACTAGAAGGTATACTAACTTGGGTCACATGGCCGGCCACACGCCCTTGTGCCACACACGGCCAGCAAACACACTTATGTGTTTATGCCATGTAACTCACTGACTTGTTTTAACTAAGGTGCAGGGGTCACACGGTCGAGTCACACGCCCATGTGCTCGATCGTGTGGCGGGAAAATAGGCTTGGTTTAAGCCACATTTCTCACCCTCTTCATGCATACCCATAACAAGACATTTTATACCATTTCCACACTTCAATAAGCAGCCAAAACTAAATCATTTCATGCACGTGTCATACCATTTGAAAACCATTCATTTTACTACTCAAAACATAATCATTTTTATACATAACACATACCAAATCTAACTTGGTTCATTAGCTATAGCCCACATATAAACTCAATTTAATGATCATCCAAATTCATCATTTACCTTAACCTTAAACCATATATATGGTACATACCATAATCAAACATTAAACCAACCAACTTGACCTTTAAATACCTAACCACAAACAAGCATATCATAGGGATATATACATTACCTACCATTAGCCATTTAAACATCTCAAATCTATACCAAAATATGCCAACTCACAAAGCAATCTATACCTTAAACATAAGACAATAATAAACCATACCAAATGACCAAAAACATACCAAACCTTACATCATTAACAAGCCAACTCACATAGCTAGATTCATAACTCAAAACATATCAAAATGACACTAGCCTATACATGTCATATACCATATTTTCAAAGCTTCAAAAGTACCAACTAAGTGATCAATAGTGTGATGACGTTTCCTGACGATCCCCGAGTCTGAGCTAGCTTCGATTATCTATAAAATAGGGAAAGAGCACACAAAGTAAGCTTTAAAAGCTTAGTAAGCCATATACAAATAAATTTAACACGCAAAGCAACTACAAACCAAATCAACTATGGATAACATAGCTAGTTACATGTACAAGTACCAAATTTCTCATCTCATTCACTTGTTCATATTCAATATGCGTCACTTGCCTTTTCTTTTCAATATTCATATAACTTCATACGTACCTGGATCAGTTAACTCATTTACACATTCATTTTCTTCTCGACTTTGCTCGTTGAACCATTTGGAATCGCTAAGGATACTCGAAAGTCTCGTATATCATAAACAATGCCAATGTCCCAGACATGGTATTACATGTTATCACATATCGATGCCAATAGCCCAGCTATGGTCTTACACGAAATCATATATCGATGCCAATGTCCCAAACATAGTCTTACACAAAATCACAATATGATGCCAATGTCCCAAGCATGGTCTTACACGTAATTACATCTCGAAAATCCTAATGTCATGACGTTTGTATCCTATACTATTCTTAAGGTTCGTACAGGGCTTTCGGACGTCATAACTCTGTCGATTCTTGCTTTTATTGGATCATCCAGCATTTAATACAATTCAATGACAAATAAATATATATAATTCAATTTAAAAACATTTATTTGCATATGAACTTACCTAAAAAACGGGATGAACGGATTGGAGCGACTACTCAATAACTTTCGATTTCCCCCGATCTAAATCTTATTTCTTTCGTTCTTGATCTATATAAATTAAAATTTAGCTTATTTAATCACACATTCATTCAATTTAATCAAACCACACTTTAAAACACATTTACACTTTTACCCCACATTTTTCATATTTTTCACAATTTAGTCCTTATTTCAATAAAACACAAATTACAACAATTCCAATTAAACCCGTGTGTGCCAAATTACTATAATGCCTCTAGCAACCCACATATTTCATTTATTTTACATTTCAACCACATAATTTCTCATTTTCACAATTTAATCCCTAATATGCAATTTCACTAAAGATCACTTTATAAAACATGGATATCTATCACCAAGCTTTCATATTTCATCATTAAACATTCAAAAACTCAAACATTCATCAATGACACTTCACAAAATCATCATCAATTTTGAAAATCAAGGTACGGGCTAGCTAGTACTAGCTACAACGATTACAAAAACATAGAAATCACTAAAAACCAAGCTCAAAAACTTACCTAATTGAGCTTAACAATGGCTGAATATCACAAAGTTCCAAACCCTTTCTTCTAACTTCGGTGGAGAATGGATGAAACAAAGATGATAATTGTCTTGTTTTAATTAATTATACATTAATTCTATAATTACCAATTTAACCTCTGTTTAAAACATTATAAATAATTTAATTAATGGTTATTCATGTCAATTTCCACTATCCATGGTTTATTCACAACATAAGGACTTCATATTTTATGAATCATAGTAAATAATCACTTAAACAATTAGAATACAACTTTTGCATTTTATGCAATTTAGTCATTTTATCAAATTAAGCAACCAAAAGATAAAATTATTTCACGAAACTTTCACACACATATAATCACATACTGTAGGCACCAAAAATAATATTAAAATAATTTTAGAACCTCAGATTTGTGGTTTCAAAACTACTATTTTGATTTAGTTAAAACTGGGCTGTTACACTTGTAATTTTACACGAAGCATTATTTCCCATCAAAACAACACCTTCAGACACAGCTTCATAAGTTGTAAACCAATCTCGATTGGGACTCATGTGGAAAGTGCAGCCTAAATCAAAGATCCACTCCTTGCTCACTTTAGAATTGTTGATAGAAGCAACTAGAAGTTCACCATCGCTGTAGTCTTCTACAACATCAGCTTCACCGAAATTTTTTGGTTGTTTTCCCTTTTGATTCGCAGACTCCCTTTTGATCTTATTCTATAGCTTATAGCACTCAGATTTAATGTGTCTTTTCTTGTAGAAGTTACAAGTTTTACCTCTATTTGAAGACTTCAATCTACACTTTGATTTACCGCGAGGATTTCGTTCCTATGTCCTTCCACGATCATCATTAGCATTCCAATCTTGTCTCTCACGAACAATGAAACCCTCTCCCTAAGAGTCGATTTTAACCACAAGATGCTTCATCTTATCATATGAGGTTAAAGAATCATAAACCTCATCAATTGTGAGAGACTCAAGGCTATATAAAATTGTATCTCTAAAGGTTGAATAAGACGAGGGCAACAAACAAAGTAGAATTAACCCTAGATCTTCCTTATCATACTGAACCTCCATGGCCTCCAAGTTTGAGAGAATTTCTTTAAACACTGCTAAGTGTTCGTGTACAGACGCACCTTCCTCCAAACGATGAGCATAAAGACGTTGTTTCATATGCAGCTTACTGGTTAGAGTTTTTGACATACATATTTGTTCCAACCTCTTTCATAATCCAGCAGTGCTCTTCTCCTTCATCACATCCTGTAAAATTTCATTAGACAAATGCAGATGTAACTGTCTTAACACCTTTCGATCCTTGCTCTTCTTCTCTTCCTCCATCAATGTCGAAGGCATCTTATCTACCCCTAACAAGGCTTCCTCTAAGTCCATCTGTGCAAGAATTACCTGTATCTTTATCTGCCACAACATAAATTTGGTGTTGCGATCCAACAACGAAATTTCATACTTCAAAGACGTTATTATCGTGATCAAGATAAAGAACCCGAAAGCTCTGATACTAATTTGTAAAAATAAATAGAACGTCAGTAATGATAATATATCACAAAGGAAAAGAGAAAGAAAAATAAAAGACACGCAGATTTTACGTGGAAACCTTTTCAGGAAAAAAAAAGGCAGAGGGGATGAAAATTTACTATGTCGAATTAGAATAATTACAAGAGGAATAGACTATGTGTATTTATAGTTTTGTAAAACCATATTCTAATAGGAGTGTAGTAAGATTGAAACACCTGATTTTAATCAATATCAAATAGATGGAGTTTAATAAGGTTTAAAAAAACCTTATTCTAAAATAAAATAAAAGAAGGGTAGTTCTATAGGGATTTTACTTTTATTTTATTTTACCACTGTATTTTATTTAAATAAGGATTCGGGTCACTTAATTCTAACACCGCCAAAGTCTGAGTCAAGTTAATAGGGGTAGATGAACGAATTGGCAATAGAATTGATATTGAATGAATTGATAAATTGAATGATTTTGTATATGAAATGGAATGAGTTATTGAAATGAGATGTGAAAATGGAATGAATTTGAGATAGTGAAATAATGTATAAATTCAATTGAATACAAGCTTTGAGATAGCTATTATTATTATTATTATTATTATTATTATTATTATTATTATTATTATTATTATTGAAATATGTTGGTTTAATGTATAAAATGATTATTGAAAGATTATAGACATAAACTAAATATACATATTTTATTGTATAATGTAACGAATTTGAATTATAGTAATACCACTGAGTGTATATACTCAGTGTATAATGTTTCCGTGTGCAAATTAGTTGAATCAAAGTTCTAGTCCAGCATCCAAGTCAATCTCGAACTCAACAAAGTGGTGATGTACAGTTCTTTTTGGTGAATAGCGTGTACCTAGGATGTTTGTATAGGTTATTTTGAGTTATGATTGTAAATATTGTTATAATGATAGTTTGGATGGTTTTCTATAATATATATATAAAGTACTAAGTTAAAGAAATGGCATATAGTGGTATGAAATTGAATTTGGATTAAATGAAGCTATTTAAATAGATTTGGTCATTCTATGAGAGAAATTTATGAATAAACATTGAATAGGTCAATAGGTTCATGTTTATGACATGATTTAGGTACATTTAAATGTATTTTGGATTGGTAGAAAATTTGGTTATTGAGTTGCTTGTTGTTCAAGAATTGTAGAGATGGCTAACTTAAAGTATAAAGCTCATTTTGAGTCCACACAGGTGTGTGTCCAGACCATGTGAGACACAAGGCTAGCACATGGGTGTGTGAACTGGTCGTGTGTTCCCTGCACCTTAAATTTGAGAAACAAATGTCCAGGTTTAGGCACACAGACACAGACACGGGCGTGTGTCTCATCTGTGTAAGGTACACGGCCTAGCATATGGGCATCTGACTTGGCCGTGTGACCCATGCAATAAATAGAGTTACAAGTCAGAGAGTTACATGGGTAAGGGACACGAGCATATACTGCCACACGACTTAGAACATGGGGAAGTCACTTGGCCATGTGGCTAGCCACACGGGTATGTCATATAGTCACATGGGCGTGTCCCTTAGTCATCCGGACATGTGAACACGGACGTGTGAGCCCTGCACTTAGGAAAATTTTAGAATTTCACAAAAAATTCTCGGATTACCCAAATAGGTCCCGATTTGTTTCTAATGCATATTTTAGGCTTCGATAGCCCATAAAAGGGACATTATGATTTAATTATGAAATGAATGCTAATTATTTGTTTAATATTTGTATCTATTCTGAAAAGTTTGGTAACGCTCTATAACTCTGTTCCAGCAACAATTTAGGGTTAAGGGGTGTTACATGTGTGCTCTTTCTGTGGCTTTTTATTGTTCTTTCGTAGCTTCTTCGTAACTTCTTTTAGCATAATTGCTTCCTCTATATAAATTGGTGCCTTGGAGGAATTATAAAGGAATCCTCACTTTTGGAAGTAAAGGCTGACTTAGGCGAGTTTGGAGCGAACGGATCGCCTAAGGTCGCACAGATTGTGAGACGAAAGATCTAGCCCCGTGACATACGACCCATCATGAAAATTTGAAAGTAAAAAACACTTAAACAGTAACTGGTTAAGGGTATACAAGCTGGTCATTATGCACTTAAAAAGAAAATCAACTCTAGGAGGCAAGTAAAATAAAACGAGATTATCTCATTTGTTAATTTTAAAGCGATAATCAAACATAATATTTTGAATGAAATCGTGATATTACTCTCTCGCAAAGTTTTGTAGGGTTTTAATAAATCAAAGAATAAGCTTGACTCCCACAGAATTTGAATTGCTTGAAACAGCTTGAATTTTTTATTCAGGTGTTCCTGATGTACTAAAATCATAAAAATTAACTATAGCCTCTTTATATGATAAATAAAAGATTTGGAACTTTTGGCACAAAATTCAATTCACAAAATATTTTTTGATTTTTCTCTTTTTCAATTTTTATTTATGTTTTTTTTTCTTTTTCTTTTTCTTTTTCGTGGGAAATGTTTTTTTTTTTCAATGTACCAATTTTCCATGAAATAGTATACAAAATTTTAGATAGTTTCGAATTCGGTTACCCACTGAAAAGGATGGTTTTCCAAAAAAAATTAGGGTAAAAAATATTTTTAAAGGTTGTTTGATGAAATCAATGAAAACAATTGATAACACTAATATCTTAGAGTTAATTTATTTCTTATTTTAGTAGGATTTGTACTTATTTTTATAAATTAATTTTGTTAAATTTTAAGATTTTATGTTTTAAGTTAATTATATATTTATAGTGTTAAATCAGACCAATTTTTGATGTGTTCTTATCTAATGTAGGATCCGATAAAGTATGAGAAAGAACAACTTGACAAAAGCAGATTTCAGTTCCAACGGAAAATGTCTTTGCCCCAATGAAAGCAAACATACAACTTTCTGCTCCAACGGAACGACAAGATTTTCCATTGGAACAGCGCATATACCTGTAATTTATTTTAAAAGTTACAATTTTTAGGGGTTATAAAAGGGGAAAAAAGAAATCAAAAAGGGGGGAGAGAAGAGAAAAAAGAGGAGCCGCCCAAGCTTTCACACATCAAGAATTGCTGGATTCCAATAGGAAAACGAAGTTTCTCCATTGTCTTTCTTTCTTGTTTCCATTTATTATGTCCAACTATTGTTTTAATTTTAATATGTTTCTCAAATTCTCCATGAACTAAATCTTTTTTCTACGGTTACAATGGATTTAATGCTTAGTTAATTGATTGTTATCTATTTCCATATCTTTTTATTGTTAATAACATTTAAATTATTTATTCATTCTCATTTATCTTTGATAATAGTCTAGGTAACTATTAGTCTGACAAGCCTAAAGAAATCAAAAGAGGACTTTTAGGTATAGAATGAATAGCTCTTGGTCTTAATAAAATGGGAGAATCCATGATTTGTAGTTAGGATAGGAATATACCTGGTTACCTTTGGTAGCCATAATGAGAGTATTTCTTAATCAATTTGATCTACATTATTGGCATAAGAATAAAGCTCAATAGTTGAGTTAAATTAGTTTTTTTTAATTACTTGAAAGAGAATTAAGGGAATTTTAGTTATCCAGGTTAATAATTAACTCTATTAGGATAATTTGGGTGGAGATGGATCAATTAGCTAACGCATTAGATGAAATTGAAATACTAGGGTTTTCCTATTGATTGTTTATTTGATTTAATTTTCATTGCTTTTTTTATTTACTCTTAAACTAGTTAGAAAATTTTATTATCGATTAATTTGGTTCTAAAGTACTATTTGGTGATTGACGTTTCAACTAGTAATAGCTCTCTGTAGGATCAGTATTTTACACTACTTGAAACGATACTATACTTGCGTGTGCAATTTTCGATCAACAACAATTTGTTTAGCACAAGGAAACCACTAAAAGAGCCCAAATCTGACACCAAATGATAAGGGAAATGGACCAAGATTGAATTCGAGTTGTTTGGACAATGAAAAAGTCGAATCGAAGAAGAAAAACTCTGTCTTTGAGAATAAGCAACCTGAAACGCAAAAAATAAACTCATAGGACTTATATGAAATCGGCAATAATAAAACAATTAAAATAAGAAATTTAAGAACAAAGAATAAATATCCAAAACAATAAAGAAAGAAAGAGAGAAAAAGGAAATTAAAAGATGAATGATGAATCGAATAAACCGATGGATATAGATAGAAGGGTAAATGTTTTATTGAACCCTTCAAGGAAGATTTCCCGACAACAACCAATGAGTCTAACCAACCCCATAAAGTCGAACCCTAGTAAATTGAAAGGTGAAGTGTCTCATAGAAAATTTACTTCTAAGAAGAATGAAAGAGAAATCTCACAAAAGAGAATACTTAGAGTTGAAAATTTTATTAAATAATGAAGAGATCTTTATATAGGCTAATTAATTACATCCAAATAAAACTCTTAAAAATAATGAAACTCTAATTAATCTAAACAAAAAGTAGTTTTAGTGGAATTAAATTTTTAGTTAACTAAAAAACATAAAACTCCTAAACAACTTAAAATATTTAAAAATATCCTAAAATTTGGAATAAATAAATAGTAAAATATAAAACCTAATAAATATAATATTGGGCTCATATATAATTAAAATTAAGTCTTAAAATTGAATTCAAGATGATTTAAACTTGAATTAAAACTCGAAACTTGTAATTTTCATAACAATCTAGCCAAAAATTTCTACTCGTATAGTCTTCACTAAAACATTCATAACTTAAGCTCGCGGACTCTAAATCGAGTGATTCAAAGTGTATTTCGAAGTTAAGAGATAGATCTTCAATCGATATGAAGACATATTGACCTAGGAAGGCCTAGATCCCTTCTAAAAATACACCGCAAGTCAATTGATTATAACATAGGTTAGGCATGTGACCTTGATTGGACTCCTTAAAGTGTAAAGCCTAAGTATTTTAACATTTTTCACATGAACTTGTCATTAGGAATTAAGCTTTTAAGTCCATGGACAAACTTAGACCCTTCTAATTGATCCTCGCTCCGTGGTGTTTGGAATACATATTAAAAAATCACAGTTACTTGGACGGAATTAAATTCTATTGTTATTTAATTTATAAATAATTTTAATTTTTTATGATGTAAAAATAAATTTTTATATAAAAATTAATTTTTTAAAAAAATACTATATAAAAGTTATTGATTTTTTTTATTTACCTCAAAAATAACTTTTTAAAAATATTTATGAAAAAAAACTCATCAAATAGTGTTCAAAAGTTATGAAATAAATCTTATTTTGTTAAAATAAATCCAAAAACTCAAAATCCAAAACTAGTATGAAAAAATTAAAAATTACATTAAATTGAATCAAATAATTATGGATGATTTAAAAAATTTTAAAAATTTAATGGAACCAAATCCAACTCACCAGAAACTCACATGGTATTGATTCCAAAAGTAATAGTCGGGCCAAAGCCTAATGTCACCATCCACAGCACAGCTGATTGCTTCTCAGGGTCATGTTATCATCTTCTGATGAGTAGGTATTATATGGAAATGGTGGCCTTCCAAGATTGCAAGCATGTTTAGAGCATGAAAGAAAATGGGAAAGTAACAAATCTGAAATCATGTCCCTTTACCGGTTTGGGTTGATTGGGGAGAGCGTCATGCACATGCAGGATGGTAGGTGTTGGCAATGTTCATTCACCAAACTGAGATTGGAAAAAAAGCATGAATGACCCACATTCCAGTCCTTTCACTTTCACCCCCGCATGGCGCTAGGGACATTGCCTTATCCCCCAATTACACAATGGAAAGGTCCCAATCTCACTCTATTTTGATTTTGCATGGAGGCCCATTTTGAAAAAAGACGCTCAACCTTCCAGGTTTAGAGTCAAAGACAGCTACAGAGCTTGTCTTTTTCTCCAAAATGTCTCCAACATGTGTCCAGCACACGTGTGCTCGGTCTTTTTTATCCCTTTAGTAGCTGCCAATTGCAGCCACATTCAAAATATTTCGGGCTCAAGAAAGACCGCATCCCGATTGATTGCGCTTTAGACATTGATTATACCACACCTTCTTTTTAGCTTTTGTATTTAAACTTGTAAATGTCCAAATAGCTAGCTAGGATCGCTATATTTATCCATAACTTGGTATTTATTTGAACTCTTTTTGTTTTCACTAAATATGGCTTTGTATTTTGAATATTTGATTGCCAAGATGAAATGCAGTTGGAGTTCTCTCCATGTGAGAGAGATGCAACATAATTAAAAAAGGGAGGGTGGGAAGAGTATGCAAAATGCAACCCCATCTGATGGGGTGGAGGTGCTGGTGGTTAAGGCCACATGTTTCCCCATAAATGCACGAAAACCCCAGGGGCCTGGCCTGCGCATACAGACTCCTCCCTTTTGCTTGTACAGTTTTTTATGTCTCCTTGTGTTGTTTTCATTGTCCCCTACCGCCTTGTCCATGGTTCATGGATCCCCGCCTAACTTCCCCCCTTATAGTCGTGGCTGCATGTTAGCCTTTGCCTGCTTTCCTACAAAATGGTTACATCTTAATTTAAAAGATGATAATATCAATATGTCGACGCCATTTCTGACTCATCTCCCCGCTGTAAATTTTCTGGCACCATCGACATATTGTCCCATATTTTTTGAGTGTCAGCCACGCAATCTTGTTCACTAACAAAACCATCTTTGATGTCATACATGTAGATTTATGGTCAGGAAAGTCGGTTTCCATATGAAATAAGAAATATTATGCACCCTTTTAGATTACCGGAAATAGAGACAAAAACGGAAAATCACCTGTCATCTACACATTTAATTATTGCACCTTGGATTCATTTTCCTATTGCTTCCAACTCCCATATTTTGGCCTTCTATCTGATCTTCGTTCGTGCACATTCTATCTCTTAGTATGACTTTTCTTGTAAATTACTCTCCAGACAACGATAGATTTTGACAGCGAATGCAAAATGACAGTTCAGAAAGGCACAGCTGCACTTCAGCCATTTACTTTAAATGGCTGATAAATGGGATTATTCCCCCTCCACATGATGAGTTTGAGGTGCCTGATGAATCAATAATGTTTACCATTAATTAATCCCAACCTTTTTCATCATTTTCTTCAAATGTGCATGTGAACATGAAAGCATTAATTATGATTCCATGGTTATTAGAAGAAGAATTATCTTTGATTATGGACTAGACAGAGAGTCGTACAAAAGGAGATAGAGTTGTCTCATAGTCTAAATGTCTAATTTTAATACAGAAGAAGCAGACACTGAAGGGGGGAAAAAAAACAGAAGACAAAAGAACGTCTACAATACAATTTCTTTTACAGATTCCAGGAGGGAAAATGCAATATTCTGCTCCATTTTCTTTATTCAGTTTCCACCCTAAACAGGTTCCCAAAAAGGTGCCTTTTGGCTGAAAAACCTTGCTACCACCCTAGAATCTAATATGTTAATGGCCTCCCCAGATTTGATGCATCTTGGTGTCTTGTATTGGTTAACAGAAGATCCTTGAGACACACAGAAATCCATGAGTGCATCAAATGTTCCATGTTGCACCACCCTTATCTCCAATGGTCCAATTGAATTGTCCTTTCTCCGACATCTTCTATAAACAGAATCAAGAGATTCTTCCACCGTGGAGCAACAATGCTCCATTATCTTAGGATCAAGTACTGGAAGATGATTATTCCCTTTGCTTGTGAGCTCCCAGAATAGCACATAATGGCCTGGTATGGAGGAAGTGTCGGCATAGCTAGTGTACTCGATCAAGAGGATACCAAGCGACTCAACAATGACCTTTGCCTTTGTCACTGCCTTTAACAGGTCTTCCTCACTGGTTTTGTCTGTGTCTATGCTTAAAACGACATTCCTCCGATGCACGAATCGAAATTGAGGAGCTTTATTGTGGAATCCAGTTACCATTAGAATGTCTCCAACTCTATATCTATACAGGCCTGGAAAAAATTATATTAATAGATGTTCAGTTCAATTTCCATTTGGAATTGGAATTTGGAAAACTTTTCATTTTTATTTTCATATAACAAGGCAAGAACTAACCTGTAAAAGTTGTGACAACGAGTTCATAATACTGGCCAAGCTTAACATCCACGAGCTCAACAGTTTCAACATCTTCCTTTTCGGTCTCTTTTTCCATGCAATTTTCTTTGCAAACACCATTGCATTGGACATATTGAGCTCCATCTTCGTTTTTTTTCTTCACTGGTAAGAACTCGAAGTAAGCCATATTCGGGATAAGGGTGTAAGAGACATCCCAAGGCTTGCTCAGTGGTTTGAAATTGATCCCAAAGTAACATTCTGAAGAAGCATACATTGTGGAAACCAAAGGTAGCCCACCACTGTAGTATTCAAGAGTAGATACATATTGTGCCATGGAACCTGTAACAATAACTTCAATGTATTTTGTTCTAGGCCAGAGTTTCTTAATTATCCCTTCCCAGGATTTACTACTGCATTCATGTTCGATCAAGTCGGCTAACTCCGGTTTGGGTTTGTTTAGAACTAGTGATACTACTTTTCTGCAACCGGGGTCAGTGATCCAATCACTGACATGACCCGTTCTAATGTTGGAGGAGAGCTCTTTCCAATTGTCTTCCAAGAACTTGATTGCCCGTAGGAAAGCGGAAGCAAATACTGCACCAACTCTTAAAACCTCTTGTCGTTGTACTAAACCGCAAAGTAATTGACAGTACATGCTCTGCTTGCTGTCAGAGCACAAGATCGTCTCATCAGGACTAGTGTAAACATTGAAGCGGTTGAAGGGTCGATTCTGGAAATTATTACTCTTATAGTAGCTTGTTAAGACAGGCCTCGCCATTAGACCGGAGGGAGTTTTAGTCTCCGGCTTAACAAACAAAAGATACATTGCTTTTCCTTCGTCCAAGCCGTCTACATACCTGCAATTTAACAAGTTGGGATCTTTTGTGACAAATGAAACCAAAGAACAGAATTGGAAGGAGCTAAGCGTCTTTTTAACAGGAAATATATGTAAAAGAAAAAGAAAAAAGAACAGAAATGGAGGTAAGATAAGCTTCTTACTTGTTCATCACTGGCACAAGCAGATTATAAAAGAATGTCTTTCTGTGCAAGTCTTCGGCAGTTGAAGGCATCATCTTTGGCAGCCCACCCGAAGTGCCAGAGCTTCATCAAGAAAAAGATAAATGGCATTCACGAGGAATTTAAGCATCAAAATATATGATCATATAGATTCTTCACTAGAAACAGATAAAAAAGCAACGACATGTATGTATACCTTGTGAGCAACTCAATGATTGGTTCAGCAGAAATGATGTTTGATGAATCCCCATTGGCAATTCGCTCAATATAAGGTTTGATATCTTCGTAATTCACCACTGGAACTGTCTTTTTGAAAACTTGCTTGTCAAACTGTCCATCCAGGAAGCCCTTAAGATAATCTGTACGCGCATTTCGTGTTATTATCTCCTCTAATACCCGCTGCTGTATTTGTTCAACATTTTCCGTAAGGTCCTCCAGTATCTTCATGCCAGCTTCATTATCGTTAGGATCATAATTCGGCAACATCCCTGGCAACTGGCAAGGATTACCTCTTGTCATTTGATTAACGTCTTGAGGTTTTCTAGAGCATGTGCTGAACTGCTGTTTGACCTATGGAAAGCAATAAAAAAGAAAAGAAAGCTTAGAGTCATTGAAGAGATTAAGTAAAGAGATGACAAAGCCAGTAGAGCCATGGTCTCTTTTCTTTGAACTGAATTAAAAGCAACCTTATCAGCTTAAGCGAGGACAATGAGAATACTCAGAAAACACAGGCATGGAGCATACCGCTGTACAACTTATGGGGCATGCTCTCATATTTAAAAGCCTAGGCCCTTCTACTCTCTCTCTCTCTCTCTCTCAGCTGGAATATGTTTCTAGGGAACTGCTGATGAGAGCGGGAGGGGGGAGGGGAAATGATTAAATAACAGATTCTTGGAGGCTTTTTTGGAAATGACGTATAATAAAAAATATCTCCAAAAAAAAGAAGAAAAAAAAAGGGGGAAATGTGAGGGAAGTAGAGACTGTGGTGGTCCTACACACGTGGTGTTGTCTACTTAGCTGTGAGATTAGATGCGGCTATTGCTGGTCAATACTACCTATAACTATAATCTACAAGTCCCTATTTTTCCCATCACTAAGTTATGGAAACCATTAAACAATTTCTTGTGAGATTTCAAAACCCAATCACAAGCTTTTTTTTTTTAGTATTAGTTTAGTGTATATATGTTAATGCAGAAGGCCTGGTCAGCACATCCATTAAGATGAGGCAGGTGGAATGGGAAGAAAATAAGATTAATGATTAAGAAAAGAAATATAAGTTTCCATGAAAGAATAGGACAAAGTTGCAATCATGAATATCTCCACTTTACAGATCCCCTAATACTGCCATTGCCAAGAGATCCTAAGGTAGACACTATTTTGATAGGGTGGGGGGGCATCCACACATTATTCTATGATAGATAATAGTGGTATGCAAGTTGTTAGAATTGATTTTAGGTTGCATTACACATGGGGATATGCACCAAATAAGAGAAAAGGGTAGATTTACACTCCCCTCAAATGTATGTATTTAGCTGACGCCCCCCGGTTGATTCCAGGCTGCCAACGCACTGTTTGCAGCTTATTGTTTCTCCATAGGGTTTTAAGACAAATATTACAAGGAGGGAGTGGGAGTAGGCTGAAGCAAAACCAAGTTTGTTTCTTTCCATAGAAATTAATGATGATGAGAGTTGTGGAATATAATTGGCTATGGTTTCAAAGTCATCACCACACAAATTCAATATTTGGGTTAAGCGAGGCTGGCTTGTGTTTTCTTGCATGACATGTTCAGTTGTTCACCACATATATCCATCTTATCAATGGCTCCTAGAAACCAATTCTGTTAGAGATGATTCAATACCTTCATGGAAAAGAGAAAAAAAGAAATAAATAAATGAAGTATATAGATATGGGTTGTCATATAAGTGAATCATGTGTCTTGTCAGGGACCCTACCTGGAATCATCAAAATTATGATTGGAAACCGAGCAGTGGAACCAATATTTTTATGGGGATCTAAACCAGGAACTCTCTCCCACTGGATTGTAAATTTTAGGTCAAAAAAGTGTTTCCTTGCATCTGACACACCCGGTAATTGAAGGATCCAAGACACTCCCAGTACTCCTATTCTACACTATCTGTTGCTTCTTAACTACTACGTGTTACATATGAAGCAAAACTCCGTTAGATTGTATCTTTAATTCATCTAAACATGAGTGAAGCTTTGCATTATATGAATTAACATCAGTGGCTGAAGCGCAACCATTGAAGCTTGGTTCTGAATTAATCAAGAATCAAACATGCATCGAATCAGACAGCTTGAGTTTAATTAATGCCCTCGATGACAAATGTGAGGTGAGGTTCCATGGCAAGTGGATGTAATTATCTACTATATTCATCTTCTTTCTTCTTGCCTCCAATGTAATGTTATAATCATATTTTTAGTGAAGGCAGCAGATTGGATAGCAACACAATCTCTGAACCTTACGTGTTCAGACAATTGAATTGTGTCTGTTCCTTCTTTGTTGTAATCATCTTTATTGGGGGGAAAAAAAAAAAGAACGGGTCCTAACTGTAATGCATCTTACAGCAAGTTGTGGTAATATTTAGTTTGGTTAAATTTTGCTATTAGTCCTTGTACTATGCATAATTTATGAATTCAGTCTATGTACTTTAATTTGGACTTTTTCAGTCTTTTTACTTTTAAAATTTTAACCCTCACTAAATAGTAGCTATTAAATTCATTAAATTAAGTTTTACTATTTTCAAAATATGATACATCAAGCATATTATTGTATTTGTAATGCCACATCAGGTTCAAAGGCAAAGTCAAAAAAATGGTTAAAGGGGTCAAAGAATCCACATTGTAAAATATTTACAAAAGATTTACAAATATATTCATTTAAATTTAATTATAAAACACATTTAGAATTATTCGAAATGTTTATATTAAAAAAAAAAAAAAAAACTTTATTGGCTGGTTTGTGCTTTGTACAAATAAAATATTTTACTATCCAAACTTTGCTTGATCCATCCCTAAAGAATTTGAGTATGAAAATATTAGATTTAAAAGTTAAATTTATTAATTGCTCATAATGAAAAAAAAATTTTTAATTTTCAAGTGTTATAAATTTCTCATTATGAAATAATTAAAATAGGCATAGAATTGTTTTATATTGCAAAATAAAAACATAAGGTTACATACATTGAAATGGTAAAATGCAAAATTTGTATCATATAAATCATTCAATTGATTGAAAATGTAATAGAGTTATTAAGTTAATAAAATTAATGTGATTTGAACTAAATATGTTAGTAAATTTATCATAAAAAATTACAAATTCAATAGAATTCAATTTAAAAAATGTTAAAAGCTAAATAGAGGAAATGGTAAAATTAAAAATTTGAGATGCCAAACATAAATTACAGTATTTTTAATTATTAATGATAAGGATTAAAATAAAACTTCTTCAAAATTTATGAGGCTAAATTGTAATTTGACAGTCCCCCTCTAGATTCATCCCTAGTAAAGTTGTTATTTCCTCGTATTACTTTAAAAATAATAAATTTAACAATTTTTGTTTGTATTAAAATGAAATTATGAAATTCAAAAAATATAACAAATAAAAATTATCTAGTTGGTGAACATAAACTAAATTCACAACTTTACACATAATATAAGACTAATAACAGAATTTAATCAAACAAATTCAACTGTTACTATTTGGTCAAGATAAAATTTAAAAATTCAAAAAAATATAAAGATTAAAATTGACCAATTCAAGATTACATGGATTAAAACTGGCCAATCCAAAATTTATAAAGACTAAAATTGATCAAATTAAAGTATAGGTATTAAATCAACAACGAAAAATTATTTGATACGAGTTTTTAAATTGTGTCCTATATATAGTAAAATATTAATAAGAAAACACAAATACTCTTTTAATACTACTTTGTAAAATAAATGCAAATGTAGGAAATATTCATCCAGAGTTTGAGGTTTAGTTTCCATGGAAGGTGAAGGAAAGCTTCTACATTTTTTTTTTTTTTGAATGAAAAAGACATTGCAATTTATCATTCCAATTCTACTGCTTAGAAGTAGTTTTAGTACTCCGATGCTTATTATCTAGAACCGTCACAATTTTATTAGATTCAGTATTAATCTGAGAATTTATTAAGGCTATCATAGAGTTTATTGAATCTGAAAGAGAGATTTTAGTATTTTTAATAGTTTTAAAACGCTTGACACAATCCTTAATGGTTTTATTAAAAACTCCATATTTTCTAATAGCAGTACTTTTCTCAACTGTCTCACGCAATTTTAAAACAGCTCCTACATTTTTTTTTATCGCATATTGTACCGCCACGTTAGAAAAAGGTAGCGGGCAAAGAGCAGAATGTGAATCTTTGAATTAAATTCTTTGGTTGTTTTTTAAGTACGTAGATTTAAGGAAGGACTTAACATATTGTAGACAATGATTTAAAAAAGAATTGCATGAATAAATTTTGGATTCTAATTAAACATGGCGGAATAAGTCAAAACTGAAATATAAATAGTTGAAACAGAGTGACAGCAGTTGCCTGTTTTGTTTTTATTCATGGTTAAAGAAGTTGTTACTGCAGATCCAGGATGAGGCCGTATCTAAGCACAAATCCTTATTCATGTGTTGGGGTTAATATTAAAATTAAGACATACATATCGGGATTTGCTAGATATTGTTTCAGAGGTTTTGATGTTCAAAGGTAAAATACAAAGTAGGTGCCCTGTGGAGGGGACAGCATGAGCAATGCAGGGAAGCTTTGGGATTTATTTATTTATTTGACCCAACCATTTTTTTATGAGAGTTGAAGCCAATTGAAAGAGTTCAACCACAGAATATATTAGTTTTCAAAGTTGATTTCATGCTACTTAATAACCATTTTTTTTATCAAGTTAAAGAGTAATCAAGCTTGTCATATGCCGAAAGGTAAGAGGGTTGGGTTCAGCACATCATTATTATAATATTTCTTTATCATCTTTCATCCACACACACTGATGAAATTTCACCAGATCCAAGACTAAAGTAATGCTTAATTTTATAAAAACCACATACCACTATTACCAAATTAACATTTGTGCTTTTGTTTTTTTTTTTTTTTCTCAAGGTTTTATTGATTTTTTTTTGTATTTTTATCAATTAAGTTAGTGTCAACTCATTTATTAATATTACGATTTTTTTTCAAAGAGTTGGTTTTTCATTTCATAAAATGGTCAGAACCCTAATATTCTAAAATATTATTTATTGACTTACAAAATATGGTTATATAGACTATATTATAAGTGGAGATATGAATAAAAAAGAAAAAGATTAAAAAAACACACGCACACATAGGATCACATGATGTAGCTAAGAGCGGGGTGGCGGCCCATTGCAAATATTAATGGACAGGGTGATGTGGGTGGCGCCAGCGAAACGGATGAGATTAGATGGGCTTTTTTATTTATCAGGACCAGATGGCATTCAATGCTCTCCAGCTTTGACCGCCAATATCAGTCAACTTTATGCTTTGTCTTTCATCATTCACTAATTAAAGACAATTATTTTTGGATTATTAAATTTATTCCTTTCTCCTAGCACGGGGGGAAAAGATTACATGTTAGCTTCCTTCAACATGCATGTGAGGTGGGTTTAATGCTAAAATTATATGATATTAGTGCTATAAAGCATTAATTATTGTGTGAGTTTTTATTTTTATTTTTTATCTATATATTAAAAGAGTGTCCATGACCTTCACCATGCGACACGTGTACTCTTTTAATTTTAAAGGTGTATGGTTTTTTTTCTTCATATAAGAAAATGTTAAAATTTAATTTTACTTGATTTAATTTTTAGACAACAACATCTCGATTTAAATGTAACGCAATTATATACAATTTAAATGTCCTGATAATTTTATAAGTCAAAATATTTTTTGGATTTGTCTTATTTTTCTTTTATCATTATAAGAGAATGATTAAATTTCAATTTTAGTCTCTATACTATGCTGAAATTTGGATGTAACACCCCTATTCTGTAACCGTCGCCGGAATAGGTAAAGGGGCATTACTGAACATATAACTCAATTCGGAACATTAAATCATCAAACATTTAACAGATATCATCTCATTAGAGTAATTTTCATTCATTCACACTCATAACATGCTTAATTCAAGCATACAATGTCTATTACATGTATCCAGGACTAATTTGATAACATATGAAAAAGTTAGGAAAGCTTAGAAAAAATTTTTGTATAAGGGTCACACACCCATGTGAACAGGCCGTTTGCCTCACACGGTTACCAGACATCCCCATGTGTCCAAGTCGTGTGAGAACAGGGCATACCTACTAACTTACATCACATGACCGTGGACATGCCTGTGTGCCAGGCCATGCGAAAATTAGGGAGATTAGTGACTTAGGTCACACGGCCGACCACACTCCCGTGTGCCAGTCCGTGTGCCACACACGGCCAATAGACACACCCGTGTGTTTAGGCTGTGTAACTCATTAACTTGTTTAACTGAGGTGCAAGGGTCACAGGGTCGAGTCACACGCTCGTGTGCTTAGACCGTGTGGCATGAAAATGGCTTGGTTTAAGCCATTTTTCCTACACAATCCTATTGTACCTACAAGTATCAATTTGTAGCAACTTCATATACAAAATGAGCAACCAATTTAGCCAATACAATGCACATTTAAACCATTTGATAACCAACCAATTCATATATCATTTACTCAACCAAAACTGTTACCAAAGCATGTACCAATCATGCTACCATTTCATTAATCAATTCCATCCATAATTCAACTCAACATTATTCATACCAATACCTATCAATACTCAAGCATCGTTCATCACATTTATCACATTATAAGCATATCATATAAGGCTTTCATACCAAACCAACTATTACTATTTCAAGCCATATCACATAGCTTGTTTAGGTACCACAGTTCATACCAAATTCATTAACATAAGTGACCATATGATTCAAACTATAAACTAGTTTATACATGCCATATTTACATCATTTACATTAGTTCTAAAAAGTACCAAAAGATCGTCTAAATAGTGTGATAGAAATCTCCGACCTCGTCCGTATCGAGTTAGCTTCCGAAATCTATAAAACACGAAAAAATAAATGGAGTAAGCTTAAATGCTTAGTAAGCCCGTATAATATAGAATTTAACTTATCAATTTAACATTTAAGCATTTAAGCAATTAAAACCAACTCATTTGTCCATAAAGCCTATTCACATCACCATCCACAAGTTAGTCATCTCACATCCATATATTCATCCATCCATAAGGATGAAACAAAACACATATACATTCATGTAACATCCAAAACAACTCTCAATTCATGTAACTCAAGTATCATTGTAACCATAATAATCATGATTCTCATGTATCAAGTCATTTATATAATTAATGTACTCTTATAACATATAATCTATGTAAATTTTGTAATTCATATAACATATAATTCATTTATTATATATATAGTTCATGTAACATATAATTCATGTAAATCATATAATCTTGTAACACATAATCCATGTAAATCTTATAATTCATGTAGCATGTAATTCATGTAAGGTATATAGTTCATGTAACATGTACTTTATGTTTCATATCGGTATAATGCCCGTTGAACCTTCGGAAACATTGAAGAATACTCGGGGTGATACACACTAAGTGTATAAATCGGTAATCCATTAATTCATCATCATATATGCTCTTTTGAACCATAATCGGTATGATCCTCTTGAGCTGGTAAACTGTAAGCTCAAACAAGCTGAACTATAAGCTCCGTAGAACTGAAACGGTAAGCCTCGAAGGACTGAAACGGTAAGTTCCGAAGAGCTGAACAGTAAGCTCATAAGAGCTGAATCGGTAAGCTCAAACAAGCTGTGGTGAGTCCGCAACAAATGCTAGAGCTCAACCAAACGGTAACCCTAGTGACATGTCACTCGTATCCTATGACTTTCTACGGTTCAAACGAGACTCGGTAATCAATTTGAGCATATAACCAATAAGCTTTTCAATTCAATAATTCATTTATACATTCATACAATATTCAAAATAAAAATTTTAATTATAAATATAAATTCAATCTTAATTATACGAACTTACCTCGTATTAGATCGTATATCCGACGTCTACTCGTCTACCTTCCGTTTTCCCCGATCAAGTTTCGATATTTGTTTATCTTGATCTATATGTTATCAAATTCAATATTTTCAGCATCTATTTATTTCAATTTATTCTAATTCACATATATGGAAATTTACACATTTACCCCAATACATTTGACTACTTTACAATTTAATCCTTTTTTAACTAAAATGGCAAATTTGCACAATTAGGCCAAAACCTTAGCTGAATTTCATATAGCCTCTAATCAGCTCATATTTTCATTTATTTTAGACTTCTAACTACAATATTTCTATCCTTTTTAATTTAATCCCTAATACTCATTTTTATCAAAAGTCACTTTATAAAACTTGTATATCTATTAACAACCATCAATAATCTATCAAGAAACATCAAAATATACATGTATTCAACAATGGAATATTTCAAAATCTTCAATAATTTTAGAAATTGAGGTATAGGCTAGCTAGGTTGAGCTGCAACGAGCTCAAAAACGTAAAAATCATTAAAAACCAAACTAAAACCGTATCTTAATCAACTTGGAAAGCAATGACCGAATGAAACCTAACAATGGCTTCTTCTTTCTTCTTAGTTTCGGCTAAAGAAGATGAATAAAGCATAATATGGTTTTGCTTTTAATTAATTATAACATATTAACCATTTTACAAATTTACCCTTTATAAAACCATATAAAAATCATGTATATTATCGATATAAATGTCCACTATCAATAACAAGGGAATATTATCAACTCAAAGGCTTCCATTAATAAATCCAAAGTCATTTAAGCCATTTTACTAATAGAACTCAAGTTTTTCGCATTACGCAATTTAGTCTTTTTTATCAAATTAACTATTTAATCGGTAAAATTTCTTTACGAAACTTTTATACTATTATTCTATCATGCTGTAAAACTCATTAAAATAATAAAATAAAATATTTTGACTCGGTTAAGTGGTCCAGAAACCACTTGTTCCAATCTGACTCGAAAATAGGTTGTTACAACTCTCCCCCCTTTAGGGATTTTCGTACCCGAAAATCTTACCAGCAAACAGGTTAGGGTATTGTTTTCGCGTAGCTTCCTCAGGTTCCCATGTAGCTTCCTCGATCCCATGTTTATGCCAAAGAACTTTTACAAGTGCTATACGTTTATTTCTCAATTCTTTAATTTCTCGAGCCAAAATCCTGATTAGTTCTTCGTTAGACGATAAATCTGACTGTATTTCCACATCAACGGGAGAGATCACATGTAACGAATCAGATCGATATCGACATAGCATCGAAACATGAAAACATTATGTATCTTTTCAAGTTCTGACTGTAATGATATTCGATAAGCTACAGGTGATAAATGATAAATTATACATATTTTTGCCTCATGTTTAGCCTAATATTTTGGATGAACTATTATCAATTTTGTGAGAATTGGTGCTTTTAACCCTTCTATTTCATGTTGTATACTCAGGAGAGCATAGGGAAGAGAAAAGAACGAAAAACGGACTGAAAACGAAGAAAATGGGCCAAACTGTGAAAATGACATGGCCCAAGGAGTCACCACACGGCCGTGTGCCACGGCCGTGCCACATAAGGTCCAACACGGCCCAGCCCCGACACACGGCCGTGCCACCCTCAACAGGCCCACACACGGCCTCTTGTTGATCCACACGGGCGTGTCCCTGTCGTGAGGAAGTGCAATTTTACTCGGATTTAGATACTTAAAGGCTAAGAAAGGCATCCCAAAGCTCTATGTAAAGACCCTAGGAGGCAACTCTAAGGGTGTACTCTTTTCTCCCACAAAGGAGTGTCATATTTCTGCCAACACAAAGAGTGAAAGCAAGGAATTACTCCAAGGGAAGCCGATTAATTCAACCTACAAGCCGGAATTCTACATCAAGACAGAGGATCTCCCTAAATTCCTTCAGGGGTTTTTGGGTTCTTTATGTTTTGTTATCTTATTTCTTCTGAGATGTTTTCTTTATTAATTATAAACTAAATCCCCCAAATACTTGAGAGGGATGAAACCTAAGACAGATCTTATTATTATTTTATCTTGAGTTATATGATAAATACTTGAATTGTTCTTAATTATGTGTTCTTAATTCTTGTTTTAATAATCCTAGGTATTAATTTAAGAAACTGATGTGCTTATGCAGAGGAGCAAAAGTCCCTGTTTAAAAGTAGATCTAACATAATTAAGCGAAGTTGCATGCAACCCTAAATAGGGCGACATAAATCTGCCGGATTAGGGTCAAACCTAATAAGGGGATCCATAGATCGAGTTAATGCAAGACTAGGGGTTTTAACTAGAAAGAGATTTCAGTTAATCAACCTAGGATTAGTTGTTCTTATCCTCGACGGAGGTATTAACATAAGTTAGGGATCTCTACGAATCAAGTCAAGTGAATAAATCGTCTAGCTTAAGAATTGATAACAAGTGAAGCCATATCAATTAGCTTTTCCCGAGAGTTTTGTTTTCCAAATCTACTTTCTTGTGCACTTTAGTTTAGTTTTAGAATTAGTTTCATACAAACCCCTTTTACTTTTAGGTTAGATAATAGAAAGGAAGTAAGTATTAGTACTTTTGGTTCCATTGGGTACGATAACTCGGTCTTGTCGCTAAACTATACTGCGCTTGCCTTAAAATCGTGATATTAGTTAGTTTTTGGTGTGATCAGTTTTTATAAATTTTATTACTACATATCACGCGATATCAAGTTTTTGGCGCCGTTGCCAGGGAACTGAAATATTAAGAACACTCGATTTCTATTACTTTGGCCACTACTATATTTATTTATTTTCAACTTTTCTTTTTATTTGTTTTTATTTATTTTATTTTATTTTATTTTCTTTGATTTTTCCCCTTCTAGGTATCTCTAGTTTATGACTAGAAGAAACACAGGAGGACCACTACTTTTGACGAAGATTTAGAAGCTACAGTTCGTAGAAACCGTAGGGAGATCAGACGAAGCCTAAAGTATTAGGACCAAGAATCAGAACAAGAACCAGAACCTATTAAAGAAATGGACGCGAATCAGAACATTCAACCACCTCCAGCATTACCCGCAGAACAACATGAAGCTCCTCGTACTATGTATGATTATGCTAAACCTAGTTTGGCTGGTACTCAAACTAGCATTATTAGACCTGCTATTGCTGCTAATAATTTTGAATTAAAACCTAACACTATTCAGATGATTCAGCAATTTGTGCAGTTTGATGGTTTACAGGATGAAGATCCCAACTCACATTTGCCAACTTTTTAGAATTATGCGATACGTTTAAAATAAATGGTGTTTCTGATGAAGCCATTCGTCTCCGATTATTTCATTTTTCTCTAAGGAACAAAGCTAAATAATGGTTGAATTCTCTACCACGAGGATCAATCACTATATGGGAACAGATGATAGAAAAATTTTTACTTAAATATTTTCCTCCAGCTAAAACAGCTAAATTACGAAACGATATCTCTTCTTTTGTGTAGATAGATTTAGAGACACTTTATGATGCTTGGGAGAGATACAAAGATTTGTTAAGAAGGTGCCCGCACTATGGGTTACCTTTGTGGCTACAAGTTCAAACCTTTCACAACGGTTTGAATCCATCAACAAGACAAATGATTGATGCAGCCGCAGGGGGAACAATCAACAGCAAAACATCCGAAGCAGCTTATGAGTTTATTAAAGAGATGTCACTGAATAACTATCAGTGGCAAGTCATGAGGACAAAGCCGACAAAAGCTGCAGGAGTTTATAATATTGATGCTATCACTATGCTTACTAACCAAGTAGAACTTCTAAATAAAAAGATTGATAATTTTGTTGGTTCTACGCAGGCACAACAAGTGATGCAGTGTGACGCAACTCCAGGAAATATGTTTACTCCAGACTATTCATCTTACGACCATGGCACAGAAACGAAGCAAGCTAATTATATGGGTAACAATTTAAGATCTCAAAATAATCCTTATAGTAACACATATAATGCAAGTTGGCAGAATCACCCCAATTTTTCTTGGAGAGGACAAGGGAATCAAAGACAACAACCCTCTTCGGGATTTCAGCAGCCACCACCATAGCAGGAGAAAAAGCCAAATCTCGAAGAGATGTTCATCAAATTCATGGCCATGTCATAACTCGTTTTCAAAACACTGAGACGACATTAAAGAACCAGCAAGCATTAGTTAAAGGACTTGACAATCAAATTGGTCAACTCGCAAAGTTAATATCAGAAAGTCCACAAGGTGGACTACCAAGTAACACTGAGACCAACCTTAAAGAACAACTTCATGCCATGGACACAATAGATGAGGAGGCGTTAACCAAAAATGACCCAAAGTTATGCGAGGAGCCTGAGGTGAGTAAAGGTAAGGTAGATGTAAGCAATAACAAGCCAGACATCAAAGAACACAAGCCTCATATCCCATACCCAAAAGCGCTAAAGAAAGACCGCACAGACGAGCAATTTGGTAAGTTTCTTAAACTATTAAAAAAATTACATATTAACTTACCATTTGTAGAAGCAATTTTGCAGATGCCAAACGCTGTCAAATTCTTAAGAGAGCTCTTGACAAACAAACGGAAGCTAGATGAGAAACCTCATGTGGAACTAAATGCAGTATGATCAGCTATTCTACAGAACAAATTGCCAACCAAATTGAAAGATCCAGGGAGTTTTACTATTTCTTGTCTACTTGGTAACCTAGATGCCAAAAATGCTTTAGCTGATTTAGGGGCTAGTATAAATGTTATGCCGTATAAACTGTTTAAACAACTAGGTCTTGGAAACCCTAAGAAAACCAAGATGAGCATTCAACTAGCTGACAAAACTATTAGGGCACCTAAGGGAATAATTGAAGATATACTTGTCAAAATTGATAAATTTATATTCTGAGTTGACTTTATTGTTTTAGACATTGATGAGGATAGCAATGTACCCCTAATTCTAGGGCGACCTTTTTAGCAACCGCTAGGGCAAAAATTGATTTAGAAACAAGAGAACTCACATTACCGGTAGGTGATGACACAGTCACTTACAAGCTCAAAACTCAATTAAGACAGCAGATAATAATATAGCTACGAGTCCTTGTAAAAACACTGAACTCACCACCTAATCTTCTGTGCAGAATATACTCTACATAGAGGCAACCAACCAACAGACAAGTCCATCCGAGGGATATGCACCCGAAAAGTGAATACTTCAGATTGAGGAACTAGATGAGTGGCTGAACTATCAAGAAAAATCCAAAATATGCCACACCAATCTAGAGCTACAGCAAGATGACCTTTAGAAACAAACGAATCAGTTCAAGATAGGGGATAAGGTAATTTTAAAGGATGACGATCCTCGAACCTTAAACTTGGAAGAACATATAAATGATACACCATACTTCACGGTACTGAAAGTCTTTCTCTACGGCACCATTGAGGTAGCTCACCCTAACCACGGTACTTTCAAGGTAAATGTAATATCCCGAATTAGGGCCTAATCGGAATAGTGGTTTCGTGACCACAAATTCGAGGTGGAAATAATTATTTTATAATTATTTTGATGTTTATGATATGATTTTATGATGGTGTGAAAATTTCATGAAGAAATTCTAAACGTAAAATGCTTAATTTGAAGTTAGGGATTAAATCGAATAAGTTGCAAAACTTGCATTCTAGAAGTTTTTAGTATGAAATTGCTTTGAAATATTAATTAGGAGGTCTTAAATGGTAATTAGACCAATTTTAAGTTTATGGACAAAATTTGGACATGGATGGAATTTTTGAAAGTTTAGTAAGGAGGGGCATTTTGGTCTTTTGGATATTAACATGAAATAAAAAGGGAAAAATAACACAAAATTGGTCATCTTCTTCATTACCACGAAATTTCAAGGGTTCTCCATAGCTAAGGTTTGTTTCAAGCTTCCAAGCTTAATAGTAAGTGATTCCAAGCCCGGTTTTTAATGTTCTTTACGTTTTCGTAGTCCCGGTAACTCGATAAAGCTTATGTTAGCAATAATTTAAGTTAGGGTTCATATTTGGAAAAATACCCATAGGTGAAATTTGTGTATTTTGATGTTTTATGATAGAATATGAGGTTTTAAATTATGTTAAACAACTTGTGCTACTCGGTTTTAAGTAAAAACGAGTAAAACGGCTTAATCGGTAAAAGTACATATTGTTCATAAGTATGTGTTTTAGTGGGAATTTGAGCTTGCTAATGGTAAATAAATGATCAGCATGTCCTAAAACATAAGAATTTGTGATAAAATTTAATTTCCAAACTTTGGGGCAAAAGTGTAAATATGCAAAAGTTTAGGGGCAAAATTGTAATTTTGTCAAAATTTGAATTAAGGACTAATTTGAAAATGTGAGTATTAAACAAGCTAAATGTGTTATTTTAGATCAAGAAAGACGTGGAATCGACCTCAATCGAGGAAAAGAAAAGATTGCGGACTAAATTGCAAAATCTTTGTATTTTGGTACCGAGGTAAGTTCATGTGTAAATAATATAACATAATTGTTATTTTTAAGTTAATTGATGTTATTTATATGATATGCTGATTTTTATCATGAAATATATGCTCTATGGTTATTTTTGAACAATATGCAAATTATATGTGCTACTTGTTAAATATAAATGGCTACCGAGTATTGGTTTCAGTATTCTGTGGAAGACGGCAAGGATGTGTGATTGAGGAAAATCTCGTTTGAACCTTGGGAATGGATTAGGATACAAGTGAAATGTCACTAGGATGGTTGGGCATCCGAGCTCGTTGAGTTGAGTCCGAGTTCACTTATGGATGCGAATATCCGAACTCGTTGAGTTGAGTCCGAGTTCGTGAAATGTAACTAGGCATCCGAGCTCGTTGAGTTGAGTCCGAGTTCACTTATGGATGCGAACGCCCGAGCTCGTTGAGTTGAGTCCGAGTTCGTTTATGGGCGGGTTACATAATTGATTGATTACATATATAGCACTTATGTGCAAATGATCCGTGTATCCGAGTTGTATTCCAATGTGTTCAACGGGTAAAATTCAAGTGAAATGAAAAAGCACTCAAGATGTAAGTGACAATTCGGTAATGTTGAGAAATGGCCATATTGGACAGGTATGTACTTAACCCTCGGGTTGAAACTCGACACAATAACAAAAATGTGGTAAGATGAAGTATGATGATTAGAATTGTGACATATGTTTTGGTGATGCTATGCTAATGTTGTTTGGCATAATGACTTTGTTATGTTACTTGTTATTTGCATGTGAACTTACTAAGCATTTATGCTTACTCCCTCCTTTTCATTCATTGTAGTTTTGGACAAGCCGGCTCGAGAATCGGGATAGGTCGAAGGCTCGATCACACTATCCGAAGGACTTTTTGGTAAATGGCTTGTAAAACTTAGTATGGCATGTATAGCAATATACCTACTTTGTGTAAATAATCTTGTGATATGGTGGTGTTTTGGTTGGGGAAATGCTTGATAATGATGAGTCATTGAAATGGCTAATATAGATTATGTTTGATGTCATGAAAGGTTAATAGGTTATCTAGTACAAGAAAGCTTTTATGAAAATGAAATTAACCATAAAACAGAACATTGCAGCAACACTGACGTGAGTTTGAAAATTTACTAAAAATCATAGAAATTGTATTTGGTGATGGATTAGTTATGAAATTGAAGCTTATTATGTCTACTTTCAAATTGAAGAAGCGAAATAGGTGAAGGGATTATATTTTATAAGATATTTGAGTTTTAGTGAGACAGGGCCAGAACGATTTCTGGATCCCCTGTTCCAACTTTGAAAATTCACTATAAATTGTAAAAAAATATTTAAGAGGTGTACTTTATATGTACAGAATCCTGAGTTAGTCTAGTTTCAAGATAAGGAAACGGTATAATCATATGAATTTTGTACAGAGAGAAAACTGGTTCGTAGTAAATAGAGGTCAGTGAAGTCAAGTCCTGAAACAGGGGTAACTTTAACTAATAAACTGTACAAATCGGCCCAACCAAAAATTCTAGAAAAAAATTAGTGAATAGATATATGAGTCTAGATTCAGGGAAAATTTACGGATCTTGATTTTGACTTTCGTAACTCGAGATATGATTTTTTTTTAAGCGGCCATGATGCAGAGATTCTGCATATTCCGAAAATTAAAATAAATGATGTAGTTGGTTTAATGATAAATTAAGTTTAGTAACACCTCAAACTCGACTCCGGCGACGGTCTCGGGCGTGGGGACGTTACAGTAAACGACCATAGGCTTAAACACTATAGATGTGAGAATTTTAAAGATAACAAGGAGGAGCTTCAGCTCCACGAACTCCCTTCGTGATACATCCAGAAAGAGTCGAGCTTAGACTTTAAATAAGCGCTTCTCGGGAGGCAACCCGAGCACTAACTTAGTAACTTTTCTTTTATTTTTGATTTTAGTCTTTTAATACATCAACTAACCCTTTTCAAATGCAGAAATTTAGGACCACACGGCCATGCCCACAGGTGTGTCCAAGGCCGTTTGAACATTTAAAGCAAAGACACGGTCGTGCACTAGGTCGTGTACAAACAGAGGAAAAATTTTTCTCAAAGCACGGGCTAACGATAAATTGCCACGGCCGTAAGACATGGCCGTGGCAACCTTTCAACTTAGACATGGGCTTGTACAAAGCCACACGCCCGTGTTCCTAGACCGTGGCCAATACTGTCAATTGAGACACGGTTGTGTGACTACTTACACGACCGGGTGAAAAGCAAACAAGATCGCAAACGGCCGTGCGAGATGGCCAACACAGGGGCGTACCTCGAACCACGCACGCCAAAACCACCAAATTTCAAATTACACGGGCATGTGCCATGCCCGTGTGACCCAAAAACTATAAATAGGGGCCACTATTCATTTTTTCCCTCACTCAAACCCTAAAAATTTTCTTTCCCAACCACCATAAATGCCACCGTCGATCCTCAAAACATCACCATCCTCGCACAAGACCATCCCACGCCCGTGAAAAATGCCCCACGACTGTTCAAAACCTCTCCCACGACCGTTTACCTCTCCCATTCGGTTCTATTTTCTCATTTTCTGTACTATTTTTATTTTAAATATTATGATTATATATAGGTTTAGTATTGCTTCAAGCATGGAATTAGTTACACTAGGATGAATAATCTAGAATATTATAGAACGTTTTATGATTTCATGCCACTTAAAATCACATTTGATTGCCCATTTTTTATAGTTAAACTCTCATGCATTTAGTATAAATACACACCTATTTTGCTTATTTTTGATATCATTTTAGGATGGACAATTTATACTATTTAAGTTAGTCCCCATGTTATTTCAAAATACTTTTAAGAACATTGTCATATTATTTTTATAGTTTTTCAATTTAAATTCCAATTCTTTTTAGGACTAATGTTTATTATTTTGTTATTTAGGCATTATGTCGACATCACGCGGAAAACAAGTTGTTGCTCTGCCTTCCAAAAAATGAAAGGGGCCAGGTGGTTCATCATCGAGGCCCACCTCCGAGACTTGCCACCCGCTCATCACATTTTCCCAAGCCTCTCAAGAGGAGTTATTTCAGATACTACAGGAACGTACATTAAGCGCAGACTGATGCATTGATTGGGACGCGCTAGAGCAAGTCAACCTCGCAAACGCAGTCCGGGCCTTATTGTTGACGGATCCTTGGGAGCTGTTCTTCCGAATCATCGAGCCTACATACCTTAAACTCACTCTAGAGTTCTGCTCTACCTTTCATCTTCAGACCGTCATAAGCCAGTTCGATGATCCCGGTACAGTCCAGTTTCACTTAAGAGGTTGTATACGCCATCTTAGCGTACCAGAGTTTGGCTTAGCTCTCGACCTCTACACAGAATAATTCATGGAGGAGGAAGACTTTCCTACACTTCCCCGACGCATCCACCTCACACCCGTAAATTGTTGGCACAACATTGCCCCGGGGTATCCCTCCTATGACCCAGTCACACGAAGGCGACTGCCCTCCCCCCGTCATTAAGGTACCTTAACGCTCTTCTCGCACATACTTTGACAGGTAGATGGGAGAGTACAGGCGTCGTCAACACCCATGACGCCTATTTTTTATGGAGCATGGCAAACGCGCACCCTATCGACCTCGCCTACTTTATCGCTCACGCCATGCAACACCAGACCGAGCGTCATCGCAGGGGCGTCATATCCATGGGCCCGTACATTACACGCTTGGCCCGTCACTTTGGGCTCCTCAACACAGCGGCCCAGACATCCTCATACACACTGATAGGCCAGATGTCCCCTCAGGGCATCCAGATTATGCACCATATGAGGATGATCCAGCGGAGACTAGGAGGCGACCATTTTCAGTACCGCCTCATCCAGAAGGCCGAGGATCCAGAGGACATTCCTGATGATGTCCCACCACCACCACCGGAGGATGATGCACCAGCCGAGCCGCCACCACCCCGACGACCATCTCATGCAGCAGCCACCTATGCTGACATATCTGAGCGCCTATCCCGATTCGAGCAGCAATGCTTCCAGCGCTTCGATCACATTGATGCAACACTACAGCAGATATGCCAACACCTTCACATCACTTCACCACCGCCACCGTGTGATCCATCTGAGGATTAAAGACTTCTATTCCTCTTAACTTTATTTTTATCTTAATTTTTATTTAAACAGTGATCCTTATTTTTACCTTTTCTTTTCTTCTTCTTTATTTTCCTTTTTACTATTACTTTTATTTTTAGTTCACCTTATCTTTTTCATTATTTGAATTTCAGTATTGTTAGAACTTAGTTTACTTTCTTTCTTTCTTTTTTTTTTATTTTTTCATATCGGCCAATCCCTAACAAACATATTTTATTAATCCAAATTCCCCACGACTGATAAATACTTTTATAGTTTCAAAGGAGTCTTACAGCTCATATCTACATGGAAATAGGACAACCCTGCCACAATTGCTGGCTCTTCCAATTCCAATCTCCGTCTCACAAATTCATCCAAAATTCAGGGAGTTTCATATATTTCCCTATCTTATGATCTTGTGCTTCTAATTGCTATTAATGAAATCTTTGTACATTGAGGGCAATGTACATCTTAAGTGTGGGGGAAATTTTACTTTCAATTATTACATTATCTGTGAAAACCTTGAAATCTGATGCATTGTTCTTAAATTTGCATTATCTTCAGTCTCATAATAGGAATTAATTCTGATTATGATTTTTATTGATAAATTGAGAATTAAGACATAGGTGCTTGTACTTTGATTATTCAAACTTTAAAACATTAGGGAATCAAGCATGATAAGTTGAAATTTTTGAGAATCCCATTTTTTTTTCATAATTTATTTTCCTGAGTTTTAAGTGTTATCTTGAGATTTAAAATTCGCAGGATTGACATCAAAAGCCATAATTCTGGTGAGATTTTGAGCCTTTTTGAGCATACATTCTTTCGTGCTCACTTTTATTATTGTTTTGAGTGAGTCAATACTGAATTGTTATTCTAGAACTTGCTTTGATTATACATGTCGAGACCACATCATTGATTTGATATACCGAGATGATAAAGGCACCTAGGATTTAACCCACTTACTCCATAAAAGCCTACCTCTACAAATTAACCCCTAGTGAACCCCATTGAGCCTAACAACCTATTCTTTGACTTACTCTTAATTATTAACCAATAACCTATTTTTCGTTGAATTCCATTCAATTATTTTGATCCCTATTTTTGTCGAGATTCGAGTTGAATTATTATCTAGCTTTATTCTCTTTTCCAGATTGTAAAGTTGTAAATATTCAATTTATTGTATTGTATTTGAATTGTTCTTAATTAAAAAAATGTGTAAATATACAGTTAATCCAGTTGTAATAGTTTAAATTTCTTTTTGCATATTTCTATTTTAAGGCTACCAAGGCAGAAAAAATGTTATCATAAGAACTAGCTCGAGGAATATGTTCTAGTGATAGACATTTTTCTAGCTAGATAATTTTTCAGTTCAATATTGATTCTAACCTTCTTTTGCAGCCTGTGACAACACCCCTAACCAAGCCCCATTATAACTATTGAAAGACCTTTTGATTGATGTATCATATCAATCTACAGTGGTGGAAATTTGATTTTCTAGCAAGCCTATAGTAATAACTTTTCAGGTTGATTAGAGAGTACTTAATTCATGAACCCTAAACACCTTGAGTGGATAGAGTGAATCTTTAGTGAGGATGTCAAATCTTGTTAATTTTACTTGAGAGATAATTACTTAGAAGAAGGAAGAGAACTTATGTTTCAATGATAAAATTCTCAACTTAAAGTAATTGAATCTTTAATGTTCTTCTGATTGAATTTTCATTGTATGACTGCTTGTGAATTAGTTTGAAACATTATTGATAAAGATTGTAAGTTGAGAGGAATAATTCTTAATCAGGGATTGAGATTTTGCTTGAGGACAAGCAAAGGTTTAAGTGTGGGGGTATTTGATAAACGATAAATTATACATATTTTTACCTCATGTTTAGCCTATATTTTGGATGAATTATTATCAATTTTATGAAAATTGGTGCTCTTAACCCTTCTATTTCATGTTGTATACTCAGGAGAGCATAGGGAAGAGAAAAGAATGAAAAACAGATCAAAAACGAAGAAAATGGGCCAAAGTGTGAAAATGACATGGCCCAAGAGTCACCACACGGCCGTGGCACACGACCGTGCCACATAAGGTCCAACACGGCCCAGCCCGACAAGCACGACCAGGCCACACGACCGTCCCACCCTCAATAAGCCCACACACAGCCTCTTGTCGATCCACGCAGACGTGTCCCTGTCATGAGGAAGTGCAATTTCACTCGGATTTGGATACTTAGAGGCTAAGAAAGGCATCCCAAAGCTCTATATAAAGACCCTATGAGGCAACTCTAAGGGTGTACTCTTTTCTCCCACAAAGGAGTGCCATATTTCTGCCAACACAGAGAGTGAAAGCAAGGAATTACTCCAAGGGAAGCCGATTGATTCATCCCAGAAGCCGGAATTCTACATCAAGACAGAGGATCTCCCTAAATTCCTTTAGGGGTTTTTGGGTTCTTTATGTTTTGTTATATTATTTCTTCTGAGATATTTTCTTTATTAATTATGAACTAAATCCCCTAAATACTTGACGGGGATGAAACTTAAGACAGATCTTGTTATTATTTTATCTTGAGTTATATGATAAATACTTAAATTGTTCTTAATTATGTGTTCTTAATTCTTGTTTTAATAATCCTAGGTATTAATTCAAGAAACTAATGTGCTTATGCAAAGGAGCAAAAGTCCCTGTTTAAGAGTAGATCTAGCATAATTAAGCGGAGTTGCATGCAACCCTAAATAGGGCGACATAAATCTTTCGGATTAGGGTCAAACATAATAAAGGGATCCATAGATCGAATTAATGCAAGACTAGGGGTTTTAACTAGAAAGAGATTTCAGTTAATCAACCTAAGATTAGCTGTTCTTATCCTCGACGGAGATATTAACATAAGTTAGGGATCTCTACGGATCAAGTCAAGTGAATAAATCGTCTAGCTCAAGAATTGATAACAAGTGAAGTCTAGGTGGATTCGCCCTTGAGTATTGCCCATATCAATTAGCTTTTCTCGAGAGTTTTTTTTTCCAAATCTACTTTCTTGTGCACTTCAGTTTAGTTTTAGAATTAGTTTCATACAAACCCCTTTTACTTTTAGGTTAGATAATAAAAAAGAAGTAAGTATTAGTACTTTTGGTTCTCTTGGATACGATAACTTGGTCTTGCCGCTAAACTATACTACTTTTTGATAGGTGCGCTTGCCTTAAAATCGTGATATTAGTTAGTTTTTGGTGTGATCAGTTTTTATAAATTTTATTACTATATATCACGCGATATCAACAAGCCCTATTCTTTCAACAATCTCATATGGCTTAATATATCACGGACTTAACTTTCCTTTACGACCAAAACAGAGAATTTTCTTCCGCAGGGATACTTTCAAGAATACTCGGTCTCCGACCTAAAACTCTATTTCTTTACGTTTCAAATCCACGTATAATTTCTGTTTATCTGAAGTTGTTTTTAAGTTGTCATGAATCACTTTCACTTTTTCTTCTGTTTCTCTTATCATTTTAACCCCGTGAATCTTTTTCTCACTCAATTCAGTCCAGTATAACGGTGTTCGACATTTACGACTGTATAGAGCTTCATACGGTGCTATTTTCAAACTCGTCTAGAAACTGTTATTGTATGCAAATTCAATCAGAGATAAGTATTTCTCCCAGCTACCTCCAAATTCGAGAATACAACATCATAACATATCTTCAAGTATCTGTATAACTCTTTCAGACTGATTGTCAGTCTGGAGATGAAAAGCTGTACTGAAATTCAATTTCGTTCCTAGAGCCTCTAGTAATTTCTTCCAAAATCTCAATGTAAATCTCAGGTCTCTATTGGAGATAATAAATAGTGGTACCCCATGTATTCGTACAATTTCGACAACCCATATTGCATCTTTCTTTTTTGGAGTCAGAGGCAATCCCGATACAAAATCCATTATAACTTTATCCCACTTCCATTAAGAATCATTACTGACTGTAATAAACCTGACGGTACTTGCGGTTCAGCTTTTACTTGCTGACAGATAAAACATTTCGATAAAAATTTTGATATATCTCGTTTCATTCCCGGCCACCAGTATGATTGTTTCAAATCATTATACATTTTAGTGCTACCCGGATGAACAGAAAAATGACTACTGTGCGCTTTATGTAAGATCTTCTGAATGAGTTCAGTATCTTTCGGTATACAAATTCTATTACAGAACATTAAACAATCATCTGTTCCAATATGAAATTGAGAATCAGAATTAGACTCACATTGAATTCGTTTAGCTTGCAACTCACTATCATCTTTCTATGCCTCGCAGATTTGTTACAGAAATACCAGTTTAGCTTTTAACTTAGCTAAAATAGATCCGTCATCACATAACATCATCTAAGTGTTCATAGCTCGCAAAGCAAATGGACACTTCCGGCTCAAGGCAGCAGCTACAACATTAACCTTTCCCAGATGATAATCAATTAAAAACTCGTAATTTTTCAGTAACTCGAGCCATCTCCGTTATTGCAGATTCAAATCTCTTTGTGTCATCAAATACTTCAGACTTTTATGATCTGTAAATATTTAACATTTCTCACCGTATAGATAGTGTCGCCAAATCTTCAATGCGAATACTATTGCGGTTAATTCAAGGTCATGTTTCGGGTAGTCCTTTTCGTGTGGTTTCAACTATAAAGAATAAAGTAACTATATCTCACTGTCTTGCATCAATTCACAACCTAGTCCTTTTAATGATGCATCGTTGTAAATTACAAACTCTTTACCAGATTCAGGTTGAACTAAAATCGGTGTCTCTGTTAGCATTGTTTTCAACTGTTTGAAGCTCTGTTGACATTACTCTGTCCACTTGAATTTCACATCTTTCTAGAGTAATCGAGTTAACAGTACTGCAATCATCGAGAATCCTTTTACGAATCTCCTGTAATGTCCCACTAATCCCAGGAAACTTCTGATCTCAGATACATTTTTCGGTGGTTTCCAGTCTATAATTGCAGATATTTTGTTCGGATCAACTCTGATGCCTTCTGCTGAAACGATATGACACAGAAATCTGACTTCTCGAAGCCAAAATTTACATTTACTAAATTTAGCATATAATTGCTTGTCTCTCAAAGTCTGTAACATAATTCTCAAATGTTCTGTATGCTCCGTCTCATCACGGGAATAGATCAGAATATCATCAATGAACACAACAAAAAATCTGTCTAAATACGGTCTGAATATATGATTTATTATATCCATAAATATCGCAGGAGCATTAGTCAAACCAAAAGACATAACTAAAAATTCATAGTGATCGTACCGTGTTTTGAAAGTAGTTTTCAGTATATCTGAGTCTTTAACTCGCAACTGATAATAGCCTGATCTCAGATCAATCTTTGAAAATACAGTAGCCCCTTTCAACTAATCAAATAAGTCGTCGGTTTGTGGTAAAGGATACTTATTCTTTATAGTTACTTTATTCAGCTGCTTGTAATCAATATACATTCTCATTAACCCATTCTTCTTTTTCACGAATAACACTGGAGCACCTCAAGTGAAAAGCTCGGTCATGCAAAACCTCTGTCTGTTAACTCTTATAACTGTGCTTTTAACTCTTTCAATTTAGTCAGTTCCATTCTGTACGGAGCTATCGAAATCAGCGTTGTACCCGGTAACAATTTGATGCCAAATTTAACTTCTCTAATCGACGGTAATCCCGATAATTCTTCTGGAAAAACATCTAGAAATTCACAGACAACTGATATAGATTCCATCTTCGATTCTGACACTTTAGTATCCAGTACATATGCTAAGTACGCATCACAGCCATTTTTCACACATTTCTGAGCTCGCATAGCAGATATCACGACCGATAATTCATTCGAATCATTTAATTCAATCTGAAGAATTTCACCGTTCTGACATTTCAATTCTATACTCTTTCATCTACAATTTACAACCACATCATGCATATTCAGCCAATCAATACCCAGTATCACATCAAACTCGTCAAACGGTAGGAGCATCAAGACAGCCGGAAAACAGTATCCCCGAGTCATCAATGGACATTTCTTACAAATTTTATCAACTAATACTGACTTGCCTAACGAATTCGATACTTTAACTACAAATTCTGTAGACTCAACATGTAGACTCTTTTTAAACACTAATTCCATACAAATATATGAATGGGTTGATCCAGGATCTATCAACGCAATTATATTAGTGTTGTAAAGAGAAAAGTACCGATAATAATATCAGACGACGAGGCTTCCTCGCATACGCATATAGCATAAGCTCGAGCAGGTGCTCGTGTCTCTAATCTCACATTCGAATCTCGTGTAGCATTATGGTTTCCATTCTGATTTCCAGCATTTCAGGATGGTCTACCTCTGGTAATAGTATTACTCACTTTAACTGATTGCTCTTTATCAGCTGTAGATGTCTCTGGATAATTTTGTAGATAATGATCTAATGATCCGCATCTGAAACATGCTCCATTTTTCAATCGGCATTCACCATAGTGCTTTCTGTTACAATGTTTACATCCGGGTCCCGTGTTTCTCATGCTACACACACTGGCAATGGATGTCGTTTGGGCTTCGGATTGAATGATCTAGCATCTCTTTCCCTGATTGTTATACCCACAGAAGCAGTGGAATGGGGATGGAAATCTTTAGATTTCTTTGATCCACACTAATGCGATTTACTCGCAAATCTCTTTCTAGACTCTCTTGTTTCAAAATCAGCCTTTCTTTTCTCTCTAGCAAGTTTTTCGTATTTAAAAGCCCTATCAACTAGAACAACGAACTATTTCAGCTCGAGAATTTTGACTAATAATCAGATTATCTTCATTTAATCTGTCCTCGAACCTCTTACACATTATATCTTCAGTGGAGACGCATTCACGAACATATTTACTGAGTTGTACAAACTCCCTCTCATACTCAGTGACTGTCATACGGCCTTGTTTCAAGTCAAGAAATTCTTTTTGTTTTTGATCGATGAATCGTTGACTGATGTATTTCTTTCAGAATTCAATTTGAAAGAAATCCCATGTAATTTTTTCTTGCGGAACAACAAATATGAGAGTTTTCCACCACTGATATGTTGCATCATGCAACAATGAAATAGCACAATTCAAGCATTCTTCCGATGTGCAGGCTAATTCATCAAAAACCCTGTTCGTGTTTTTGAGCCAGAATTCAGCCCTCTCAGCATCATTACTAGCTATAGCTCTAAATTCTTTGGCGCCATATTTTCGTATCTTATCAACAGGAGGTCTATTTAATCTCAAAGGATCTGTACCTCGTATATTTCAGGGATTAGTTGGGGAACTGAAGGGGTGGAGGTTGTGGAGCAGCCAGGTTTACTCGCACAAATTCAAAAAACCATTCAAACATCATTTGGAAGAAAGCTTGTTTAGCTTCTCCCTGACTACCCGTAGCAAGGCTCGATTTAGAAGGCACAGTCCCTTGAGCGGGAGCTGGCGCGTTATTCTCTACATCATTGGCTATTGCTTAATTTAGATCCATTTACTATATAAAACATAATTCAGAAGCTATCAGGAGATATCACACTGTCGGAGTTTATATATGGCATGTATAGCTAGACTCGTATACACTACAGTAGTCCTAGAATCAACTAAACCGTAGCTCTGATACCAATAAAATGTAACACCCCTATCCCGTAACCGTCATCAGAACAGGTAAAAGGGTATTACCGGATATATAACTCAATTCGGAACAGTATATCATCAAACATTTAACAAATATCATCTCATTACAGTAATTTCCATTCATTCACACTCATAACATGCTTAATTCAAGCATACAATGTCTATTACATGTATTCAAGACTAATTTGATAACATATGAAAAAGTTAGAAAAACTTAGAAAAAATTTTCGTATAAGGGTCACATGCCTGTGTGAACAAGCTGTGTGCCTCACACGGTCACTAGACATGCCCATGTGTCCAGGCTGTGTGAGAACAGGGCATACCTACTGACTTACATCACATGGCTGTGGACATGCTCGTGTGCCGGGCCATGTGAAAATTAGAGAGGCTACTGACACGGCCGACCACACACCTTGTGCCAGTCTGTGTGCCACACACAACCAATAGACACGCCCGTGTGTCTAAGCCGTGTAACTCACTGACTTGTTTAACTGAGGTGCAATGGTCACACGATCAGTCATACGCCCGTGTGCTTAGACCATGTGGCATGAAAATAGGCTTGGTTTTTAAGCCATTTTTCCCACACAATCCTCTTGTACCTACAAGCATCAATTTGCACCAAATTCATATACAAAATGAGCAATCAGTTCAGCCAATACAATGCACATTTAAACCATTTCATAACCAACTAATTCATAAATCATTTACTCAACCAAAAATGTTACCAAAGCATGTACCAATCATGCTACCATTTCATTAATCAATTCCATCCATAATTCAACTCAACAACATTCATGCCAATCCCTATCAATACTCAAGCATCATTCATCACATTGATCACATTATAAGCATACCATATAAGGCTTTCATACCAAACCAACTATTACTATTTCAAGCCATATCACATAGCTTGTTTAGGTACCAAAATTCATACTAAATTCATTAACATAAGTGACCATATGATTCAAACTATAAACTAGCCTATACATGCCATATTTACATCATTTACATTAGTTCTAAAAAGTACCAAAAGATTGTCTAGATAGTGTGATAGCAATCTCCGACCTTGTCCGTATTGAGTTAGCTTCCGAAATCTATAAAACATGGGAAAATAAACAGAGTAAGCTTAAATGCTTAGTAAGCCCGTATAATATAGAATTTAACTTACCAATTTAACATTTAAGCATTTAAGCAATTAAAACCAACTCATTTGTCCATAAAGCCTATTCACATCATCATCCACAAGTTAGTCATCTCATATCCATATATTCATCCATCCATAAGGATGAAACAAAACACATGTACATTCATGTAACATCCAAAACAACTCTTAATTCATGTAACTCAAGTATCATTGTAACCATAATAATCATGATTCTCATGTATCAAGTCATTTATATAATTCATGTACTCTTATAACATATAATCTATGTAAATCTTGTATGTAAATCATATAATCTTGTAACATACAATCCATGTAAATCTTATAATTCATGTAGCATGTAATTCATGTAAGGTATGTAGTTCATGTAACATGTACTTTGTGTTTCATATCGGTATATACCCGTTGAACCTTCAGAAACATCGAGGGATACTCAAGTGATATACACTAAGTGTATAAATTCGTAATCTATCAATTCATCATTATATACTCTCTTTCGAGCCATAATCAGTATGCTCCTCCTAAGCCGATAAACTGTAAGCTCAAACGATATGAACAGTATGCTCCGTAGAGCTGAAACGGTAAGCCCCAAAAGACTGAAACGGTAAGCTCCGAAGAGTTGAATGGTAAGCTCATAAGAGCTGAATCGGTAAGCTCAAACAAGCTGTGGTGAGTCCGCAACAAATGCTAGTGCTCGACCAAACAGTAACCCTAGTGACATGTCACTCGTATCCTACGACTTTCTACGGTTCAAACGAGACTCGGTAATCAATTTGAGCATATAACCAATGGACTTTTCAATTCAATAATTCATTTATACATTCATACAATATTCAAAATAACAATTTTAATTATAAATATAAATTTAATCCTAATTGTACGAACTACCTCATATTAGCTCGTATATCTGATGTTTACTCGTTTACCTTCTGTTTTCCCTGATCAAGTTCCGATATTTGTTTATCTTGATCTATATGTTATCAAATTCAATATTTTTAGTATCTATTTATTTCAATTTAGTCTAATTCACATATATGGAAATTTACACATTTACCCCAATACATTTGACTATTTTACAATTTAATCCTTTTTTAACTAAAATGGCAAGTTTGCACAATTAGGCCAAAACCTTAGCCGAATTTCATATAGCCTCTAATCAGCTCATATTTACATTTGTTTTAGACTTCTAACCACAATATTTCTATCCTTTTTAATTTAATCCCTAATACTCATTTTTATAAAAAATCACTTTATAAAACTTGTATATCTATTAACAACCATCAATAATCTATCAAGAAACATCAAAATATACATATATTCAACAATGGCATATTTCAAAATCTTCAATAATTTTAGAAATGAGGTACAGGCTAGCTAGATTGAGCTGCAACGAGCTCAAAAATATAAAAATCATTAAAAACGAGCTAAAACCGTACCTTAATCAACTTGGAAAGCAATGGCCAAATGAAACCTAACAATGGCTTCTTCTTTCTTCTTAGTTTCAGCTAGAAGATGAATAAAGCATAATATGGTTTTGTTTTTAATTAATTATAACATATTAACCATTTTACAAATTTACCTTTTATAAAACCATATAAAAATCATGTATATTATGGACATAAATGTCCACTATCAATAACAAGGGAATATTATCAACTCAAGGACTTCCACTAATAAATCCAAAGTCATTTAAGCCATTTTACTAATAGAATTCATGTTTTTGCTTTACGCGATTTAGTCCTTTTTACCGAATTAACTATTTAATCGGTAAAATTTCTTTACGAAAATTTTATACTATTATTCTATCATGCTGTAAAACTCATTAAAATAATAAAATAAAATATTTTGACTCGGTTAAGTGGTCCCGAAACCACTTTTCCGATCTGACTCAAAAATGGGTTGTTACATTGGATTTAAGCTATATACTTTAATTTTTTACATAATTTGGTTCTCTATTTTTATAATGTCATTAGTTAGCCTAAATAGTTAATATTATTATTTATTTCAATTACAACATTGGTGTCATTTTTTCTTAAGAGCACTATTCCAACAAAAATATATATTTTATCATAACAAATTCAAATGAGCGATTTTAAGATAAGAAATCCACCTCAACATTTTCTACACTTTTTTTTTTTTGCATCACTACCAAGTGAAATTTTTTTATTTTAAAATGTCTCACCGATGAATTTAACAAAAGTATTTTAATAGGGGTAACAATTACTGTTGAATTTTTTTAATTTGAAAAGTAGAGATACTAAATTCTTTATTGACATATTTGAAATTGTTGCAATGTGTCAAGGGCAGTGTCAACTTGCTTCACCACTACGATAAAACAACTTGCCATATTTGGAAGATTGACAATTTAGTGTACCAAATAATTGGGTTATGATGATATCATGGGATGATTCAAGCCCATCAATAAAGATCAATTCAGTTGGAGAAACATATTTTGAGAATCGGATCAGATTGAGCATATCAAATCCCTTGGATCAAGAAAGTTGGATTGGATTGAAAGTAGAAAACTTATCTGCCAACAATCTATTTTACTTTGGCCATTCACATTATGTTGTATTTAGCTATTTTAGCTATTGTTTAGAAGGGATTATGATTGATCATCATTATGTTAGCAACTCTAAAAAACCTTTATATAATCGAGAGACTTGTATAGGTTGATGCACAGATATTTTAGAGCACTTATCTAACTAATGAGGAATGTTATTTGTGAAAGTGCATTTGAATTGTAAAACCTATTTTTGATTGATTTTACAAGCTAAGTTTTCAAGGGAGAATTTAGTGGTGAATGATTTTGTCTTTGAAGTACAAATATAAGGATTCTTCATTGGGGTGTGCTAGAACTAGGATCATTGGTTGTATTTATTTCAAAGATAATGGATTCATCTTACTAAGTTAGGCTCCACAAATGTAGAGAAATCAAACTGCTTAAAAAACTTTGTTGTCCTTTGTTTTCATTGTGGTTATCACAGTTATTACGGAAGTGCCCACTTTCAAAGTCACTTTACTTATACTTTATTTATTGCAACTTAGCAACTAGTTCAAGTCAACAATTGGTATCAAAGCTTCCCATTTAGTGGAGATTCCTTGTGTTGCTAATTACAAGTTATGGAAGGATCATCAACGACTTGCCCCCAATGTTGGATGGAGGAAATTATACTTACTGGAAGGAACTCATGAAAGCTTTCATCAATTCTATTGATGAGAAGCTCAATTTTAGTTGAAGAATAGTTGAAGAATTTATGTTGGGCGCCTTGAATCTCTTTTTTTTTTTGTAAGCTTGAAGTTCCCCTTGGTGTGAGAGAGTTGTTCCTTAGTCTCCAAGTTGATTTTATACTCTTTTCCTCTCTTTTTCTCCCCTTTAAATAGTCTCATTCCTTGTTTTTAGAGTTTTGATTGCGTTGCTCCACCAGGAGTAGAAATTGTAATGAAGTGGACTGCTTGCTATTAGAATTTCTGAATTGATGATTATGCTCTATTGCACTACTTTTTACTTCATGCTCCAAATCTTCCATTCTTCATCCTATACCTACAATATAGAGAGAAAAATAATAATTAAATCCAAGCTAACTCTAAAAATGATAAAAATCAAATAAAATATAATTATTCCAAAAAAACTATAAAATATAATAAAAACTAACCAAAATGCTAAAATTACCTCCTAAAATGCTATAAAAACTATAGTAAAATAACTTCAAATATGAGAGTTATCGATATGGCTGTTTTAGGGTTGTTAGGGTTTTTTGGTATGTGTTTTTGGTCTATGACTTGGTCTTTCCTATTGTGTCTTCGACTTTTGACCCATTTTTATATGACATTTTAATGAATGAACTTTCATTTGAAAAAAAAAGAAAAAAATGGGATAATATTTAAGTACCTCTATACATTTATTCTTATTGTTATTACTAGCTTCTAATGTTACATATGTTGCATGTGATTTTACGTGTTTAATATTTAATTATTTTTAAAATATTATATTTTTAATTGTAGTAATTAGCGTAAAATAATATTTCTTTTTAGAATTATTGAATATAATTAAAATATATTAACTTGTCAATCATATATTATAATAGAAAAAAATTCGAATAATAATTATATCATTTTTAATATATTTAACATACAATATAGTTTTACTTTATGTTAATGCAAAGTAATATTATTTGAAATAATAATTAATTAACACAATTAACTCTAATATTAACTAAGTAATAATTAATATGCTTAAAATTCTATTCAAGTAATAACTCTATTTTACATAAATAAAATTAGCATAATTTAAAAAAAAATAATATCGACACAACATTTTTTTAAGTCAATTTTTTTAACTAATAATTATAAATTATAATTATCACAATTTTTCCTATATTTTATACTTAGAGTTCTACTCAAGTAATTACTCTATTTTAAATTTAGCACAACTTTTTAACTAATAATTATAGTTTACATTATAATTATTTTTAAATGTATAATTGTCACCACTTCTATTTTATTTTAATTTTTAACTAATAATTAAAAATTAAATATTTATAATTATTTTTAAATTTGAATTTACTAGTATGATGAAAAATAAATGGTAATCCCATCAGTTCAAAAGTTTTTTCAAACTCATGCTTTTATATATTACCAGTTCCCATGTCACGCGTGTTGCATGTGAGTTTTCGTGTTTATTTTTTAAAATTTAGTAAATAATATGTTTTTATAATTTAAAAAATATATACCTACTAATTAAATGAGAATTGATGTACTTTATGTCTATTACTTTTGAAACATAATTGAGTCTAATAAAATAATATTTTAAAAGTAATGAAATATCAACATTGTTGATTATGCAAGAGAACGTGGGTTCGAGTGCGTTGAAGCATATTTATATTTCTATTTAAGGGTTGGGGGGACTATAGATAGTTATAGGTATTCGTATTAAAAAAAGTAATGAAAATGAAAACTGGGAAACTACCATTCTACCAATAGTAAATATTAATTAATTAATTAGATAAAATAACTTGTTTTTCAAATATGATAAACATAGATGATACAAAATACTAATTCTTAATTGATTGATTTTCTTTAATTAAGTTATCAAATAGATATAAGTCAAGATTTATGCTGAAACGATTTGATTAAATACAATTAGTATTTATTTAAAAAATTAATATTTTTTGAGTTTTGACATATAAATTAAGAATATATAAGTAAAATTATACATTATAGATTAGATTATCAATATATTGATTTTTTTTCATATATATATATATATAATGTTAATCACTCAAATATTTAATTTTAATTAATAATAAAAAATTAATTTTAACATTATTAATTATTATCGTATTTAAAATAAAATCCTATTTATATTTAAAAATCATATTTATTTAATTAAAAACTTTTATTTTTTATCTGTTTATAATTTATAATTTTTTTAACTAATAATATTTTATGTTGTTCTTTTTAAGTAAAAAATTTAAAAGATATGATCAAATTAATTAATTTCACATTAATATACAATCATATCAATTAATTTTACTTTTATTATTAAATTTGTTTATTCTAATGTCCATTCAGTACTATAATTAACAATAAAAGTATTCTTGTTAGTTCAAAAGTTTTCTCAAACTCGTTCTTTTATATATACTAACTTCTAATATTACATGTATTGCATGTGATTTTATAAGTTTAATATTTAATTAATTTTTAAATTCATTTTTAATCAATTCAAATATTATAATAGAAAATTTTCAAATAATAATAAAGTAGTTTTAACATATTCAACATATGAGAAATTATTAGATAACCCCTTCTTACCACATCAATTATGGTCCCTATCTAATAATATATTGTCATGAAAAAACATTTTTACATGTCATTAAAACATCATCCTATATCCTTTAACAATTATTCAATGTCATTTCAACATCTTTTTCCATGCCATTTACATATCTTTTTGGTAATTTTTTTACTCTCCATGGTCCATGGTCCAGGGCGGGGTCTTAGGTATATGATCCAAGATTTCAATGTTCAGGATTTAGGGCCCGTCCAATGATCATGTTAAAAAAGTTAGTCAATGACATGAAAAAATATGTTGAAATGATATTAAATAATTGGGTAAATTAACAAAATAGTCACTTTTATTTATCTCAAGTTACATTTTAGTCACTTATGTTTGAAATGTTACGCTTTAGTCACTTACGTTATCGCGTTGTAACATTTTAGTCACTGAACCATTAATTGTCATTAACAGTGTAACAGTAAGTTGACGTGGCACGTTAAATCATCATTTCAAACAAAAATTTTAGGTTAATTTATACAATTGGTCCCCATATTTTTTTCGTTTTGAGCAATTTAATTTTTTCCTTTTATGTTCTTTTAACTTTTCTTTTCTTTTTTTCATTCTCTTTTGCTTCTCCCTCTATTTTCCTCCCTTCTATATTCCTTTTAATGTAGTTTTTCTATATTTTTCATTTGTTAAAACTAATCCCTATACTTTTATTTTTTTTTTGAACAATTTAAATTTTTTGAGTGAGGCGAGATTGTGGACCAGTTTTAACAAATGTAAAATATACAAAAACTATGTTAAAAGAAAACAGTAAGGAGAAAAATAGAATGAGAAGCAAAAGAGAATGGAAAATAAAGAGAAAAAAAAAAGTTAAAAGAACATAAAAGAAAAAAATTGCTCAAAATGAAAAAAATAGGGATTAATTATAGAATTTAACTTAAAATTTTTGTTTGAAATGATGATTTAACGTGCTATGTCAACTTACCGTTATACTGTTAACGTCAATTAACAGTTTAGTGACTAAAATGTTATAATACGATAACATGAGTGACTAAAATATAACATTTCAAATATAAATAACTAAAATGTAACCTGAGACAAATAAAAATAACTATTTAATAGTTTATCCTAAATAATATATAAGAGAAACTGAAAGATGTGACATCTCTATTTTATTCAATTATTTTCCTTAACGATAATTGTTTTCATTTTATTCTCCAGTTTCTAGGTTTTCTATGAAGTAATGGATTTTCCGTACGCCCATCCCTACAATTTTTTCATATTTTGAAACCCATAGAATAATTATAAAAGCTTTTGAACAATCTATGGAAATAAACAACAATAAACATACATATGCTTTGCTTTTCCATAAAAAAATTTCTTGAAACAACTATTTATAAAATGAAAAGAAGTAATATAAAATTAAGTTACAGCAGTGAATGAAATTAGTTTGGACGGTAAGAATCAATGTTGTATGGAAGAGATGAAGAAAACAGGGCTTAAATGCTTCCTTCATCATTCAAAATCTTGTAGTATGGATGTTTAGAAGAGAAAAGATGAATAGACCAGTAAGGAAGGTGAGTGAGTCCTGTCAGTATATATTATTGGATTCTTCATATGGCTTACTTAATAATTTTTTATATAATATAAATTAAGATTCTTAAAATTCTATTTTACATCAATAAAATTAATACAATTTTTTTAAAATAAAATCAACGCAATCTTTTTTTACATAATTTCTTTTGACTAATAATTATAATTATAATTATAACAATTTTTCCTATATTTTATGCTTTAATTTTATCTAAGTACTAACTCTATTTTAAAATTAACACAATATTTTTAATTAATAATTGTAAATTAAGTTATAATATTTTAAATTTTGTAATAATTATGACAAATTCTATTAAATTATAATTATTTTTAAATGTATAATTATCACTACTTCTATTTTACTCTAACTTTTTTATGTTTAATTTTGGATAAAAAATTCGTTAATTCAAAAGTATATGGAAGGTATATTATAAAAGTTGCTCTAATCTAATTGGATTGAAACCCAAATAAAGAGAAAATGGGCCTAATGCCTAGTATAAAAATCAAATTTAAAGCCCAATAATTAATGAGGTCCGCGTTTGGACTCTAAAGTCTGATTTATAACCAATTTGGATTAATTTGATTTTAAATTGGAATTGATTTTATTCAATCATAAATAGTTAGTTCATGGCCCGACAATATTGAATTTCTACTTTCTTTATATTTACTAGTTATATTTAAATGTGAGTAAAAAAATATAATTATTTAATAATAAATATAAATGAGATGATAATGAGTTTCTATTTTAATATTATTAAATATGTGTTCGATTCTTAAATTTATTATTTTTAATTGATTTATTTAAAGATAGTATAAAAATATAAGAAATAAAAACACATTAATTATAATTTTTTAAAAAATATTTTTTTTGTTTATAACTGAATTAGTGATTCGATTAAAGGTAAGTAAAATGTTTAAATATAATATATATATATATATATATATATATATATTAACATTTATTTTTAATATTTGTTTTAATAGTTTTAAAATTAAAATAAAAGAAATATACTTAAGTGAATTAATTATAATTTTGAAATGTGACAATTCTTGTCATTTAATATCTCATCAATTACACAATTAATCATAATATATAATGATGTGTGTTCATATGGTAACAGTAGAAAATTCCTAAAGCAATAATTAGTTTTTCTCGTATTTTTAATAACCACACTTTTTTTAAAAAATAATTGTATTATGGATTATATTTTTTAATCAATGTCTATGCCACTTTTTAATCCACTTTTTTAATGATATGAGATTATTTTTTAATATTAAATTTATTTATAATTTTTAAATTTCATAATTAAGCTTTTAATAATTTTTATTTTTGTCCTTCAAAAATTAGTCTCAATTCTTAATGTTAATTTCTAAAAATATTTTCATATTAAGGTTATTTACAATTTTTTAATTTTATAATTAAACCCTTCATAATTTTTATAATTAAAGTTATTTACAATTTTTAATATTTATAACACCTTACACTTGACTCGAAAGATGACCGGATACATGATGTCACATCGATTACCAAACTAACCTTAAGTAAGTCGAAACAATTGAAATCATGATTACTATTCATATTGACAATTTATTCTAAGTATTAGAACTTCATAGTTAGTAATTAACCAATACTAAAATTAAAACGAACTTAAAAACAACATACATAACTCAAAATATAAAAAATAGTAGTTAACTACCAATACCTAATCCTTGTGTATCGACACTCTGAACTAGAAATTCAAGTTGGCAATTACAAGGGCCCAAGTTTTGATATATAGACCTATGTTTTAGTACCTTATATCTATATTTTGATACCTCTTGTCTATGTTTTGATACCTCATACCTATGTTCCTATACCTTGGGTTTGAGGTTTCGATACCTCAACCCAAAATCATATTAATTGTAAAAATTCACATAAACCAACAACCATCTTCCCAAAACACCTCTAGCCATTACCAAACATAAACCAAAGCTTATCGTGCTCAAACATCATCTTACATCATATTGCTACAAAGTGCGATATATAACGATAGTTTCAAGACTTCATATACAATGACCAAGTCATAGAATAATACATCATATTTATAATTTTCACATTATAATATGTTATTAAAGTCTCACTAACTAAAATTAGACCCATAGCTGAATACATGGATATCCAACATTTCCCCAACAAAATAGTGTTTTTTTGGTACACAATAAGCATAATAGTAGGTACATATTATCGAATCTCCTATGTGTGTATAACACGATTCCAATTAATTCCTAAATAATAAAGGTTGCACAAAGTGCCACAATATTGAACCTCATAGGTACATAACACACTCGTACACAAGAGCTTAAATATACCCTATGGTATGCCAACTATACCCAAATACTATCCTAAATCGTTTAATGGGCTGTTAACTTATTTAATATTTCACATTAATAACATCCACATTAATAGCAACATAAGATCATCAATTCATCGATAACATTTAGATTACTACGACACCAAGTAATCAACTTCGTCCATATTATCAACACACATATGTCCATAACTTTATTCATCTTTCATAACATCACATTATAGCATGTTGGGAAAGTGCTCGTGTAATGCAATGAACAAGTAAATAAAGTAAAATCGAAAAGATCGAACAGGTAAATTTTACGTGAAAAAACTCTTCAAATGAGGATAAAAAACCATAAGCAAAAGGAGATTTCACTACCATAAAGGAGAGTGCAATAGATGAAGAGAATCAAAAGGAAAACTCAAAGCCCAAAAGAAAAACCCTTCAAAAAAAAACAGAATTCTCTCAATTTAAATATTTCTATTGAATAAAACCTAGAATAATTAAGGCCTATTTATAGGCTAAAATTCGTAGCATATATGACTACAACAACCCTAGGTTAATAAGAGTTCAACTAGGAGAAGAAAATTGAAAAACTTGATGTGCACGTCACCATGTTGTGATGTGGCATTCGTGTCATTGAGACAAAAGGGCATCACGTCATTGAGACGAAGGCTCATTTCTCATCATGATTTCCACTGTTCATTGGGATGAAAAGCACTTCCTCTTTGAGACGTCACATACTATTGAATTTAAAAATGCGAGGAATAACTCTACATAACAGTACTAACAAAGTTATCTCTTATTAGAAATAAATATAAAACCAAAGGAAAATGTAAGCACAAGCTAACAACTCCAATCATGCTTTAATCACTTTCTCCTTGCCCTTTGATTTCGACCTCTCACCCACTTCTATTGCTTCAAAATCAATTTCCAAAATTTAAGTAATGTTAGAATAGTGGCATAATATAATCAAAACACCTAAATTAAAAATAACCATGCAATTCAATCAAATGGACACTTTTCGGTCTAAATGCCAACTTTGAGAAACCTATCCAAACCTATCTAACTTCAAATCTAATTTTATAATCACCTTTGCAGACTCAAATCAAATGTAAAAATACCAAGAGACTCGCTATACACTCAATCAAGCAACATTTTCCCTTAAGCACCTATCAATGGTATGCATGAACAAACCTTAACCAAAACTAATTCAACACCACACTCAACATTCATTCAACTTTATAATCTCATTCCTAACTTCAAACTATCCTAGAAACATCAAAAAACCCAAGGAACTATTTTTCCCAAACCAAAAACATTGTCAAAACAAAAAATCAATGTCAATAACTACTTAAATCATTTTCAAGATTAAAAGAATACATGTTAGAGTTAGAAAATCATTTACCTTTATGGGAAAATCAGTAATCAACTAAAAATACTTAGAATATTGACTTCTTTCAATAACTGAAATCATGTAAAAATAAAGGAAAATAAAGAGAAAAGTAAGAAATAATATTTTTAATCTTAAATTCTCATATAAAAATATACCATAAATTATGTTACTTTTCTAAAATCTTGCTCCCCAATGAAAATCTCAAAGAGAATGAAAAAAAGGGTTTGAGAGAGTTTAAAAAACAAAAGAAAAAATGAATACGTTCTCTTCTTCTTTTTTATTTCTAATCGTCCAACCTACAATATTACCAAGGGTCAAATTGCTAATGGGCCCTTGGGAAGATTAACCTCCTCTTTTTATAAAATTTTTTGGGAAAATTATGATTTTACCTCTCAAATTTTGAAAATTTTACGATTTAGTCTAAAAAACTCAATTACTCAACCAAACCTCTTAAAATCCAAATCGACCACTAATTAATATTCTACTTCTCATGTTAACTCTAATTCTCAAAAATCTCTCAAATCGAACTCTTGGATCACTCTAAAACACTAATCCGACCAAAAGTCAGCTAAATGAAAACTATTTAAAAATCGAGTCTTTACAATTCTGCCATCCTTAAATAATTTTGTCCCCAAAATTTACTTGAAAAGAGGTTTGGATACTTCTATTACATAATCCCCTTCGGTTCCCTAGTCACCTTTTCTACATTGTGACTTCTCCACAACACGGAATACACTTGCTTTGCAACTTATTCACTTCTCAAGCTAGTATCTTAACTAAATATTCCTCATACAAAAAATCTAGGCAAATATCAATAGACTCCATTGAAATTACATGTGACAGGTTCAACCTATACTTCTAAAGCATCGAAGCATGAAACACATTATGGATGCAACACATTATGGATGCGACTCTATTTTGATGGCAATGCCAAACGGCAGGCAATTTGGTTTCCCTATATTTATAGAACCTTGCTTAGAGAGATAACCCACTATTTTAACACCTCATACAACAAGTAATTACAAGCTCTAACACTCACCATCTCGCTTTTATACCTAAGACCTTGATCATCCTTCTTTAACTTTTTCGCTTAAAAACTTAGGATAAAAACAAAGTAATACACGTGATTTTACACTCACATAAAAATTCTTTAAGGAATAAGAAAAAGTTCTTTTAGTTTAATATATCTATAACGACCTGATTTCCAGTGTTATCAAAAAATGCAATCTTGGGACCTTATTTTCGTAAACTGAGTCCATAAATATTAAATAGGGGATATTTACAAAGTTAGTGTGTAAATGAATTGAAATTCGGTTAAGTAATTTAGCCACAATTGTGGTTAATTAAGGCCTAGGAACTAAATTGTAAAATTTTAATTATTATAGGTTTTTAGTTGGCCAAGGTTTAAAGACTTAAACTACAATTAGCCAAAGGTCCAAAATGGTAAATAAACTAATTTTTTATAGTGGATAGTGGATGATGATGTTAATTAGCATTAAGATTAATTAATTATGATTAAAGTAAGTTAAACCATGATTTAACTTATTAATCAGGATTAAAATAAACTAATTAAACTATAAAACCAAAAGTTAGAAGAAATAAATATTAATTCATCATATTCTTTCATCGATTGTGCATTCTTGAAGAAGAAAAACTCCATTTTAGGAGCTTAAAACAATCAACCATCAATTAGGTAATGCAATTAAGTACTTTTATTGTAATTTTTATATGTTTGAGGTCATGAGAGCTTGATTTAGTTAGCCCATGTATCAATTTGTGAAACTGTTAATGTTTTAGAAAGTTTTCATTATTGAGAATTGAATGATTTAGGTGTTAAATTGATAAAAAAATATGCCTAGTTTAAGAAAAAGGACGTAATTGTAAAGTTTAATTGTTAGTTTCATGCATTAGGGACAAAATTAAATAAAATGAAAAAATTTTATAAAATTTCGATAGGAATAGGAAATAAAAGGTCCCTAATGAATATATGTGAAATCAGATTTTAATTCAAAGGTTTAGATTAAAAGTTATGTTTGTCCTGGGTTGAGGGACTAAATTGAATAAATTGCAAAATATTTGTGACTTTTAATTGAATGTGATTTGATATGGAATTTTATATTTTTTATTGTTGGATTATTATTTGTAGCTAAAGGTGATAGAGGGCTGTCAAGAAGGAAAATAAAGGCGAGAGCTGACGACGAGTAACTCGAGTCTTCATGTAACACCCCAAACCTGGCCTAGACGTTATGATCGAATCTGGTGATGTCACATGAGAGTGTCTTTGAAAATGTATTGATACATTAAAAATCATTCTAGTTATTATCTTTACTTAAGTCAGAAAAACATAAACTAATCGATTTACTTAAATCCATTTCTTTTACGCGGAAGCTTTTGAAACCAAATAATTTTTGAAATCGTTTTTACTTATAAAAAACTTGGTTTATTTTAAGAAAATCGTACTTTGTTGCATTGCAGTTTATAAAATCATAATTAACGGTTTAAAATCCCAAATTAAAACAAAACAGTTCTAATATCCAATAATTACCTCAAAAATTCCCAAAAATAATGATTAAGGTAGTTAAAAAAATCGTGAAACCAATGTATATGTGGAAGTGGTCACCATCGAGTCCTCAGCTAAACCGATCCGTCTATTGCTGGGGATTACCTGAACAGATTAAACAGAAAAGGGGTGAGTTTTTGCAAACTCAGTGTGTAACCCTCTACAGACAACATGTATACAGACATTTACTAGGATACAGTCAAATATTTATGTACAAATTGGGCTTGAGCCCTTCACAGAATCGGTGTAGACTTTATCCCACTCAGATACATAATCAGATGTGACATAGGGTCTTAGACCATCTCAGATATAGCATGCATAACAGAATAGAATAACAGAAACCTAACCCACCAACCCTGTACATCAACTCCGTCCAACCCAACACACCATGTAGGGATATAATCGACCCACCCATCCCTTTACACCAAATAGGGTATATAGTACCTGTCCATCCTTACACACCATACAGTACCGAATTACGACACATATCAAAGTTATGCAGCTTAGCTGCTAGATAACAGGCTTAAAATGCCTTTCAGATACTTCCTTCATCTTCAACAACCCAACCTTAATGAGATGCAGCATACATAAATGGCATGCTTAAATGCAATAAATCAGATTATCAATCAGTCAGATACACATGCTCCGAATATCATGCTTAATACATACATCACATATTCAAATCACAGAATCAGGTGTCTAAGTAGTGCTTACCGACCCTATAACAGGTCACAGTTGACTTAGGCGACCCGTGCAACCTTACAGATTATTTAAGAAAAATGGGCTCAAACGTCTATGTGGCCTGCCTGTGTGGCCCACATGACCCAAATTGACTTTGGTCGTATGGATCACATAGCCTGGCCTAAAAGCCCACATGTCCGTTGGCCCATACAGCCCAATTGATCGAGCTCGTATCTCGCGCACGGCCTCGTCAACTGATCGTGATTGTGATGAAGTAATAATGTTGATCGTACCTAGAAACTAACTATTATCACGATAAAATGCAAGCGCACCTATCAAATAGTAGTATAGTTAGTGGCAAGACCGGAATGTCAAATCCAAGGAACTAAAAGTACTAGTAATAACTTTCTTCCTATTATCTAGCCTAGAAATAAAGAGAGGTTGTTTGTAAACTAAAATTCTAACTAACTAAAGACGCGACAAAGAAAGTTGGGGAAATACTTTGAGAAAACTTGATCGATAAAAGCAATACCTAAGGAAGAATCCACCTAGACTTTACTTGTTATTTAACTTTGAACTAGACGATTTATTCATTCGACTTGATCCGTTGAGATCCCTAAATTATGTTAATATCTCCGTCGAGACTAAGAACAACTAACCCTAGGTTGATTAATTGAAATCTCTTTCTAAATAAAACCCCTAGTGTTGCATTAACTCGATCTATAGATCCCTCTATTAGATTTGACACTAATCTGACAGATTTTCGTCGTCCTATGTCTAGGATTGCGATCAACTCCGCTTAATTGCGTTGGATCTACTCTTAAACAGGGACTTTTGCTCCTCTAAATAAGCACATTCGACTTGAATTAATATCCTAAAATATCACCCAAGAATTAAAAACACAATTAAGAACAAATCGAATATTTATCATATAATTTAGATAACAATAATAAGATTAGTCTTAGGTTTCATCTCCCTCAGGTATTTAGGAGTTTAGTTCATAATAAAAAGAGAAAACATCTCAAAATAAGGGAAACAACAAAACATAAAGAAAACCCAAAACTCCTGAAAGAATTGAAGGGAGATCTTCAGTCTTGATCTAGATTATTCCTCCAGAGATGGATCAATCGGCTTTCTTTAAGTAATTCCTTGCCTTCTACTCTGTGTCCCCCCTTTAGTCCTCTCCTAGGGTGTTTATATAGATTTTGGAATACCCTTCTTAGCCCCTAAGTAGCTTTTTCCGCGTGAAATTAAAACTCATCACGACAGGGACATGCCCATGTGGCACGCTCGTGTGAATCGAGTCTAAGCCGTGTTCAAGTCTGTTAATGTGGCAAGGGCGTGTGGTGCACCCGTGTGAGGAACTCCAGGCCGTGTTGATTTCTTACTCCGGCCTATTTTCTCTATTTTTAGCCCGTTTCTTGTTCTTTTCACTCTCCTATGCTCACCTACGTATGAAACATGAAATTAAAGGTTTAGGAGCATCAAATTTTCCATAAATTCAATGATAATTCATCCATAAATGTGTCAAATGTAGGATAAAAATATGTATATATTATAGGTTATCAAATACCCCCACACTTAAGCATTTGCTTGTCCTCAAGCAAAATCCCCAATTCACAATTCAAAAATCGTTCATCTCAACTTATAATATTTATCAATAATGTTTCAAATCAATCCATGAGTAATCATACATTGAGAATTCAACTAAAAGAACATTAAAGTTTCAAAAAGTTTAAGTTGAGAATCTTATTACAGAAATATAGGTATTCTCCCCTCTTCTAAGTAATTACCTTGAATTCAAAAGCAACAAGAGTTGACATCCTCACTAAAGATTCACTCTATTCACTCTATTCACTCGAAGTGTTTAGGGTTCAGAAATTGAGCACTCATTAGTCAACATGAAAAATTATTACCATAAGCTTGCATGAAAATCAAATCTCCACCACTATAGATTGAGATGATACATCAATCAAAAGGTCTTTAGAGGGTTGTAACGGGACTTTGGTTAGGGGTGTGGTCACAAGCTGAAAAAGAGGGTTAGAATCGAGATTGTACTAAAAAATCATCTAACTAGAAAAATCTCTATCCTAGAATTAGGCTTTCTCCTCCTGAATAACATCGTTTAAGATTAGAAGCTCACAATTACATAGAAATATGTGAAACATCAAATTACAACTGAATTTTTTTTAAGAACAAATCGAATTAATTAAACTTTACTAATAAAGGGGGAGAATATAGCTAGATTATTATTCAACTCAAATCTCGACAAAAATGGGGATCAAATTAGAGTGAGAGAAATTCTCAAAGAATAAAAAATAGGTTTATAGGTTAATATTAAGGGTAAATCAATAAATAGATTGTTAAGCTCAAGGGGGTTCACTAATGGTTAATTATGAGGGTAAGCTTTTATGAGTAAGTGGGTTAAACCTAAGTGCCTTTATCATCTCGACATATCAAATCAATGGTGTGGTCTTGACATGCATAATCAAAGTAAGTTCTAGAATAACAAATCAATATTGACTCACTCAAAGCAACAATAAAAGTGAGCATGAAAGGATGTATGCTCAAAAGGCTAAAAAATCTCACCAGGATTATGGCTTTTGATGTCAATCCTGTGAATTTCAAATTTCAAGATAATACCTAGATTTGGGGAAACAACCTAGAAAAATTTTAAATTCTCAAAAATTTCAACTTATTATACTTGATTCTTTAATATATTAAAGTTTGAATAATCAAAGCACAAATACCTATGTCTTAATCTTATACATATCAATAAAAATAATAAATTAATCAGAATTCATTCTAATAGTGATATGAGAAAGTGACTTGAGAGACAAGACAAAATTTAGGGATTTGAGAATAATGCACTTTATAATCCCCCCACACTTAAGATTTACATTGTCCTCAATGTACGAAGATAGGTAAAAATATAAGCATAGATCATAAGTGAGGGATAGAAACGAGACTCCCTAAATTTTGGATGAATTCCTTAGAATAGTGAAAGCTGAATTGGAGAAAGGACTACATAAAGTTTATGATTCTGGGCTACTGAAGAGAATAAACACAACTGTGGGGAGGATTAAAGTATTACTCGATAAGAAATAAAGTGCAAAATAAAAGTATTTACAAGGAAAAGGAAAAATATAAAGTAAAGAAAATTAAGAAGGCAGATAATTTAAAAATAAAAATAAAAGTAAAAATAAAAGAAACTAGACTCAAATGTCTTTATCGGTAGATGAATCATGATGTGGTGGTGGTGGTGGTAATGAATAGTAAGTGGTTTAAGATAGGGGATTGGGCACACGGCCGTGGCGATTTGTCGGAAGCTGTGTCTTGGGAAGATTATAGCCCTGTTTTCACACGACCGTGTCGCACGGCCATGTCTCCACCCGTGGTGTGTCCATGGCCTTAGGCACGCCGGTGTGCCTAGCCGTGTGGTTCTGAAAAACCTGCATTCAAGAATTCAGTTTGTGATTTAGATGCTAAAATATTAAGTTAAAGAAATTAACTATGTTAGTGCTCGAGTCGTCTCCCGAGAAACACTTATTTAGAGTCTAAGCTCGACTTTTATCAAGCTCGCACAGTCACGGTGGTTTGAGGAGTTGAAACTCCTCTCTCTTGCTATCAGTTTTAGTTTCAAAATAAGGTTTAAGCCAAGTATAATTTACCTTGAAAGTGCCAAATATTTTATATGTTACCTAGACTGTACTATAGGGAAAGATTTTCATTATCGTGAAGGGAGATGCGTCATCTGAATGAAGTTTTAAATTCGAAAATCGAGGGTCCTCCTCCTCTAATAATACCTTATCCCCTACATTGAATTGATTCTTCTTTGCCTTAGGGTCATCATGGTGATGCTTTGGTTCGGCGTGACATATTTTCGTTTCCTTCTTGCTATAGTTTTGCCACTCATCTAGTTTGTCAATCCGTAACATTCGCTCTTTATGAATTGCTCCATTGTTGTAGCATGAACTCGAATGTGGCTCAATTGTACTTTTACTAAGAATATCCTGAAAAGAAGGTTGAACAATGGGATTATTCTTATTACAAGAACTCGTAATAACATCTTTATCATTAAAAATTCTATTTAAATTATGAGCTTGCAGAGTAATTGTGTCATTGCCTATGCGAAGTGTGAGTTCACCTGTCCTACATCAATGATAGTTCTAGCAGTTGCTAAAAAGGGTCACCCTAAAATTAATGGCACATCGATATCCTCATCTATGTCTAGAATAACAAATCTACTGGGAATATAAATTTGTCAATTTTAACAAGCACATCTTCAATTATACCCCTAGGAAATCTAATGGTTTTATCAGCCAATTGAATGCTTATCCTAGTTTGTTTGGGTCTCCCAAGACCTAGTTGATTAACCAGTTTATAGGGCATTACATTAATACTAGCCCCTAAATCAGCCAAGGCATTTTTAACATCTAAGCTACCAATTAAACAAGAAATCGTAAAACTCCCTGGATCTTTTAGTTTGTTAGGTAGCTTGTTTTGCAAAATAGCCGAGCAAACTACATTCAGCTCTACCTTCGACAACTCATCCAGCTTTCGTTTGTTTGCTAAGAGCTCTTTTAAGAATTTAACCGCGTTTGGCATCTGCGAAAGAGCTTCAATAAACGGTAAGTTAATATGTAATTTCTTTAAAAGTTTAAGGAATTTACTGAATTGATCATCTATGCAGTCTTTCCTTGTCGCATTTGGGTATGGGACTCGAGGTTTATACTCCTTACTTACCGGTTTTTGTGTACCATGACTTACCTCAATCTTACCATTACTTACCACATTTTCTTGCCTCTCTTTAGATTTACGTTCAGCTAACCCCTCTTTGTCGTGCACAATGATGGCATGGAATTGCTCCATTGGGTTAGTTTCTGTGTTGCTCAGCAAACCACCTTGTGGCCATTTAGAGATCAGCTTAGCAAGCTAACCTATTTGGGTTTCGAGGCCTTGAATTGATGCTTGCTAATTTTTAAGTGTCGTCTCGGTATTCTGAAAATGAGTTTCTGATACGGAGATAAATTTCATGAGCATCTCCTCAAGGTTCGGCTTTTTCTCTTGCTGGTAAGGTGGTTGTTGGAAGCCTGGAGGGGGTGGTGGTCTCTAATTTCCTTGACCACCCCATGAGAAATTGGGGTGGTTTCTCCAACCTGCATTATAAGTGTTACTATAAGGGTTATTTTGAGATCTAGAATTATTACCCATATAGTTGGCTTGTTCATTTTCTGTGCTAGGATCGTGGGATGAATAATCTATGTTGTACATTCCTCCTCCATTTGAATCGACCTCATCACTGGATGTACCTACGTAGAACCAACTAAACTGTCAATCTTTTTTTTAGAAGTTCTACCTGATTAGAAAGCATGGTGACCGCATCGACATTAAAAACACCGGTAGCTTTTTGTGGCTTTATTCTCATGACTTGCCACTGATAATTATTCAGTGACATCTCCTCTATAAACTCATAAGCTTCTTCAGGTGTTTTATTATTTATCGTTCCACCAGCAATTGCATTAATCATCTATCTTGTTGAGGGATTCAAACCGTTATGAAAAGTTTGAACCTGTAACCATAAAGGTAGCCCATGGTGAGGGCACCTCCTCAATAAATCCTTGTATCTCTACCATGCATCATAGAGTGTTTCTAAATCCATCTACATAAAAGAAGAGATACCATTCCTCAACTTTGCCGTCTTAGCGGCAGAAAATATTTAAGTAAAAATTTTTCAGTCATTTGTTCCCAAGTAGTGATTGTCCCTCGTGGTAGAGAGTTCAACCACTATGTAGCTTTATTTCTCAAAGAAAAGGGAAATAACCGAAGGTAGATAGCGTCATCAGAAATGCCATTGATTTTAAATGTATCGTAGAATTCCAAAAGGTTAGCTAAATGTGCGTTAGGATCCTCATCCTGCAAACCATCAAAATGTACAAACTGTTGAATCATTTGAATAGTGTTGGTTTTCAATTCAAAATTATTTGCAGCAATAGCAGGCCTAACAATACTAGATTCAGTACCAGCTAAATTAGGCTTAGCATAATCATACATAGAACTAGGGGCAGGATTTTGATTCATAGGACATGCGGCTACCACAGGAGGTAGCTGATTATTTTGATTTGCTTCCATCTCTTCAGTAGATTTGAGTTTATCCTCTTGTCATTGTTCTGTGTACTATAGGCTTCACCTTATGTCTCTTCAGTTTTTGTGAACTGTGGCTTCTAAATCGCTATCAAACAATAGTGGTCCTAACGGGTTTCTTCTAGTCATAAACTAGAGACACCTGTCAGAGAAAAACAAAAAGAAAATTTTAGTAAATAAAACCTAAAAGTAAAAATAGAAAATAAATTGCAATAAAAATAAAGATAGCTAAAGTAATAGAAATCGAGTGTTCCTAATATTTTAGTTCCCCGGCAACAGCACCAAAAACTTGATCGTGATTGTGATGAAGTAATAATAATGATCGTACCTAGAAACTAACTATTATCACGATAAAAGGTAAGCGCACCTATCGAATAGTAGTATAGTTAGTGGCAAGACTGGAATGTCGAATCTTAGGAACTAAAAGTACTAGTAATAACTTTCTTCCTATTATTTAGCCTAGAAATAAAGAGAGGTTGTTTGTAAACTAAAATTCTAACTAACTAAAGATGCGACAAAGAATAAGTTGGGGAAATACTTTGGGAAAACTTGATCGATAAAAGCAATACCCAATGAAGAATCCACCTAGACTTCCCTTGTTATTTAACCCTGAACTAGACGATTTATTCATTCGACTTGATCCGTAGAGATCCCTAAATTATGTCAATATCTCCGTCGAGACTAAGAACAACTAACCCTAGGTTGATTAATTGAAATCTCTTTCTAATTAAAACCCCTAGTGTTGCATTAACTCAATCTATGGATCCCTCTATTAGATTTGACTCTAATTCGGCAGATTTTCATCGTCCTATGTCTAGGATTGCGATCAACTCCGCTTAATTGCATTGGATCTACTCTTAAACAGGGACTTTTGCTCTTCTGAATAAGCACATTTGACTTGAATTAATATCCTAAAATATCACCCAAGAATTAAAAACACAATTAAGAACAAATCAAATATTAATCATATAATTCAGATAACAATAACAAGATTCATCTTAGGTTTCATCCTCCTCAGGTATTTAGGAGTTTAGTTCATAATGAAAAGAGAAAACATCTCAAAATAAGGGAAACAAAAAAATATAAAGAAAACCCAAAACTGCTGAAAGAATTGAAGGGTGATATTCAGTCTTGATGTAGATCCTTCCTCCTAAGATGGATCAATCGGCTCTCCTTAAGTAATTCCCTGTCTTCTACTCTGTGTCCCCCCTTTAGTCATCTCCTAGGTTGTTTATATAGACTTTGGAATACCCTTCTTAGCCCCTAAGTAGCTTTTTCCGTGTAAAATTGAAACTCGTCATGACAGGGACACGCCTGTGTGGCACTCCCGTGTGAATCGAGTCTAGGCCGTGTTCAAGTTTGCTAATGTGGCATGGGCATGTGGTACACCCGTGTGAGGATCTCTAGGCCGTGTTGATTTCTCACTCCGGCCCATTTTCTCTGTTTTTGGCTCGTTTCTTGTTCTTTTCACTCTCCTATGCTCACCTACGTATGAAACATGAAATTAAAGGTTTAGGAGCATCAAATTCCACAAACTCAATGAAATTCATCCATAAATGTGCCAAATGTGGGATAAAAATATTTATATATTATAGTTTATCACCAACAATCACACGGTCGTGTCATGTGCACGGTCGTGTCATGCGCCTGTGTCACGCGCACACAGCTTGGTTCATCGTCTACACAGTCGTGTACTGCCAGATAGCCTACCACATGGGTGACCACACGCCCGTGTGGCGTCGACAGATTCATTTTTTGGCTTTTTTTGATTCTCAACTTCAGTGTTCTCGAATACACAGCTGGTTTATTTTAGACACGTTTAGACTTTTAATGCTTCCAGACCTATAATTGACCATTTCGAGTCCAAAATCAGTCACTTAAATCGAATTGCTAAAAACATGAAACTCTCGAAATTTATCGTCAATGTTACCTTCAATAAACAACGGTGTCTCTTCACTGCCAAAGTGCCGAACAACAGCCCTCTGATCCTTAATTATCCCCTAATCAGAAAACATGCGTTCAATAATCCAACACTTCAGTAAAACGAAATAGAATGCACTACCTATAACGGTCCAAAACCGGGCCTAGTTGGAGTAGTGATTTCAAAATCACTTCCTGAGGTTTAAGAAAATTGTTTTAGTGTTAAATTATGTGTTTTAGTATTTTTATAAGTATGCATAAAAATTTTGGTGAGTTAATTTTAGCCATTTTGAGCCCGATTGTAAAAAAGGACTAAATCGCATGAAGAGTAAAAATTGTGATTTGTTAGTGGATTGAGTTAGATGGCTAGAGAACTAAATTGTAGGGATTTAATGGGCAATTAGGCCCATAAATGAGAGAATGGCCAAAGTCAAAGTTGTTGGTATTAGGTGGCTTAAATTGAAACAGAAAAATAGCCTAAGTAAATAGCTACCACCTTCATCATTTCTTCTTCTCTCTTTCACTGATTTTCTCCAACCATTTTTGGGGTTTGAAAGCTTAAAATTTGTAGCCATCTTTCACCCTCACAAGTAAGTCATTTTGATAGCCTTTCTTAAATATTTTTGCATTTTTGAGACCCCCTTAACATAAGCTTTCTATTGAGGGGTGTATTGAGCATTTTGGGTTGAATTTCAAAGTGTTGCCGTGGATGTGTAGATGTCATTTTTTGGAGTTTTATGAAAGAAAATAAATATAGGATGCTTGATAAACAACATTTGGAAATGGGTGTTCATAGAAAACATTGAAAAAGGGGGTTTTGTAAAGTGAATAAATTGTATTGGTAAATGCTTGGATAATGGATTTTTGAAGTTTTCATATGAATAAAAGGGCTTAGATAGGTATGAAAGTTGAGGAAATTCAATAAAAATTGATTTCCAAGCCTAGGGGTAAAATGGTCAATTTGTCATAGTCTAGGGCAAAATGGTCATTTTGCCAATTTGTGAATTTTAGATTGTTTGTATTAAATTAGTGACTAAATTGGCAAATTTTTATTGCCATAGATCAATATTTGCCAAATCCAATCTTAGACCGGGGGAAAACCAAGCAAGTCGAGTAAACTGAATCGACACCCTTATTTTGTATACCGAGGTAATTTTTAGGTAAATAATGCGACATTCCTATCTTTTATGCATAAATTCATTGTACTGGAATAAAATAATAACTTAGGTTTATGAGATACCTATAAGAACTTTATTTGAGCATGAAATGTTGAATGATGACGTGTAATGATGAATTGATGAAAGCTGTGTAAATGAGCCCGGTTGAATAGTAGAATAGAATTGAATATTCATGCCATGACAATTGAGTGATGTGTGTGTGCTAGTGTAAGACATGTCTGGGACATGCATCAGCTTTGAGACGAGACTAGTGTAAGACATGTTTAAGACATGCATCAGCCTCGAGATATACAAGCTAGTGTAAGACCTGTCTAGGACATGGCGTCAGCTTGTTATATGTTAGTGTAAGACTTTTTTGGGCAATGGCATCAACACCGATAGATGAGAGCTAGTGTAAGACCATGTCTGGGACATGGCATCAGCTCAATACCCTACGTTTGAGGCTTAATGAATATCCTTTTCTTATTCTTGATAACTCAACGGGAAAAAATCAGAGTAAATGTTTAGTTGTGAGATATTGTGATGATCTCTGTAAGTGATGTAGGTACTTAGTGTAATGCATGAAACGCAAGTTTACTAGCATGTTGTATGATTTGTAAAGGCTAGAATCGAGTAAGTTATGTTGTAGTTATTCTTGATCTATGCATGATTGTAATACAAATGGAAGCTTACCATGACTTGGTAAATTATTGTTATTTATTTACTTACGACTTACTAAGCTTTATGCTTACCCCTCTCATTTCCATTTTTTAGTGCCGCCTAAGTAATTCGAGGATCCAAGGACGTCGGAAGCATCGTACACACTATCCACCGAAACACTTGGTATAATTATGTTTTGTGTTTTGGGTAATGGCATGTATAGGTTGTATAGGTCTTTGTTATCTTGTTCCATGACACATTCTAGTTAGCCAATTGTATTGGCCATTTATACCTAAGTTTCATTTTGTAAATGGCCTTTGGAATTGGCCTAAAACCTCCCAAGTTTGTTTAATGAAATGAGATAGAGTTACAAGGAAATTATGCTATTTTGCTTAGTAGTTTATTTATTCATTTTGTATCTGAATTGGTTAATGTTTGGGCACCTATTTAGGGGCATTTAAATGAGTATGGGTACCATGTTATATTGTATGAAGATTGGGGTGATGTTTGTATGTGTTTCAGGGTGCCTAAGGGCTTGGTAAATAGCCCTATATCGCCCACATGGTTAGACACACGGGTGTGTGTCTAGGCCGTGTGACACACACGAGCTACACATGGGCGTGTGGCTCGATCGTATGTCCCCTGCACCTTACATGGATAGAATTAAATGCCATCAGTTTTTTCCACGGGTATGAGACAGGTCGTGTGTCTCAACCATGTGGAGGACATGGCTAGCACACGGGCGTGTGCCACGACCATGTGAATGATGACGTTAGAAACAGAATGTCCATGTTTTTGCACACGGGCCGCAGCACGAGTGTGTCATAGGTGTGTGAAGAACACGGGCTGGGCACACGGGCGTGCGCTAGGCCGTGTGAAAACCCCTATAGGTTGAGGTTGGAAAATAAATCCGCACGGGTGAGGGGCACGGGCATGTCCCTCGATAGTACAAGCAATGTGAGGTACACGGGCTATCCACACGGCCATGTCTAGAGGCCACATGGGCGTGCCGCCCTTCAACACGGGCGTGTGCCCTAATTATAGTGGATTTTCTTAAAAGATTTCTAAGTGTCCAAAATGGCCCCGATTTGTTTCTAAACCATGAGTTGGACCTCACAGACCCTTATTGAGGCCTGTAGGTCATTGTTCGAAAAATTTTCAAATTTGGACGTATTTTGGTTGTTTAAAATTGATTGTTTTGCATGAGTTTTTGTTAGGTAATACCTCGTACTCCGTTCCGGCATCAGATACTGGTAAGGCGTGTTACACTACCACTTACCGAAAATGCACTAAATACAGGAACATGCAATAATGATGGGAAATAAGCCAAAAAGACGGGTTTGAGATTAAGGAAGCGCATGAAAAACAACGGCAAATGGAAAGGGAAATCGGCAGTAATTCGAGAGAAAAAGAAAAGGAAAAAGGGGAAAAAAAGAGTGGCCGAATTCTGCAGAGAGAGGAAGCAGTACTGATCAGAATCTATTAACCCCCTATCCACATCCCTTAATTCTCTCCACTAAACCCTTAACTCAGATTTTTAGTAAAACACAAACTCCTAGCCGAAATTTGCAGCAAAAATAATCCCCTTTTCACAGCAGAGATTCAAACCCAAGACCTCTAGCTTATTTACACTCCATTTAGCCACCAGACTAGTAGGCCTATTCTGACATGAACTTATCAACTTTTAACTTTAAGCCAACTGACTAGAGATAGAGCTTTATTCATAAACATGCCAAAATTTACCCAAGTTGTGGCTTGAACTTGGGACCTTACACACACACCCAGAATACTTAACCACTAAAACAGACAAATATTTGTGTCAAATTAATCTCAAAAACACATATAGATATTTTTGTGCTACAAATTCACAAAAGCTGGAATTAAGGAAATTTGGGGCGTTACACTTTAGATTGTATTTTTATGATTCAGATCACTTTAATTGTTGCATATTTATATTTTTTTTTACATAGTATGATATTGAGGTGAGTTGAAAATGATTATTTGAATTAAATTGCTATGATTGAGATTGATTATTGAAATAATGGACTAAATTGAATAAAATGAAAAGTAGTATAGCTTGATGATTTATAATGTTTAAAATGAAATTGAGTTGAGATATGTTGTATAACTTGATGAAATGATGGACTAAGATTGATAGATTCTCAATTGAGCTATATAATGAATTCAGAAAAATTTGTTACTTTATTAACCATTCAAGCAAAATTGAAAATAGTTGGCATGCCATAAGATAGATTAAGGTTACTTTGGTTATATGTTGATGAGTGATAAACATATTTTCCTTCAGATTTTCCAATGAGTGCAAGGCACAAGTTTTGTTTTGGTTATACTAATGAACGCTGAGCACAAGTTATTTACTTTGGATGTTCAGATGAGGCATTGGGTGCCAAATTGGTGTGTTGGTTGGGATCCATGTATCTGTTCGAGTCTAAGTCATGTTAATAGGAAATATAATTTTTGAATTGACTGAATGATATTTGAAAGTGATTAAATGTTACAAATTTGTACTACTGGTACTTATATACGATATTTGATTTTTGAAAGCATGTAAAAGATCATGTGAGTCAATTAACAAGCCAAAGGGCCAATTCGGCAAGGTAAGGAATGAATTGTTTGATTTGGCAATAGAATGAAGTATAATCAAATTTTACGAATTGAATAGATGTGAAAATATAATTAGCATTGTGATATTAGTATGAAATGTTCATATAGATAACTAGTTCAAGTATAGGTAATTCATTTAAAGTATTGGTATAGTTTCTTTTATTGGTTATACGACATGTACCTAGGGTGAGTTGGTTTTGGTATAATACTATATTTTTTTAGAACATTTGAATTGGAAGTTTGGTATATTGATTTAGTCATATGGATGTGAAATGCTTATGAGTTTTTTATATGGTTTAGAAATGTATAAAAGATGTAATTGCCTATGGTACTTGTGGATAAGTATAAATGTTTAAGATCTTAAATGAATTGGACTAGTTAATGAACTTATGAGTAATCTGACATTGGTGTATAGTTGATTAAGGTATTATGATTCATGTGAATTACATATTTTGGCTGAAAGTACAGTATGAATGTGTATATTAGTTGATTGGAATTTGTAAGTTGATGTTTCATTTAGAAATTTGCGAAAACATTATGTCATGTCATGATGTCCAATGTTTATCGTCGTGATGAGACCAAGTTGCCATACCATGGAGCGACGTTGAGTATTGAACATTGCAATGAGGCCTACTCAGTATGTTACGTCATGATGAGGAACCCATTTATGTCGCGACATCAACCTGAGGTTTTAGAATCTTTACAATTTGGTCCTAATTCAACATCGGGTTAGCTTTAGAGCTTTCGTAAGCTTATATAAGACTCGAAAACGGTTGTATATCATATTGTATAATTGTATTGTTTGAAATTAATTATTAATAGTTTTAATTGAATTTAGTTTGACTGTAGTTGCTTTGGTAACGAATGTGACACCTCGTAAACTCGGACCTAGCGGTCAGGTTGGGTAATAGGGTGTTACAATATCACTTATACAAGTTTTTTCAATTTATAAGGAATCGAGACTTGCTAACATAGTACATCTATTACTATCAATATTCCTTTTAAAATAACAGGGTAATCAAGATAGAAAAAATCTTCAATAAGTTTAGGATAAGTCTTCAAATCTTCAAGGTTTCTAACCAAGTTACTTGATCTAATCCAATCTCCTTAAAATAGAGAAGTCTATTTCTGTAACATCCCTTAGCCTTTCAGGAAGACATGGCGTATATTATTATTCAGACAGACTGCCTGACGAGTTGGGGCATTACTGACCGATTCAAATCCTCAGTTTAACTTAGAATTAAAAAAAAAAACAATTATGAAAATTTTCCTTAGTGTAAAAGTCATTTCTCTTCTTTCATTTGATATTGCATCTTTAAAGAAAATAATAGAAGTTATAAAAGAAAAATCTATTATTTAACTACTGGCTAGTTATGGTGTATATACCGAAATCATAAAAATTCATGATCAGCAAATCAAGAGAGTCTGGCGTACACTTTCAAAGAAGGGACAATTCTCATTTAAGGTAAAATAATACAACGACGTAGTTAATTACAAAAGTTAAATAAAAATCATATGTATACGCAACCTGCCACCTTGCCATGCATGATAACAAAATAAACAAGTGGTTCACTCGTAACCGCAACTCTGCCGTAGTCTCTTTCAACAGAGCCTTCTTCTACTATCAAAACTGTAACACCCCTAACCCATCTCCGCTGTCGTATTAGGGTTACGAAGTATTACCTTACAATTAAAAACATTTAACATCATAATATTTAAATAAATTAAATTCATTATAAACCAATCAATCATATGTTTTTTGTCCCTAAATCGAGCTTTCAAGGCCCTAAAAATAATTCATAAGCAAGTCATTTCAAGTCCAATTCATGCATAACTAACCATTCTATTCAAGCACACAACATAGGGGTTTAAACATCATTCAAATACACATAAACATGCCATTTCAAACATCCTAAATCACCTAACCAATATGCCATTCAAAGGCACCACAATTGCATCAAAAACATTAAAGATCAAACCAAAGCAATTTGACTATATCTCAAACAAAAAACCTAGTTCATTTAACTACCATACATGATGATTTGCAAGCCATCAAAACATGCCAAAATAACCTTATTTACAAGCAATTAAAAGTGACCAATTTTATAAGCAATTCGGGACTAATTCGAAAAAAATAGAATTTTTAAGAAAAAGATGCAAAAATGTAAAAACAACAGCCACACGGCCATATGGTCAGGCTGTGTAACATTTGAACAAGGGACACACAACAGTGTCCCAGCCCATGTCCTCACCCGTGTAACTCGCTGAGTTGCCCCACACGCCCGTGTGCCAGACCATGTTACTCACTGACTTGAAATACTAAGAAATTTCAAATGACACACGAACGTGTGTTAGCCCATGTCCCAGGCCATGTGAACCCAAAAATTTACCTAACATCAAGTTATTTCAAGTCCAATTCATGCATAACTAACCATTCTATTCGTGCACACAACCAAGGGCTTTAAACGTCATTTAAATACACATAAACATGCCATTTCAAACATCATAAATCACCTAACCAATATGCCATTCAAAGGCACCACAATTGCATCAAAAACATTGAAGATCAAACCAAAGCAATTTGATTATATCTTAAACAAAAGCCCTAGTTCACTTAACTACCATACATAACCATTTGCAAGCCATCAAAACATGCCAAAATAACCTTATTTACAAGCAATTAAAAGTGACCAATTTGATATAACTTGGCAAGGCATTAAAGTACACCAAACCAACCACAAACTTTAAAGCATAAGCATACCAAATCATCATTAACACATTCTCAAAATACCATTACAAAATATCCTATACATATCATTATTAACCTTGGCCAAAATACACAAAAACTACTGAAATAATTGCTAGATAGTGTGATAGGTCTCCAATGAGCTTCTAATCGGTCGAGCTTCCGACAATCTAAAAGACAAAGGAAAGTAACTACGTAAGCAACGACTGCTTAGTAAGCTCGAATAAACTTAAACATAACTTACCATGTCATTTATATAATTCATAGATTAAACATAAATCATTACCAACGTCGTAAGCTTAGTAATAGTCTATACAACATCATCAAACTCACAACTTAGTACACTTGTTCATGATGCCAATGAAATCAACCATAAAATATGTAGTTTACCACATATAAACATATCATTTAACTCATCAATGTTATCATAAGATCATGATTCATTCCATTTGCATACTTACCATTTCATTTCCTTTTCTTACTAGTTGAATCATCTAGTATTACATCAAATACTCAGGAAAGCTCACATATAGTATACCTTTATATAAAATTGTAACCTTTCCTTTACATCAATGCTCACACGCGATGTGAAATGGGCCTACTCACATGAGTTGTAGGCCGAAATGTAAGCTACACGATGCTTCTCACACGATCTGTGAAGAATTCGAAACAAATATAAGACCTTAGCCATCAGTAAGACATTCAAGATCAGCACTCGAAACATGAAATCTCTAATGACATGTCATTTGTATCCTAAGGATTCTTAAGGTTCAACCAGGACTCGTTATCCATCAATGCATCACAACATGGATACATTTATATATAGATTCATTTATATTAAAACAACATAGTAAACATTCAATTTAACTAACATTAAAACAATTACAGTTCATATTGTAACAACCTGATTTCTAGTGGTGTCGGAAACAGTGGTTTGAGACTACCAAATCCAACGAGTAAGCTCATAAATTTTAATATTTAGTATTTACGAGTCAAATATGGTTTTAGAAAGATTTTTGAATTAGTAATTTGTGTTTTATAATGATTTATTAGGTTAAGTGGTTTTAGAAAATGAGTGGTTTTAGAAAATGAGGTATCGAGACCTCGTTTCTATAAACTGAGCCGTAAATATTTTTATAAGTATTTAAAAAGTGTAATTAAGGTAGTATTAAAGTTTCGTTAGAAAATTATAATGTTTTGGTAGTTAATTAATTAAAAAGGACTAAATTGAAAAAGGTGCAAAACTTACTAATTATAAGAAACAAGTGATTAAATGGCTTAATTAATAGACATGAGAGGACTTAAAGGATAAATATGCCTAAATTTATATAATGGGACGGTAGGTAAGTGTGAAATAATAAAAATAAATTAAAGGGATGGCAAAATGGTAATTTACATGAAATTAAACTTACAAATTGAAATTAAAAGAGAATTCTAGACATTGTTCTTCTTCAACTTCAGTAAATCGACATGGGAGAGAATTTATAAGCTGATTCTTCATATTTTTCTGCATGTGAGTCTAATTCTTGCCATATTCTTGTAATTTTTATATTTTTGAGACTTTTACAATTAAGTCCAACTTAATATTACCTTAGTTTTTGATTTTATTGAAAATTTTAGAAGTTACTATTGATGAATATAGGATGTTTTAGATGAATAAACATGGATTTAGAGCTTTAATTATGTTATATGATGATTGTATAAAGTAGTTTTGTAAAATGTTGATTTTAGGACCAAATTGTGAAAAGTTAAAGTATTAGGGTTAGGTATTAAATTTATATTTTATCAAGGGATGTATGATAGCCTAGAATATTTAAATAAATTATTAATTGAGAAAAACTAGTTAATTTGATAGATTAACTAGTTAAGGGATTAAATTGTAAAAGTTGTAAAATTTTAGGGTAATCGTGTAAATTTGAAAAATTGAAGGGTATTAATTATTAAATAAATTGGAACTGAAATATATGCTAATGTATGAGTAACTTTATATTTTAGATCAAGAACCCGTAGATACTCGTGAAAAAGGAAAATTAGCGGAATAATCCCTAAACTTCTGTAAATATCACAACTCAATCCAGGTAAGTTCGTATAGTTAAATTTTAATATATAAATATATATATATATATATTGAATTGATGAATGGTATTATGTATTTATTCATATCTATTATTGAAAGTGAAATTTTGTTAAAGTTATGAATTTAAATTAAATGTTCGAAACGATTGGAACGGGAGATTTGAATACATTCGCCACTTGGTGAATTGACGGTATTGGAGGAAAATGTGGCAAATTACCCAAGTAAACTGAGGTTCAGTATTTGTTGTGAACTTTTGTGTTTACTTTCCGTTTAGCTTTCACGAGCTTCTATTTAACTCATTTGAGTTTTCGTTCAGCTCTATTGAGCTTTTGTTTAACCCTTATGGGTTTCCGTTCAGCTTTTACGAGCTTCCATTCAACCTTTATGGGTTTCTTTTTAGCTCTCATGAGCTTCTGTTCATCCTTTGGGTTTCTGAATATTTAAGAAGATTTGGTAAGTGACTATTTAATTGAAATTGAAAGACATAGTGTTTGTTATTGATATTGATTTGAAATAAGTGTATTCATCGATTGAAGTTGTGATTGGCAGGGAATTACATTTAATGAATTTATTTAATTGATTTTTTATAATAGGTTCGATAAGATTTATGTTTAACCTATCGAACTTACTAAGCTTCATTAAGCTTACTTGTGTGGTTTAATGTCTTTGTAGATTTTTGTGAGGTCGGGAGATCGGATCAGCACATCAAGTCACACTGTCTAGCCTATTCCGATAGTTTTTGAAATATTTTACATGGTTTATATGGCATGTATAGGGTTTGTATGGATTTAATCAAAGTTTGTCTTGTGTAAATGTTAATAATTATAATTTTGCTTATATATATGTTGGGTTGGAAGTGAGACATATTAGTGATGTTGATGTGAATGATATAGGTTTATTGTATTCAATTTGTGGTTAACTTTAGTAGACTAGTTAGATGGATTAAATAGGTAAGTTTAGGTATTTGGGTATATATATGATGTTATGTTATGTTAAAAAAAAAAAAGATTTTGGCTTGTTTTGATTGCTGGTTTGAGATTTATTGATGTGTTAAAATGTTGTATTTAGGTTGAAACTTAAATGGGTGAGAAATGTGGCCTTGAAATGGCTTATTTTTATCCACATGGTCAGAGACACGAGCGGGTGTCCCCTGCACCTAAGAAAAATTATGAAATTTTACAATAAATTCTTTAAGGTTCCGGTTTAGTCTCGATTAATTTCTAATGTGTATTTTGGGCCCCGAGGGCTCATATAAGGGACAATATGAGTGATTTATGATTAGTTTCTGATATGTATGTTAAATGATATGAAATGTTCATATTTGATCTAAAAGGTAATGCTCTGTAACCCTGTTTCGGTGATGGATAAGGGTTAGGGGTGTTACACATACGAACTTACCTTGACAATTAAGGCGTAGAAGTAAAGTCGAAATCTAAAGCTTTAGCTTTTCCTCAATTTAAGTCTGATTGGGGTTTATCTTGATCTAAATAACTAATTTCATTCAATTAAGTACTTCTAGAATTCAATTTAATTTAGAATCTATATTTATGCAAAACTACAAAATTACCCTTAATACTTTGACTTTCACAATTTAGTCCTTAAGCTCTTAACTTAAAATCTAACCATTTTAACCTAAATCCAACTTAACCAATGTAGGGACCTTGAAACAACCCATTATTACCAACATTTCTTAACAAAACCCATGGATTTATACTTTTAACAATTTAATCCCTATTTCCAAAATTTATCAAAAATTATTTAATAAAACATGTTTATTTTACAAAAAAGATTGATAATCTATCAATTAACATAAAAAAACTCAAAAAAATCTATGATAAGTCCCTTAACCTTTAACAGTTTTGCAATTTAACCCCCGGGCTATCTAGATTAAGTTAAAATGGACTCAAAAACATAAAAATCATTAAAAATGGAGCTTGAATTCACTTACATGCAAGATGAAAGCCTAGCCGAATGCTCAAACCCTATTTCAATGGTGATTTTCGGTGGAAGTATGAAATGGGGAAGAAGATGAAATAATTTCTTTAGTTGCTAGGTAGCTTATTCAACACCGTGACATTGCTAGAGAACTTTAACTAAAGCTATACATTTATTTCGTAACTCTTTAACTTTTCAAGCTAAAATTCCGATCAGTTTTTTACTGTATGACATATCTGGTTGAATCTCAACATCCACAGGTGAAATCACATTTGAAGGGTCTAATCTGTACTGCTGTAATATGGATACATGAAATACGCTATGTATTTTCTCTAATTTTAACGGTAGAGCCAAACGATAAGCCACTGGCCCAATTCTCTCGGTGATTTCATATGGCCCAGTGAATCGTGGACTAAGCTTCTATTTTTCGCCAAAATGGAGAACTTTTCTCTAATGTGATATTTTAAAAATACTCTGTTGCCGACTTGAAATTCAATATCTTTACTTTTCAAATCCGCATAAAATTTCTGACGATCAGAAACAACTTTCAAACTGTCACGTATTACTTTGACCTTTTCTTCAAATTCTCGAATCAAATCAATATCGAATAGCTTTTTATCACTCAACTCAGTCTAAAATAACGGAGTTTAATATTTTCGACCGTACAAGACTTCGTATGGTGCCATTTTAATACTCGCCTGGTAACTGTTATTATAAGCAAATTCAACCAACGAAAGAAATTTCTCCCAGCTATCTTCGAACTCTAAAATACAACATTGGAGCATATCTTCGAGTACCTATATTACTTGCTCAGACTAACCATCAGTTTGTAGATGAAACACTATACTGAAATGTAATCGAGTGCCTAGAGCTTCTTGTAATTTACTCCATAATAACGAAGTAAACTGTAGGTCCCTATTAGAGATAATAGACACCGGTACACCATGCAATCTAACAATCTCAGAAATGTACAATTCTACCAACTTTTCAAGTGAGTAATCCGTACGTACTGAAATGAAATGTACAAATTTAGTCATACGATCCACAATAACTCAAACAACATCTTCCTTCCACGGAGGTAGAAGCAATCCCGATACAATCCCGATACAAAATTCATTGTAACCTTTCCCATTTCCACTATGGAATCATCACAAGCTGTAATAATCCAGAAGGTACCTGATGCTCGGCTTTAACTTTCTAACAAATCAAACATTTCGACACAAACTTTGAAATCTCTCGTTTCATTCCTGGCCATCAGTACATTTGTTTCAAATCACCGTACATTTTATTACTACCAGGGTGTATCGACAAATTACTATTGTGAAATCCCTACAAAATTTTTTGAATAACATTAGAATTCCTGAGAACACATATCTTGTTTTTGAAATAGAAACTACCATATGAACTAACATGAAAGTTTGAATCATGTGTCGACTCAATTTGTTCCAATTTAGCAATAAACTCGGAGTCATTTTTCTGAGCTTTACAAATCTGTTGCAGAAATGTCAATCTAGGTTTTAATTATGCTAAAATAGAACCATCATCAATCAATGTTAACTGAGTGTTCAAAGCTCGTAAAGCAAACAAAGATTTTCTACTTAAAGCATCAGCAACAACATTAGCTTTTCCCGAATGATAGTCGATGATCAAATCGTAATCTTTTAGCAATTCAAGCCATCTACGTTGTCTTAAATTCAGTTCTTTCTGTGTCATTAAATACTTCAAGCTTTTATGATCCGTGAAGATATGACATTTTTCTCCATATAAATGGTATTGCCAGATCTTTAAAGCAAATACAGTAGCTGCAAGGTCTAAATCATGAGTCATGTAATTTTTCTTGTGAGGTTTCAACTGTCGTGAAGCATAAGCTACCACTTTGCCTTCTTGCATCAAAACGCAACCCAAATCATTTAGTGAAGCATCACTATAAATCACAAATTCTTTATCGGACTCTGGCTAAACCAACACAATGGCTTCTGCCAACAACGCTTTTAACTGATCAAAGCTTTGCTAATACTTTTCAAACCATTCGAACTTGACATCTTCCTAAAGCAGTCTTGTCAAAGGCGTTGTTATAAGGACTTTGCTCTCCTCTTATAATTCACTAAAACAACTTTACTTTAATTTTAAATGATATATTAAATAAAAAAATTTAGTATTCATATCAATTTTCTCTAATTTTTAATTTATTTAAAATGATATATTTAAGAAAATTAATGAGTACGCTACTTAAAATGTCAATTTAGCATTTGTATATTTATATTTAACTCATAGGGAAAATTTAAGTTTTTTTCTTTTTCTTTTTTTTTTTTCAAAACATTGACTTGCAATCTTAAAATCCATATTTGAAACTATAAAAATAAAATACATTTAATTTTCATAAATAGCTAATATAAAATATTAATATAAGTGTAATCTAAAGATAAAAATTTTAAATCACTTAAACTACAACATGGTATCTAAATTATATATTTTGTTTTAAGTTGTCATGCAAGTTATTTTTTTGATTATAAGTGATATTTAAACTATATTTCGTTATATAAATTATTTTTAAAAGTTGACAATGTTAAAAAAAATCTTTTAGACAATTATCTTGTGATACTTGACGCTTTTTTAACTTAAAAATATCCAAAAAGTTAAATATTACTTTAAAAAATTTAAAAACATATTCATTTATTTTATTTTTCAAACAAAAACTCCAGAGATAAAAAATTTAAAAACTCATCAAAAAGCTCATCCAAATCTAGTTTCAATAACAAAACCCAGTTTTCGGTTTTTTTTTTTTTTGTTTTTAAACCCCAATTCGAAACCCATGTATTATTTTTCTTAAAAATAATTTTTTGCATTCTTTTAGATATTTACAAATTGAAGTTATCTAACAATTAAAAAAGTACATTAAAAGAGAAAAGAATCGTGGTGGGGAGAGAGAGTATGAAAAATATTTAAAAAATATTAATTTAATTAAAATTGATTTTTTTAAATTTAATTTAATTTAATTTTAATTTAAAAGTACTATGTGTCACAAAAATATTAGATAAAGGTTCTTTTTGTTAACGGTATTAATTTTTTTAAGGTAATTTAAGTAACAAAGTATAGTTTAAGTACTATTTGTAGCAAAAAAAAATTTAGGTATCAAATTAAAAAAAATATAATTGAAGTATCATTTTATAATTTAAGCCAAATTTAAACACAGCAACTATTATTTAATAAATTCTCATTTGTTAAAACTTATTGTTAATTAAATAAAATAATAATAAATTTGAGAATCCCGGCGTGGATAATTCCAGTATAAGTAAAAGATGAGTCAAGTTGAATTTGAATCTTCAATGATGGAAGCAAAGCGCTCAAATCATTTTCTAAATTATTATTACTTTTTTGTCACGTTTATTTTTTCAACTTAATGTTTTGTCACGTTTATTCATGATTTTTATTGAAAATAATTTAAGTTTTTATATAAAAAGTATTTTTCAAAAAATACTATATAAGCATTATTTATTTTTATTTACTTGAAAATATAATTTTTTTAAGCTTTAATAATTTCTAAAAGTATTAAAATAAGTTTATTTTGTCAAAATAAATTCAAAAAGAAAAAAAATTCAAACTAACATGGAAAATCAAAATTCGAATAAAATCAAATTGATTTATTATAAACAATTAAAAAAAATAAAGAAAAAACCCAACAAATAAAACAGAATTCACCTAAGAGAAGTATTTATTCACTTATGGTAAATGGGAGGGATATACCCCATAAGCTAGTGGGTAGGACCTCTAGAAGATAGATACGTACTTGACCATGTCAAGCTTTTTCAGTCAAGGATGGGAGAAAAAAACAAACCAAGTCTTCTTTCAATATCAAATTGTAATGTATACTATAAAACCACTCAACTTGTTCTTTTAAAACAAAATTATAGTATTCTCGGTCAATGCAACTACTCATTCTAGTCTCTCATCTTTGAATATTAGTCAATTTGACATATTACTATTCCACTTGTTTTAATGGGTTACTTTTTCAATATTTACATTATTTTCACTCCTCATTACTTAGAAAATTATTAACAATACATTTTATTTACAAAGTAGAAATATTATTATGATAATTTTTTGGTTCAAAAACACCAAGAGGTTAGTGAATTGGTATTTTAAAATTTCTTATAAACTTTTTTAATGATGAGAAAATGAAAAAAAAACTTGGACACTTTGATTTATAGTAGTTCGAGCTTTATTGCCTACTTCCGCTATTTTAGTATACCTCAACTTTAGATTTCTCAATTTACTATACTTGAATTTTTACTTTTCAAGTAAAATGTATAACCTTTACAATGCTTATATTTTCTCGCAAGACTAAAATAGAACTTTCCCCCTAATTTTTATGCCTTAACTAGAATCCTCTAGTTTTTACAAGGTGCAACTAAAACCTTTTACAAAAATACTTAAAGGTTTTATACCTCAAACTTTTGAAGTAGCTTTATACAACAAAGATGAAGTATGCAAACAAAGACGGCCTCTTAAAGGTGTGTGCTTATAAGTGTTAAGCTCCCTTAAAAAATTGAAATGAGAATGATAAAAAGATCTAATAATAAGCACTTATATTTATATTAAAGAATGAGTTTGTGTATATTTATGGTCATTGGAGATGAATTCTAGCCATTAGAAACATTAATTTCAAGCTTAAAATCCCTTGTAGAGCTTGGGGTGCAATACCTAGTCTTTGGGGTGTGGTACATTTCTTCAAAATTTGACCATTTGAGCCATAGGTATTGCACCTTAGCTGGAAGGGCGGGTACCTCTTGAGTAGGGTGATATATCTTTATGCCTTTTTGCACACTGGCTTTTAGGTGTCGCACTTTTTGGCCAATGTATTTTACCTAGCTTGAAAATACTAATTAAAAAAAATTCTTAAAAAATATTTTTCAAGCCTTTAAATTATTTTAAAAATGTTTGATAAAATTTTCAACTATATTTCTATAACTTAAAAAATATAATATATAAAATTTATCTTAAATGTTGTTATATTAAAATCTTAAGACCATCAAAACTAACAGTAATATTTTTTTCTTTTTATATTTTAATAAAAGATTTAAAAAAAATATTCACATGAGATTTAAAACTAAATTGCCATTGTTTTCAATCGGTTTTTCAAGGAAAACGTTATTTGTTTTATACATTAATTTTCTATAAATATATTTGTTACATAAATTCTTTTAATTATAATCTAATTTTTTATGGAATAAACTGGGACATGCTCTAATATTTATTTTTTATTTAATCTTTTAATTTTGTTTTACCATACTCTAACAATGTGTTATTCTTCTAAATTTATTTGTCCATAAATTAAATAAATTTTTTCTATATTCTATAATTAATAACCCAACACCTTTCATCCTCAAAGTTAGCTTAGGTTAGGTATATTTATTTGTTTATTGTTAGTAGTACTATTACAAGTTAGATACTGTGGATTTAAGTAACTTTGGCTTCAACGTTTTTATAGTAGCTATAAATTAAAGAATTATCATATCGCCCTTTTATCTCTATCAAGTTTTCTCTACACCATGTGCAATACTAGGATCATTTCTACCTTTATTTCATTTTCCGAAATCTTTCTTAAAAAAAGTTGTTCCAATATTTCTAAAATTAATTTTAACCTTTCAACATAATGGTAAAAACCGGACTAGAAATTAAACCAATTACTTTTATCTCACGACCCTTCATTAGCCATTAAAAAAGTATTTAAATGCAATTAAAATTATATCAATAACAATAATGTTAACTAAGCTAAAATTTAATCAACATCAACTCTCACCAAATTTTAAAGGAAGAAAAAGGGAAGAGTATTAAATCCAGATTTACAACATATGGGGACAAAATAATGGAGCTAATGGGCTCCGGAAACCAAGAAATTAAGTGAGAAAAACCGTATTAATTAAAGAGATAAAAATGGAAAATGGAAGACAAATGAACAAAGTGGCAATTATTAGATGCTGAGAAGATAGTGCATGCATGCTCTTGAATCCAAATCCCAACGCATTTACATCAAATTTCTCGCCCCTTGTAATATAAAATGTATTGTCTCTCCTCAAAAGTCTTTGCATATTTTTGACCTAATATTGTGACTTTGTATATTGGAATCAAATCTTGCCAAGTACTGCAAATTAAGGATAAACATTACACTGCCTCTAAAGTCAGCATTTCTAACTTGGGATACGCACTTTTCCCTATTTGAAAATACCTATACACCATACGGAAATCGGATATATATTTTTTTATCGATTTGGGATTTTTTTTGAAAATTAAAAAAACTTTTTGAGGGAAAATTGTGTGTCTCCTGATGGCTGAGTTTTATTCATCAAATAGAACAACTCTTATTATATTTTCTGTTTTGGGGAAAAAAGTTAATTAGTTTTAAAATTCCTAGGATTATTTTTTGACTTCAAATCCCATTTTAATTGGATGCATGTTCCTTTCTTCACCATAATATTTTAATTAATATCCAACAACATAAATCTGATAATAAAATAAATATACCTTCTACTTCGTAAGACAAGAACCTTTGAACCAACTTGCAGTAGATGAAAATTGGACCTTTATATAGATTTTGCCACATGACATGTATTTATTATCACATCAAAATTCAACACTAAATTAAAATTTAATACCAACATTGTTTTAACATGTTTAAAACACAAAATATATATATAACCCATGCCACCCCCATCATATATCACATCCTTTTGTTTAATTTTCATAATTTAATAGGAATGATTGTTTGTTCAACTGAATTACATCCTGTGCCTCAAGCCTGCTTTCCTTGTTTTTTTCTTTTGACTTGCCAGTTGCCATCATAATCAAATATATTGATTTGTAATGAGGATATTTTGGCTAAAATTTCCAGTTATTAATAATTTAGGAAACAAGGAAAGAAATTATTTAAAAATGTGATTCATCCTAGTAGTAGGCTATAAGGATTTTCTTTTATTAGTCACATGGAATTCACCTCAATTTCCCGATTTAAAGTTTTACTTTTTCTTATATAATAACCCTTTTGCTAACAATTTTTTTTTATGATATTTTAAAAAAATTTAAGTAATATATTATATATGATAATATAATTAAATGCAAATTGTTAACTTCTTATTCATAACTATTTTATATAATACTGTTTTTGTTCAAATTCATCTTTTAATAAAGGGCAAATAACACTGAGGCAAATACTTGTAGTATCTATATAATGTTATAAGTGGGTCCCTTTAGGTCAAAGCATGCTGCCAATATTAATTAATCACTAGTAAATAGATAGGTCTTCCTAGAGAAATGTTTTGTTCAAAAAAGCATGCCTATGTGTCCTTTCCACATGCAACCCAACATGCCTCCCCCTTCATTTCATTTGAGTGTGCTTATACATGCTAATGTGAAACAAGAATTGGTACTCCAAAAACTTCAAAAGCAAGGCATGTAAGAAAAAGAAAAGAGAAAACCCTCTGAAAATAGGGAGAAAAAGGCATTGCCCCCATGGGATTGAAGAATATCAAGAAAAAGCACACATTTTAGCTTCAAAAAGCTGAGAAAGATCGTGGAACTTATCATTATATTTGGCTTAAATTGGATGCACATGGCTGATATTATATGATATTCCGGGTTTATTTTTTTTTATATTTAAAAAGGGTCAGTTGTATTAGTTAGTCTTAGGGCAACATGGCCTTTTTCTCAGTGTTTAGAGGACTACACGTAATATATAGGTATATTTTGTATGGATTTTGTTGTTTTGCGTCAAAAGAGAAATCTTTTAGCCTTGTATTCTAAGACTGGAGATAAAAAGGTATACTTGTGGAAATGATGGGTACTGACACATGAAAATGATATTTGGATTGGCAATCATATGGTACTGCAGCAGCTTATAAACCTTTTTGAATGAAGTTATATATTCAGAGTCATGCAGACTCATAAATACTAGTGACTTTATTTATTAGTACATTTACATGATTAGTTCCGGATTCAGCTCAGGCTCTCTCTCTCTCGCATGTCAGAATCTTTGAAGAAAGATAATAGAAAATCAAGGCAAAGAGAATTTGATCATTGGGAAGTCAATGAAAAATTTGCTAGAAAGTTCATTCAAAGGAGCACTTGTCAATCATGGGAATCATATTAAGCTGGTGATGAGCCCATGATTGCACTTATTGCAGGAGAAATCATCAGCTTGTTCAAACTCATGGCCCAATGGATATGATTGAACTCAAGACAGATGAATCATCACTTCTACTGCTAAAATCACCTGAATATATTTAACTTTGTAATCTCTCAAACCCATAAATATTACAGCACCATCACTTCGACATCTTAGCTAAATTCATGGATTAATGTGATGAATTTAATTTTTATATTATTAAAAATATTAAATAAATCTAAATTATAATAAAATTTATATTTATTATATAAAAAATATAAATTTAATTTTATTTAAATTTTTTAATAATAAAGAAACTAAATTAATTCATTTAATAGTACATGAACTAATTCAATTAATTACATTCACCTAAATTCATGCGATGGGGTGCCCTTAACTGCAAGCAGCTCATTTCCTACTTATATTCTTATGAAAAATGATTATATAAAATTTTAATTCCACGTCATTTCTATCCTTTTCTAATAGACAATTCAGATTTGGAGAAAAAATTTAATTTGTCATACTCTTATTGAAAAGAGATAGGAATGATATGGAATCACAGTTTTATATAATTCTTTTTCATATTTTTATCTAATTATTGAAAAAAAAGCAACAGAAAAAGGTTGTATACACTCATTTCCTACTTTAGATACATAAGAAAATTTACATTGAAAATACAAGAAACAGGAGCAGAGATGTGTGTTTCTCAAACATCATATGTATCATCACAAATATTAGGAAAAGTGGCTTTGTATTGAGTGACTCATCATGAAGGGCAACTGTGCTCATGGGAGTTTATGAGGGTCCAATCAGAAGCAAGGGCCCACACTAGGATCATTATGCAAGCATGGGACAATGTTCTTTTGCTCACTCCTAATTTTGGATTTTAGAAAGCTATGGATGGCATTTGAAAATTTTCTCCTTATTTAAACCCCAATGCAAATGGCTGATAAACAAGCCTCAACTAGCACCCTCCTAAAAACCACCGAGCTATATTATTGTTCTATTCCATTCCCAAGACCAAGAATTTTCTCCCTTTATCTTTCTCCCTTTCTATCTATCTAATCAGAAAAAAAGGAAGAAGCATTAAGAACCCAGAGAGACAAACACTAAAGGAAACACAAGTTATTGTTTCTTTCATTATCTTCATGGATTTCAACAACTCAAAGACTAACTCTCCTTCTTCTTCTAAAAACAAGAGAAAGCAGCAACAAAAGCAGCCTCAACAGCAACAACAGCAACAAGAGGCAAGGTTCTTGGGAGTAAGGAGGAGGCCATGGGGCAGATATGCAGCGGAGATAAGAGACCCTTCCACGAAAGAAAGGCATTGGCTTGGCACTTTTGACACTGCCGAAGAAGCAGCCTTAGCCTACGACCGTGCCGCTCGCTCCATGCGCGGCTCTAAGGTTCGGACCAACTTCGTTTATTCCGATATGCCAGTTGGCTCATCGGTCACCTCCATCATTTCCCCTGACGAATCACAGCATGACATGTCGTCAATTTTTCCCATTCACCCACCGTTCCACCAACAAACGGATGCTAACCAAAACCAGCTTTTCTTCACTCAAGACCCTTTCAATGCCTGCCACTTCTCTTCTGGATGGAACCAAGAGAGTAGTGATACACTAGTGTCTTACACCCCCATTACTGGCGTCATGGATGCTGCTGGAAATGGTGGTTCTCAACAGTTCAGCGATGACTGTGAGCTGCCACCATTGCCTCCTGACGTCTCTTCTACTTGTTATGGCTCTGGAGTTGATATGAGTTATACTTATGGATCGTGGAGTGACACAGGCCTTCTCGGGTCTGCAGATGGATTTGAATCAGGAGTCAGTCAACCATTTTTCGACTTTAACTCTTACGAACTTATGCAGCACACTCCAGTCTTCGGGAAGATACCATCGGTTCCTGATACGGTAGCTGAGGGATTTGATTTGGGTTCATCATCATCGGGCTACTTCTTTTAATAGTAACTACAACTTCTGTCTTCTGTTATAAAATATTATCATTTCAAAAAAAAAAAAAAATTGTCAGTCTTAGTTTGGGGCTGTTGCTGTTAGTGGCTTTTTGCTTTTTTTGATGATTTTGGGGCGTACGTAAGTACGGGTTTCATGGGTTGTTGTTGGATTTAGGGTCCAATTTGGGGAAAAGGGTCCTGCTTCCAAGCCTGTTTTTGTGGTTCATGTCATTGCCTTTTTCGGTCAAAGGTGTACGGGGCCAAGATAAATGGCCTTTTTTGGTTTGTAAGTAAATGTAAAATGTGTGATCACAATTCACACCATCGCCAGCAGCTTGAATGTTTTTACTTTTAATGGATTAACACGTGTTCTTAATAGACATGTGTTGTAATAGGGTGCCGCAATCTAAGAACTCCAAAGATTCATATTATGACGTCAAAAAGTGCTGCCACTTAGTTCTAAAATTAAACTAGTTCAGCTCTAATTTATTAATGGGAAAACAAAATTTTAATTTACGCAGCCCAATAAGAAAGAATTCCCAATTGACGCGTTTGAATTTTTTAAATGAAATGATGAAGAGTGACATCTTGGAGAAGCAAACGCCAATTTTGTAATACCCCACTGAAGGCGACTTTACTACCAAGCATAGTGGTTGCCTTGCCATTTGAATAGTTCCTGGTAATGACGACATCTTTGACATCACTATACTCCATGGTCTTGGTGATGAAATTCCGTCACCCAAGTGGAAGAGCCAACGTTATTAGTGCTGCTTATATTGTTGATTGTGGGGTGTGATAACTGGTTCCTGTGTGGATGTGGGTTCAGAGAATCCGTGCTTATAAGCCGCGTATAGTCTGCGTGAAAAGTTCCAACGTCCAACCGCGGTCCCATTGTGCACGCTAACAAGACTTTGTTCACTCAAGCTTGACTTTTCCTTTAAAAACTTCCATTTTCACACTATAAAAACTATAAATTATATCTTCCCTTATGTCACTTGAAAGCGTCAACGTATTCTTATGGTCTTGTTTAAACAATCCGTTTCTTAGAGAGCCCGGTAACTTCACCTTCAACCTCCTATTGGCCCCAAGAATCAACACACCAGGTTTCAAGTTCAACTCTTCTTCTTTTTTTTTTTTTTCCTTTCCTTTTTAAGTCCTATTAACGAATTTTAGGTGAACTATGAAAGAGATATCATATCATTAGCAAAGTTCTTGCATAGGGCAGTTATTGTTTCTTAGTAATCCTGATTATACAACATAGGAAAAAAGGCCATTGATAAGGGCTTCTTTTTGTTTTGTTATTTTGCAGAGGTTTATTATTACATGCCAAAGTTGTAGCGAGCAGCTGTGGAAGGAATTTACCTTTTAAAACAGGAGTTAATTCTTACAGCTCCTCCAATGTCTTGGATGGACTTTAGAATTGGAATTGAGGATGTTGGTGGAGCAGTATTACAGGAACTGTGGAACAGGGTGGGGTTGCATATAGTGGATCTTGCTAAGGAAACTAGGGATGTTGTGCTTGAGAAAGACAACTTCCGAGAATTCTCCACTAGTATCTCTGAGTTGAATACTCTTTTGCAGGCCTTAAATGTGAACCAAATTGAAACTTCAATGGGTTCAGAATTCACCAAGGCAGCATTGGAGAAACTGGACAGCCAGCTAAGGAAAGCCCAAAAGATGATCAAGGATTATAAATCCGGAAGCCATCTCCGGTTCATACTTCACTCGCATTCGGTGCTCTCGCAGATGCAATATTTAGCCAAAGATATAGCTGCAATCGTTTCCTCATTTGAGTTGATTAATCTTGATATGGCAGTGAACTTGAAGAGTATGAATACCCATATCATCGAGCACCTGAGTTCAATGGAGTTCCGCATGTCAGCATCAACACAAACAATTGCTTCAGAAATAAAGAATTCAATATCCCAGCGCAGTAGAAACAGAGAGACTGCTGTGCAGCTCCTGGAGAAAATCGCGGAAGCAGTCGGTGCCAATGCCGATGCATCTTTGGTAACAAATGAATTGGCACTTTTGAAGCAGGAAAAACATGAGATGGAAGTTCAAAAGAAGCTGGCGGAGGCACTTGAGCTTTCTCAATTGATACACTTATTGTACAGTACCGAAATGGTTTCAAGGCCACTGAATGAGGATACCTCAACATACCATAACCAATACCCTATCGGTTCCTTCATATGCCCCTTGTGCGATGAGATGATGGTAGACCCGGTTGCAATTATCTGTGGCCACAGCTTTGAGAGGAAGGCTATTCAGGAATATTTCAAGCGTGGAAACTATATTTGTCCCACTTGCCGACAAGACCTTCAAAGTCTAGAGCTTACTCCTAATGTTAACCTCCGGAGCTCTATACAAGAATGGAAGAAAAGAGATATGGACTGGAAATTTCAAACTGCAGTTGCCGGTATCAATTCCGATGATCCTTTTAGAAAAAACAAAGCCTTCGATGATATGCAGGATCTGGTGGAAATCTCTGAATATGCAGTGAAAGCTGCAGAGGAGGGACTCATACCGAAGTTCGTCGAGTCGTTAAAGGACACTAGGCTTAACAGTGTGGCTGCAGAGAAATGCCTTTATTGTTTAGCTAAATACCGTGAGGACCATAAGGTAAGGAAAGACTGGGTTTCTATATCTGTTTAAATCTAATCCATTATGCTCTTTTGTTATTATATTTTTCATTGGAGCAAGCATTCAAATATGATGATTAAGATTTCTTTTTTTTTTTGGGAATTGCAGCTACAGATTGTTGACGCAGGAGCTGTTCGCCGCATTGTGAAGCGCATGTACAATGGTGAAACAGAAGCCAATTCAGTTTCCATCCTGTTGGAACTGTCTAAAACAGAAACTCTCATAGAGAGAATAGGGAATACCAAGGATTGTATTCCTGTCCTGGTTTCTTTGGTCAGTAACCCCAACCCTGATACCTCGTCGAAAGCTAAAGCTGTATTGCAGAATCTTTCTTCCAACACACACTTCGCTGTGAAGATGGCTGAAGCTGGATACTTTCAGTCATTTGTTGCTCGATTCAACCAAGGTGAAGCACTAGATACAATCGAGATAAAATACTGATAGTACGATATGTTTATTGAGTAAATTAACTTACTTGAAACCCCGTTCTTGCAGCTGCAGGACAACAAGAGACCCAAGCATTGATGGCTGAAGCCTTGGAAAAGATGCAGCTCAAAGAAAACAGTATCAATGACCTGAAAGATAAACAATTTGTTCACAATCTAGTTCACTTGCTATCCTCAAATTCCCCAGCATGGAAATCTGCTTGTATCAAATGTATCAAGAAGCTTGTACCGTATCCCAAGATGGTAAAGAGGTTTCTATCAGATCCGGAAACTATACCACTTTTACTTAATCTCATTTCATTCAGGTCAGATCCTCTCCTTAAACAAGAAGCTGCTGAGATTCTAGCTCTACTGATAGAAGCATGTCAGCCTCCTCAATTTCAAATGTATCAAGGGCTCCAGGAGCTGCAATCACAGCATAATATCGGTCTCCTTTTGCAATTTGTTGCAAAATTTGATAGTCAATTTAAGGTCAAGTTCTTGCACCTGCTGCTTGAGCTAGGCAATAAGTCAAAGACAGCTCAAAATCTAATACGATCGGACACAGATGCCGTGGATAACCTTTTTTCTTGCCTTGGTAGTGATCATCCTTCAGTTAGAAAATGGGCAATGAAGCTAATACATTGTGTGTCTGAAGATCATCCTGACGGGGTTCCTCTCCCACCATCCCCTGGAAAAGAAACTGCCATCAACACCTTAGCATCCATCCTAGCATGTTCGCCTAATTTTGAAGAAAGGTCCCTTGCTGCTGGAATAATTAGCCAACTTCCAAAAGATGATATAGCTATTGATGAAGTACTCCGTAAATCAGAAACTTTAAAAGCTATTCATGAAGTGATTTGCAATTCGGAGGAAGAATTTGGTGTGATTGGAGCACCCACTAGCCAAGACAAGTCCCTACTTGAAAATGCACTAGCTGCACTTTTACGCTTCACGGAACCCACCAAGCCCCAACTCTGGAGGCAAGTAGGACAGCTTGAGCTCTATCCATCTTTAATTCGACTGCTTTCTACAGGTAGCTCGCTGGCCAAGCAGCGAACTGCCATTGCTCTTGCACATCTATCACGGTCCACCAGCCTGTCAGTCGCAGAAACAAGCATCAGACTAAAGCAAGAGAATTCCATGCCACAGCTTAGCATGAAGAAGCTCTTCCCTAACATGTCGTGGTGCTGCTCAGGCTCAGCAGACAATGAAATTTTATGCCCCCTCCATGGAGTTGCGTGTTCGCAGAGACTTACTTTCTGCCTTGTCAAGGCAGACGCTGTGAAGCCACTATTGCGAACTTTGAGTGATACAAACTCGGGTGTGGCAGAGGCTGCCCTAATGGCACTTGAAACATTGTTAGAAGATCACGGCACATTGTCACATTCAAATGCAAGTGCTGCCATTGTAGAGAGTGAAGGTGTTGTGGCAATTCTGCAGGTCCTAGAGAAGGGATCCTTGTCTGCCAAAACAAAAGCCTTGGACTTACTCCAGAAGATCCTAAACCATTCACAAATAAGTGATGCGTTGTTTCAGAGGTGTGAGGGAATCCTTATCCAATTGCTCCACGAGGATGCCCTTCGAAAGAAAGTAGCTCTGGTGCTTAAGAACATGAATGTTCTTCCTGAGCAATCCTCCTATTTCTGAAATTGTTGGTTCTGTAAATAGGAAGCCTGAACCGGAACTTGTACAGAGTCCTAACCAATTCTTTAGGTAAGGTCAAGGGTTGAACTCAGCCCAAAACCGAAAACATAGCATATTCATTTTTCAGCTGATCAGAAATAATAAAAAGAAATTCTTTAGAACAATGCTTAGTGAGTTAATGAGATACATCACCATGCAAACATAAAGGTCATATGCAGATTGATGCCATGGAATCATGTTGTTTTAGAGTATATAATGTATACTATTCAGAGTGGTTCAATGGAATTAATAGGCTGCTTAGCAGTTTTGAATGGACTTAGAAGCATCTATGATTTATATTGTTGTATTTATTATATGCAAAAGCGGCACTGTAAACCATTCTGCAAGTTGCAAAGCCTTAAATCACTTTCCAACACCTGATTTGATATCAATTGCCTGTGCAGTGAATGCTCTGCTTTGGATAACATAGTTACAAGTGGTTCACTCCTAAGAAACAACAAAAACATATTTCCACATTACAGTTATTAGGATGGGTTAACAATAGATAGTCAATAATTTGATATTCTAATCTATTCTATCTGATTTTGTTAAATTCAAATATTATGAAATTTAGTTATTATGAAATCATATTTTCTTTTTTAAATTTTAGAACTATGATCGTAATAAAGTCCGAATAAATTCATATAAGAACCTTTTGGTACCTTTATGTGTATCTATATGTTTGACTTACTTTATTGTGGATTTTCTATTAAAAAAATATTAGGATATTGTGAAAGAATGGGTGATGGATGCCCTTAAAGAATAACTAATGTGATACTTATATGGAAGGTGAAAGATCCTAATTAGTTTATTCAATTTAGGTTTATAAGTAGTAATTTTTTTGTCCAACATTCTGTTGGGAAATGTGTTTATATTGTAATAAGCATGTAATTATTTTCTATGTATTTGAATGATGAATAAATAAGTTTCACATTTTACTGTTATGTATTATATTTCTATCTTTCATATTTTGCATGCATAGCGAAATTGTGATAATCAAATATTAACTCATTTATTATCTATGTTCAAACTGATTATAAGTGGCATTGTAAGAACGTTTACATTATGAGAAAGACAACTTACTTCAGTAGATAACCTAAACGAGCTCGTAATCTCATAAAAGAATCAAAACAAACATTTGATTCAAATATTGAGAAGAATTATTATGTTGTCTACAATTCCAATTGAGGAGATGACTAGTCTTGACTATCGAAGCAATTGACTCTATGAGTAGAGACATAGATGTATTCATTGGTAGAATGATACATTGGAATAGACCTAAGATGAATTAATTTTGACTTTGTTTTTGATTTAATTCACTTGTGATATTCATGGTGTGATTTACCTAAATCTTGAGTTAGTCACTATGATAAGCTCTAAAGTAACATATTTTAATCCCATTCTTAATTCATTTTTGGATGATTAATTATGTAAATTAGTGAATTTGATGCTCCTAATCCTTTAAATTCATGTTTCTATACTTAGGAGAGCATTTGGGAGTGAAAGGAGCGAAAAACAAGCCAAAATCGGACAAATAGAGCTGTTTTCAAGATCCACATGGCCCGGGCATTTCCACACGAGCTGGCTACATGCTCATGTGCCAGCCCGTGTCGATATCCTACTTCCCAAATACGCAGAAAAACCCAATTTTTAGGCTTTCTGAGCATTCTAAAGTCTATAATACCAATTAGAAGAAGACTTAAGGGGACACGCAGAGAAGATCGAAAAAAAGACTCAAAGTACGCCAACGGAATCAACTCAGAAGCGGATCTCCTTCAAGATTGCAGATCTCTATTTAATTTCCTTCGAAGTTTTATTAAGTTTCTTTATGTCTTGTTGATATCCTAACTTTGAGATGTTTCTGTTCCGGATTATGAGCTAAATTCCTTAGATACATAGGGAAGATGAAACCTATGATGAATCTTATTATTTGATTTTGATTTACATGATAAATACTTGATTCTTGTTCTCAATTATGTATGCTTCTTTTGTGTTTTAATATTTTCAAGATATTAATTTATGTTTAATGTGCTTATTTCAGTGGAGCAAAAGTCTCTATTTAAGAGTAGATCTAGCATAATTGAGTGGAGTTGCATGCAATCCTAGAAATAGGATGACATAAATCTACCGGATTAGAGTCAAATCTAATACGGGAATCCATAGATCGATTTAATGCGAAAATAGGGGTTTTAATTAGAAAGAGATTTCAATTAATCAACCTAGAGTCGATTGTTCTTACTTTCGAAAGAGATATTAATATAATTTAGGGATTTCTAAGAATCAAGACACAAGTGAATAGATTGTTTAATTCAGATTCATAATAATAAATGAAGTCTAGGTGGATTCTTTCCTGGGTATTGTCTATTTCATTGGTTATCTTCGATTATTTTCCTATTTCATTCTTTGTTGTGTTCTTAGTTAGATTAGTTTTGTAATTTTAGATTAAAAACAATCACTTCAATTTGTCGGCTAAATAATAGAAAAAATGGTAATTACTAGTTATTTTAGTCCTCGTGGATACGATATTCCCTACTCACCATAACTATACTATTGTTCGATAGGTGCACTTGCCTTAGTCGTATTTATAGCTAGTTTAGTGGCCATCAAGTTTTTGGCGTTGTTGCCGGGGACTAAAATGTTAGGAACACTTGATTTTTATTAATTTATCCATTTTTTTATTGCATTTTATTTTTGTTTTTAGTTTAATTTTTGTTTTCTAATTTTTATTTTATTTGCTTCTAGCAGGTTCCTTTAGTTTATGACTAGAAGAAACTTGTCGGGACCATTACTGTTTGACAACAAAATTGAGAGTACAGCGCGCAAAAACTGTAGAGAAGCAAGACAGAGCCAATAGAGTATAGTAGGCGAGCAGGAGGACATTATTATTACTAAGGTGATGGGTGATAATCAGAATAATCAGCTACCTCTTGCAGTTGCTACAAATCCTGCAAATTCAAATCTTGCTCATTGCACTATGTACGGCTATGCTAAACCCACTCTAACTGGAGCTGAATCGAGTATTGTGAGACCCACTATTGCTGCAAATAATTTAAAGCTGAAGCCAAACACTATTCAAATGGTATAACAATTTGTTCAGTTCGGTGGTTTGCAAAACGAAGATCCAAATACTCATTTGGCTAATTTTCTAGAAGTTTGTGCTACTTTCAAGATAAATGGTGTTTCTGATGATGCCATTCGCCTACGGTTATTCCCCTTCTCATTGAAAAACAAAGCTAAACAGTGGTTGAATTCTTTGCCACGAGGTTTTATCACTACATGGGATCAAATGACTGATAAATTTCTACTGAAGTATTTCCCACCAGCTAAGATAGCCAAGTTGAGGAATGGTATTTCTTCCTTCATTCAGCTCGACTTAGAGATCTTATATGATGTATGGGAGAGGTATAAGGATTTATTGAGACAGTGCCCTCATCGTGGGTTACCTCTATGGCTACAGGTTCAAACCTTCTACAACAATTTGAATCCCTCAACTAAACAATTGATCGATGCAGCAGTTGGTGGTACTCTAAACAATAAAACACCTAAAGCAGCTTATGAATTTATAGAGGAGATGGCACTGAATAATTATCAGTGGCAAGTCATGAGGACGAAGTCGATGAAAGCAGTCGGTGTTTTTAACTTAGATGCAGTCACCATGTTATCAAATCAGGTAGAACTTTTAAATAAGAAAATTAATGTTTTATGTGTTTCTACGCAAGTACATTCGCTGATGCAATGCAATACGAATGGAGGAGGAATGAACACTCCAGAATATTTACCTTACGGTTTTAGCATAGAGAACGAACCAATCAACCATATGGGTAATAATTCTAGGCCTTAAAATAATCCTTACAGTAACACCTATAATGCAGGTTGGAGGAACCATCCCAATTTTTCTTGGGGTGGTCAAGGAAATCAAAGAGCACAACCCCCTCTAGGCTTCCAACAACCTTACCGGCAAGAGAAAAAGCCGAACATTGAGGAGATGTTGACGAAGTTTATCTCAGTGTCAGAAACCCATTTTCAAAACACTAAAGCGGCACTTAAAAATCAACAAGTATTGATTCAAGGGCTCGAGAACCAAATCGGTCAACTTGCGAAGTTAATTTCAGAATGATCATAAGGTAGTTTGCCTAGCAACACCAAAACTAACCCAAAAGAGCAACTTCATGCAATTACTATACGGGATGAAGAAGGGTTAGTTGAATCTGAACCAAAATCGAAGCAAGAAAGTGTGGTAAGTAACGGTAAGGTTGAGGTAAGCCAAAATGAACAAAAACTGACTCGTGAGAAATATAAACCTCGAATATCATATTCTAATGCGACGAAGAAAGACCACATGAATGAACAAATTGGTAAATTTCTTAAACTTCTAAAAAATTACATATTAACTTACCGTCTATTGAAGCTCTTTCGCATATGCCCAATTCTGTTAAATTTTTAAAGGAGCTTTTAGCAAATAAGAGGAAGTTAGATGATTCGTCGCATGTGGAGCTAAATGCAATATACTCAGCCATTTTGCAAAATAAACTACCCAACAAATTGAAAGATCTAGTCAATTTTTCTATTACTTGTTTAATTGGTAGTTTAAATGTTAATAATGCTTTGGCTAATTTAGGGGCTAGTATTAATGTCATGCCCTATAAAATGTTTAAGCAATTAGGTCTTGGGAAACCCAAACAAACTAGAATGAGTATTCAATTAGCAGATAGAACCATTAGATTTCCTAGGGGTATTATTGAAGATGTTCTTGTAAAAATTGATAAATTCATATTCCCAGTTGATTTTATTGTTTTAGACATGGATGAGGGTAATGAAGTACCTTTAATTTTAGGAAGACCCTTTTTAGCAACTACTAGTATAACACCCCTAATCCGTATCTGTCGTTAGAATAAGGTTACAAGGCATTGCTAAGCTTATAACTCAAATCAATATTCAAAACTCATACATTAGCATTTCTCATCCAAATACATTCACACTGTCCCTTATAGGGGTCTATGAGGCCTTAAACATGCTTTAGAAGTGGTTTGAGACTAAACCGATAACTCAGAACAATTTCAAGAAACTTAGAAAATTTTCATGAAAATAGGGGACACAAGCTCGTGTAAACAGGCTGTGTGTCTCACACGACCACCAGACACGCCCATGTCACGGCCATGTGGACATTCAAATTGGGAGCACATGGCCGTGTCCTAGCCTGTGTCCTACCTCGTATAACTCTCTAACTTAGGTCATACGGTCAACTACACGCACGTGTGTCTAGCTCATGTGCCTATTTGAAATGGCCAAACATGCTCATGTGCCAGACCGCGTGCTAGGCTGTGCCAAACCTGTAGGGTATACTGACTTATGCCACACAACCAGTCACACGCCCATGTGTGAGACCGTGTAGTGCATACTGACTTGCATTTAATTTCAACACCAGAGGAGGTACAATAGTGTACCTTGATTATGTGTCACACACGGTTGAGAGACACGCCCTTGTGGACAAAAATAGGGTACTTGCAAAGCCAAGTTGCCACCCTAATTTGTATACCCTACACAAGCACAAATAGTACCATTTTCATACACAAATAGGCAGCCAAATTGATAAACTATAAATTATACATATTCCTATCCCACATTTAGCACATTTATGGATGAATTATCATTGAATTTATGGAATTTGATGCTCCTAATCTTTTAATTTCATGTTTTATACTTAGGTGAACATAGGAAAGCAAAAAGAACGAGAAACGGGCCAAAAACAGAGAAAATTGGCCAAAATAAGAAATCAACACGGCCTGGAGTTCATCATACGGGTAACCCACACGGCCGTGCCACTTTAGCAGGCTCGAACATGGCCTAGGCTCGATTCACACGGGCGTGCTACACGGGCGTGTTCTTGTCGTGACAAGTTTCAATTTCACGTGGAAAAGGTTTCTTAGGGGTTAAGAAAGACATTCCAAACTCTATATAAAGACCCTAGGAGGTGACTACAAGGAACACACAGTGTCCTCGCCAAGACTCAGAGTAGAACACAGGGAATGACTCGAAGAAAGCCGATTGATCCATCTCAGAAGCCAGGAGCTACATCAAGACTGAAGGTCTCCCTTCAAATCCTTTCAAGAGTTTTGGGTTCTCTTTATGTTTTGTTATTTTCTTCACTCTGAGATGTTTTCTTTTATAAACATGAACTAAACCCCTAAATACCTAAGGGGGATGAAACCTAAGACGAATCTTGTTATTGTTATCTGAGCTATATGATAAATATTTGACTTGTTCTTAATTGTATTTTTAATTCTTAAATTGATATTTCTAGGATATTAGTTCAAGTCGAATGTGCTAATTCAGTGGAGCAAAAGTCCCTGTTTAAGAGTAGATCCAACACAATTAAGCGGGGTTGATCGTAATCCTAGACATAGGACAACAAAAATCTACCAACACTAGGGGGTTTTAATTAGAAAGAGATTTCAATTAATCAACCTAGGGTTAGTTGTTCTTAGTCTTGACGGAGATATTAACATAATTTAAGGATCTCTACGGACCAAGTTGAATGAAGAAATCATCTAGTTTAGAGTTAGATAACAAGTGAAGTCTAGTTGGATTCTTCCTTAGGTATTGCCTTAATCAATCGGTTTTTCCCTAAAGTCTTTCCCCAATTCATTCTTTGTCACGTCCTTAGTTTAGTTAGATTTTAGTTTACAAACAACTCCTTTTTATTTTTAGGCTAGATAATAGGATTCCTTGGATTCGATATTCCGGTCTTACCACTAACTATACTACTATTCTATTGGTGCACTTGCCTTTTATCGTGATAATAGTTAGTTCCAGGTACGATCATTATTATTACTTCATCGAAATCACGATCACAAATTAACCTCAAATAATCACATTATAAACCATTTCAATGTAACCATTTCAAAGCTCATATCATAATCATTTACCTAACCAAATCACATACAAAATCATCATGATTCATTAGCCATAATTCACATTTATAGCATAGACCAAAGCAACATGCCTTACTAACCAAATTGGCATCCAAATACTTGACCAAAACCAAGCATATTACAAGCAATTATACAATACATACCAAATAATCATTTGAGCAACTTTAACATCATCAATCATACCAAAATGATCTATAGCTCGTGGTAATATATATACATCATATATCATATACCATTTGAACCACACATCATTATCATAACCACATTGCCAAATTCATATAACAAACCAACCTATATTGCCACATACATAACAACCCTTTCATCATTTACAAGCCAAATCTCATAGCTATAATTTCATACTTCAAAATATACCAAAAGACAACATAGCCTATACATGCCATATACCATATATACACAACTTCAAAAGTACCAAATTAGATGTCCGATAGTGCGATGAAGTCTCTGAAGATCCCCAGATCCAAGCTCACTCAATTTCACTATAAAATATGGAAAATAAAACAAAGTAAGCTTTACAGCTTAGTAAGCTATAAAAAATAAGTGCAATTCATTGATTAAGTATAATAAAGCATAATAAGCTATATCACATATCAATACACAAATTTTCTCATGTTCATAACATAGCTACACATGAATTTCTTAACTTACCTCATTTCAATTCTCATATATGTTCCATAAGTTCCTGTGACATTTAGATCAATCTTACTTTTATCCTATTCTTGTTTATGCCCGCTGAACCATTTGAAATACATTTGGATACTCGAGAATCTCGTATACATAGTAAAAATGCCATATCCCAGATATGGTCTAACATGTAATCTCGTATCGATGCCAATAGCCCAGCTATGGTCTTACACAAAATATAATATGGATGTCATATCCCAGATATGGGCTTACAAAAAATCTCATACCGATGTCATATCCCAAATATGGTCTTACACGTAATTTCGGTAACCCTAATGTCATGACATTTGTATCCTAAACTATTCCTAAGGTTCGTACGGGACTTTCATCTGTCGAATCTCAGTCGATTATACTCGTACTCATATCCAACTAGCATTATAACTCAATTCAACATTAATAGTAAAATTATAGTACAATTTAACAACATTTATTAACATACGAACTTACCTCAGATGTGGAAATGACGAGTCGGACCAACTATTATATCACTTTATTTTCCCCTGATCTAAGTCCGAATTCTTTCTTTCTTGATCTATATATAATCAAATTTAGCTTATTTAATCACCTATTCATTCAATTGATTCCAAATCACACATTTGAACGCTTTCACACATTAGCCCCTATACTTTCACATTTTTACAATTTAGTCCTTATTTCATAAAATCACAAATTCATACAATTTCACAACACCTATGCTTAGCCAAATTCTTATAAGGTCCCTAGCAGCCCGTATTCATCAAATTTTGACACATTTAACCACAAATTTAACACTTTTCACAATTTAACCCCAAATTCGTATTTTCACTAAAAACCACTTTACAAAACTAGTATATCTATCATCAAACTTTCATATTTCATCATCAAACATCAAATAACACAAGTATTCATCAATGGAATCTTTCAAAACATTTAAAAATTTTGCAAAATAATCCCTAGGCTAGCTAATACTAGTTGCAACAATCACAAAAACATAGAAATCATAAAAAATCAAACAAAATAAACTTACATACATGAACAAAGCTTGCCTGAACCTTAAAATGCATCCATGGCTTCCTTTCTCTTTTAATTTTGATGGTGGAATGGATAAAACAAATATGACAACTTGTTTTTACTTATTTTACTTAATTTAATTTATTATTTTACTTATTTACCCTTTATTAATTCATCAAAACATGCTTAATAAATGTCCACATATGCCCATTCATAAAACCAATGGTCTAATTCCATCATAAGGACCTCCAAATTAATAATTCATAGGAAATAAGTACTTTAAACTATGAGAACATCAACTTTGCATTTTATGCGATTTAATCCTTTTTACCGAATTATGCATTCAATCAGTAAAATAAATTCACGAAATTTCACACATTCATGCTATCATGTTATAAACACATAAAATAATATTAAAATAATTTTCTGACCTTAGATTCGTAGTTCTGAAACCACTGTTCTAATTTAGCCAAAAATAGGCTATTACAACTAGAACTATTATTGATGTTGGTATTAGTGAATTAGTACTTCGTGTAGGTGACGAAATGATTACTCTCCAAGCTTGTGATTCTGTTAAGACATCTAATGATCGAGATGATTTTACAAGTTCTATTAATATAAGTAACCATGTGGCTCAAACTTCTTTTCAGGAAACCTCTTGAAAAAACGTGATGGAGCCACGTTTCAGTCCATGCAAGAGAAACAGAATGACTTATGATGAACGAATGTTGCAAATCGATGAACTAGATGAATGGCGAACACATGTTAAGGAGAAACAGAAAAAGCACGATGAAGAGTTAAGAAGACACCATGATAAGCATGTGGATGGAATGAAACAATTTAAGGTTGGAGACAAGGTACTTCTAGATAAAATGGATCCTCGAATTGCCACTTTGAAGCTTGATGCAAATGGATCGAATCCCTTTACGGTACCGAATGTCTTCCCATACAGTATAGTCGAGGTAACTCATTTTGAATTTGGCACTTTTAAGGTAAATAGTACTTGACTTAAACCTTATGTTGGTAATAGAATTGATAACGAGAAAGAGTAGTTTAAATAAGCGCTTCTCGGGAGGCAACCCAAGTGTTAACACTACTAATTCTTTTAATTTTATTTCATGTTATTTTTAAAACTAATTAATTTTAAAAATTTAAAAATAAAAAATAAAAATAAAAAAATTATAATAAAGTATTTTTGACCAACACGGCCTAGACATACAGGGGTGTCCTAGGCTGTGTGCACTATAAAGGGTTCAACAGTGAGTTACACGACACATGGGTGTGTCCTTGGCCGTGTGGATACTGGGACTTAAAGTTTCAAAAATTCGACAGTTACACGACCTAAAATGAGACACACGGCCTAGCGACATAGCCATGTGACCCATACGGCCCAGACACACGGGCGTGTCCTCGGCCGTGTGAAACCTGGAGCTAATTTTTTTCCAAAGTCAGAGAGTTACACGGGTAGGAGACACGACCGTGTAAGAGACACGGTCAAGCCACACGGGCGTGTGGGATCTCACATGGGCGTAGGAGAAGTGAAGGACACACCCATGTGTCTAGGCCATGTGGGTTGATGAGAATTATAAGTTGAGAAAGATTAATTTTAATTGTGAGTTGATGATTTTGCTTGAGGACAAGCAAACGCTTAAATGTGGGGATATTTGATAAGATGTAAAAGTAACATATTTTAGTCCCATTCTTAATGCGTTTTTGGATGATTAATTATGTAAATTAGTGAATTTGATGCTCTCAATCCTTTAAATTCATGTTTGAGAGCATTTGGGAGAGAAAGCAGCAAAAAAGGAGCCAAAATCGAAATAATAGAGCTATTTCCAAGATCCACACGGGCTGACCACATGTTCGTGTGAGCCACACGGGCTGGCTACACGTCCATGTGCCAGTCCGTGTCGATATTGCACCCTGCTTCCCAAATACGTAGAAAAACCCAATTTTTAGGCTTTTTGAGCATTCTAAAGTCTATAAATACTGATAACGGCTCGTGATATTAAGTAATAAAATTTATAAAACTGATCACACCAAAACTGACTAATATCACGATGTTAAAGGCAAGTGCACCTATCGAACAGTAGTATAGTTTAGTGGCAAGACCGAGTTATCGTACCCAAGGGAACTAAAAGTACTAATACTTACTTCCTTTCTATTATCTAGCCTAAAAATAAAAGAGGTTTGGTTGAAACTAATTCTAAAACTAACTAAAAGTGCACAAAAAGTAAATTGGTGAAAACTTTAGGGAAAAGCTAATTGATATAAGCAATACTTAAGGGAGAATCCACCTAGACTTCACTTGTTATTGGTTCTTGAGCTAGACGATTTATTCACTTGATTTGATCCGTAGAGATCCCTAATTTATGCTAAACCCTCTATCGAGGCGAAGAGCAACTAGGCCTAGGTTGTTAACTAAAGTTCCTTTATTAATTAACACCCTAGGTTGCATTAATTAGATCTATGGTTCCCTATATTAGGTTTGACCCTAATCCGGCAGATTTATGTCGCCCTATGTCTAGGGTTGCATGTAACTCTGCTTAATTATGGTAGATCTACTCTTATCACAGTGACTTTTGCTCCTCTACTTTAAGCACATCCGTTTCTTGAATTAATACCTAAGCTTGTTAACACAAGAATTAAACACACATAATTAAGAACAACTCAAGTATTTATCATATAACTCAAGAATAAATAATAACAAGATTCGTCTTAGGTTTCATCCCCCTCAAGTATTTGAGGGGTTTAGTTCATAATAAAGAAAGAAAACATCTCAGAAGAATTAAGATAACAAAACATAAAGAACCCGAAAACCCCTGAAGGAATTTAGGGAGATCCTCTGTCTTGATGTAGAATTCTGGCTTCTGGGATGAATCAATCAGCTTCCCTTGGAGTAATCCCTTGCTTTCACTCTTTGTGTTGGCAGAAATATGGCACTCTTTCCTGAGAGAAAAGAGTATTTCCTTAGAGTTGCCTCATAGAGTCTTTATATAGAGCTTTAGGGAGCCTTTCTTAACCTTTAAGCATCCAAATCCGAGTGAAATTCCTCTTCCTCACGATTAGAACACGCCCGTGTGCCACGCTCGTGTGATTTCGACAAGAGGCCGTGTTCTGGAATGCTTGGGTGGCACGGCTGTGTGGCCAGGCCGTGCTTGTCGGGGGGTAGACCATGTGATCTTTGTGTGGCACGACCGTGTGCCACGGCCGTGTGGTAACTTCTTGGGCCGTGCGTTTGCACATTTTGGCCCATTTTCTCTAATTTTTAGCCCATTTTCTGTTCTTTTCTCTTCCCTATGCTCTCCTGAGTATAAGATATGAAAAAGAAAGATTAAGAGCACCAATTCTCATTAAATTGATAATAATTCATCCGAAATATAGGCTAAACATGAGGTAAAAATATGTATAGATTAGCATTTATCAAATACCTCCACACTTAAGCCTTTACTTGTCCTCAAGCAAAATCTCAATCCCTAATTAAGAATCATTCTTCTCAACTTCACAATTCTTATCAATAATGTTTGAAATTAATCCACAGGTAAGCATACAATGAAAATTCAATCAAAAGAACATTAAAAACTCAATTACTTTAAGTTGAGAATTTTATCATTGAAACATAAGTTTTCTTCTTTCTCCTAAGTAGTTATCTTTCCATCTTAATTAACAGAAGTTGACATCCTCACTAAGGATTCACTCTATCCACTCGAAGTGTTTAGGGTTCAAAAATTAAGTACTCTCTAGTCAACCTGAGAAGTTATTACCATAGGCTTGCTCAAAAATCAAGTCTCCACCACTGTAGATTGATATGATACATCAATCAAAAGACCTTTTAAAGGTTATAATGGGGCTTGGTTAGGGGTGTTGTCACAGGCTGCAAAAGAAGGTTAGAATCGAGATTGAACTTGAAAAATTATCTAGCTAGAAAAATCTCTATCACTGGAACATATTTCCCAAGCTAATCCTTAGGATAATATCAATTCTGCCTTGGTAGCCTTAGAATAGAAATATACAAAAACTATTTGAACTATATTACAACTGAATTAATACTTTTTTTTAAGAACAATTCATGTACAATAATCTGGGAATTTACAATTTTACAATTTGGAAAAGAGAATAAAGCTAAATAATAATTCAACTCAAATCTCGACAAAAATAGGGGTCAAAATAATTGAATGAAATTAAAAAAAAAAGGGTTATTGGTTAATAATTAGAAGGTGAGTCAATGAAAAGGTTTGTTAGGCTCAATGGGGTTTACTAGGGGTTAATTTATGAAGGTAGGCTTTTGTGGAGTAAGTGGGTTAAAACCTAAGTGCCTTTATCATTTCGGTATATCAAATCAATGATGTGGTCTCGACATGTATAATCAAAGCAAGTTCTAGAATAACAAATCAGTATTGACTCACTCAAAGCAATAATAAAAGTGAGCACGAAAGAATGTATGCTCAAAAGGCTCAAAAATCTCTCCAAAATTATGGCTTTTGATGTCAATCTTGTGAACTTCAAATCTCAAGATAACACTTAGAATTAGGGAAAAGAACTTATGCAAAAATTGTAGCTCTCAAAAATTTCAACTTATCATGCTTGATTCCCTAATGTTTTAGAGTTTGAATATTCAAAGTACAAGTACCTATGTCTTAGTTTTCGACATATCAATAAAAGTCATAAATCAATCAGAATTAATTCCTAATAGGAGACTGAAGAAGATGCTATTGAGAACAATGCAATCAGTTAAAAAAAATTTTAGGGATTTCAAATGTAATGAAAGTAAGTTTTCCCCCCCACACTTAAGATGTAGAATGCCTACAATGTATAAAGATAACATTAGTATCAATATAAGCATTAAATCATAAGGTAGGGAAGGGTATGAAACTCCCTGAATTTTGGATGAATATGTGAGACAGAGATTGGGCCTGGAAGAGCCGGCTGTTGTGGCACGGTGTTCCCATTTTCGTAGAGATTTGAGCTGTAGATCTCCTTTGAAACTGCGAATGGATTTATTAGTTGTGGGGAATTTGGATCAATAGAAATTACTTATTAGGGGTTGGCCGTTATAAAAAATAAATAAAATAAAACAAAATATTAAAAATACTAATATGCAAAAAATGAAAAAGATGAAATGAAAAAAATATAAATAAACTAAAAAAAAGAAAAACAAAGTTAGAAGAAAAGATAAAAATAAAGATTAGTGTTCAAATCTAAGTGAAGATAAAAATAATAAGAAAAAGAAAATAACATAAGAGGATCTAGTCCTCGGATGGATCACACGGTGGCGGGGTGATGCTCAAGTGCTGACATATCTGTGCCAAAGTGGCATCGATATAATTGAGGCACCGGAAGTATTGTCGCTCAAATCGGTCTAGGCGCTCGTGTATGTCAGCATGTGAGGCTGCTGCCTAGGTGGGTCATCTGGGGCGTGGTGGCTCGGCGGGCTCATCCTCCTCTGGTGGTGGTGGTTGGACATCATTAGCAATGTCCTATGGGTCTTCGCCCTCCTGGACAAGGCGGAAGTGGAAGTGGCTGCCACCTGGTCGTCGCTCTATCATCCTCATGTGCAACATGCTCTGGATGCCTTGCGAGGACATTTGGCCGAGGAAAGTATAGGAGGATGTTTGGGCTGTAGTGTTGAATAGGCCAAAGTAGCGGCCTAGTCTTGTGATGTAAGGCCCATGGATATGACGCCTTTTTGGTGCCGCTCAGTTTGGTGCTGCATGGCAAGCGCGATGAAGTATGCGAGGTCGATAGCGTGGCCATTAGCCATGCACCAGAGGAAGTAGACGTCGTGAGTATTGACGACGCTTGTACTCTCTCGCCTACCTGTCAGAGTGTGAGTGAGGAGAGCATGAATGTACATCAAAGAAGGAGCGAGGGCGGTCGCCTTATTGATGCTGGGGTTATAAACTTGCCGCCCCGGAGCAATCTCGTACCAACAGTTGATGGGCCGGATATGGATGCGACGAGAAAGGGTGGGGAAGTCATCCTCTGCCATGAACTGCTCGGTATAAAGACCAAGGGCCGTGCCAAACTCTGGTACACTCATCTGTCGCACGAGACCTCCTAAACGGAATTGGACCGTGCCTGGATCGTCGAATCTATTCATTACGATCTGGAGGTGGAAGGTGGAGCAGAACTCGAGGGTGAGTTCTAAGTAGGTGGGCTCCACAATCTGGAAGAACTGGTATTATGGGTCGGTAATCAATAGGGCTTGGACGTCGTCTACCAAACTTATTTGCTCGAGGGCCTCCCAATCGATGCATCGGCCCATAGAAATAGTTCGAACCCGGAGTAACTGATAGCGTTCCTCCTGGGAGTCCTGCGGAAATGTGAGGAATGGGTGGCGCGCCTCAGAGGTGGGCCTCGATGATGAACTTCCCGATCCCTTTCATTTTTTGGAGACGGGGACAACAGCCTTCTTAGCACGCGATGATGACATGGTATCTAAAATAAAATAACAAAATCATTAGTCCTAAATATTGAAATTAAACTAGATAGATAATAAGTAAAATATAGATTAAAATGACAGTGTTCTAAAAAATAAAAATGAGGATTAACCTAAATAGTAGAATCTAATCATATTAACTTGTAACAAAATGAAGAACTATTGGTATGTATATATACTAAAAATATAAAAAAATGGCATGCAAATATGAGTTTAAATGGCAAAGAAAATGAAATCTAAATGGCAAGCAAAAATGAAATTAAGTGGCATGCAATCCTAATATATTCTAAACTATTCTAGATTATTCATCCTATTTTTCCTAATTCCATGCTTGAATTATCATAAAGAATAAAGCAAAATTAAAAATATAAATAATGAAAATGAGATATAAACAAATAAATGAGAAAAATTGAGAGAATAGAACCAAAATTGAGGGTGCACGGTCGTGGGTGGAGTTTACACGGGCGTGGGTTGGCTGAGTTCGGGTATGGTGGTGTTTTGAGGGCTGTGGCGGCGCTAGTGGTGGTTTGGGGAGGAGTTTGGATGAGAGAATTTAGGGTTTGAGTGAAAAGGAAGGTTAATAATGGCCCCTTATTTATAGTTTTTTGTTCACTCGGGCATGTCACACGCCCGTGTGAGTCGTGTTTTGCCCGTGTCTTTCAAAAATTAGTGGTTATGGCGCACCTGGTTTCGATGAGCACGCCCGTGTACTTGATTCGCACGGCCGTGGGAGATTGGGTCTTTATTACTCACACGGTCGTGTGATGGTATACACAGCCGTGTGCCATCATGTTCGTGTTTTACACGATCGTGTGATAGGTTCCACGGCCGTGTGAAATTTGACAGTGTCTTTCACGGTCTGGGAACACGGGCGTGTGGCATTGCGTGAGCCCGTGTGGATGTTTCGGGGTTGCCACGGCCATGTCGCACGGCCGTGGGATGTTAATGGCAGCCCGTGTTCAAGTCGAAAGGTCGCCACGGCCATATAGCACGGCCGTGGGGTTTTATCGGTAGCCCGTGTTTTGGGAAAATTTTTACTCTATTTATATACGGCCTTGGTACACGAACGTGTCTCTGTTTGCAGGGTGCACACGGCCTGAGACACGCCCGTGGGCATGGCCATGGGGTCCTAGATCTCTGCACTAAAAAGGGTTAGAGTAATGCATGAAAAATACTAAAAACAAAATAGATGAAAATTTACTAAGTTAGTGCTCAGGTTGCCTCCCGAGAAGCGCTTATTTAGAGTCTAAGCTTGACTCTGCCTAGATGTGTCATGACGGAATTTCGTGGAGCCGAAGCCCCTCCCTATTTTCTGTAAAATTCTCACCTCTATAATGTTGAAGCCTATGGTCGTTTACCTTGAATGTACCATGGTTAGGGTGAGTTACCTCAATGGTGCCGTATGGAAAGACATTTTGGACAGTGAATAGACCTGACCACCTTGACTTGAGTTTTCCAGGGAATAGTCTCAGCCTCGAGTTGTAGAGTAAGACAAGATCACCTGATTTAAACTGCTTAGGTTGTTTCAGTTGTTTATCATGACGTTACTTCATGGCTTCCTTGTATAGTCGTAAGCTTCGTAGGTATTGAAACGCCATTCGTCTAGTTCATTTAACTGCATTAGTCTTTTCTCACCTGCGAGCTTGAAATCAAGGTTTAAAAATTTTATAGCCCAGAATGCCTTGTGTTCAAGTTCAAATGGTAGATGACAACTTTTTCCATAGACGAGTTTATAGGGAGATATACCTATGGGTGTTTTGAAAGCAGTTCTATAGGCCCATAATGCATCGTTTATTTTTCTTGACCAATCTTTTCTATTTGTTTCTATTGTTTTCTCTAGGATACGTTTTAATTCCCTATTTGTTACTTTGACTTGACCACTGGTTTGTGAGTGATAGGGGGTAGTTGTCCTGTGGTGTACTCCATACCTTTTTAAAACTTTTTCAAACTGGGGATTGCAAAAATGAGTACCCCTATCACTAATAATTATCCTAGGTGTTCCAAATTGAGAGAAAAGTTTCTTTAAAAATTGTACTACCATTCTAGCATTATTAGTAGGCAAGGCTTGGGCTTCCACCCATTTCGACATGTAATCTACTACTACTAATATGTACTTATTCCCTAATGAAGTAGGGAATGGACCCATGAAATCAATAGCCCATACATCAAATATTTCACATGAAAGTATATAGTTCTGAGGCATTTCATTATGTCGAGAGATGTTACCTGTTCGTTGACATTTATCACAAGAGATCACATACCTGTTGGCAGCTCTGAAAAGTGTAGGCCAGTAAAAGCCTGATTCGAGTACCTTATGAGTAGTTCTAGCTCCACTGTGATGTCCTCCTGTGGGTCCTGAATGGCAGTGATTTAGAATTTGGTATGCTTCTGTTTCAGTAACGCATCTCTAAATAACCTGGTCTGCACAGATTCGAAAAAGAAAAGGATCATCCCAAAAGTAGTTTTTCACATTAGCGAAGAATCGCTTCTTCTGTTGATGTGTCAACCCTTTTGGGGTTATGTTAGCTGCTAAATAATTTGCAAAATCGGCAAACAAGGCACTGTTGTATCTGCTAAGGATAGGAGTTATTCTTCAAGGAACAAGTCGTTTATCTTATCGAGATAAGTTGGCTACATGTTTTCCAATCTTGAAAGGTGATCTGCTGCTAAATTTTCAGCTCCCTTCTTGTCCTTTATCTCTAAATCGAATTCCTGTAGCAATAGAATCCATCTTATTAGTCGAGGTTTTGCATCAGTTTTGGCTAAAAGATAGCGAAGAGCAGAATGGTCAGTATAAACAATGACTTTTGACAAAATCAGATAAGATCTAAATTTATCAAATGCAAAAATAACAGCTAGCAACTCTTTTTTTGTGGTAGTATAATTTGCTTGGGTAGCTGTTAGAGTTCTACAAGCATAGTAGATCGGTTGAAAGTGCTTGTCTCTTCGCTGTCCCAAAACTGCACCTACTACAAAATCACTTGCATCGCACATTAGCTCAAAAGGTAAGCTCCAATCGGGTGAAATCATGATTGGTGCATTGGTTAATTTTTCCTTAAGAGTATTGAAGGATTCTAAGCATTCTTGGTTAAAATTGAAAGGCACGTCTTTTTCTAGCAACTTTGTTAAAGGCTTAGCTATTTTAAAAAAATCTTTAATGAATCAGCGATAAAAACTGGCATGTCCTAAAAAGCTTTGTATAGCTTTAATTGAGTTAGGGGGAGGTAATTTTTCGATAGTTTTAATTTTTGCTTTATCTACCTCTATCCCTTTGCTAGAAATTTTATGTCCTAAAACAATACCCTCTTGAACCATAAAGTGGCATTTTTCCCAGTTTAGCATCCACATCTTATCAAAACACGTTCTAGATTATTAAGACAAAGTTGGAAAGAATTACCGAAAATTGAGAAATCATCCATAAATACCTCCATGATGTCTTCCACGAATTCATTAAAGATATCTAGTATGCATTGCTGAAAAGTAGCAGGAGCGTTACATAAACCAAAAGGCATTCTGCGATAAGCAAACGTACCGTATAGACATGTGAATGTCGTTTTCTCCTAATATTCTAGAGCTATCGGGATCTGGAAGTAACCATAGAGGCCATCTAGGAAACTATAATACATATGACCTGACAATCTTTCCAACATCTGATCAATAAAAGGCAATGGAAAATGATCTTTCTGAGTGGCGTCATTCAGCTTCCTGTAATCAATGCAAACTCTCCATCCTGTGACTATTCTTGTAGGTATTAACTCTTCCTTGTCATTAGACATCACGGTCAATCCACCTTTCTTAGGAACAACCTGCACAGGGCTTATCCAAGAACTGTCAGAAATAGGATAAATAATACCTGCATCTAGAAGTTTAATTACCTCGGCTTTTACAACTTCCTTCATGTTGGGATTCAATCGTCTCTGGGCTTGCACTGATGGTTTGAATTCGTCTTCTATTAAAATTTTGTAGGTGCAGAAAAAAGGATTAATTCCCTTGATATCTGAAATTTTCCAAGCTATAGCACGTCTGTGTTCTCTTAACACATGGAGTAGTTCCTCTTTCTCTGCAATGCTTAAATCGGATGCAATAATGACTGGTAAAGTTGATTCTTCCCTTAAAATGACATACTCTAAATGATATGGCAGTTGTTTTAGTTCTAATTTAGGGGGTTCAGTAATGGAAGGTTTCTGTCTCAATTCATCACTCATCTTTATATTTTCATAACTTATGTGCCTAGTGATGATTTCATTAGAATCCAACTCTTTCCTTACTTCAGCAATTTCGGTGGTGGTTTCATCTCTCCCCCACCTTGAACAAGACACAGTTCCAACGTGTCTGTGAGAGAAAGTTCCTGGAAATTATCTTGAACAAAGTAGTCAATAAAATCAACAAAATAACAAGAATCATCTTGTTCTTTAAAGAATCTCATGGCATCATAGATTTGAAAAACAACTTCTTCCTCACCAACTCTAAGCACTAATTTACCATCTCCTACATCAATAACAGCTCTAGCATGGCTAAAAATAGACGTCCCAAAATTAAAGGTACTTCAATATCCTCATCCATGTCGAGTACAACAAAATCAACAGGGAATATAAATTTATCTACCTTTACTAGCACATCTTCAATGATTCCCCTAGGATATTTAACAGATCTATCGGCTAATTGAATACTCATCCTAGTGGGCTTGGGTTCCCCTAGTCCTAGTTGTTTGAACATTTTATAAGGTATGAGATTAATGCTAGCACCTAAATCAGCTAATGCTTTATTAATAAGTAAACTACCAATCAAACAAGGAATAGTAAAACTCTCTGGATCTTTTAGTTTTGCCGGTAGTTTATTTTGGAGAATAGCTGAGCATTCCTCGTTGAGTTCTACTGTGGCCAATTCTTCCAACTTCCTTTTATTTGTCAGAAGTTCTTTAAGGAACTTCGCATACTTCGGCATCTGTGAAATCGCTTCAACAAAAGGTAAGTTAATGTGTAACTGTTTAAAAAGTTCAAGGAACTTACTGAATTGAGCGTCTGTATGGTTTTTCTTTAATTTTGCCGGATATGGGATGTGCGGTTTGTATTCCTTGAGTGGTGGTGGAGTGTTGTCCTTGGGTTCCTCTACCTTTTCTTCTGAAGGTTCTGGAATAGTCTTCTTTTCTGGCTCGGCTAGGACCTTTCCATCTCTTAAAGTAATCGCTTTGACATGTTCTCTGGGATTTGGCTCAGTGTTACTTGGTAATCCACCTTGTGGTCTTTCTGAAATCAACTTCGCAAGTTGACCGATTTGGTTTTCAAGCCCTTGAATTAATGCTCGTTGATTTTTCAGTGCCGTGTCAGTGCTTTGAAAACATCTCTTCAAGATTCGACTTCTTTTCTTGTTGCGGTGGTGGCTGCTGAAATCCTGGAGGAGGCTGTTGTCTTTGATTTCCTTGTCCTCCCCATGAAAAATTTGGGTGATTTCTCCAACCTGCATTATAAGTATTACTATAAGGGTTATTTTGAGATCTAGAATTGTTACCCATATAGTTGGCTTGTTCAGTTTCCATGCTGTGTCCATAGGATACGAAATCTGGATTGAATGTGTTTCCTTGAGTCGCGTCGCATTGCATCACTGGTTGTGCCTGCGTAGAACTAACAAAATTATCAAACTTCTTATTTAGAAGTTCTACTTGGTTAGTAAGCATAGTAACAGCATCAATATTATAGACTCCTGCAGCTTTCGTCGACTTTGTCCTCATAACTTGCCACTGATAATTATTCAATGACATCTTTTCAATAAATTTATAAGCTGCTTCAGGTGTTTTATTACTGATCATCCCTCTTGCGGCTGCATCGATCATTTGTCTGGTTGACGGATTTAAACCGTTGTAGAAGTTTGAACTTGTAGCCACAAAGGTAGACCATGATGAGGACACCTTCTCAAAAGATCTTTGTATCTCTCCCATGCATCGTAAAGTGTTTCTAAATCTATCTGCACAAAAGAAGAAATATCGTTTCGTAATTTGGCTGTTTTAGCTGGAGGAAAATATTTGAGTAAAAATTTTTCGGTCATTTGTTCCCACGTAGTGATTGAGCCTCGTGGTAAGGAATTTAACCACTGTTTGGCTTTATTTCTCAAAGAGAATGGAAATAGCCTCAAGCAAATGGCATCGTCAGAAACGCCATTTATTTTAAAAGTATCACAAAATTCCAAGAAATTTGCTAAATGTGAATTTGGATCTTCATCCTGCAAACCATCAAACTGCACAAATTGCTGAATCATCTGAATAGTGTTAGGTTTTAATTCAAAATTATTAGCAGCAATAGCAGGTCGAATAATGCTAGTTTGGGTACCAATCAAACTAGGTTTAGCATAATCATACATAGTGCGAGGAGCTGCATCCTGGTTTACTGGTTATGCTGGTAGTGCTGGAGGTGGTGGAACGTTTTGATTCGCATCCATCTCTTCTGTAGGTTCTGGCTCTTGCTCAGGTTCTTGTTCTAGATAATGTAAACTGCGTCTAATTTCTCTGCAATTTCTGCAAACTATCGCTTCTAGATCTTCGTCAAAATGTAGTGGTCTTGTTGGGTTGTTTCTAGTCATAAACTAAAAATACCTAAAAAGAAAAAGCAAAGAAAATTCAAAAATTTAAAAGAAAATAAAAATAAATAAATAAAAACTGAAAATAAAAATAAAAATAAAAGAGAAATAGATAAATGTATATAAATATAGTAATGGCTAAAGTAATAGAAATCGAGTTTTCATAATATTTCAATTCCCCAACAACGGCGCCAAAAACTTGATAATGGCTCGCGATATTAAGTAATAAAATTTATAAAACTGATCACACCAAAACTAACTAATATCACGAGGCAAGTGCACCTATCGAACAGTAGTATAGTTTAGTGGCAAGACCGAGTTATCGTACCCAAGGGAACTAAAAGTACTAATACTTACTTCCTTTCTATTATCTAGCCTAAAAATAAAAGAGGTTTAGTTGAAACTAATTCTAAAACTAACTAAAAGTGCACAAAAAGTAAATTGGGGAAAACTTTAGGGAAAAGCTTATTGATATAAGTAATACTTAAGGGAGAATCCACCTAGACTTCACTTGTTATTGGTTCTTGAGCTAGATGATTTATTCACTTGACTTGATCCATAGAGATCCCTAATTTATGCTAAACCCTCCGTCGAGGCGAAGAGCAACTAGGCCTAGGTTGTTAACTAAAGTTCCTTTATTAATTAACACCCTAGGTTGCATTAATTCGATCTATGGTTCCCTATATTAGGTTTGACCCTAGTCCAGTAGATTTATGTCGCCCTATGTCTAGGGTTGCATGCAACTCCGCTTAATTATGGTAGATCTACTCTTATCACAGGGACTTTTGCTCTTCTACTTTAAGCACATCCGTTTCTTGAATTAATACCTAGGCTTATTAACACAAGAATTAAGCACACATAATTAAGAACAACTCAAGTATTTATCATATAACTCAAGAATAAATAATAACAAGATTCGTCTTAGGTTTCATCCCCTTCAAGTATTTGAGGGGTTTAGTTCATAATAAAGAAAGAAAACAATTCAGAAGAATTAAGATAACAAAACATAAAGAACCCGAAAACCCCTAAAGGAATTTAGGGAGATCCTCTGTCTTGATGTAGAATTCTGGCTTCTGGGATGAACCAATGGGCTTCCCTTGGAGTAATCCCTTGCTTTCACTCTTTGTGTTGGCAGAAATATGGCGCTCTTTCCTGAGAGAAAAGAGTATTTCCTTAGAGTTGCCTCCTAGGGTCTTTATATAGAGCTTTGGGGAGCCTTTCTTAGCCTCTAAGCATCCAAATCCGAGTGAAATTCCTCTTCCTCAAGACTAGAACACGCCCGTGTGCCACGCCCGTGTGATTTCGACAAGAGGCTGTGTTCTGGAATGCTTGGGTGGCACGGCCGTGTGGCCAGGCCATGCTTGTCGGAGGCTGGACCGTGTGATCTTTGTGTGGCACGACCGTGTGCCACGGCCGTGTGGTAACTTCTTGGGCCGTGTGTTTGCACATTTTGGCCCATTTTCTCCGGTTTTTAGCTCATTTTCCATTCTTTTCTTTTCCCTATGCTCTCCTGAGTATAAGATATGAAAAAGAAAGATTAAGATCACCAATTCTCACTAAATTGATAATAACTCATCCGAAATATAGGCTAAACATGAGCTAAAAATATGTATAGATTAGTGTTTATCAAATACCAATTAGAACAATACCTAAGGGGACATACAGAGAAGATCGAAGAAAAGACTCAAAGAACACCAATGGAATCAACTCAGAAGCAGATCTCCTTCAAGATTGCAGATCTCCATTTAATTTCCTTCTAAGTTTTATTGATTTTCTTTATGTCTTGTTGTTATCCTAAATTTTAGATGTTCTTATTTAGGATTATGAGCTAAATTCCCTAGATACCTAGGGAAGATGAAACCTATGATGAATCTTATTGTTTGATTTCTAATTTACATGATAAATACTTGATTCTTGTTCTCAATTATGTATGCTTATTTTGTGTTTTAACATTTTCAGGATATTAATTCATGTTTAATGTGCTTATTTCAGTGGAGCAAAAGTCCCTGTTTAAGAGTAGATCTAGCATAATTGAGTGGAGTTGCATGCAATCCTAGAAATAGGACGACATAAATCTATTAGAGTAGAGTCAAATCTAATACGGGAATCCATAGATCGAGTTAATGCGATAATAAGGGTTTTAATTAGAAAGAGATTTTAATTAATCAACCTAGGGTCGGTTATTCTTACTCTTGAAAGAGATATTAACATAATTTAGGGATTTTTACGGATCAAGAGACAAGTGAATAAATCGTTTAATTCAGATTCATAATAATAAGTGAAGTCTAGGTGGATTCTTTCATGGGTATTGTCTATTTCATTGATTATCTTTGGTTATTTTCCTATTTCATTCTCTGTTGCATTCTTAGTTAGATTAGTTTAGTAATTTTAGATTAAAAACAATCACTCCAATATGTCGGCTAAATAATAAAAAAAAAGGTAATTACTAGTACTTTTAGTTCTCGTGGATACGATATTCCTTACTCACTGTAACTATACTATTGTTCGATAGGTGCGCTTGCCTTAGTCATATTTATAGCTAGTTTAGTGACCATCACACTGACCATATGTATGTAATCATGTGCTTTGATATAAGTAAAGGTTTATACTCTAAAGATGATCGAGTCTATAACCGGTATGTTGGGTACATGAGTTTTACTAGCAACAGTAGAATTCATAGCTCAATTAAAGAGTTAACGATATCCTCTCATTGGCATTGTGTGGATTGATAAATATGGAACGTGAACATGGGTTGTTTGTTCTCGAATGAGCAATTTATTACAGTCATTTGTTGATAACGATCATATTAATTATTAAGAAGACATAATGATGACAATGAGATAAAATAAGATTGTATTTAGTGAACGAATTTCACTCTAAAGAATCAATGATATCATATGAGGGTAACACACATATGATGAGGTCATTGGACAACATAGTTAGATGAATTGCTTTCGTAAAGAGTATGTAATAAGGAGTTTTCAATCATGATACTTCTTGTGAACTGACTGAACGATTAAGTAATTTTAAATTATCGGAATAATGTTTCTGGACATAATTGCAATTACTAGAGCCTAAGTGTATACGTTCGATTGGTCCCTTCGCTAGCTCAACAAAAGCTTGATCGGACTGTTTTTGAATTAAAAGAAAATTTTATGACTTTGAAAATAATTTAATTGAGTCAATTTATTCGACGTAGAATTAAATTGGACGGTCGCAAGAATTGATTAACTAGAGAATTTGATTAAAGAATTTTCTTCAAAAATTAATTTGGAAAATTTAAGTAATATTTTGGAAATTTAATTTTAATCAAGTAAAACTAAATTGATCAAGTTAATTAAAATTAATATGATATTTCTGAAAATAAAATTTCAAGTAAGACAATTGGCCCAATGGGTAATTGAGCTAGAAAATTAAACTTGAGGTCGTAAATTAGGCACGGGAGCCCCAAAATTGAGACCAAGACCCAAAAACTGGTCGAATTGGGTCTGGTATGTGAAACTGAGCCGACGGTCCAACCGATGGCTAGACCAGACTGATCAGAATGTCCTAGCCTGAACTGAATTGGTAGAAATCGAATTAGCTCAAGGTGCCGGCGACTGCGAGGATGACATTTCGGTGGCCGAAAAATGATCGGTGACAGTGAGTCTTTGGTTGTTGAGCAGTGGAAGAATTACACTCCTATTAGGACTTTACGAGAGAATTTAATTTTAGATTAACTATTCTAAAAATAATATTATTTTAATAGATTTAATATTAAATTTAATTTAATACTTATCTTAATAGTATTTTATTAATTCAATATGAAATTGATTATCTTAATATTAAATTTAATTTAATATTTATCTTGTAAATAAATATTCTGTTAATTTAATAAGATTTAATATTAAATTTAATCTAACATTTATTTTGATGAATATTAGATTAATTTAATATTAAAGTGATTAAGTTTAATTATAGTTGAATTTTCTAAACTCTCCCTATATAAAAAGAGCCTTGGATCATTATTTGGACACACTTAAATTCAAGATAAAGTTGTAGAGATAAATTTCTCTAAAGAAATTATTTTAAAAATTTTTTAGAGATATTTTTCTTATGTACAATTTGATCAAAAAATTTAGAAAAATTATGAAATTACCTCACTTGTAATTTTTGTGAAAAATTTTCCAATTCTAAGCGAACCCACACTCAGCTGACATAAGCTTAAGGATAGCGAAGAAGACTACCCGGTTGAAGCGTTCATCCTAGATGAATCAAGAAGGTACAATTTCGATTAAGTGTTTATTACTTTAGATACCACAACCAAGTTCTTGTTTTGGAAAAAAAATTAAAACTCTAACTTTTCCCTAGATTTATTTTCTGCTGCATTTTCTGATCATAATTTTCCAAGACATTCAAGTGAAAATTACATTAGGCAATATTGCTTAAGGTTTATGTTGTGAGTATACTTTAAAATATGGCATATTTCGTTGGCGTGGTTGAACATTAAAAGTTAGGATCTAATGATTGCTCTTCACCCTGCTTCATAGAGTCAATAAAAAATATCATTAAAGCCCACCATTCATACCCCGCCAACTATCTTGGTGTAACAGCCCATTTTTAGTCAAATCAAAACAATGGTTCTAGAACCACAAATCCAAGGTCAAAAAATTTATTTTATTATTATTTTGAGGTCTACAATATGATAGTATAATTGTGTGAAAATTTCGTTAAGAAATTTTATTGTTTGAATGCTTAATTTTATAAGAGGACTAAATCGCGTAAAATGTAAAAGTTCTGTTCTATAAGCTAAAGGTGTCTAACAGCTATAGAACCTTAAAATGGAGGTCTTTATGCGATAATTAGACCATTAGTGTGTTAGTGGATGATAATGGCTTAGTAATTTTGAAATTTCTGATAAATTTTAAGGTTAATTTTGGTATTTTGTAATTAAAGTTAAATTAAATAAAACAAATGAAAATTTTTGGTTCATTCATCTTCTCCAAGTCGAAATTAGGGCATAGAAAACCCATGGGAATAGCTTGAAGCATTCAGCCAAGTTTCATTTGTGCGTGTAAGTGAATTTGACTCGGTTTTTATGATTTCTATGTTTTTGAGATCATTACAACTAGGTCTAGCTAGCCTAGAGACTAATTTATGAAACTGTTAAAAGTTTACAGTTTTTCCATTGATGAATGTAGGTGTATTTTGATGTTTGATGTTTGATGTTTAAAGATGGCATCAGCTTGATACCCTATGTTTGAGGCTTATTGAATATCCTTTCGTATTCAAAATGGTTCAACGGGAAATTTAAAGTTTGTATCAAAATCGAGAGATATTATGATGACCTTGTGAGTGGTGCAGGTGTAATAAACCATAATATATACATATTTTTGCCCCATGCTTGGCACATTTATGGATGATTTATCATTAGAATTGAGGAATATGATGCTCCTAATCCTTTAATTTATGTTTTATACTTAGGTGAGCATAAGGAAAAGAAAAGAGCAAGGAACGGGCCAAAACCGACAAAATGGGCCCAAATCAGCATTAACACGGCCTAAGGCATTTTCACACGGGTAAACTCCACGCCTGTGTGGATTTATCAATGTTGAACGCTGCCTGAGCAACCTCACACGAGCATGTCCCTGTCGAGCCCTGTTTCAATTTCACGCGGGAAAAGCTAATTTTTGGGCATTTTTGGGCATTCCAAAGTCTATAAAAACACCCCAAGGGAGGAATAAAGGGGGACACAGAGTAGAAAGCAAGAAATTACTCTAAGAATGCCGATTGATTCATCTCGGAAGCAAGGATCTCTATCAAGACTGAAGATCTCCTTTCAATTTCCTTTAGGGGTTTTTGGGTTTTCTTTATGTTTTGTTGTCTTCCCAACTTTGAGATGTTTTCTTTTACAATTATGAACTAAACCCCCTAAATACCTGAGGGGGATGAAGCCTAAGATGAATATTGTTATTCATATCTGAATTATATGATAAATATTTGATTTGTTCTTAATTGTGTGATTAATTCTTATGTTAATATTTTAGGATATTAACTCAAGTCAAATGTGTTTATTCAGTGGAGCAAAAGTCCCTGTTTAAGAGTAGATTCAACACAATTAAGCGGAGTTGATCGCAATCCTAAACATAGGAGGACAATCTACCGGATGAGAGTCAAATCTAATAGGGAAGTCTATAGATCGAGTTAATGCAATACGAAGGGTTTTAATTAGAAAGAAATTTCAATTAATCAACCTAGGGTTAGTTGTTTTTAGTCTTGAAAGAGATCTTGACATAAATTAGGGATTTCTACGAATCAAGTCAAGTAAATAAATCGTTTAGTTCAGAATCGAATAACAAGTGAAGTCTAGGTGGATTCTTCCTTGGGTATTGCCTTAATTAATCAGTTTCTAAAAGTATTTTTTTCCAATTTACTCTCTGTCACATTCTTAGTTAATTAATTAGTTTAGTTTAATTAGTTCAAAACAAATCCCTTTTATTTTTAGGCTAAATAATAAAAAGAAGGTTAATACTAGTACTTTTAGTCTCTGTGGGTTCGACATCCCAGTCTTACTATCAACTATACTACTGTTCGATAGGTGCGCTTTCCTTTATCATGATAATAGTTTAGTCTTACAAGTTTGACCATCATAAATATCACACATCAAGTTTTTGGCGCCGTTGCCAGGGAACTAAAATATTAGGAACACTCGATTTTTATTACTTTAGCCATCTTTACTTTTATTGCAATTTACTTTTTATTTTTATTTTTATTAATTTTCCTTTCTTTTATTTGTCTCTGACAAGTGTCTCTAGTTTATGACTAGGAGGAACCCGTCAGGACCTTTGCTTTTTGATAGTGAGATAGAAGCATCAGCTCGCAGGAATCGAAGAGAAATAAGGCGAAGTCTACAGTACATAGAGGAAGAGCAAGAGGACATGACCAACACTACCGAAGAGATAGAGGCAAATCAAAATAATTCACTACCTCCTGTGGTGGCTGCAAACCCAGTGAATCAGAATCCTATTCCTAGTACAATGTATGATTATGCTAAGCCTAATTTAGCTGGTACTGAATCTAGTATTGTTAGGCTTGCTATTGCTGCAAATAATTTTGAACTGAAACCTAACACTATACAGATGATTCAACAATTTTTTCAGTTTGATGGTTTGCAAGATGAGGATCCTAACACACATTTAGCAAACTTCTTAGAACTCTGCAACACTTTTAAGATTAATGGTGTTTCTGATGATGCCATTCGCCTTCGGTTATTTCCCTTTTCTTTGAGGAATAAGGCTAAATAGTGGTTGAACTCTCTACCACGAAGGTCTATCACTATTTGGGAACAGATGACTGAAAAATTTATTTTAAAATATTTTCCGCCGGATAAAATGGTAAAGTTGAGGAAAGACATCTCTTCTTTTGTGCAGATGGATCAGAAACACTCTATGATGCATGGGAGAGATATAAGGATTTATTGAGAAGGTGCCCTCACCATGGGTTACATTTATGGCTACAGGTTCAAACTTTCCACAACGGTTTGAACCCCTCAACAAGGCAAATTATCGATGCAGCTCCCAATGGAACAATCAATAACAAGACACCTAAGGAGGCTTATGAGTTTATTGAGGAGATGTCACTAAATAATTATCAGTGGCAAGTCATGAGAACAAAACCAAAAAAAAGCTACCGATGTTTTTAATATTGATGTAGTCGCTATGCTTTCTAGCCAGGTAGAACTTTTGAATAAAAAGATTGATGGGTTATTTGGTTCTACGCAAGTACATCCAGTTATGCAGTGTGACATAAATGGAAGTGGTGTGAGCAATCTAGAGTACTCCTCCTATAGACATGACATGGAAAACGAGCAAATGAATTATATGGGTAATAATCCTCGACCTCAAAACAATCCTTATAGTAACACTTACAATGTAGGTTAGAGAAATCATCCAAAATTTTCATGGGGAGGTCAAGGGAATCAAGGAAATCAAAGGCCACCACCTCCTCTGGGATTTCAGCAACCCCCTTATCGACAGGAAAAGAAACTAAACCTTGAGGAGATGTTGGAAAAAATTCACATCGGTGTCAGAGACCCGTTTTCAGAATACCAAAACAGCACTTAAGAATCAACAAGCCTCAATTCAAGGACTTGAAAATTAAATTGGTCAACTTGTTAAGATGATATCCGATAGACCATAAGGTAGTTTGCCGAGGAATACTGAACCTAATCCTAGGGAATATGTTAAAGCAGTTACATTAAGGAGTGGAATGATGCTAGCTGAGCTTGAAAAGAAGTTGTTATAAAAACCTGACAAAGAAGAAGTTGAGTAGATTCAACCCAAGGAGAACTCCCCACCGGTGCTCAAAGAATACAAGCCACCTATCCCATACCCAGCAAAGTTAAAGAAAAACTACATGGATGCACAATTCGGTAAATTTCTTGAACTTTTTAAATAGTTACATATTAACTTACCTTTTGTTGAAGGTATTTCGTAGATGCCCACATATGCAAAATTCTTGAAAGAGCTTCTAGCAAACAAGAGGAAGTTTGTAAGGCTGTCTACAGTGGTACTCAACGAGGAATGTTCAGCTATCCTCTAGAACAAATTATCAACCAAACTGAAAGATCCAAAAAGTTTTACTATTCCCTGTCTAATTAGTAGTTTAAATATTGAAAAGGCGTTAGCTGATTTAGGTGCTAGTATTAATTTAATGCCTTATAAAATGTTCAAGCAACTAGGTCTTAGGGAACCAAAATCCACTAGGATGAGTATTCAATTAGCTGATAGATCTGTTAAATATCCTAGGGGTATCATTGAGGATGTGCTAGTAAAAGTAGATAAATTTATATTTCCTGTTGATTTTGTTGTGCTTGACATGGATGAGGATGTCGAAGTGCCTTTAATCTTAGGACACCCATTTTTAGCTACTGCTAGAGTTGTTATTGATGTGGGGGATGGTAAACTTGTACTTAGAGTGGGTGATGAAGAAATCATTTTTTAAATTTTATGATGCTATGCGATTCTCTAGAGAACAATATGATTCTTATTATTTTATTGATTCTATAAACTACTCTATTCAAGATTCTTTTCAAGAAATCGCTCTTAAGGACACGTTGGAACTGTGTCTCGTTCAAGGTGGGGAGGAGGGCAAAGTCACCACTGAGATGGAGAAGGTAATCATTGACTTGAACTCTAATAAACCATCTCCAAGAAAAATTGACGATGAGGGTATAGAAATAAATGATGAATTAAGGCAAAAAACCCTCTGTTGAGGAACCCCCAAAACTGGAACTTAAGCAATTACCCAATCACTTGGAATATGCATTTTTGGGAGATAACTCTACCTTGCCAATGATTATGGCTTCAGACTTGCAACCTAAGGAGAAAGAAGAATTACTCCAAGTACTAAGAGAACATAAAAAAGCCATAGCTTGGAAAATTTCTGACATTAAGGGAATCAATCCCTCTTTCTGCACCCATAAAATTTTGATGGAAGACGAGTACAAACCATGTGTTCAAGCTCAAAGATGATTGAATCCTAACATGAAGGAAGTTGTCAAGGCTAAGGTAATTAAACTTCTAGATGCTAGAGTTATTTATCCTATTTCTAACAGTTCTTGGGTAAGTCCTGTGCAGGTTGTTCCTAAGAAGAGAGGCATGACTGTTGTTGCCAACAAAAAAAAACAAATTGATCCCTATAAGAATAGTCACCGGTTGGAGAGTCTGCATTGATTATAGAAAGTTGAATGATGCCATGAGAAAAAAACCACTTCCCTTTGCCATTCATTGATTAGATGTTGGAAAGACTATCAGGACATATGTACTATTGTTTCCTGGATGGACTCTCTGGCTATTTCCAAATCCCAATAGCTTTTAAAGATCAAGAGAAAAAAACATTTACATGTCCATATGGTATGTTTTCTTATCGTAGAATGCCTTTTGGATTATGTAATGCTCCTGCTACTTTTCAGCGTTGCATGTTAGCCATCTTTGATGAACTCGTGGAAGACATTATGAAGGTATTTATGGATGACTTCTCGGTATTCGGTAACTCTTTCCATCTCTGCCTTAAAATTTAGAACGAGTTTTAATAAGATATAAAGAGACGGATCTTGTGCTTAATTGGGAAAAATGTCACTTTATGGTTCGTGAAGGTATTATGTTAGGACATAAAATTTCTAATAAAGGGATAGAGGTTGATAAAGCAAAAATTGAAACCATTGAAAAACTACCTCCTCCTAACTCGGTTAAGGCTATTAGAAGTTTTTTAGGACATGCTGGTTTCTATAGAAGATTTATTAAGGACTTTTCTAAAATAGCTAAACCTTTAAAAAATTACTAGAGAAAGATGTGCCTTTCAATTTTGATCAGGTATGTTTAGATGCATTTAATACTCTCAAAGATAAATTAACTAATGCTCCGATTATAATTGCACCTGATTGGAATTTACCTTTTGAACTAATATGCAATACGAGTGATTTTGCAGTAGGTGTAATTCTAGGACAGCGAAGAGACAAGCATTTTCAGCCAATTTATTATGCTAGCAAGACTTTGACAGCCGCACAAGAAAACTACACTACTATGGAAAAAGAATTGCTAGCTGTGGTTTTTGCGTTCGACAAATTTAGACCATATTTGATTTTGTCTAAAGTCATCGTTTATACTGATCATTCTACTCTTCGTTATCTTCTAACTAAGTCTGATGCAAAACCTAGATTAATAAGATGGATTTTACTTTTGCAGGAATTCGACTTGGAGATACAGGATAAGAAAGGGCTGAAAACCTTGCGGCTGATCATCTTTCCAGGCTTGAGAATCCTCATCTCGAGGAACTCGACGAAGTTAAAATAAATGATTCGTTTCCTAAAGAACGACTCCTAGTTGTATCTAATTCTAAGGTACCTTGGTTTGCTGACATTGCAAATTATATAGCTGTTAACATAACCCCAAAAGGGTTGACACATCAGCTTCTTCGCTAATGTGAAAAGCTACTTTTGGGAAGATCCCTTTCTTTTTCGTATTTGTGCAAATTAAGTCATTCGAAAGTGTGTCACAAATCTAGAAGTAAGCAAGATCTTGGAACATTGCCATTCAATACCTACTGGAGGATATTACAGTGGGATTAAGACCGCTCATAAAGCACTCGAATCAGGTTTTTATTGGCCCATATTGTTTAAAGACGCCAACATGTATTTTAGTTCTTGTGACAAATGCCAAAGGACAGGTAACATCTCTAAACGTGATGAAATGCCTCAAACCTATATGCTCTCATGTGAAATATTCGATGTATGGGGTATTGATTTCATGGGTCTATTTCCTACTTTATTTGGAAATAAATACATATTAGTAGTAGTTGATTATATGTCAAAATGGGTGGAAGCCCAAGCTTTACCCATTAATAATGCTAGAATGGTAGTGAGATTTCTTAAGAAGCTCCTTTCTCGATTTGGAACACCTAGGGCAATTATTAGCGATAAGGGTACTCATTTTTGTAATGTTCAATTTGATAAAGTTTTAAAGAAATATGGAGTGTACCACAAAATAGCTACCCCTTACCATCCACAAACTAGTGGCCAAGTCAAAGTAGCCAATAAAGAACTTAAACGAATCCTAGAAAAGATGGTAGAATCAAATAGGAAGGATTAGGCGATAAAATTAGATGATGCTTTATAGGCCTATAAGACTGCTTTTAAAACCCCGATAGGAACATCTCCTTATAAACTTGTTTATGGGAAAAGCTGTTATCTACCGTTTGAACTAGAACATAAGGTATTCTAGGCTATTAAATTTATCAACTTTGATCTTAAACTTGCAGGTGAAAAGAGACTTATGCAATTAAATGAGTTGGATGAGTGGCGCAGTAACACATATAAAAACTCACGATTATACAAGGAAGCAATAAAATAACACCATGATGCTTATTTAAAGCAACATAAGCAGTTTGACACCAGTGATCTTGTCTTGCTTTACAACTCAAGGCTCAATTTATTCCCTGAAAAGCTGAAATCAAGGTGGTCAGGCCCATTTAAAGTTAAAACTGTCTTTTCATATGGCATAGTAGAGGTAACACATCCAAACCAGGGCACTTTTAAGGTAAACGGTCATCGACTTAAACTTTATAATGGTGAGGATTTTAAGAATGATAGAGAGGAGCTTTAACTCCACGAACGCCAGTAAAAGTGTGAGCAAGGAAGGTCAAGCTTAGACTCTAAATAAGCGCCTCTCGAGAGGCAACCCGAGCACTAACACTATTGAATTTCTTAATTTCAGTTGGAGCATCTAATAATCACTAATTGAGTCACTTAAAATGCAGGTTTTCCTAACCACACGGCCTGGCACACGAGTGTGCCTTAGGTCGTGCCTACACCACTGGTAGGAACACGGCCGTGCGATTTTACCGTGTGAAAAAAGGATTAAATTTTTCCCAAATTGAGGATGCCACACGTGATTCGACTAATTGCCATGGCCGTGCGATATGGCCGTGGGCAAAACTGATATAATCACATAGGCAGGCAACACTCCCGTGCTCATTACTCAAGGGAGAAACTGAGAAAACAGCACAGGCGTGCGACATGCCCGTGCCCCAGAATCGTGGTCGATACTGATAAAATTAATACAGGCATGGGAACCATAACACGGGTGTGGGAGAAGCGAACGAGGCAGTACATGACTACGCAACACGGCCGTGTGACACAACACGCCCAGGGAACACAGACCTAGGCCATGAAATAGGCGCTTTCGAAACTCAATTCCACAATAAGCACGGGCTGAGAGTAGGACACTGATACTTGTGATATTAAGTAATAAAATTTATAAAAACTGATCACACCAAAAACTAACTAATATCACGATTTTAAAGGCAAGCGCACCTATCGAACAGTAGTATAGTTTAATGGCAAGACCGAGTTATCGTACCCAAGGGAACCAAAAGTACTAATACTTACTTCCTTTCTATTATCTAGCCTAAAAATAAAAGAGGATTGGTTGAAACTAATTCTAAAACTAACTAAAAGTGCACAAAAAAGTAAATTAGGGAAAACTTTAGGGAAAAGCTGATTGATATGAGTAATATTTAAGGGAGAATCCACGTAGACTTCACTTGTTATTAATTTCTTGAACTAGATGATTTCTTCACTTGACTTGATTCGTAGAGATCCCTAACTTATGTTAATACCTCCGTCGAGGATAAGAACAACTAATCCTAGATGGTTAATTAAAGTTTCTTTATTAATTAACACCCCTAGGTTGCATTAATTCGATCTATGGATCCCCCTATTAGGTTTGACCTTAATCTGGCAGATTTATATCGCCCTATGTCTAGGGTTGCATGCAACTCTGCTTAATTATGGTAGATCTACTCTTAAAATAGGGACTTTTGCTCCTCTGCCTAAGCACATCAAGTTCTTGAAGTAATACCTAGGATTATTAAATCAAGAATGAAGAACACATAATTAAGAACAATTGAAGTATTTATCATATAATTGAAGAATAAATAATAGCAAGATCTGTCTTAGGTTTCATCCCCCTCAAGTATTTAAGGGGTTTAGTTCATAACTAATGAAGAAAACATCTCAGAAGAAATAAGATAACAAAACATAAAGAACCCAAAAACCCCTGAAGGAATTTAGGGAGATCCTCTGTCTTGATGTAGAATTCTGGCTTCTGGGATGAATCAATCGGCTTCCCTTGGAGTAATTCCTTGCTTTCACTCCTTGTGTTGGCAGAATTATGGCGCTCTTTCTTGAGAGAAAAGAGTATATCCTTTAGAGTTGCCTCCTGGGGTCTTTATATAGAGTTTAGAATGGATTTCTTAGCCCCTAAGTATCCAAATCCGAGTGAAATTGCACTTCCTCATGACAGGGACACGCTCGTGTGCCACGCCCGTGTGGTTTCGATAAGGGTCGTGTGCGGGCCTGTTGATAGTGGCACGACCGTGTGGCCTGGCAGTGCTTGTCGGGGCTGGGCCGTGTAGACTTCATGTGGCACGGCCATGTGGCGACTTCTTAGGCTGTGTCGTTTTTACATTTTGGCCCATTTTCCTTGTTTTTGGCCCGTTTTCCGTTCTTTTCTCTTGCCTATGCTCTCTTGAGTATAAGACATGAAAAAGAAGGATTAAGAGCACCAATTCTCACAAAATTGATAATAATCCATCCAAAATATAGGGTAAACATGAGGTAAAAATATCAAATACCCCCACACTTAAGCCTTTGCTTGTCCTCAAGCAAAATCTCAATCTCTAATCAAGAATCATTCCTCTTAACTTACAATCACTATTAATAATGTTTCAAACTAATCCACAGGTAATCATACAATGATAATTCAATCAGAAGAACATTAAAGATTCAATTACTCTAAGTTGAGAATTTTATCATTGAAACATAAGTTTTCTCCCTTCTCCTAAGTAATTATCTCTCAATATTAATTAACAGGAGTTGACATCCTCACTAAATATTCACTCTATCCACTCAAAGTGTTTAGGGTTCAAGAATTTAATACTCTCTAGTCAACCTGAAAAGTATTACCATAGGCTTGCAAGAAAATCAAATCTCCACCACTGAAGATTGATATGATACATCGATCAAAAGGTCTTGTAATGGTTGTAACGGGGCTTGTTAGGGGTGTTGTTACAGGCTACAAAAGAGGGTTAGAATCGAGATTAAACTGAAAAATTATCTAGCTAGAAAAATCTCTATCACTGGAATATATTTCACGAGCTAATTCTTATAATAACATCATTTTCGCCTTGATAGCCTTAAAATAGAAATATGCAAAAACTATTTGAACTATTACAGATTACAACTGAATTAATACATATGTTTTTTTAAGAACAATTCAAGTGTAATACATTAAATTGAATTTTTACAACTTTAGAATATGGAAAAGAGAATAAAGCTAGATAATAAGTTCAACTCAAATTTCGACAAAAATAGGGATCAAAGTAATTGAATGGAATTTAACAAAAATGAGTTAAAGGTTAATATTAGAGGTAAGTCAAAAAAAAGGTTGTTAGGCTCAATGGGGTTCACTAGGGGTTAATTTATGGAGGTAGGCTTTTGTGGAGTAAGTAGGTTAAATCCTAGGTGCCTTTATCATTTCAGTGTATCAAATCAATGATGTGGTCTTGACATGTATAATCAAAGCAAGTTCTAGAATAACAAATCAGTATTGACTCGCTCAAAGCAATAATAAAAGTGAGCACAAAAGAATGTATGCTCAAAAGGCTCAAAATCTCACCAGAATTATGGCTTTTGATGTCAATCCTGCGAATTTCAAATCTCAAGATAATACTTAGAATTAAGGAAAATAACTTATGAAAAAAATTTGGGGTTCTCAAAAATTTCAACTTATCATACTTGATTCCCTAGTGTTTTAAAGTTTGAATAATCAAAGTACAAGCACCTATGTCTTAATTCTCAACATATTAATAAAAATCATAAATCAATCAGAATTAATTCCTAATAGGAGATTAAAGATAATGTAAAGAGTGAAAGTGGGACAAAATGTTAGGAAAGTTCAAGGATTTCAAAGAGAGTGTAAAGACTGAAAATAGATTTCCCCCCCACACTTAAGATGTACATTGCCCTCAATGTACAAAGATAACATTAGTAGCAATAATAGCACAAGATCATAAGATAGGGAAAGGTATGAAACTCCCTGCTTTGGATGGATTAGTAAGACGGAGATTGGAAGAGTTGGCAGTTGTGGTAGGGTGTTCCCATTTTCGTTGAGATTTGAGCTGTAAAGCTCCTTTGAAACTGCGAAAGTATTTATTAGTCGTAGGAAATTTGGATTAAGAGAGATTACTCATTAGGGATTGACCGAAATGAAAAATAGAAAAAAAAAGATAAAATATAATAAAATAAAATATTAAAAATACTAATATTCAAATAATGAAAAAGAAAAAGAAAAATTCACAAAGAAAATAAAAAGAACTGTAAACAGGAAAATAAAAGAGAAGAAGTTGGAAGGTGAAAATAGAGATCAGTGTTTAGAATAAAAATAAAATAAAAATTAAAATAAAGTTAAGAGGAATAGAAATCTCTAATCCTCATGTGGGTCATGCGGCGATGGTGGGGAAGTGATGTGAAGGTGCTGGCATATCTGCTGTAGTGTGGCGTCGATGTGATCAAGGCGCTAGAAGCATTGCTACTCGAATCTAGATAAGCGCTCAGATATGTCAGCATCGGTGGCTGCTGCACAAGATAGGCGGCGAGGTGGTGGTGCATCCTCCTCCGGTGGTGGGACATCGTCAGGAATGTCCTCTGGATCCTCACCCTCCTGTATGAGGCGGTATTGAAGGGGTCGCCTCTAGGTCTGCGCTGGATCATCCTCATGTGTAGCATGGTCTAGATGCCCTGAGGGGACATCCGGCTTATCAATGTGTATGAGGATGTCTGGGCTGCGGTATTAAGGAGCCCAAAGTGACGAGCCAAGCGTGTGATGTACGGGCCCATGGATAGAACGCCCCGGCGGTGACGCTCAGTCTGGTGTTGCATAGCATGCGCGATGAAGTAGGCGAGGTTGATGGGGTGCGCGTTCGCCATGGACCATAGGAAATAGGAATCTTCAGTGTTGATGACGCCTATGCTTTCGCGTCTACCCGTCAAAGTATGTGCAAGGAGGGCATGGATGTACCTCAAAGAGGGGGCGAGGGCAGTCGCCTTGCTACTACTGGGATTGTATCTTTGACGCCCCAGGGCAATTTCGTGCCAACAGTCGACTGGCCTGAGATGGATGCGGCGAAAGAGGTGAGGGAAGTCTTCTTCTTCCATGAATTGCTCCCTGTAGAGCCCGAGTGCTGAGCTGAACTCTTGTACGCTCAGGTGGCGTACGTGACCTCCTAAGTGGAACTGGACCGTAGAGGTAGAATGTGGAACAGAATTCAAGGGTGAGCTCCATGTATGTAGACTCGATGATCTGGAAGAACCGCTTCCAAGGGTCCGTCATGAGTAGGGCTCGGACTGAATTAGCGAGGTTTACTCGTTCTAGTACTGCCCAATCTATGCATCGGCCAACGCTCAATGGACGTTCCCGTAGTATTTGAAATAATTCTTCTTGCAAGGTTTGAGAGAATGTGATGGATGGGTGGCAAACTTCGGAGATGGGTCTAGAGGGAGAACCATCTGGTCCCTTTCGTTTCTTCTAGGCGGGGACAGCAGCTTTCTTACCGCGCGATGACATGTTACCTAGAATAGAGTTAGAATTATTAGTTCTAAAAATCGAAGTTAAATTACGAACTATAGTAAAATTAAATGTGTAAATTAAAATGACCATGTGCCTGAAAAAAATAAAATGGGGACTAACCAAAATAGTATATAAAATCTATTCTAAGTGGTAATGAAAACAAATAATATGTGTATGTATTTATACTAAATTTGTGAGATAAATGGTATGCAATCCTAATATGTTCTCAAACAGTCTAGATTATTCATCCTAATGTAACAAATTCAATGCTTGAAAGTAAAATTTAACTTAATAAAAATGAAATATAAATAAATAAAATGAGGAAAATGAGAAAATAGAACCAAATATTGGGTTGCACAGTCGTGGGTTGAGGTCGAACGGTCGTGGGGGTGAGGTTGTAGGGGGTGTGTCGGCTGTGTGTGAGTGTGGTGGTGGTTTTAAGGCCGGCAACGGCGTTTATAGTGGTTGTGGAGAGGAGATTTTAGGGTTTAAGTGAAAAAGAGAATGAATAGTGGCTTTATTTTTACAGTTTTTGGGTCACATGGGCATGTCGCACGCCCGTGTGACTCGAGGTTTACCCGTGTGAATCGAAATTCGGTGGTTTTGGCGTACCTAGTTCAAAGTACATGCCTGTGTTGTTATCTCACATGGCCGTTTACGATCGTGTTCGCTTTTCACACGGTCGTGTGATAAGTTCCATGGCCGTTTGCGATCGGTTTCATTCTTCACACGGCCGTATAGAAGGGCACACGGCCGTTTCCAAATTGACAGTGTTGGCCACGGTCTGGGGACACGGGCGTGGGGATTTGAGCAAGCCCATGTTTAAATTGAAGGGTTGCCACGGCCATGTCGCACGGCTGTGGGAATTTGTCGACAGCCCGTGTTTTGGGAAGATTTTCACTCTGTTTGCACACAGCCTAAGTGCACGACTGTGTCTCTGCTTTAAATGTTCACACGGCCAGAGGTACGCCAATGTGCCAGGCCGTGTGGTCCTAAATTTCGGCATTTAAAAGGGTTAGTTGATGCATGAAAAATACTAAAATTTTAAAGAAGGAAAAGTTACTAAGTTAGTGCTCGGGTTGCCTCCCGAGAAGCGCTTATTTAAAGTCTAAGCTCGACTCTTCCTGGATGTATCACAAAGGGATTTCGTGGAGTTGAAGCTCCTCCCTGTAATCTTTAAAATTCTCACCTCTGTAGTGTTTAAGCCTATGTCCGTTTACTTTGAGTGTACCATAGTTGGGGTGAGTTACCTAAATTATGCCGTATGGAAAGACGGTTTGAACAGTGAATGGACCTGACCATCTTGACTTGAGTTTTCCAGGAAATAGTCTCAGCCTTGAGTTGTAGAGTAAGATAAGATCACCTGTTTTGAACTGCTTAGGTTGTTTCAGTTGTTTGTCATGACGTCGCTTCATGGCTTCCTTATGTAGTCGTGAGCTCTCGTATGCATTGTAATGCCATTCATCGAGTTCGTTTAATTGCTTTAATCTCTTCTCACCTGGAAGCTTAAAATCAAGGTTTAAAAATTTGATAGCCCAAAATGCTTTATGTTCAAGTTCAAATGGCAAATGACATCTTTTTCCAAAGACAAGCTTATAAGGAGATGTACCTATGGATGTTTTAAAAGTAGTTCTATAAGCCCATAAAGCATCGTCTATTTTCCTTGACCAATCCTTTCTATTTGTTTCTATTGTTTTCTCTAGGATGCATTTTAGTTTCCTACTTGTCACTTCGACTTGGCCATTGGTTTGTGAGTGATAAGGGGTAGCTGTTCTATGGTGTACTCCATACCTTTTTAAGACTTTTTCAAACTGGGCATTGCAAAAATGTGTGCCCCTATCACTAATAATTATCCTAGGTGTTCCAAATCGAGAGAAAAGTTTCTTAAAAAATCGTACTACTATTCTAGCATCATTAGTAGGTAAGGCTTGGGCTTCCACCCATTTTGACATATAATCTACCGCTACTAAGATGTACTTATTCCCAAATGAAGTAGGGAATAGACCCATGAAATCAATACCCCATACATCAAATATTTCGCATGAAAGTATATAGTTCTAAGGCATTTCATTATGTTGAAAAATATTACCTGTTCGTTGGCATTTATCACAAGAGGTCACATACATGTTGGCATCCTTGAAAAGTGTAGGCCAGTAAAAGCCTGATTCGAGTACCTTATGAGCAGTTCTAGCTCCACTGTGATGTCCTCCTGTGGGTTTTGAATGGCGGTGATTTAAAATCTGGTATGCTTCTGTTTTAGTAACGCATCTTCAAATAACTTGATCTGCATAAATTCGAAAAAGAAAAGGATCCTCCCAAAAGTAGTTTTTCACATCAGCGAAGAATCGCTTCTTTTGCTGATGGGTCAGCCCTTTTGGGGTTATGTTAGCTGCTAAATAATTTCCAAAATCAGCAAACCAAGGAACTATTGCATCTGCTAAGGATGGGAGTTGTTCTTCAAGAAACAAGTCATTTATTTTGTCGAGGTACTTGGATTGCGTGTTTTCTAATCTTGAAAGGTGATCTACTGCCAGGTTTTCAATTTCCTTCTTGTCCTTTATTTCTAAATCGAACTCCTGTAACAATAGAATCCATCTTATTAATTGAGGTTTTGCATCAGTTTTAGTTAAGAGGTAGCGAAGAGCAGAATGGTCAGTATAAATAATGACTTTTGACAAAATCAAATAAGATCTGAATTTGTCAAATGCAAAAATAACGGCTAGCAATTCTTTTTCTGTGGTAGTATAATTCGCTTGAGCGGCTGTCAAAGTTCTGCTAGCATAATATATCGGTTGAAAGTGCTTGTCTCTTCGTTGTCCTAAAACTGCACCTACTGCAAAATCACTTGCGTCGCACATTAGTTCAAAAGGTAGATTCCAATCAGGTGAAATCATAATCGGGGCATTGACTAACTTTTCTTTAAGAGCGTTAAAAGAGTCTAAACATTCTTGGTCAAAGTTGAAAAGCACGTCTTTTTCTAGCAATTTTATTAACGGCTTAGCCATTTTAGAAAAATCTTTAATAAATCTGCGATAAAAACCGGCATGTCCTAAAAAGCTTCTTATAGCCTTAACTGAATTAGGGGAGGTAATTTTTCAATGGTTTCAATTTTTGCTTTATCTACCTCAATCCGTTTACTAGAAATTTTATGTCCTAATACAATACATTCTTCAACCATAAAGTGGCATTTTTCCCAGTTTAGCACTAAATTTGTCTCTTCACATCTTATCAAAACACGTTTTAGATTATTAAGACAAAGTTGGAAAGAATTACTGAAAACTAAAAAATCATCCATAAATACCTCTATGATGTCTTCCACGAATTCATTGAAGATAGCTAGCATGCATCGCTGAAAAGTAGTAGGAGCGTTACATAAACCAAAAGGCATTCTACGATAAGAAAACGTACCGTATGGGCATGTGAATGTCATTTTCTCCTGATCTCCTGGAGCTATCGGGATTTGGAAGTAACCAGAGAGGCCATCTAGGAAACAATAATACATGTGACCTGATAATCTTTCCAACATCTGATCAATAAAAGGTAAGGGAAAATGATCTTTTCGAGTGGCGTCATTCAGCTTCCTATAATCAATGCAAACTCTCCATCCAGTAACTGTTCTTGTAGGTATTGACTCTTTTTTGTCATTAGACACCACAGTCATGCCTCCCTTTTTAGGAACAACCTGCACAGGACTTACCCAAGAACTGTCATAAATAGGATAAATAATGCCTGCATCTAGAAGTTTAATTACCTTGGCTTTTACGACTTCCTTCATGTTGGGATTCAATCGTCTCTGAGCTTGCACTGATGGTTTAAATTCATCTTGCATTAAAATTTTGTGGGTGCAGAAAGACGGATTAATTCCCTTAATATCTGAAATTTTCCAAGCTATAACATGCTTGTGTTCCCTTAACACATGGAGTAGTTCCTCTTTTTCTGCAATGCTCAAATGATGCGATAATGACTGGTAACATTGAATCTTCCCCTAAAAAGGCATATTCCAAATGATCTGGTAGTTGCTTCAACTCTAATTTAGGGGGTTCATCAATGGAAGGTTTCTGTCTCAACTCATCATTCATTTTTATACTTTCATAACTTATGTGTCTTGTGATGATTTCATTAGAATCTAACTCCTTTCTTACTTCCTCAATTTCAGTGGTGACTTCGTCTTCTCCCCCACCTTAAACAAGACACAGTTCCAACGTGTCTACGATAGAAAGTTCCTGAAACTTATCTTGAACAAAGTAATCAGTAATATCGACAAAATAACAGGAATCATCTTGTTCTTTAGAAAATTTCATAGCATCATAGATTTTAAAAATGACTTCTTCCTCATCAACTCTAAGTACTAATTTACCATCCCCTACATCAATAACAGCTCTAGCAGTGGCTAAGAATGGACATCCCAAAATTAAAGGTACCTCAATATCCTTATCCATATCAAGCACACCAAAGTCAACAGGGAATATAAATTTATCTACCTTTACTAGCACATCTTCTATGATTCCCCTAGGATATTTAACATATCTATCAGCTAGTTGAATACTCATCCTAGTAGGCTTTGGTTTCCCTAGACCTAACTACTTGAACATTTTGTAAGGCATGAGATTAATGCTAGCACCTAAATCGGCTAAGGCTTTATCAATAAATAAACTACCAATTAAACAAGGAATAGTAAAACTTCCTGGATCGTTCAGTTTTGCCGGTAGTTTATTTTGGAGAATAGCTGAGCATTCTTCGTTGAGTTCCACTGTAGCTAATTCTTCTAACTTCCTTTTATTTGTTAGAAGTTCTTTAAGGAACTTTGCGTACTTCGGCATCTACAAAATTGCTTCAACAAAAGGTAAGTTAATGTTTGATTGTTTAAAAAGTTCAAGAAATTTACCGAATTGAGCGTCTGTACGGTCTTTCTTCAACTTTGCTAGATATGGAATGGGCGGTTTGTATTCCTTGAGTGTTGGTGGAGTATTTTCCTTGGATTTCTCTACCTTGTCTACTGAAGATTCTGGAGTAGATTTCTTTTCTGGTTTAGCTAGTACTTTCCCATCTCTTAGAGTAATTGCTTTGACATGTTCTTTGGGATTTGGCTCAGTATTACTTGGTAGTCCACCTTGTGGTCTTTCTGAAATTAATTTTGCAAGCTGACCGATTTGATTCTCAAGCCCTTGAATTGATGCTTGTTGGTTTTTTAATGCCGTTTCAGTGTTTTCGAAAAGGGTTTCTGATGCGGCCATAAATTTGGTGAACATCTCTTCAAGTTTCAGCTTTTTCTCTTGTTGTGGTGGTGGCTGTTGAAATCTCAGAGGAGGCTGTTGTCTTTGATTTCCTTGTCCTCCCCATAAAAAATTGGGGTGATTTCTCCAACCTGCATTGTAAGTATTACTATAAGGGTTATTTTGAGGTCTAGAATTGTTACCCATATAGTTGGCTTGCTCAGTTTCCATGCTGTGTCCAGAGGATGAGTGGTCTGGATTGAACATATTTGCTGGAGTTGTGTCACACTGCATCACTGGCTGTGCCTGCGTAGAACCAACAAAATGATCAGACTTTTTATTTAAAAGTTCTACTTGGTTAGTAAGCATAGTGACAGCATCAATATTATAAACTCCTGCAGCTTTTGTCGGCTTAGTCCTCATGACTTGCCACTGATAGTTATTCAGTGACATCCCTTCAATAAATTCATAAGCTACTTCCGGTGTTCTATTGTTGATCGTTCCTCCTGCGGCTACATCGATTATTTACCTTGTTGAAGGATTCAAACTGTTGTGAAAGGTTTGAACTTGTAACCATAAAGGTAGGCCATGATGAGGGCATCTTCTCAAAAGATCTTTGTATCTCTCCCAGGCATCATATAGTGTTTCTAAATCCATCTGCACAAAAGAAGAGATATCGTTTCGTAATTTAGCTGTTTTAGCTGGAGGAAAATATTTAAGTAAAAATTTTTCGGTCATCTGTTCCCATGTGGTGATTGAGCCTCGTGGTAAAGAGTTTAACCACTGTTTGGCTTTGTTTCTCAAAGAGAATGGAAATAGCCTTAGACGAATGGCATCATCAGAAACGCCATTTATTTTAAAGGTATCGCAAAGTTCCAAAAATTGGCTATGTGTGAATTTGGATCTTAATCCTGTAAACCATCAAACTGCACTAATTGCTGCATCATCTGAATAGTGTTAGGCTTTAATTCAAAATTATTAGCAGCAATAGTAGGTCTAAGAATGCTAGTTTGGGTACCAGCCAAACTAGGTTTAGCATAATCATACATAGCGCGAGGAGCTTATTCCTGATTTGCTGGTGGCGTGACTATTGCGGGAGGTGGTGGAATGTTTTAATTTGCTTCCATCTCTTCTATAGGTTCTGGCCTTTGTTCTTGATCTTGTTCTGGATACTGTAGGCTTTGTCTGATCTCTCTGCGAGTTCTGTGAACTGTCGCTTCAAAATCTTCGTAAAAAAGCAATGGTCCTATTGGGTTGTTTCTTGTCATAAACTAGAAATACCTAGAAGGAAAAAGCAAAGAAAAATAGAATAAAATAAAAGAAAAGAAAAATAATAAAAATAAATAAAAATTGAAAATAGATAAATATAGTAATGGCTAAAGTAATAGAAATCGAGTTTTCTTAATATTTCAGTTCCCCGGCAACGGCGCCAAAAACTTGATACTCGCGATATTAAGTAATAAAATTTATAAAAACTACTCACACCAAAAACTAACTAATATCACGATTTTAAAGGCAAGCGCACCTATCGAACAATAGTATAGTTTAGTGGCAAGACCGAGTTATCGTACCCAAGGGAACCAAAAGTACCAATACTTACTTCCTTTCTATTATCGAGCCTAAAAATAAAAGAGGATTGGTTGAAACTAATTCTAAAACTATCTAAAAGTGCACAAAAAGTAAATTAGGGAAAACTTTAGGAAAAAGCTGATTGATATGAGCAACTAGATGATTTCTTGAACTAGATGATTTCTTCACTTGACTTGATCCATAGAGATCCCTAACTTATGTTAATACCTCCGTCGAGGATAAGAACAACTAAACCTAGGTGGTTAATTAAAGTTTCTTTATTAATTAACATCCCTAGGTTGCATTAATTCGATCTATGGATCCCCCTATTAGGTTTGACCCTAATCCGGCAGGTTTATGTCGCCCTATGTCTAGGGTTGCATGCAACTCCGCTTAATTATGGTAGATCTACTCTTAAAATAGAGACTTTTGCTCCTCTGCCTAAGCACATCAAGTTCTTGAAGTAATACCTAGGATTATTAAATCAAGAATGAAGAACACATAATTAAGAACAATTCAAGTATTTATCATATAATTCAAGAATAAATAATAGCAAGATCTGTCTTAGGTTTCATCCCCCTCAAGTATTTGAGGGGTTTAGTTCATAACTAATAAAGAAAACATCTCAGAAGAAATAAGATAACAAAACATAAAGAACCCAAAAACCCCTGAAGGAATTTAGGGAGATCCTCTGTCTTGATGTAGAATTCTGGCTTCTGGGATGAATCAATTGGCTTCCCTTGGAGTAATTCCTTGCTTTCACTCCTTGTGTTGGCAGAATTATGGCGCTCTTTCTTGAGAGAAAAGAGTATATCCTTTAGAGTTGCCTCCTAGGGTCTTTATATAGAGTTTAGAATGGATTTCTTAGCCTCCTAAGTATCCAAATCGAAGTGAAATTGCACTTCCTCACGACAGGGACACGACCGTGTGCCACGCCCGTGTGGTTTCGATAAGGGTCGTGTGCGGGCCTGTTGACAGTGGCACGATCGTGTGGCCTGGCCTGCTTGTCGGGGCTAGGCCGTGTGGACTTCATGTGGCACGGCCGTGTGGCACGGCCATGTGGCGACTTCTTGGGCCGTGTCGTTTTCACATCTTGGCCCATTTTCCTTGTTTTTGGCCCGTTTTCCGTTCTTTTCTCTTCCCTATGCTCTCTTGAGTGTAAGACATGAAAAAGAAGGATTAAGAGCACTAATTCTCACAAAATTGATAATAATCCATCCAAAATATAGGCTAAACATGAGGTAAAAATATGTATAATTTATCATTTATCAGGCATACGGGCATGGGCCACGGTCGTGTGACTCAAACACTATTTAAACACCTATTTTCTATTCATTTCCACTATTCATCTCCTCCAAAGAACCCTAGTCGCCGCTCACACCAGCCCTCTCAACTTCGGCCGCCGCCACACTCCTTCGTCGTTTCCCCCATTTCTCCTCCAACTCCAGTCACTTACCCCCTTTCCCTCCTTTTCCCCCTCCTCCTTGAACCACCAAACCAACCGCACTCATACTCCCACCCATAGTCGCGCTGCCAACCTGAGCCAAATGAACCACCGCCGTGGTTTACCCTACGTTAGTCACCACCCCCTCCTCCAGTTGTAATCTCCTTTGTTTTCGGTTCCATTCTCTTTCATGTGCATTATTTCCAATTTTTTCCTGTTAATTTTTGGTTTGAAATCTTAGTATTACTTCGTTTTACATTAACATACTCCTATGCACTAAATTGTTCTGATTTAATTCTTCATTTGATATTTAGATTTTTTTTCAGAATCCTACATTTAGTTGCTCAGCATGTCTCATCTTTCCATTGATACATTTCATTTGATTCCCACATTATTATTGTGTTCATTTGATTACTTAGCTTATTTCAGTATTTTAACCCATGAGTTTCTTAGCTTAGATAGGTTTCTTATTAATATTATTTCTTTTTCGGCACCCCCTGTTTTTCTTTTAGGCATTTTTACTCATTAAAATTCGGTTAAATTTTGACCTTTCGGACTCCATTTGCAGAATTGTTGGCAATCTTTAAACCATTCTTGTAGGTATAGAATGACAAACACTCGTGGCAAGAAATCTACAGTTCCTGCTTCTAAAAAGCGAAAGGGACTCGGAGCTACCTCTTACAGTGCTACCATCGAAGTGTGCCATCCTTTCCTCCAGTTCCCCTCGAGATCTCAAGAGGAACTCTTTCAGATTCTTAGGGTGAGACCCCTTGGAGTTGGACGATGTATTGACTGGGCCACCTTAGAGCAGGTCCAACTCGTCGATGCAGTTAGGGCCCTCATTACTACTGATCCATAGAGGCGTTTCTTTGACATCATTGATCCGACATACCTGGAGCTCACCTTAGAGCTTTGCTCGACATATCATCTCCAGTTCAATGACCCAGACACAGTTTAGTTCCGTCCGGTGGCCTCGTACGTCAACTCAATGTGCCTGAGTTCGTTGTCGCTTTAGGACTATATACAGAGGAGTTCATGGATAACGACGACTTCTCCGATCTCCATCACCACATTCATTATTCTCCTTCCGCCTGTTGGAGGGCCCTGGTCCCTGCTTCAGCCAACTACGACCCCAGCCATTCCAAAGCATCAGCCCTCTCCCCATCACTACGATATCTACACGCGATCCTCGCACACATTCTAACGGGATGATGAGAGAGTACCAGCGTCATCAACACTCACGACGCCTATTTTTATTTAGCATGGTGTATGGGCACGTGTTCGATCTAGCATACTTCATCGCCCTCGCCATTCGTCATCAGACGGAGCGACATAGAAAGGGAGCGATTTGCATGGGTCCTTATGTGACGCGCCTCGCACGACACTTCAGCCTCCTTAACACAGTGGCGCAATCATCCTCGCTCACTCTTATCAGCTAGATGTCCCTACAGGGCATCTCGAGTATGCTCCACATGAGGAGGATTGAGCATCGTCGCGGGACTGATCATCCTCAGTACCATCTCACCCAATCCACCGTGCAGGATGACCCAGCGGACATTTCTGATGATGTCATTCCACCCCATGAGGATCTACTTTCTCAGCCGCCGCCTATCCATAGATCAGTTCATGTGGCTACTTCACTCACTGACATCTCTGAGCGCCTCACTGGATTTGAGCAGCAGTGCTTCCAGAGATTTGATCACATTGATGCTACTCTACAGCAGATTTGTCAACACCTACACATCACATCGCCACCACTACTACCACCTCACGACCCGTCTGGGGATGAGGACTTTTGAGTCCACCTATTTTTCTTTTTCGTTTTATCTTTATTTTTAATTTTATGTTTCTTTATCTTTATCTTTACTTCTATTTTTATGTTCTACAAAACTATATTAGTCTATCTTGAAATTTTATTTTATATTTATGGTTGTTTCATCATGAGTAACCATGCTAATATATACCCCTAAAAACACTATTGATGCTATCGTAGTTAAAAAGAGCTCAAATCCAACTCTAATAGGAAAGGTGCGCGACGACTACTATGTCTTGCTCCATCACGACCATAACAACCATAACACTGAACAGCATGATCACATCTCCATTTGTGGAACCCAACCTCTACCACCACTGGAGTATCCTACCCCACCTCCACCTTCACCTCTACTGAGTTCATGAAACATCTTATTAGCTGCCTTCCCAACCCCGCTCTCACTACTCTAAGGATTCATCCAAAATTCAGGAAGTTTCACTTCTCTCCCTTTCTTATGATTTATGCTTATATTCTTACTTATGTTTGTCAATTGAAGATAATGTACATCTTAAGTGTGGGGGGTTATTAATTTCATTATCAGAAAATCCCTGAATCTTGTCTTGTTCTCAAGCCACACTCTCATATTACTGTTAGAATGAAACTTAATTGATTTATGATTTTTATTGATATGTTCTGGATTAAGACATAGGTATTTATACTTTGATTGTTCAAACTCTAAGACATTAGAGAATCAAGCATGATAAGTTGAATTTTTTAGAATTAAGAATTTTTCTAGGTTGTCTCCCCAAATTTAGGCATCATCTTGAAGTTTGAAATTCACAGGATTGACATCAAAAGCCATACTTTTTGTGAGATTTTTAGCCTTTAGAGCATATATCCTTTCTTGCTCACTTTTATCGTTTCTATGAGTGTGTCAATATTGATTTGTTATTCTAGAACTTGCTTTGATTATACATGTCGAGACCAAACCATTGATTTGATATACTGAGATGATAAAGGCACCTAGGCTTAACTCACTCACTCCATAAAAGCCTACCTTCATAATTAATCCTTAGTGAACCCCCTTGAGCCTAACAAACCATCCATTGATCTACCCTCAGTATTAACCTCTAACCATTTTTGTTGAAATCCCCTTAATTACTTTGATCCCTATTTTTGTTGAGATTTGAGTTGAATAGTTATCTAGCCATGTTTTCCTCTTTAGTTAGTAAAGTTTAAATACTTGAATTTATTCTTAAAAAAAATTTGCAGTTTAGCATACTATTATGAAGTTATGTGCCCTTAAATCTTAACGATGTTATTCATGAGAAAAAGCTTAATTCTAGAATTATTTAGTGATGTAATTTTTCAGTATTCGTTATTTTTCTAGCTAGGTAATTTTTTAATTCAATCTCAATTCTAACCCTCTTTTAGTTTGTGTCACACCCCTAACCAAAGCCCCGTTACAACCCTTTAAAGACCTTTTGATCGATGTATCATCTCAATTTATAGTGGTGGAGATTTGATTTTCATGCAAGCCTATGGTAATAACTTTTCATGTTGACTAGTGAGTGCTTAATTTCTGAACCCTAAACACTTTGAGTGATTGAGTGAACTGTTAGTGAGGATGTCAACTCTTGTTAACTTTTAAATTAAAGGTGATTACTTAGATAAGGGGAAATGCCTGTGTTTCTGTGGTAAAATTATCAACTTGGATTATTTGAGACCTTGATGCTCTTTTAGTTGAATTCTCAATGTATAATTACTTGTGAATTAATTCAAAACATTATTGATAGGAATTATAAGTTGAGAGGAACGAATTTTGATTGTAAGCTGAGGATTTTGCTTGAGAACAAGCAAAGGCTTAAGTGTAGGGGTATTTGATAAACCATAAAATATACATATTTTTACCCCATGCTTGGCACATTTATGGATGATTTATCATTAGAATTGAGGAATATGATGCTCCTAATCCTTTAATTTCATGTTTTATACTTAGGTGAGCATAAGGAAGAGAAAAGAGTAAGGAACGAGCCAAAAACAGACAAAATGGGCCCAAATCAGCATTAACACGGCCTAAGGCATTTTCACCCGGGTAAACTCCACGCCCGTGTAGATTTATCAGTGTTGAACACGGCCTGAGCAACCTCACACGGGCGTGTCCCTATCGAGCCCTACTTCAATTTCACGCGAAAAAAGCTAATTTTTGGGTATTTTTGGGCATTCCAAAGTCTATAAAAACACCCTAAGGGAGGAACAAAGGGAGACATAGAGTAGAAAGCAAGGAATTACTTGAAGAACGCTGGTTGATTCATCTCGGAAGCAAGGATCTTGATCAAGACTGAAGATCTCCCTTCAATTTCCTTCAGGGGTTATTGGGTTTTCTTTATGTTTTGTTGTTTTCCCTGTGGGACATCCCGATCTTACCATCAACTATACTACTGTTCGATAGGTGCGCTTGCCTTTATCGTGATAATAGTTTAGTCTTACAGGTTTGACCATATAAATATCACACATCAAGGTGCTTATATGAAATGTGTGAAATGTGAGCTCGATATTATGTTGTATGATTAGTAAAAGATGAAAATGAGTAAGTTATGCCAATAGCCATTCTTTCATATCATGCAAAATTTGTAATGTGTTGAGAGCATCTTATAGCAAGGTAAATTGTTGTTATTTATTTACTTGCAACTTACTAAGCTTTATACTTACTCCCTCTCCTTTCCTTTTTCCTTTAGTGCCGCCTAATTAGCTCGTGGATCATCAGATGTCGGAGGCTTCATTCACACTATCAACTAAAGCATTCGATATAGTTAGTTTCTAGCATTTTGAGAAATGGCATGTATAGGGACTAGTCGTGATTAAGTGTCAATTTTATTTTGGGCCAAGTGTGTTGGCTTGATTTTGAAAATACTCCATTTTGTAATATGCCATGGAAAATGGCTAATAGTCATTATTGATATATGCAAATAAGGTTTTTATAATGTGGAAAGTAGTATGGAGGAACATGCGTACTAGGAGTTGTAGTATGATTGCATGGATGGTTTGGTCTTGTGATGTAATGTATGGATGTCTAATTATGGTCATTGGTTGAGTAGTGATGCCTTGTGATGTTTTGGTTTGTGTGTGATCTTGTTTTAGGGTGGCAAAAGGCTTGGTAGATAGCCTTGTTTTTGTCTAGACGGGTAAACACACGGGCATGTCTCTAGGCCGTGTGTGACACACGGTCCTCTCCACGAGCGTGTGGTCAAGACGTGTGTCCCCTACACCTTAGGTTGGCAAAATTAAATGTCCAGTAGTAACCACACAGGTTGAGACACGATCGTGTGTCTCAACCCTATGAAGGACACGATCTAGCACATGGGCATGTGCCATGGCCATGTGACCTTAAATTGTTGCTGACCTCAGAAATAGAATACTAAGGTCTTCACACAATGGCCCCGACACGAGCATGTCATGGCCGTGTGAAGGACATGGGCTGAGCACACAGGCGTGTACCTTAGCCGTGTGAACCCAATTTGTTCATAGAGTACAAGTCAAAGAGGTACACGAGTGGAAGACACGGGCGTGTGAAAACCTCTGTAGGTTAGATGTTAGAAAATAAATTTGCACAGACGAGGGGCACGGATGTGTCCTCATATGCTTAGGCCATGTAAGCTACACGGGCCTTCAACACGGCCATGTTCTAAGGCCACACGGGCGTGTGCCTTATTTTTAGTGGTTTTTTCTTGAAAGCTTTTTGAACACTCGGATTGGTCCCGAATTGTTTCCAAACCATGTTTTTGGCTTCGTAAGTCCGTATTAAGGACCGTAAGATAATGTTTGAAAGGTTTTAATTTGGAATAAAGTTTTTATGAACCGAAAATGAAAGTTTGTATGTGTGTTAGTAAGGTAAATCCTCGTACCCTGTCCTGGCATCAGATATGGGTAAGGGGTGTTACATCTAGTGGTATTAGAGCTATGGTTTAGTTGATTCTAGGACTAACCTAGCTTGTGTACGAGTCTAGTTATACATGCCATAAGTGTAATATGGTAGTATGATGACTCCTAACGATTATAAATTGCATTTTCTTATTGTAAATGGATCCCAAATGAGCTATGGCAGATGATGTTGAGAGTAATACGCCGGCTCCCACGTAAGGGACCGCGCTAGCTGGAACTGGGCTGTCAACGATGAGTCAGGGCGGAAGGGCTAAAGAAGCTTACCTCCAGATGATGAATGCTTGGTACACAGAGTTTATTCGTGCCAATCTGAATACTCCACCTCCCCTACCTCCTCTGATTCCTCAGTCTGCCCCTATAGCTCCTCAAAGAGCAGAAATGAGTAGAAGAGAGAAACCTCCAGTAGATAGATTAGAAAGCACAGGGCCGGGGAATTTCAGGCAAACAAAGATGATGACCCGGAGAGAGCAAAGTTCTAGCTAGAGAATACCATTAGGGTATTTGATGAGCTATCATGCACACCTGAAGAGTGCATGAAATGTGTGGTGTCACTTCTATGAGATTCGGCCTACCAATGGTGGAATACTCTCGTGTCAGTTGTACCAAGAGAGAGAATAACTGATAGTGATAGAATTAAAATAAGGCCGAATGACAGTGATGGAATATGAGTGTGAGTTTGTAAGGTTCAGCAAGTATGCTAGGGAGTGTGTATCCACAGAAGCTATAATGTGTAGAAGGTTCGAAGATAGTCTGAATGAGGACATTCAATTGTTGGTCGATATTTTTGAGTTGAAGAAATTTGTGGTGCTCGTTGATAGAGCATGTAAGGCCTAAGAGTTGGCCAAAGAGAATAGAAGAGCTGACATTGAGTCTCGTGACTTAAAGAAAAGACAGAATGGAAAATCACATCGGTCCTCGTCCAAGAGGTCGAGAGAGTTTACCACCCGATTAAATGCCTCGGTGGGATTCTCGAGTAGAAACAAGAATAAGTAGCATAGAATGCCCAAAGCTCAGACGACTTCCATTGTGAGTGCAGGTAGTGCTCGACCGAATAGACCTGAGTGTTCGCAGTGTGGTAGACGACACTTTGGTGAGTGCCGAGGAAATGAGAGAGGCTGTTTTAAGTGTGGTTCACTAGACCACTTCATCCAGAATTGTCCTGAGATGGATGAGAATGATAAAACACAACACGTAAGAGCGAGTAATGCTCCTTCGAGAGGCAGACTATAGAAGAACTCGAGTAGTGGGGCTAGTAGCAGAGGTGCCCCTAGAGATTGCGCTGTAAGGTCCGCGGGCAAAACGCCTGCAAGGACTTACGCTATTCGTGCCTACAAGAAGGCTTCATCTCCCGATGTGATTATGGGTACCTTTTCTATCAATGATATACTTGTTATTGCTTTGATTGATCCGGGGTCTATCCATTCCTATATTTGCATGAAATTGATGCCTAGAATGAAAATGCTAGTTGAGTCTACTAAATTCGTGGTAAAGGTGTCAAACCCACTAGGCAAGCATGTGCTAGTTGACCATGTGTGTAGGGGTTGTCCCTTGATAATTAGAGGTCAATGTTTTCTGGCTAACTTAATATTATTGTCGTTCGATGAATTTAACATAATCCTTGGTATAGATTGGTTGACTGCTCATGATGTAGTAGTAAATTGTGGGAGAAAGTTTATTGAGCTGAAATGTGAAAACAGGGATGTTCTTCAGATTGAATCAGGTGAATCGAATGGTCTACCTATAGTTATGTCGTCTATGACAACTCAGAGATACTTGAGAAAGGGGTATGAGTTATATCTTACTTTTGTGTTGAATACTCAAGTGTTGAAAGCAAAGATTGAGTCTATGCAAGTGGTATGTGAGTATCAAGATGTATTTCCAGAAGAGTTGCCCCGATTACCTCTAACTAGAGAAGTTGAGTTTGGTATCGAGTTGGTCCCTAATGTGGCACCCATCTCAATTGCCTCGTATAGGATGGCCCCAACAGAGTTAAAGGAATTAAAAGTTCAGTTGCAAGAATTAACGAACAAAGGTTCTGCTAGACCGAGCTAAACCGATGTTTCTTCAGCAAATTTGTGAAGCTAAAAAATGTGACAATGAATTGAAAGAAAAATGAGTACAGTGTGAGTCAACTCTTGATTCAGAGTTTCAAATTGGAACTAATGATTGTTTGATGTTTCGAGGTAGAATTTGTGTACTAAGAAATTTCGAGCTTATTCAGAAAATTCTACTCGAAGCACATAGTAGTTGTTTATCTGTTCATCCGAGGAGAACTAAAATGTACCATGACTTGAAACAATTGTATTGGTGGTCAGGTATGAAACGATATATTTTTTACTTTGTGACCAGATGTTTGATTTGTCAATAAGTCAAAGATAAACATCAAGTGCCTTCAGGATTGTTACAGCTTGTGATGATACCTGAGTGGAAATGGGATAGAGTTACGATGGATTTCGTATCGAGATTACCCCTATCTCCGAAAAAGAAAGATGTTACCTGGGTTATTGTTGACCATTGGACGAAATCTATGCATTTCATTCCAGTACGTACAGACTTTTCACTTGATAGATTAGCTGAATTACACATTTCTGATATTGTCAAATTGCACGGAGTGCCAGTTTCTATTATTTCATATAGAGATATGAGATTTACGTCGTAATTTTGGAAGAAATTACAAGAGGCATTGGGTATACGGTTGCATTTTAGTACCGCATTCCATCCTCAAACCGACGGTCAGTCTGAGAGAGTAATACAAATTCTTGAATATATGCTTCGTTGATATGTTTTAGAGTTTGAAGGCAACTGGGAAAAATATTTACCATTGGTTGAGTTTGCGTATAATAATAGTTATCAAACAAGTATAAAGATGGCACCGTACAAAGCTTTATATGGTCGTAACTGCCGAACTCCATTGTACTGGACCGAACTTAGTGCGAACAAGATTTACGAGGTTGATTTGATTAGAGAGACTGAAGAGAAAGTGAAAGTAATTCACGATAGTTTGAAAGCAACTTCAAATCGACAGAAATCATATGCAGATTTAAAACGTAAATACATTGAATTTCAGATTGGTGATAAAGTGTTTTTGAAAGTATCACCCTAGAAGAAGATCCTTTGATTTGGTCACAAAGGAAAATTAAGTCCGAGTTTTAAAGGGCTGTATGAGGTTATCGAGAGAATAGGGCCACTGGCATATCGGCTAGCTTTACCGTCAGAATTAAAAAAGATTCATAACGTCTTTCATGTATCTATGCTATTACAGTACAGATTAGACCCTTCGCATATAATTTCTCCTTTAGAGGTTGAAATTCGTCCCGACATGTCGTATAACAAACAACCGATCAAAATCTTAGCTCAAGAGGTCAAAAAGTTGAGAAATAAAAGCATAGCATTCGTAAAAGTTCTTTGGCAACATCACGGTGTTGAAGTGGCTACATGGGAACCTGAGGAAGCTATGAGAAAGCAATACCCTAACCTATTTTCTAGCAAGATTTTCGGGGACAAAAATCCCTAAAAGGGGAGAGTTGTAACAACCCATTTTTAGTCAAATTAGAAAAGTACTTTTGGAACCATAAATTTGAGGTCAAAAAATTTATTTTATTATTATTTTGAAGCCTACAATATGATAGTATAATTGTGTGAAAAGTTCGTTAAGAAATTTTATTGTTTGAATGCTTAATTTGATAAAAGGACTAAATCGCGTAAAATGTAAAAGTTGTGTTCCATAAGCTAAAGGCGTCTAATAGCAATAGAACCTTAAAATGGAGGTCCTTATGTGGTAGTTAGACCATTATTCTGTTAGTGGATAATAATGGCTTGGTAATTTTGAAATTTGTGACAATTTTTAAGGTTAATTTTGGTATTTAGTAATTAAAGTTAAATTAAATAAAACAAATGAAAATTTTTGGTTCATTCATCTTCTCGAAGTTGAAATTAGGGCATAGAAAAGCCACGAGAATAGCTTGAAGCATTGACCAACTTTCCTTTATGCATGCAAGTGATTTTGACTCGGTTTTTTTATGATTTCTATGTTTCTGAGATCGTTGCAACTAGGTCTAGCTAGCCCAGAGACTTATTTATGAAACTGTTAAAAGTTTAGAGTTTTTCCATTGATGAATGTATGTGTATTTTGATGTTTGATGATAGAAAATGTATGGTTGTTAGAATAATAAGTTTTGTAAAGTGATTTTTAGTGAAAATGTCAAATAGGGTTAAATTGAGAAATGTGAAAATTGTGTGGTTAAGTGTGAATAAATTAAAAATATGGGCTGATATAAGAATATGTGAAATTTGGCTAGCATGGGTTGATATTAAATTGCATGAATTTGCATTTCTATGAGTTAAAGACTAAATTGTAAAGAAGTCTAAAGTTTAGGGGCAAAATTGTAAAATTTCCATACTATGAAATTTGGATTAAATTGAATAGAATGATAATTGAATAAGTTAATTTGATATTATATAAATCAAGAAAAGCAAAGTTCGGATCTAGACCGGTGGAAAAATAAAGTATCAAACTTGTTGATCCATTTCGTCGTTTTTGTGATCGAGGTAAGTTTGTATGATCAATAAGCTTTATATTATATGTGTTTAAATGCTGTAATTATGTAATTGTGATAAATGATGTTGCAGAAGTTATCGACAGAGTATCGACCGATAATAGTTCTCGTTTGAACCTTAGGAATAAACAGGATACAAAATGACATGTCATTAGGGGTTACCGTGATTATTTGATTTGGGTGATGGTTCTGTGCGTCCTACTGGTGGCTGAGTTTACTTGCATATGTTGCGGTACTCGACAACTTGTGTGAGCAGCACCATGTAGCTATGTCTTGACCAACAGCTTGTGTGAGCAGAACCAGTGATAGCTCGAGAGTAAGCATGTATATGAGATGTGATAGATATGATTTAACTACATATATACCCGAGTATCCAATATTATTCCGAATGGTTCAACGGGCAAAGATGATAGTACGAGAATATAAGAGAACACTTGGATCAGTTCGGGTACTCATGTTAAGCTCGACAAATAAGTGAGAGTTGATAATTTCATATGATAAGTAAGTGATAGATGATGAATTCAAATATAATTCATATGGTTATGTAAATGTGCTAATTGTTAGATTGAATGAAGTTCATATACATTTACTTATACTTCTTTAAATTGCAAGTGAATTGATATATTTTACTTGTTAGCCATACGAGCTTACTAAGCTTTATAGCTTACTCTGTTTTCTTTATCATGTTTTACAGTGATTTGGAAGCTCGCTCGAATTGGAAGTCATCGAAAATCTCATCACACTATCTAGCTATCATTTTGGTACTTTTGAACTTAGTGAATTTGGTTATATGGCATGTATAGGCTTGTGGTTATATGGTATGAATTGATAATTTTGGTTAATGAAGCCTATATGTTTTGGTATGTAATTAGCCATGTTATTTGGCTTAATTTTGGTATATGAGTTGGTATGTATATATATGTGTGTATGTATGTGTGGCAATTCTCATTTTGTGCTTAATGGGTGTCATGGAAATGTTTTGGTTGTGAATTGGTATTGAAGGTAGCAATTGGTTAAATGGTTTTGAAGTTTCTTGTTGTGAGTTGGTATTTTGAGTATCAAATGGATGGATATTGAAATATGGTATGCATGTGGTTTTAGGTAAAATAATGCATATTTGAAATTGACGTTTTAGCTAATTTTTGGATGTGGTATTGGAATGTTTTGAATGATTCATTGGGGTGCTTATGAGCATTTGGTTGTTGATATTTGTAGTATATGAATTTGGCTTGAAAATGGTTGGTCATAAGTGCTTATTTATACATTGGTTATTTGTGCATTGTTGAACCTAGGTTGACAACATTATGGGTGAGAAATGTGGCCTGAAACATAGCCTATTTTCATCTACACTGGTAGAGACACGAGCGTGTGTCTCAGCCGTGTGTGACACACGATTGGGTGACACGGTCGTGTGCCCCCTATAGTTTTTAAATGAAGCAAGTCAGTGAGTTACATGAGCTAGTCACACGGGCGTGTGGTTGGCCGTGTGACACAAGTTAGAGAGTTACATGGGGTAGGACACGGTCTGGGACACGACCATGTGATCCCATTTCAATGTCCACACGGCCTGTGACACGGGCGTGTCTTTTGGCCGTGTAAGGCACACGGCCTGGCCACACAGGTGTGTGTCCCCTGTATTTGAAAATTTTCAATGTTTTCCCAAAAATTTCTTAAGTTCTCATATTAGTCCCAAATTGTTTTTAATGTTCGATTTGGTCCTCGAGGGCTCGAGTTTGAGACTGAATGAATGTGTATGACTTTTTTATGTTTGGAATGATAATTAAATGTGAAATGTTTGATGAATTGTGTGATAAGTCCGGTAATGCTCTGTAACCCTAATCCGACGACGGATACAGGTTAGGAGTGTTACACTTGGAGCTATGTGGTAGGCATCGAGCATACTCCGGAAGAATGATTGTAGAGGTGAATGGAATTCTGCCTCAAACAAATGTAACAATAAGTACACCTCTCTTTTAAAATCAAACTCTTCGACCTCACTTAAATGCTTTGTCCCGTTAGGAATGATAAACTCAAATTTGAGATTTCCTAGCTTGAGGCCCCTTGTGGCTAATATTCTCCTCATGAAATTAGAATTTAAGTGGTATTTATAAATGTCTCATTCAATAGGAATATCCATGGCTCTGAAATTTCTACCCCTTACTACCTTAATAGATATTTTCCCCTCACTCCTCACATTTCTCCTCCTACTACTTCCATTAACGTTTTACCCTAGGTATCCCCTCATTCTCACCATATTTGCCCATACTTTTGTAACCTATAAATCAATTATAAATTTTTAAACCACCAAAATTCTAAAATTATGAACCCTAAATTGAATTTATCCTATTGCCTATTTGAAATCAAAATAAATAAAAAAAGGCTTACAATGAAAAAAAGAGCAAAAACCAACAAAATACTTATTGAAAGAAAACAAAATTGATCACTATACAAAAGTTTTTGTAACACTTTGATACTAACCCAATCGTCAGCATTAAGCTACAAGGTGTTACATTCATTGTCGGAGCAACTATAATCAATAATATACCATCCAACTGTAACACCCCTAACCTATATCCGTCGCCGGAACAAGGTTACGGAGCATTACCAAAATTTACAAATCAAATATAGATAGTTCATAACAAGACTTTCAATCCAAGCCAACATCAAGCTTAATACATAACACAATATCACATATGTTCAATAATCCAAACTTATCAAAATAACCATACACACATATATGCATATTTTACTAATTATACTATCTCAAACCACTCATCAATATGCATATATGATTTCCATCATTCATCCATTTCAAAACACATCAAACATGTTAAGGCCTTATATATGTATACATATCAAAATTTACTAATTAGAAACCATACCAATGACTAATTTCAACCAAACACATACATGCCATTATAACCAAAATTAGTTTGCTATATATACCGAAGAGTCCAAGGGATAGTATAATGTAGCTCCAACCAGCTTCTAACCTTTACGAGCCTCCAGGTTCTATGAGATAGAGGAAATAAAACAGAGTACGTATTTATTGCTTAGTAAGTTTGTATAATGAAAAATTAACTTACCATTTATTTTCAATAAAATAAACGTACAAAATGCATCTAATTAATTTGGCTAATAGCCTAAACACACAACTTCATCAAGCATGCTAGTCATTTATTTCTCATGAATATCAAGAGTTATATATGAGCTCATTAACATCAAATTTCCATGTATTTCATATATATACAGATAACGTTTCACTTTGAATTTATATATTTTCTCACATCAAGATTTTGCCCGTTGAATTATATAAAATATTGATGGATACCCGGGTAGTACACACGAAGTGTACAAATCTGAGATCCGTCAATTCATATTCAGGAATACTCATGCAAATATGTAAACGGGAAGCTCTTTCAAGCCATATAACAGAAAGCTCATGTGAGCCACGTAACGAGAAGCTCATCTGAGCCATAATCGAGAAGTTCAAGCGAGCCAATATCGGGAAGCTTCGAAGAGCCATATATCGGGACGCTCATAAGAGCTGCGGCGTGTCCACAACACATGTAGAATCACAACTAAATCGAGATGCTCCAAAGAGCTATTAACGGGAAGGCTCGCAAGAACCATATATCGAGAAGCTCATGATAGCTAATAACGGGACGCTCTTTCGAGTTGTAGTGTGTCCACAACACATACAAGATCACAACTAATTGGAAACTTTGTATCCATCGAATTTCATTTATTCAAACGGGACTTAATACTTTTCAGACATATTTGGATGCGTGTTCAATTTTCATACATGCCAATTACACAATTTAATTCATATACACAACATTCAATTCAAAAATATAAATATACAATTTAGTTACACGAACTTACCTCGACAACGTTCGTGTATGCAACATCTACTAATTCAAAAATTTTTCTTTTCCTCAATCTAACTTCATATTTGATCTATCCAGATCTATAAAACTCATACTCAATTCAATCCAATTCACATCATAGGTAAAATTACCATTTTACCCCTATACTTTTAATTAATTCTGATTTCATCCCTTGGCTCGGAAAATGAAATTCATGAAACTTAATCTTCATTCCAAGCCTAGAAATTTTCATATATAACAATAGCAACCCATGAATTCCATAAAATTTAGAATTTTCCATGAATTTTCCATCTTTTCAATTTATCCCCTAAATCACAATTTCATCAAAATTCCTTAACAAAATACTTTAAATTACCCATCAACATCTCAAATTCATCATTTAATAAGTAAAATCATATAAAATAATCAATGACAACTTCCAAAACTTTCAAATAAATCAAAAACTAAGGTAAAGGTTAATTGGACCTAATTGTAACAATCTCAAAAATATAACAATTTCAAGAAACGGGTAAGAATTGAACTCACTTGAGGAAAAAAATATTAAAAACCAGCTTGAGCTCTCTCCTTTATCTATTTTTAAACCAAAATTTGGAGAAGAAAAGCCTAGAATGCTTTTAAATTTCAATTTGTCTTATTTAAATTCAATATAATTACAGTTTTGCCATTATTTCTTTTAATTTTTTATTATTTTTTATTCATTTGCCGCCTCATCCATTAATTTAGGCATTTTTATCACTTAAGTCCCTTCTTATTTATTAATCAAACCATTTAGTCACTTTATTATGATTAGCAAGTTTTACACCTTTTTTAATTTAGTCCTTTTTAATTAATTAACTGTCGAAACATTAAAATTTTTGAACGAAACTTTAATACTATCTTAATGACACTCCATAAATATTTATAAAAATATTTATGGCTCAGTTTATAAAAGCGAGATCTCGATATCTCATTTTCTAAAACCACTGGACCTAGGGTTTTACCACTCAAACCTAATAAATCATTATAAAATATAAATTACCAATTCAAAAGTCTTTTTAAAGCCTTATTTGACTCGTAAATATTAAATAATAACATTTACAAGCTTACTCGTTGAATTTGGTAGTTTCGAACCACTGTTTCCGACACCACTGAAAATCGGGATATTATACCAACATCATTATACACATTTAAATATAAGTAAATCATGCATATTAAACAATACATAATCATTTACAGGTCCTATACAAGCGTACAAAAGCTCTTTTTCTAACCCAGGTTCGAAATAGGATTAAATAGTAAAGTTTTCAAAGTTTTGATTTGACATCAAGACTTTAGGGTTTCCTCGTTGTGACGTGACTTTCTAACTTAGGTTCATTGTAACCTATAGGCTACGTCGTTGCAACGTGAACCCTAAGTTGTTTCTTGTAGTGACATTGGGGGTACATAGTCACAATGTGACAACCTGTTACCTCAAAAATCAACTTGTTACACGTTTGATTGACCTGAAATCACACGTACTCTATTCCCATACAACTAAATCATAGCATACCAATTGAAATCAAGCTAAAATATGCCAAAATGATACTTCAACGTAACATCAACTGCTAAATTCTAACTTCAATCATTTATAATACAAAAACCAACCAAATATCCTAGGTACATGCCACATTCACTTCAAAAGGCATATTACAAACTTTGCTAAGTCGCAAAATCGATTCTTAGGTGCTAGAAGGACTTTTTGAATTCCCAAGGTTTACCTATACCAGCTCACGTAGAAACAAGCTATACGCTAAGCAAGAGGGCTTAGTTGCACATTTACAATTTAAAGTACAACAACATAAACATTAGCAATATGTGCTCAAGCTAATTCAAGTATGTATGCATATGAAATCTACCAATTCATATCTTAGCTACCAAACTTTTCATCCTTAAGAAGTACTAAAGTATGCATATATGAAATACCAAAACAACTTATCCACATTACAACATGTAAGGTCAATTCAACTTATTCATCAATAGCTAATTAATCACTTCAAACCAATTTAATGATATCCATAAATCAAGCATTCATTTAGGATTATCTATAACATACCATTATGTTATACTATTCATGTACTATAACATACAATTCATTCACTTTGTTGTCACTTTATTCAACTTGTTTCTAGAGTCTATAGACTCATTTAGTTTTGTTTCAATCCTCGGGGCTCGACTTCAATTGATTCACATAATTATCAACATGTTTTTCGCCATTTCAATTCACATATAACACAATTGGTTCAATAGCATCATATACATATTATTTACCAAACTTATAATTTGTAACCCCTATCAACCTGACTCAGACTTGGACGGATACTCGGATCGTCCAACCAACACATCAATTGGCACCACAATGCATCATTGGATGAACTGAAATAGGGTAACTAGCATGTAACATGCATATTGGCATATAAAACGCATCCTAGCGCACAAAAAACATATTGGTACACAAAGCGCATATCTAGCACACAAGGTGCATCCTGGCATATAAACACATAATCTCGTATAAAAATCAATCCTATGACATGCCAACTATATTCAACACAATCTGAACAACTAATAGGGTACTAATATTCAACTCATTTACAATTTAGTACAATTACCATTTATCAAGCATATTCACAATCATAATCCAATCAATTAATATATCACATAAGCTTCATATCATTCAATACATTTTCATCTAATGTCATAGAACATATCATATTTAGAGTAATTTATAATATTTTATAACTTATTCAATTTAGTCCGTTAATTCGACAACTTACAATCAAGCTTAATTCAATAACTTTATTACCACTAGGTACTCACCTTGATATTTCTAGATGTAGTTAATATGAATATGAAATCAATTAATACAAGCCTAAATCATAAATGTACAAATCGTGATCTCACATCACTCGTTAAAAACTCTCACTTTCCCTTTCCCTCTCAAAGGTTTTGCACAGACGTTAGTTGAATTAAAGGCTAAAAGCTTTAAAAACTTAGCAATGGCATTAAGCTTCTTCTTTTCTCTTATGGCCAGTTGGAGAAGATAATGTTTTATCTCTCCATCCACCAAATTTCATTTTTATACTTAGATTATTGTTTAATTACCTTTAATTAATCATGTTTTAATCTTAAATAACTTTAATTTACTTATTAATCCACAATCAACATTAATGTCCACTAACATGTGTTTAATAATGGTTTAATAACCATTTTGACCCTTTGGGTAATTGTAATTAAAGTCTCCAGACCATTTCCTAATTAAAAATCTATAGCAGTTAGACTTTACAATTTAGTCTCTAGCCTTAATTAATCACAATTTCGATTAAAAATGCTTATCAAATTTCAATTTGTCTATAAACTAACTCCATAAATATCCTTATTTAATATTTACAAATTTAGTTTACGAAAACAAGATCCCAAAACTACATTTTCTACTACCAATGAAAATTAGGTCGTTACAGCTTTCCCCAACAATAGAGAGATGTGAACTAAAGAACCCATGCACTTGATAAAATGAAAATAAATTCTCCAAAAAAAGTGAGAGCCAAATGACGCTTTAACGTAACCCTTCCCAACAATTGTTATAATACCTACTGATTCACTTGACGAATCAAAACTCTACATCCATCGATAATAATAAATTCAAAGGATGCCATGAGTAAGCCAAACAATAAGCCAAACAATATCACTTACTAGTTTCTTACATGCGCACCCTTTCAACTATCCCTTCACTAGGTGCATGCTACATGTGATATGCTCGCGATATTAAGTAATAAAATTTATAAAACTGATCACACCAAAAACTAACTAATATCACGACTTTAAAGGCAAGCGCACCTATCAAACAGTAGTATAGTTTAGCGGCAAGACCGAGTTATCGTACCCAAGGGAACCAAAAGTACTAGTACTTACTTCCTTTCTATTATCTAACCTAAAAATAAAAGAGGATTGGTTGAAACTAATTCTAAAACTAACTAAAAGTGCACAAAAAGTAAATTGGGGAAAACTTTAGGGAAAAGCTAATTGATATGAGTAATACTTCAGGGAGAATCCACCTAGACTTCACTTGTTATTAACTTCTTGAACTAGATGATTTCTTTACTTGACTTGATCCGTAGAGATCCCTAACCTATGTTAATACCTCTTTCGAGGATAAGAACAACTAATCCTAGGTAGTTAATTAAAGTTTTCTTATTAATTAACACCCCTAGGTTGCATTAATTCGATCTATGGATCCCTTATTAGGTTTGACTCTAATCCGGCAGATTTATGTTGCAACTCTGCTTAATTATGGTAGATCTACTCTTAAAACAGGGACTTTTGCTTCTCTACCTAAGCACATCAAGTTCTTGAAGTAATACCTAGGATTATTAAATCAAGAATGAAGAGCACATAATTAAGAACAATTCAAGTATTTATCAAATAATTCAAGAATAAATAATAACAAGATCTGTCTTAGGTTTCATCCCCCTCAAGTATTTGAGGGGTTTAGTTCATAATAAAGAAAGAAAACATCTCAGAAGAATTAAGATAACAAAACATAAAAAACCCAAAAACCCCTGAAGGAATTTAGAGAGATCCTCTATCTTGATGTAGAACTCTGGCTTCTGGGATGAATCAATCGGCTTCCCTTGGAGTAATCCCTTACTTTCACTTCTTGTGTTGGCAGAATTATGGCGCTCTTTCTTGAGAGAAAAGAGTAAATTTTTAGAGTTGCCTCTTGGGGTCTTTATATAGAGTTTAAAATGGCTTTCTTAGCCCCTAAGTATCCAAATCCGAGTGAAATTCCTCTTCCTCACGATAGGGACACGCCCGTGTGCCACGACAAGAGGCCGCGTCAGAGTCTGTCGATGAAGGCACGACTATGTGGCCTGCCCGTGCTTGTCGGGGGCTGGACCGTGTGATCTTCATGTGGCACGGCCGTGTGCCACGGCCGTGTGGTGACTCCTTGGGCCGTATCGATTTCATATTTTGTCCCATTTTTACAGTTTTTGGCCCGTTTTACGTTCTTTTCTCTTCCCTATGCTCTCATGAGTATAAGATATGAAAAAGAAAGATTAAGAGCACTAATTCTCACAAAATTAATGATAATCCATCCAAAATATAGGCGAAACATGAGGTAAAAATATGTATAATTTATCGCTTATCAAATACCCCCACACTTAAGCCTTTGCTTGTCCTTAAGCAAACTCTCAATTCTTAATTAAGAATCATTCCTCTTAACTCACAATCTTTATCAATAAGATTTCAAATTAATTCATAGGTACTCATACAATGATAATTTAATCAGAAGAACATTAAAGATTCAATCACTCTAAGTTGAGAATTTTATCATTGAAACATAAGTTTTCTCCCTTTTCCTAAGTAATTATCTCTCCATCTTAATTAACAGGAGTTGACCTCCTCGCTAAGGATTCACTCTATCCACTCGAAGTGTTTAAGGTTCAAAAATTAAGCACTCTCTAGTCAACCTGAAAAGTTATTACCATAGGCTTGCTAGAAAATTAGATCGCTACCACTGTAGATTGATATGATACATCGATCAAAAGGTCTTTCAATGGTTGTAATAGGGCTTGGTTAGGGGTGTTGTCACAGGCTGCAAAAGAGGGTTAGAATCGAGATTAAATTGAAAAATTATCTAGCTAGAAAAATCTCTATCACTTGAACATATTTCTCGAGCTAATTCTTATGATACATCATTTCCACCTTGGTAGCCTTAAAATATGCAAACACTATTTGAATTATTACAAATTACAACTGAATTAATACATACGTTTTTTTAAAAACAATTCAAGTAAAATACATTAAGTTGAATATTTACAATTTTACAATATGGAAAAGAGAATAAAGCTAGATAATACGTTCAACTCAAATCTCGACAAAAATAGGGATCAAAGTAATTGAATAGAATTCAACAAAAATGGGTTATAGGTTAATATTAGAGGTAAGTCAAAAAAAAAGGTTGTTAGGCTCAATGGGGTTTACTAGGGGTTAATTTATGAAGGTAGGCTTTTGTGGAGTAAGTAGGTTAAATCCTAGGTGCCTTTATCATCTCAATATATCAAATCAATGATGTGGTTTCGACATGTATAATCGAAGCAAGTTCTAGAATAACAAATCAGTAATGACTCACTCAAAGTAATAATAAAAGTGAGCACGAAAGAATGTATGCTCAAAAGGCTCAAAATCTCACCAGAACTATGGCTTTTGATGTCAATCCTGCGAATTTCAAACCTCAAGATAACACTTAGAATTAAGGAAAATAACTTATGAAAAAAAATGGGGTTCTCAAAAATTTCAACTTATCATGCTTGATTCCCTAATGTTTTAAAGTTTTAATAATCAGAGCACAAGCACCCATGTCTTAATTTTCAACATATCAATAAAAATCATAAATCAATCAGAATTAATTCTTAATAGGAGGTTGAAAGTAATGCAATTGAGAACAATGCATCAGATTTCAGGGTTTTCATATATGGTGTATAAAGATTTAAAGTAAGTTCCCCCCCACACTTAAGGTGTACATTGCCCTCAATGTACAAAGGTAGCACTAGTAGCAATAAAAGCATAAGATCATAAGAGGGAGAGGTATGAAACTCCTTGCTTTGGATGGATTAGTGAGACGGAGATTGGAAGAGTTGGCAGTTATGGTGAGGTGTTCCCTTTTTCATAGAGATTTGAGCTGTAAAGCTCCTTTGAAACTGCGAAAGTATTTATTAGTCGTGGGAATTTTGGATTAATAGAGATTACTCGTTAGGGATTAGCCGATATGAAAAAGAAATAAAACAAAATTAAAAATACTAATATTCAAGTAATGAAAAAAAAGATAAAGTGAAAAAATAAAAAGGAAAAGGAAAATAAAGTTAGAAGAAAGGAAAAGGTAAAAATAGGGATCAGAGTTAAAATAAAAATAAAAATAAAAATTAAGATAAAAATAAAGTTAGGAGAAATAGACATCGCTAATCCTCAAGTGGGTCACGTGGCAGTGGAGTGATGCGGAGGTGCTGGCATTCTGCTCTAAGGTGGCATCTATATAATCGAGGCGCCGAAAGCATTGCTGCTCGAACTGTGAGAAACGCTCAGATAGGTCAGCATGGGAGGCTGCTGCATGAGACGGGTGGCGAGGTGGTGGTGGCGCTGCTGGTGCATCCTCCTCCGGTGGTGGTAGTGGGACATCATCAGTAATGTCCTCTGGGTCCTCGCCCTCCTGGATGAGACGGAACTGAAAGTGGTTGCCTCTTGGCCTACGCTCGATCATCCTCATGTGTAGCATAGTCTGGATGCCCTGAGGAGACATCTGACCGATGAGTGTGTAGGAGGATGTCTGGGCTAAAGTGTTGAGGAGCCCGAAGTAACGGGCCAAGCGTGTAATGTAGGGCCCCATGGATAAGACGCCTCTGCAGTGCCTCTCCGTCTGATGCTGCATGGCATGTGCGATGAAGTATGCCAAGTCGATGACGTGTCCGTTTGCCATGCACCATAGGAAGTAGACGTCGTGAGTGTTGACGATGATTATGCTCTCCCATCTACCTGTCAAAGTGTGAGCAAGGAGAGCATGAATGTACCTCAGAGAGGGAACGAGGGCGGTCGCCTTGCTGACACTAGGGTTATATGTCTGACGCCCTGGGGCGATTTCGTTCCAAAAGTCGACTGGCCTGATATGGATGCGGCGAGAAAGGTTGGGGAAGTCTTCGTCTGCCATGAATTGCTCTGTGTAGAGCCCGAGTGCTGAGCCGAACTCTGGAATGCTGAGGTGTCGCACGAGACCTCCTAAGCGGAACTGGACCGTTCCGGGATCATCGAATATAGTCATCACGGTTTGCAGATGGAATATGGAGCAGAACTCGAGGGTGAGTTCTAAGTATATGGGCTCCATGATCTGGAAGAACTGTTCCCATGGCTCAGTCATTAATAAGGCTCGGACGTCGTCCGCTAGGTGTATCTGCTCAAGGTCAGCCCAATCTATGTATCGACTGGTGGATATAGTGCGAGCTTAGAGTAATTGATAATGTTCCTCCTGTGAGGCTTGGGAAAAAGTGATGAATGGGTGTTGAGCCTCGGAGGTGGGCCTCGATGATGAACTTCCTGGCCCCTTTCGTTTTTTTGAAACGGGGACGGCAGTTTTCCTACCGCGTGATGACGACATATTATCTGAAATAAAATAACAAGCATTTGTCCTAAAGATTGAAATTAAACTAGATAGATAATAATTAAAATGTAGATTTGGATGACAATGTTCCTAAGAAAACATAAAATGAGGATTAACCAAAATAGTAGAAATTAACCATTTTTAAATTGGTAGCAAAACTAAGGAATATGGATATGTATTTATACTAAAATTATGAGAAAAATGGCAGGCAAAATATGAATTTAAGTGGCAAACAAAAATGAATTTAAATGGCATGCAATCCTAATATGTTCTATATAATTCTAGATTAGTCATCCTAGTTTACAAACTTCCACGCTTGAATTAACATCTAGAGTAAAGTAAGATTAACTAAATAGATAATAAAAACGAACTATAAATAAATAAAAGAGAAAAATGAGAAAATAGAATCAAAAATAGAGTTGCACAGTCGTTGGTTGAGGCCGAACGATTGTGGGGTGGGTTTGCACGGGCGTGGGTCGGCTGTGGATGAGCGTGGTGGTGGTTTTAAGGTCGATGGCGGTGTTTATGGTGGTTGGAGGGAGATTTTAGGGTTTGACTGAAGAAGAAAATAAATAGTAGCTTCATATTTATAGTTTTTGGGTCACACGGGCATGTCACACGCCCGTGTGACTCGGGGTTTGCCCGTCTGAATCGAAATTCGGTGGTCTTGGTGCGCCTGGTTCGAAGTAACACCCGTGTTGCTATCTCACACGGTCGGTTGCGATCGTGTTCGCTTTTCACACGGTCGTGTGATAAGTTCCACGGCCGTTTGTGATCGGTTTCGTTCTTCACACAGCCGTGTAGAAGGGCACACGGCCATTTCCAAATTGACAGTGTTGGCCACGGTCTGGGGACACGGGCGTGGGGATTTGTGCAAGCCCGTGTCTAAGCTGCAGGGTTACCACGGCCATATAGTACGGCCGTGGGGATTTTTCGGTAGCCCGTGTTGAAGTCAGAAGGTTGCCACGGCCATATCGCACGGCCCTGGCTATTTATCGGTGGCCCGTGTTTTGGGAAAATTTTTACTCTGGTTATACACGGCCTCGTTACACGACCGTGTCTCTGCTTGAAGTGTTCACACGGCCTTGGACACGCCTGTGGGCATGGCCGTGTGGTCCTAAATCTCTGCATTCTAAAAGGGTTAGTTGATGCATGAAAAATAAAAAATTTTAAGAAAAGAAAAGTTACTAAGTTAGTGCTCGGGTTGTCTCCCAAGAAGCGCTTATTTAGAGTCTAAGCTCGACTCTACCTGGATGTGTCACGAAGGGATTTCGTGGAGCTGAAGCTCCTCCCTGTAATCTTTGAAATTCTCACATTTGTAGTGTTTAAGCCTATCTCTGTTTACCTTGAACGTACTGTAGTCGGGGTAGGTTACCTCAATTTTGCCGTATGGAAAGATAGTTTGAACAGTAAATGGACCTGACCACCTTGACTTGAGTTTCCTAAGAAATAGTCTTAGCCTTGAGTTGTGGAGTAAGACAAGATCACCTGTTTTGAACTACTTAGGTTGTTTCAGTTGTTTGTCATGACATCGCTTCATGGCTTCCTTATATAGTCATAAGCTCTCTATGCATTGCAACGCCATTCATTAAGTTCATTTAACTGCATTAATCTCTTCTCACCTGCAAGCTTAAAATCAAGGTTTAAAAATTTGATAGCCCAAAATGCTTTATGTTCAAGTTCAAATGGCAAATGACAACTTTTTCCATAGACAAGCTTATAAGGAGATGTACCTATGGGTGTTTTAAAAGCAGTTCTACAAGCCCATAAAGCATCGTCTATTTTCCTTGACCAATCCTTTCTATTTGTTTCTATTGTTTTCTCTAGGATGCGTTTTAGTTCCCTATTTGTCACTTCGACTTGACCACTGGTTTGTGGGTGATAAGGGGTAGATGTTCTATAGTGTACTCCATACATTTTTAAGACTTTTCCAAACTGGGCATTGCAAAAATGTGTGCCCCTGTCAGTAATAATTATCCTAGGTGTTCCAAATCGAGAGAAAAGTTTCTTTAAAAATTGTACTACCATTCTAGCATCATTAGTAGGTAAGGCTTGGGCTTCCACCCATTTTGACATATAATCTACCGCTACTAGGATGTACTTATTCCCAAATGAAGTAGGGAATGGACCCATGAAATCAATACCCCATACATCAAATATTTCGCATGAAAGTATGTAGTTCTGAGGCATTTTATTATGCTAAGAAATATTACCTGTTTGCTGACATTTATCACAAGAGGTCACATACCTGTTGGCATCCTTGAAAAGTGTAGGCCAGTAAAAGCCTGATTCGAGTACCTTATGAGTAGTTCTAGCTCCACTGTGATGTCCTCCTGTGGGTCCTGAATGGCAGTGATTTAAAATCTGGTATGCTTCTGCTTCAATAACGCATCTTCGAATAACCTGATCTACACAAATTCGAAAAAGAAAAGGATCCTCCCAAAAGTAGTTTTTCACATCAGCGAAGAATCGTTTCTTTTGTTGATGGGTCAACCCTTTTGGGGTTATGTTAGCTGCTAAATAATTTGCAAAATTAGCAAACCAAGGAACTGTTGCATTTGCTAAGGATAGGAGTTGTTTTTCAGGAAACAAATCGTTTATTTTGTCGAGGTACTTGGGTTGCGTGTTTTCTAATCTTGAAAGGTGATCTGCCGCCAGGTTTTTAGCTCTCTTCTTGTCCTTTATTTCTAAATCGAACTCCTGTAACAATAGAATCCATCTTATTAATTGAGGTTTTGCATCAGTTTTAGTTAAATGGTAACGAAGAGTAGAATGGTCAGTATAAATAATGACTTTTGACAAAATCAAATAAGATCTGAATTTATCAAATGCGAAAATAACAGCTAGCAATTCTTTTTCTATGGTAGTATAATTTGCTTGAACGGTTGTCAAAGTTCTGCTAGTGTAATAGATCGGTTGAAAGTGCTTGTCTCTTCGTTGTCCCAAAACTGCACCTACTGTAAAATCACTTGCATCGTACATTAGTTCAAAACGTAGATTCTGATTAGGTGAAATCATGATCGGGGCATTGATTAACTTTTCTTTAAGAGCGTTAAAAGAGTCTAAACATTCTTGGTCAAAGTTGAAAAGCACGTCTTTTTCTAGCAACTTTGTTAAAGGCTTAGCTATTTTAAAAAAATCTTTAATAAATCTGTGATAAAAACTGGCATGTCCTAAAAAGCTTCTTATAGCCTTAACTAAATTAGGCAGAGGTAACTTTTCAATGGTTTCAATTTTTGCTTTATTTACCTCTATCCCTTTACTAGAAATTTTATGTCCTAATACAATACCCTCTTGAACCATAAAGTCGCATTTTTCCCAGTTTAGCACCAAATTTGTCTCTTCACATCTTATCAAAACAAGTTTTAGATTATTAAGACAAAGTTGGAAAGAATTACCGAAAACTGAAAAATCGTCCATAAATACCTCCATGATGTCTTCCACGAATTCATTGAAGATAGCTAGCATGCATCGCAGAAAAGTAGCAGGAGCGTTACATAAACCAAAAGGCATTCTAGGATAAGCAAACGTACTGTATGGGCATGCGAATGTCGTTTTCTCCCGATCTTCTAGAGCTATCGGGATTTGGAAGTAACCAGAGAGGCCATCTAGGAAACAATAATACATGTGACCTGATAATCTTTCCAACATTTGATCAATAAAAGGTAAGGGAAAATGATCTTTTCGAGTGGCGTCATTCAGCTTCCTACAATCAATGCAAACTCTCTATCCAATGACTATTCTTGTAGGTATTGACTCTTTCTTGTCATTAGACACCACAATCATGCCTCCCTTTTTAGGAACAACCTACACAGGACTTACCCAAGAACTGTCAGAAATAGGATAAATAATACTTGCATCTAGAAGTTTAATTACCTCGGCTTTTACGACTTCCTTCATATTGGGATTCAATCGTCTCTGAGCTTGCACCAATAGTTTATATTCATCTTCCATTAAAATTTTGTGGGTGCAAAAGGACGAATTAATTCCCTTAATATCTAAAATTTTCCAAGCTATAGCATGCTTGTGTTCCCTTAACACAAAGAGTAGTTCCTCTTTTTCTGCAATGCACAAATCTGTTGCGATAATGACTGGTAAAGTTGAATCTTCCTCTAAAAAGGCATATTCTAAATAATCTATTAGTTGCTTCAACTCTAATTTAGGGGGTTTATCAATGGAAGGTTTCTGTCTCAACTCATCATTCATTTTTATACTTTCATAACTTATGTGTCTTGTGATGATTTCATTAAAATTTGACTCCTTTCTTACTTCCTCAATTTCAGTGGTGACTTTGTCTTCTCCCCCACTTTGAAGAGACACAGTTCCAACGTGTCTGCGATAGAAAGTTCCTGAAACTTATCTTGAACAAAGTAATCAATAATATCCACAAAATAACAGGAATCAACCTGTTCTTTAGAAAATTTCATAGCATCATAGATTTTAAAAATGACTTCTTCCTCACCAACTCTGAGTACTAATTTACCATCCTCTACATCAATAACAGCTCTAGCAGTGGCTAAGAATTGACGTCCCAAAATTAAAGGTACCTCAATGTCCTTATCCATATCAAGCACAACAAAATCAACAGGGAGTATAAATTTATCTACCTTTACGAGCACATCTTCCCTAGGATATTTAACAGATCTATCAGCTAGTTGAATACTTATCCTAGTGGGCTTTGGTTCCCCTAGACCTAGTTGCTTGAACATTTTGTAAGGCATAAGATTAATGCTAGTACCTAAATCAGCTAAGGCTTTATCAATAAGTAAACTACCAATTAAATAAGGAATAGTAAAACTCCCTGGATCTTTCAGTTTTGCCGGCAACTTATTTTGGAGAATAGCTGAGCATTCTTCGTTGAGTTCCACTGTGGCTAATTCTTCCAACTTCCTTTTATTTGTCAGAAGTTCTTTAAGGAACTTCGCGTACTTCAGTATCTGTGAAATTGCTTCAACAAAAGGTAAGTTAATGTGTAATTATTTAAAAAGTTCATGAAATTTACCGAATTGAGCGTTTGTATGGTCTTTCTTCAACTTTGTCGGATATGGAATGGGCGGTTTGTATTCCTTGAGTGTTGGTGGAATGTTTTCCTTGGATTCCTCTTCCTTGTCTCCTGAAGATTCTGGAGTAGATCTCTTTTCTGGTTCAGCTAGGACTTTCTCATCTCTTAGAGTAATTGCCTTGACATGTTCTCTGGGATTTGGCTCAGTATTTTCTTGGTAGTCCACCTTGTGGTCTTTCTGAAATTAATTTTGCAAGCTGACCGATTTGATTCTCAAGCCCTTGAATTGATGCTTGCTGGTTCTTTAATGTTGTTTCAATGTTTTGGAAATGGGTTTCTGATGCAACCATAAATTTGGTGAACATCTCTTCAAGATTCAGCTTTTTCTCTTGTTGTGATGGTGGCTGCTAAAATCTCGGAGGAGGCTGTTGTTTTTGATTTCCTTGTCCTCCCTAAGAAAAATTGGGGTGATTTCTCCAACCTGCATTATAAGTATTACTATAAGGGTTATTTTGAGGTCTAGAATTGTTACCCATATAGTTGGCTTGCTCAGCTTTCATGCTGTGTCCATAAGTTGAATAGTCCGGATTCAACATATTTCTTGGGGTTGCGTCGCACTGCATCACTGGCTGTGCCTGCGTAGAACCAACAAAATTATCAAACTTTTTATTCAAAAGTTCTACTTGGTTAGTAAGCATGGCGACAGCATCAATAGTATAAACTCCTGCAGCTTTTGTCGGCTTTGTCCTCATGACTTGCCACTGATAGTTATTCAGTGACATCTCTTCAATAAATTCATAAGCTGCTTCGGGTGTTTTATTGTTGATCGTTCCTCCTGCGACTGCATCGATCATTTGCCTTGTTGATGGGTTCAAACCATTGTGAAAGGTTTGAACTTGTAGCCATAAAGGTAGGCCATGATGAGGGCATCTTCTCAAAAGATCTTTGTATCTCTCCCAGGCATCGTATAGTGTTTCTAAATCCATCTGCACAAAAGAAGAGATATCGTTTCGTAATTTAGCTGTTTTAGCTGGAGGAAAATGTTTAAGTAAAAATTTTTCGGTCATCTGTTCCCATGTGGTGATTGAGCCTCCTGGTAAAGAGTTTAACCACTGTTTGGCTTTGTTTCTCAAAGAGAATGGAAATAGCCTTAAACGAATGGCATCATCAGAAACACCATTAATTTTAAAGGTATCATAGAGTTCCAAAAAATTGGCTATGTGTGAATTTGGATCTTCATCCTGTAAACCATCAAACTGCAACAATTGTTGTATCATCTGAATAGTGTTAGGCTTTAATTCAAAATTATTAGCCGCAATAGTAGGTCTAAGAATGCTAGTTTGGGTACCAACCAAACTAGGTTTAGCATAATCATACATAGCGCGAGGAGCTTGTTCCTGATTTGCTGGTGGCGCGACTATTGCGGGAGGTGGTGGAATGTTTTGATTTGCTTCCATCTCTTCTGTAGGTTCTGGCCTTTGTTCTTGATCTTGTTCTAGATACTGTAGGCTTCTTCTGATCTCTCTGCGATATCTACGAACTGTCACTTCTAAATCTTCATCAAAAAGCAATAGTCCTGCTGGGTTGTTTCTAGTCATAAACTAGAAATACCTAGAAGGAAAAAGCAAAGAAAAATAAAAATAATAAAAGAAAAATAGAAATAAAAATAAAAATAAATAAAAACTGAAAATAAATAAATATAGTAATGGCTAAAGTAATAGAAATCGAGTTTTCTTAATATTACAGTTCCCTAGCAATGGCGCCAAAAACTTGATATGCTCGCGATATTAAGTAATAAAATTTATAAAACTGATCACACCAAAAACTAACTAATATCATGATTTTAAAGGCAAGCGCACCTATCGAACAGTAGTATAGTTTAGCGGCAAGACTGAGTTATCGTACCCAAGGGAACCAAAAGTACTAGTACTTACTTCCTTTCTATTATCTAGCCTAAAAATAAAAGATGATTGGTTGAAACTAATTCTAAAACTAACTAAAAGTGCACAAAAAGTAAATTGGGGAAAACTTTAGGGAAAAGTTGATTGATATGAGCAATACTTGAGGGAGAATCCACCTAGACTTCACTTGTTATTAACTTCCTGAACTAGATGATTTCTTTACTTGACTTGATCCGTAGAGATCCATAACCTATGTTAATACCTCTTTCGAGGATAAGAACAACTAATCCTAGGTAGTTAATTAAAGTTTTCTTATTAATTAACACCCCTAGGTTGCATTAATTAGATCTATGGATCCCCCTATTAGGTTTGACCCTAATCCGGTAGATTTATGTCGCCCTATGTCTAGGGTTGCATGCAACTCTGCTTCATTATGGTAGATCTACTCTTAAAACAGGGACTTTTGCTCCTCTGCCTAAGCACATCAAGTTCTTGAAGTAATACCTAGGATTATTAAATCAAGAATGAAGAACACATAATTAAGAACAATTCAAGTACTTACCAAATAATTCAAGAATAAATAATAACAAGATCTGTCTTAGGTTTCATCCCCCTCAAGTTTTTGAGGGGTTTAGTTCATAATAAAGAAAGAAAACATCTCAGAAGAATTAAGAAAACAAAACATAAAGAACACAAAAACCCCTGAAGGAATTTAGAGAGATCCTCTGTCTTGATGTAGAACTCTGGCTTCTGGGATGAATCAATCGGCTTCCCTTGGAGTAATCCCTTGCTTTCACTCCTTGTGTTGGCAGAATTATGGCGCTCTTTCTTGAGAGAACAGAGTATATCTTTAGAGTTGCCTCTTGGGGTTTTTATATAGAGTTTAGAATGGCTTTCTTAGCCCCTAAGTATCCAAATCCAAGTGAAATTCCCCTTCCTCACGACAGGGACATGCCCGTGTGCCACGACAAGAGGCCGTATCAGAGTCTGTCGATGGAGGCACGACCGTGTGGCCTGCCCGTGCTTGTCGGGGGCTGGACCGTGTGATCTTCATGTGGCACGGCCGTGTGCCACGACCGTGTGCCACGACCGTGTGGTGACTCCTTGGGCCGTGTCGATTTCATATTTTGGCCCATTTTTATAGTTTTTGGCCTGTTTTTCGTTCTTTTCTCTTCCCTATGCTCTCCTGAGTATAAGATATGAAAAAGAAAGATTAAGAGCACCAATTCTCACAAAATTAATGATAATCCATCCAAAATATAGGCTAAACATGAGGTAAAAATATGTATAATTTATCGTTTATCAACATGCAATTGTGAAACACCCTTCACTAACACCCTGCCCAAAAAAGGGGGAAAAAGGAAAGTCGAAGATGAACAAATATTTGTTACCTATTTTTGGCCCTTATTCGCTCACATTTGCATTTTTTTCTAAGTGATTTTTATTTAGTTTTGAGTCTTTTAGTTGATTTTACAACTAGTTATTGCAAAATAAGTCATAGTTTACTTTTAGTGTTTTTAGATTATTTTCAATACTGTTTAGTATACTTTTTATTTAATAAGTTTTTTCAAGGTCTTTGGTATGCTACTAGAATGAGTTCAAAAGAAGAAAAAACAAAGCTAGAAGAAGTGAAGAAAAGAAAAGAGTAGGCAAAAAAAAGCATGCATTTTGCCTAGGAAGGTCGTAACTTTGCTCATCTTACGTCATAGCCTTGGCGCAATTTTCCACATTAATTCTCCTTTGATATTTTAGCGATGGCACTTTGGTCTTTCACCCTATTTCATGGTTTTGTTGAACATTTTCAAAATATTTATCATATTCCAATAGTTATAATTGAAAAGTTACAAATGGTCCAAAAGTTATCACTTGGTTACTAACGAAGAGTTGCCACTACTCATGGTGATGAGTTATGTATCTTATTACCAAAAGTTATATCACTTAATTAATAGCAAAGGGTTATAATTATTCAAACTGATACCTATTGAACAATTATGTTTATTGATAAAATATGAGATTATCCATTCGGATAGTTATGTCTCTATAAAGAGACAAGAGAACTCCTATAAATAGGAGCGGACTTTCATTTGTGTGATACACTAAAAAGATAAAAACTTTTGTTTCTTTTGATTCTCCTCCATCTTCTATTATTTTTAAATTGTTCTATTGTTTATAGAAATTGATATTCTTACTATGCTTTGCTCAATATTTAGTGGACTATTTCTGTCAGTGTCGAAACTATTTTTTTTGAAAAGGTCAACTTTTATTTTAAAAAACAAAAATGGACTCACCACCAATCTTTTTTTACGAGGTATGATCGGGTCACCTTGCAATTTGATCGTTTTAATAAACAGTTTTGATTTACTAAAACAACGATTTTGGTATACAAAAATTAGGAGAACGAGTTTGGGAGTTGGTTATGTACGAGGAAGGATTAGCACCCTCGTAACGCCCAAAATTGGTACCTAGTTGATTAATTAAAGTCTTAGTGTCGAAAGTTGAAAACTCGAAAAGAATTTAAAATACGATCCCTTTTTATATTAATGTTGATTTTACTTAAAATTCTCTTGAATAAATTGAAACGTGTGTTAAAGACCCTCTCGTCTCGAGATAACAAAATGTCACATCCCGTAAGTTAGGACACGACTTTTTGAACCTTTGAGAATAAGTTTGCCTTATTATTTTTATTTTAAAACTTGTATATTTTAATTTTAGAAGGATATTCAGTTGTTTAGGTTCAACGAGAAAATTGAAACCCCGTAAGTTAGGGTACAATTCCTCGAATCTCCAAAAAAAACGAAACATTGCCTTATTTTGAAAATTTTCTTTTTTGAATAATAGCGAGTACAATACTTAATTGATGTGTATTTCTCTTATTCGGGGTGTAATATAAAAACGGTTTATTATGAGTGAATACGTTTGAACATATTTCACAACGTGATTTCAAAAGATAAAATGGTAATATGGAACATGGAACCATAATTTATGAATAAAATGTTACACTAATGAATGGCAATAATATGAAGATACTAATAAACAAATCATAGTACATATAATGGCCATAATCACATAATATCACTTTAATACCAATATGAAAAATAAACGAAAAATAAAATAAATAAAAGAATAAATAACAATACTGACAAAACAATGCACATAAAAGACAACACCACTTTTTTTTTAAAAAAAAGGACAAAGAAATAAATAAATACATAAACAACTATTAAGGAAAATAATTTATGAAATATTGAAAATAAAGGACTAAATGAAAAAGGAATAAAATTGAATGGTTGAATCTAAAAAGGAAAAAAGAAATAGGGCCTAAATAAAATGCACATTAAAGGACGAGGACCAAGTGGGAAATTATTCCCAGTCCTCAAAGTGTACTGTTTCATAAAGGACAAAATGGAAAGAAAACCAAAATTATGCAGGCAAATTTTGAAAAGAGTATAAAGCAAATAGTACCGTATTAAAATTTTAAAAAGAAGCAGAGGGATCACTTGCAAAATTATCCCACTTAAACATAAACACACAGGTCCTCCAGGAGAGTCGGGTTCGCCCGAAACGACACTGTTTCAGGTGTCCACCGTTTCAAATGGTCCTGGGACCAAATTGAAACAAAAATAAAATTAACGGCCAAATTTAAGGACAAAGAAAACAGGGCAGGACTTAATCGAAGCACGCCACAAAAGCGGAAGGATCATTCGTACAAATAGCCCAAAAATTGAAAACGCGCGGATCCACTGGAACGGGTTGGGTCGCGCTCGAGTTGGGGGCAAAACGACGTCTTTTTAGGGCTACTGTAGCCATCCCTAAACGACGTCATTTAATAGGGCTATAAAATCCAAAAAAAATTCAAATTTTCATTCTCCTCCCATTTTGAAAAAGAAAACTGAGAAACTCTCTCAATTTCTCTCAAGCCCTCCCTTTTTTCGGCCATCATCCGGCCATCGGGCCACCGTAGCGGCCGTCGGTCGCTGGCGACGGTGCCGCCATCCACGGTGGTCAAAGATTTCAAAAAAATAGCTATTTTTTAGCTTTTTGACTCCCGATCCTAAAAATGTACCATCTTTCCTCGGAGATGACAACCTCGACCACCGACGGCGGCACAAACGCAAGAAAGGTGAGATTTTGGCCCTTTTTTTATTCTTTGTTTATTTCTTTTAAAATGATAGCAAAAATAAGGCAAAAAGAGAAAATAAAAATAAAAAGGCAACCTTTTTTCGTTCTTGGATTGATTCTATTTCTTTTGTATTTTATTTCTTTTTTTTGTGTTTCGTAAAAAAGAAGAAGAAACATAGATGTTGTTGTGGCTCTTTTATAGCTGAAATTGCAACTTTTAGTTTCTATTTTTTATTTTTTTCTATTTGTTTCTTCTGCTTGTTGTCTTCTTCTTTTGCATGTTGCAGGTGGTGTCAGAAAAGCGTCAAACGCGTGGAGAGGCGGTGGCATGCGGCATCGGCAGCTTTTAGGCTAGGGCCTAGTGTTTTTTGTTTTACTAAAAATGTTTAAACGTTTTGGGCCACTGGGCTTGTAATTTTTTAGGTTAGGGTTAATTTTGGGCCATGGGTTTTGGGCCTATTGTTTTGTAATTTTGGACTGTGGATTTATTTTTGTTTTTATTTTTTTGGTTTTTTTTGTTGGGCCCGAGCAAAATTGGGCTTCTATAGTCAGTACAAAATATAGACAGTCATTGGGCTTAATTGTATCCTTGAGGTTCATTTGTCAGTAACTCTTTTACAAAAATATAAGTGAGGGTGAATAGAACCTTAAAAAAAGTAGCATTGATACACGCTTTAAAGCATTCATTAATTTCTCACAAGTTTAATTTATCTCCACACACCAACAAGTTTTACCTTAGAAAGCTTTTTATAAAGTAGAAACTTAAGTTTTTCAGAAAAAGGGACCTCAATTTACACTATAAACAATTCTAAAGTTTATTTTTCTTGTCTTTCATAGTTTCTAGTCGTTATAATATTCAACTTTTGATTTGCTTGTGGATTATAATAACCCATTAGAGATTTATCTATTATTAAGTTTTAATTAGTTTTATTTATTTCTATTTTATTACATTTCAACTCAATATCTTGTATGTTGCTTGACAATTCACAATGTGCTCAATTGTTTACATGGTTGGGAGATTCGTAAGTTAATGACTTAGTAATTGAGATAGGATTAAAATTTGATTTAGAAAACATGGTTGCGATTTAAATTTTTTTAACTTGTGCACATATGTTAATTCTAGGTGACACACAAGTTAACAAAAATTTTAAAGGATTCTACGCTAATGATCTTGTTAGGAGGTTACCCAAGATTTATTTTAGGGAAATCAACCAACTATGAACCACATTGCACTCAAGTCTAGGTGAATTGTTAAAACAATTAGTGGCGTTGGGAAGATGCGATTATGGCACTTCTATTTTTAGCACTTGGCTTAAATTTGGAGGCGTATCTATGTAATCGATTCTAGATTAGGATTAATCTAGCATAGGTTATTAATTGTCATTAACTAAATGTCATCGTAGACCATAACATTAGTGAATTGAGGTTGAATATTCAAAATAGCATTTTCTTATTCTGTTTACTTTATTTGCATCCATTGTACGCATTTTGATAAACTATAATATATACATATTTTTATCCCATGCTTAACATATTTTTGGATGAATTATCTTTTAATTTGACGAATTTGATGCTCTTAATCCTTTAATTTCATGTTTTATATTTAGGTGAGCATAAGAAAGAGAAAAGAGCAAGAAACAGGCAAAAAAGGGACAAAATAGGCCTAAATCAGCATTCAACATGGCCTAAGGCATTTTTACACCGGTAAACCACATGCCCGTGTTGATTTCTCAGTGTTGAACACGACCTGAGCAACCTCACACAGGTATGTCCCTATCGAGCCCTGTTTCAATTTCATGCGGAAAAAGCTAATTTTTAGGTATTCTGGGCATTCCAAAGTCTATAAAAACACCCTAAGGGAGGATTAAAAAGACACACGGAGTAGAAAGCAAGGAATTACTCGAAGAATGCCGATTGATTCATCTCGGAAGCAAGGATCTCCATCAAGGCTGAAGATCTTCCTTCAATTTCCTTCAGGGGTTTTTGGGTTTTCTTTAAGTTTTGTTGTTTTCCCAACTTTGAGATGTTTTCTTTTACGATTATGAACTAAACCCCCTAAATACCTGAGGGGGATGAAACCTAAGACAAATCTTGTTATTAACATCTGAATTATATGATAAATATTTGATTTGTTCTTAATTGTGTGATTAATTCTTGTGTTAATATTTCAAGATATTAATTCAAGTCAAATGTGCTTATTCAGTGGAGCAAAAGTCCCTGTTTAAGAGTAGGTTCAACACAATTAAGCAGATTTGATCGCAATCCTAGACATAGGATGACGAAAATATGTCGGATTAGAGTCAAATCTAATAGGGAAGTCCATAGATCGAGTTAATGCAACACTAGGGGTTTTAATTAGAAAGAAATTTCAATTAATCAACCTAGGGTTAGTTGTTTTTAGTCTTAAAAGAGATATTAACATAAATTAGGATTTCTACGGATCAAGTCAAGTGAATAAATTGTTTAGTTCAAAATCGAATAACAAATGAAGTCTAGGTGGATTCTTCCTTGGGTATTACCTTAATTAATCAGTTTCCAAAACTATTTTCCCTAATTTACTCTCTGTCGCATTCTTAGTTAATTAATTATTTTAGTTTAATTAGTCTAAAATAAATCCCATTTATTTTTAGGCTAGATAATAAAAAGAAGGTTAATACTAGTATTTTTAGTCCCTGTAGGTTTGACATCCCGGTCTTGCCATTAGCTATACTACTGTTCAATAGGTGCACTTACCTTTATCGTGATAATAGTTTAGTTTTACAGGTTTGACCATCATAAATATCACAATCAAATTTTTGCCGCCGTTGCCGGGGAACTAAAATATTAGGAATACTCGATTTTTATTACTTTAGCCATTTTTACTTTTATTACAATTTACTTTTTGTTTTTATTTTCAGTTTATTACTAAAATTTTCTTTTCATTCTTCCCTGACAGGTGTTTCTTGTTGATGACTAGGAGAAATCCATCAGGACCTTTACTTTTTGATAGTGAGATAAAAGCATCAGCTCGCAGAAACTGTAGAGAAATAAGGCGGAGCCTATAGTACATAGAAGAAGGGCAAGAGGACGAGACCAAATCTACTAAAGAGATGGAGGCAAATCAGAATAATCCTCTACCTCATGTGGTAGCTGCAAATCCTATGAATCAGAATCCTGCTCCTCATACTATGAAATATTATGCTAAGCCCAATTTAGCTGGTACTGAATCTAGTATTATTAGGCCTGCTATTGCTGCAAATAATTTTGACTGAAACCTAACACTATATAGATGATACAACAGTTTGTTCAGTTTGATGGTTTGCAGGACGAGGATCCTAACACACATTTGGCTAACTTTTTGAAAATCTACGACACCTTTAAAATTAATTGTGTTTCTGATGATGCCATTCATCTTCGGTTATTTCCCTTTTCTCTGCAGAATAAGGCTAAACAGTGGTTGAACTCTCTACCACGAGGGTCTATCACTACTTGGGAACAAATGACCGAAAAATTTCTTTTAAATATTTTCTGCCGACTAAAATGGTAAAATTTAGGAATGATATCTCTTCTTTTGTGCAGATGGATTTAGAAACTCTTTATGACTCATGGGTGAGATATAAGGATTTATTGAGAAGATGCCCTCACCATGGGTTACCCCTATGGTTTCAGGTTCAAACTTTTCACAATGGTTTGAATCCCTCAACAAGGCAAATGATAGATGTAGCTGCCAGTGGAACAATCAATAACAAGACACTTAAGGAGGCTTATAAGTTTCTAAAGGAGATGTCACTGAATAATTATCAATGGCAAGTCATGAGGAAAAAGCCACAAAAAGCCGCCGATGTTTTTAATGTCGATGCAGTCGCCATGCTTTCTAGCCAGGTAGAACTTTTGAATAAAAGGATTAACAGTTTAGTTGGTTCTATGCAAGTACATCTAGTTATGCAATGCGACACGAAAATAAGTGGTGTGGACAACCCAGAGTACTCCTCCTATGGACATAGCATGGAAAACAAGCAAATGAATTATATGGGTAATCATCCTCGACCTCAAAACAATCCTTATAGTAACACTTATAATGCAGGTTGGAGAAATCATCCAAATTTTTCATGAGGAGGTCAAGAGAATCAAGGAAATCAAAGGCCACCACCTCCTTCGAGATTTCAGCAAACGCCCTATCGAAAGGAAAAGAAACCAAACATTAAGGAGATGTTAGAAAAATTCATATCGGTGTGAGAAACTCATTTTCAGAATACTGAAATTGCACTTAAAAACCAACAAGCTTCATTTCAAAGGCTTGAGAATCAAATTGGTCAACTTGCTAAGATGATATCCGATAGACCATAAGGTAGTTTGCCGAGTAATATTGAACCCAATCCTAGGGAGCATGTTACAGCAGTCACATTAATGAATGGGAAAATGCTAGCTGAACCTGAAAAAAAGTTTCTACAAGAGCCTAATAGAGAGAAAGTTGAGGAAGCCGAACCCAAAGATAATACCCCACCGGTACTTAAAGAATATAAGCCAACTATCCCATATCCAGCAAAGTTAAAGAAAGACCGCATGGACGCACAATTCGGTAAATTTCTTGAACTTTTTAAACAGTTGCATATCAACTTACCTTTTGTTAAAGTTATTTCGTAGATGTCTGCGTATGCAAAATTTTTGAAGGAACTTCTAACAAACAAAAAGAAGTTTGAAGAGCTATCCACAGTGGAACTTAACGAGGAATGTTCAACTATCCTCCAGAACAAATTACTAACTAAACTAAAAGATCCAGGAAGTTTTACTATTCCCTGTCTAATTGGTAGTTTAAATATTAAAAAGGCGTTAGCTGATTTAGGTGCTAGTATTAATTTAATGCCTTATAAAATGTTCAAGCAACTAGGTCTTGGGGAACCAAAATCCACAAGGATGAGTATTCAATTAGCTGATAGATCTGTTAAATATCTTAGGGGTATCATTGAGTATGTGCTAGTAAAAGTAGATAAATTTATATTTTCTGTTGATTTTGTTGTGCTTGACATGGATGAGGATGTTGAAGTGCCTTTAATCTTAGGATGCCCATTTTTAGCCACTGTTAGAGCTGTTATTGATGTGGGGGATGGTAAACTTGTGCTTAGAGTGGATGATGAAGAAATCGTTTTTAAAATTTATGATGCCATGCGATTCTCTAGAGAACAAGATGATTCCTGTTATTTTATTTATTCTATTGACTACTCTATTCAAGATTCTTTTCAGGAAATCGCTCTTAAGGACACGTTGGAACTGTGTCTTGTTCAAGGTAGGGAGGAAGACAAAGTCACCACTGAGATGGAGAAGGTAATAATTGACTTGAACACTAACGAATCTTCTTCAAGACAAGTAAATTATGAGCGTATTAAGATAAACGATGAACTGAGACAAAAACCCTCTGTTGACGAACCCCCCAAACTGAAACTGAAGTAATTACCCAATCACTTAGAATATAGATTTTTGGGAGATAACTCTACATTGCCAGTGATCATTACTTTAGACTTGCAACCTAAGGAGAAAGATGAAATACTCTAAGTATTGAAAGAACATAAAAAGGCCATAGCTTGGAAAAATTTTTACATTAGAGGGATCAGCCCCTCTTTTTGCCCCCATAAAATTTTGATGGAGGACGAGTACAAACCATGTGTGCAAGCTCAAAGACAATTGAAACCCAACATGAAGGAAGTTGTCAAGGCTGAGGTAAATAAACTTCTAGATGCTGGAGTTATTTATCCTATTTCTGATAGTGCTTGGGTAAGTCCTGTGCAGGTTGTTCCTAAGAAGGGAGGCATGACTGTTGTGGCCAATGAAAAGAACGAATTAATCCCTACAAGAATACTCACAGGTTGGAGAGTATGCATTGACTATAGGAAGTTAAATGATGCTACCAGAAAAGACCACTTTCCTTTGCCTTTCATTGATCAAATGTTGGAAAGACTGTCAGGGCATATGTACTACTGTTTCTGGGATGGACTCTCTAGCTACTTCCAAATCTTGATAACTCCTGAAGATAAAGAGAAGATGACGTTCACATGTCCATATGGTACGTTTGCTTATCGTAGAATGCCTTTTGGATTATGTAATGCCCCTACTACTTTTCAGCATTACATGTTAGCCATCTTTGACAAACTCGTAGAGGACATCTTGGAGGTATTTATGGACGACTTCTCGGTATTGGGTAACTCTTTCCATCTTTGTCTTAAAAATTTAGAACGAGTTTTAATAAGATGTGAAGAAACGAACCTTGTTCTTAATTGGGAAAAATGTCATTTTATGGTTCGTGAAGGTATTGTGTTAAGCCATAAAATTTCTAGTAAAAGGATAGAGGTTGATAAAGCAAAAATTGAAACCATTGAAAAACTACCTCCTCCAAATTCAGTTAAGGCTATTAGAAGCTTTTTAGGACATACTGGTTTTTATAAAAGATTTATTAAGGATTTTTCTAAAACAGCTAAGCCTTTAACAAATTACTAGAAAAAAATGTGCTTTCAATTTTGATCAGGAATTTTTAGAAGCATTTAACACTCTCAAAGAGAAATTAACTAATGCTCTGAATATAACTGCACCTGATTGGAATTTACCTTTTGAACTAATGTGTGATACGAGTGATTTTGCCGTAGGTGCAGTTCTAGGACAGCGAAGAGACAAGCATTTTCAGCCAATTTATTATGCTAGCAAAACTTTGACAGCCGCGCAAGAGAATTACACTACCACGGAAAAGGAAATGCTAGCTGTGGTTTTTGCGTTCGACAAATTTAGACCATATTTGATTTTGTCTAAAGTCATCGTTTATACTGATCATTTTGCTCTTCATTATCTTTTAACTAAGTCTGATGCGAAACCTCGATTAATAAGATGAATTTTATTATTGCAGGAATTCAACCTAGAGATACAAGATAAGAAGGGGGCTGAAAATCTGGCAGCAGATCACCTTTCTAGGCTTGAGAATCCACATCTCAAGGAACTTGATAAAGCCGAGATAAATGACTGGTTTCTTGGAGAATAAATTTTAGTCGTATCTGATTCTGAGGTACCTTGGTTTTCTGACATTGCGAATTATTTAGCTGTTAACATAACCCCAAAAGGGTTGACACATCAGCAAAAGAAGCGATTCTTTGCTAATGTGAAAAACGACGTTTGGGAAGATCCCTTTTTTTTTGTATATGTACAGATCAAGTCATTCAAAGATGCGTTACAAGGTCAAAAGCAAACAAGATCTTGGAACACTGCCACTCAGGACCAACCGGAGGACACTACAGTGGGACTAAGATAGCTCATAAAACACTTAAGTTAGGTTTTTATTGGCCCATACTATTCAAAGACACCAACAGGTATGTTACTACTTGTGACAAATGCCAAATGATAGGTAATATCTCGAAACATGATGAAATGCCTCAAACATATATGCTCTCATGTGAAATATTTGATTTATAGGGTATTGATTTCATGGGTCCATTCCCTAGTTCATTTGGGAATAAGTACATCTTAGTAGCGGTTGATTACATATCGAAGTGGGTGGAAGCCCAAGCTGTACCTACTCATGATGCTAGAGTGGTACTGAGATTCCTTAAGAAACTCTTCTCTCGATTTGGAACACCTTGGGTAATTATTAGTGATAGGGGTACTCATTTTTGTAATGCTCAGGTTGATGGAGTTTTAAAGAAATATGGAGTGCACCACAAAACAACTACCCCTTACCATCTACAAACTAGTGGCCAAGTCGAAATAGCCAATAGAGAACTTAAACGTATCTTAGAAAAGACGGTCGAGTCAAATAGGAAAGATTGGGCGATAAAGGTAGATGATGCTTTATGGGCTTATAGAACTGCATTCAAAACTCCAATAGAAACATCTCTTTATAGACTTGTTTATGGAAAAAGTTGTCATCTACCATTTGAATTAGAACATAAGGCATTTTGGGCTATTAAACTTCTAAACTTTGATCCTAAACTTGCAGGTGAGAAAAGATTAATGTAGTTTAATGGATTGGATGAGTGGCGCGCTAATGCATGCGAAAATTCGCACCTATACAAGGAAGCAACAAAGCGACACCATGATACTCCTTTAAAACAACATAAGCAATTTGAAGCCAGTGATCTTGTTTTGCTATACAACTCAAGGCTCAAATTATTTCCTGGAAAGTTGAAATTAAGGTGTTAGGCCCATTTGTAGTTAAAACTATTTAACTATCTTCCCATATGGCACAGTAGAGGTAACTCATCCAAACCATGGCACTTTCAAGGTAAATGGTCATCGACTTAAATTTTATAATGATGAGGATTTTAAGAATGATAGAGAAGAGCTTCGGCTCCACGAACCCTCGTAAAGGTGCGCACAACGTAAGTCGAGCTTAGACTCTAAATAAGCACTTCTCAGGAGGGAACCCGAGCACTAACGTTGTTGACTTTTGATAAACGCTAAATTATACATATTTTTACCTCATATTTTTCCTATATTTTCGATGAATTATTAATGATTTAGTGAGAATTGGTGCTCTTAACCTTTCTTTTTCATATCTTATACTCAGAAGAGCATGGGGAAGAGAAAAGAACCAAAAATGGACCAAAAATGAGGAAAATGGGCCAAAAATAGCTTAACACATGGCTCAAGGATTTACCGCACGGCCATGTAACATAAAGATCACACTGTCCATTCCTGACAAGCACGACCAGGCCACACAGCCGTGCCCCATAAACAGAATATCACACAGCCTCTGTCGAAGTCACACGGGCGTGGCACACTGGCGTGTTCTAGTCGTGAGGAAGGGGAATTTCACTCAAATTGGGATGCTTAAAGGCTAAAAAAGGCTCCCCATAAGCTCTCTATATAAAGACCTCATGAGGCAGAGGCAAAAGGCGTCGAGAGATATATTTTTCTTCTCATTTTTCTGCCACACTGAGGGTACAAGCAAGGGATTACTCCAAAGGAGAAGCCGATTAATTCATCTCAGAAGCTGAAATTCTGCAGCAACATAGAGGATCTCCCTAAATTCCTGTAGGGGTTTTTGGTTTCTTTTATGTCTTACTATTTTATATCTTCTGAGATGTTTTCCTTCTTTATTATGAACTAAACCTCTCAAATACTTGAGGGGGATGAAACCTAAAATAGATCTTGTTATTTATTCTTGATTTATTTGATAAATACTTGAATTGTTCTTAATTATGCATTCTTCATTCTTGATTTAATAATCCTAGGTATTATTTCAAGAATTAGATGTGCTTAGAGCAGAGGAGCAAAAGTCCCTGTGATAAGAGTAAATCTACCATAATTAAGCGGAGTTACATGCAACCCTAGACATAGGGCGACATAAATCTACCGGATTAGGGTCAAACCTAATATGGGGAGCCATAGATCAAATTAATGAACCTAGGGAGTTAATTAATAAGGGAATTTTAATTAACAACTTAGGCCTAGTTGCTCTTCACCTCGACGGAGGGTTTAGCATAAATTAGGGATCTCTACAGATCAAGTCAAGTAAAGAAATCATATAGTTCAAGAAAATAATAACAAGTGAAGTCTAGGTGGATTCTCCCTTGAGTATTATCCATATTAATTAGCTTTTCCTAAAAAGTTTTTCCACTTTACTTTTTACGCTTTGTTAGTTAGATTTAGAATTAGTTTAAACAACCCTCTTTTATTTCTTAGGCTAGATAATAGAAAAGAAGTACTAGTACTTTTGGTTCCCTTGGGTACGATAACTCGGTCTTGCCACTAAACTATACTACTGTTTGATAGGTGCGCTTGCCTCAATGTCGTGATATTAGTTAGTTTGGGTGAAATCAAGTCTTTATAACTTTTATTACTTCATATCACGCGATATCAAGTTTTTGGCGCCGTTACCAGGGAACTAAAATATTACGAAAGCTCGATTTCTACTACTTTAGCCATTAATATATATATTTATTTATTTATTTATTTTTTTATTTTTATTTTCAGTTTTTATTTATTTTTATTTTTATTTTTATTTTTCTTTTCTTTTAAATTTCTGAGTTTTCTTTCTTTTAGGTATTTTTAGTTTATGACTAGAAACAACCCAACAGGACCACTACTTTTCGACGAAGATCTAGAAGCGACAGTTCGCAAAAATCTCAGGGAAATTAGACGCAGTCTACATTATCCAGAACAAGAACCTGAGCAAGAGCCAGAACCTACAGATGAGATGGAAGCGAATCAAAATGTTCCACCACCTCCCGCAATAGTCGCGCCGCCAGCAAATCAAGAAGAAGCTCCTGGCACTATGTATGATTATGCAAAACCTAGTTTGGCTGGTACCCAAACTAGCATTCTTAGACCAACTATTGCTGCTAATAATTTTGAGTTAAAGCCTAACACTATTCAGATGATATAGCAATTGGTGTAGTTTGATGGTTTACAGGACGAAGATCCAAACTCCCACATAGCCAATTTTTTGGAACTTTGTGATACCTTCACAATAAATGGCGTTTCTGATGATGCCATTCGATTGAGGCTATTTCCATTCTCTTTGAGAAATAAAGCCAAACAGTGGTTAAATTCTTTACCACGAGGCTCAATTACCACATAGAAGCAGATGACCGAAAAATTTTTACTCAAATATTTTCCTCCAGCTAAAACAGCCAAATTACGAAACGATATTTCTTCTTTTGTGCAGATGGATTTAGAAACACTATACGATGCATGGAAGAGATACAAAGATCTTTTGAGGAGGTGCCCTCATCATGGTCTACCTTTGTGGCTACAAGTTCAAACCTTCCACAACGGTTTAAACCCGTCAACTAGACAAATGATCGATGCAGCCGCAGGAGGGACGATCAATAATAAAACACCTGAAGCAGCTTATGAATTTATTGAAGAGATGTCATTAAATAATTATCAGTGGAAAGTCATAAGGACAAAGCCAACAAAAGCCACAGGAGTTTAATATTGATGCTGTCGCCATGCTTACTAACCAAGTAGAACTTTTGAATAAAAAGTTTGATAATTTTCTTAGTTCTACGTAGGCACAATCAGTGATGCAATGCGACACGACTCAAGGAAACACGTTTAATCCAGATTTCGCATCTTATGGACACAGCATGGAAACATAACGAACCAACTATATGGGTAACAATTCTAGATCTCAAAATAACCCTTATAGTAATACTTATAATGCAGGTTGGAGAAATCACCCAAATTTTTCATGGGGAGGACAAGGAAATCAAAGACAACAGCCTCCTCCAAGATTTCAGCAACCACAACCGCAACATGAGAAGAAGTCGAATCTTGAGGAGATGTTTACCAAATTTATGGCCGCATCAGAGACACGTTTTCAAAGCACTGAAACGGCACTGAAAAATCAGCAAGCATCAATTCAAGGGCTTGAAAACCAAATTGGTCAACTTGCAAAATTAATTTTAGAAAGACCACAAGGAGGATTACCAAGTAATACTAAGCCAAATCTTAGAGAACATGTCAAAGCGATTACTTTAAGAGATGGAAAGGTCCTAGCCGAACCCGAAAAAGAGACTATCCCAGAAATTTCAGAAGAAAAGGCAGCGGAACCCGAGGATAACACTCCACCGCCACTCAAGGAATACAAACCGCGCATCCCATATCCGGCAAAATTGAAGAAAGACCATACAGACGCTCAATTCGGTAAGTTCCTTGAACTTTTCAAACAATTACACATTAACTTACCTTTTGTTGAAGCAATTTCACAGATGCCGAAGTATGCGAAGTTCCTTAAAGAACTTCTGACAAATAAAAGGAAATTGGAAGAATTGGCCACGGTAGAACTCAACGAGGAATGCTCAGCTATTCTCCAAAATTAATTGCCAGCAAAACTGAAAGATCCAGGGAGTTTTACTATCCCTTGTCTGATTGGTAGTTTACTTATTAATAAAGCTTTAGCTGATTTAGGTGCTAGCATTAATCTCATGCCTTACTAAATGTTCAAACAACTAGGTCTCGGGGAACCCAAGCCCACTAGGATGAGTATTCAATTAGCCGATAGATCTGTTAAATATCCTAGGGGAATCATTGAAGATGTGCTAGTAAAGGTAGATAAATTTATATTCCCTGTTAATTTTGTTGTGCTTGACATGGATGACGATATTGAAGTACCTTTGATTTTGGGACGACCATTTTTAGCCATTGCTAGAGCTGTTATTGATGTAGGGGATGGCAAATTAGTACTTAGAGTTGGCGAGGAAGAAGTTGTCTTTAAAATTTATGATGCCATGAGATTCTCTAAAGAACAAGATGATTCGTGTTATTTTATTGATATTATTGATTATTTTGTTCAAGATAATCTCCAGGAACTTTCTCTCATAGACACGTTGGAACTGTGTCTCGTTCAAGGTGGGGGGAAAGATGAAACCACCCCTGAAATCGAAGAAGTAAGGAAAGAATTAGATTCTAATGAAATCATCGCTAGGCACATAAGTTATGAGAATTTAAAGATGAGTGATGAATTGAGACAGAAACCTTCCATTACTGAACCCCCTAAATTAGAACTAAAACAACTACCAGATTATTTAGAATATGCCTTTTTAGGGGAAGAATCAACTTTACCAGTCATTATTGCATCTGATTTAAGCCTTGCAGAGAAAGAGGAACTACTCCATATGTTAAGAGAACACAGACTTGCTATAGCTTGGAAAATTTCAGATATCAAGGGAATTAATCCTTCTTTTTGCACCCATAAAATTTTAATGGAGGACGAATTCAAACCATCAGTGCAAGCACAGAGACGATTGAATCCCAATATGAAAGAAGTTGTAAAAGCCGAGGTAATTAAACTTCTAGATGCAGGTATTATCTATCCTATTTCTGACAGTTCTTGGGTAAGTCCTGTGTAGGTTGTTCCTAAGAAAGGATGATTGACCGTGGTGTCTAATGATAAGGAAGAGTTAATACCTACAAGAACAGTCACAAGATGGAGAGTTTGCATTAACTACAGGAAGCTAAACGACGCCACTCGAAAAGATCATTTCCCATTGCCTTTTGTTGATCAGATGTTGGAAAGATTATCAGGTCTTATGTATTATTGTTTCCTAGATAGCCTCTCTAGTTACTTCCAGATCTCGATAGCTCCAGAAGATCAGGAGAAAACTACATTCACATGCCCATACGGTACGTTTGCTTATCGCAGAATGCCTTTTGGTTTATGAAACGCTCCTGCTACTTTTCAGCGATGCATGCTAGCTATTTTCAATGAATTCGTGGAAGACATCATGGAGGTATTTATGGATGATTTCTCAGTTTTTGGTAATTCTTTCCAACTTTGTCTTAATAATCTAGAACATGTTTTGATCAGATGTGAAGAGACAAATTTAGTGCTAAACTGGGAAAAATGCCATTTTATGGTTCAAGAGGGTATTGTTTTAAGACATAAAATTTCTAGCAAAGGGATAGAGGTAAATAAAGCAAAAATTGAAACTATTGAAAAACTACTCCTCCTAATTCAGTTAAGGCTATAAGAAACTTTTTAGGACACGCCGGTTTTTATCGAAGATTTATTAAAGACTTTTCTAAAATAGCTAAGCCTTTAACTAAATTATTAGAAAAAGACATACCCTTCAACTTTGACCAAGAATGTCTGGAATCTTTCAACAACCTTAAGGAAAAGTTAGTTAACGCCCCGATTATGATTTCACCTGATTGGAATCTACCTTTTGAACTAATGTGCGATGCAAGTGATTTTGCAGTAGGTGCAGTTTTGGGACAGCGAAGGGACAAACACTTCCAGCCGATCTATTATGCTAGCAGGACCTTGACAACTACTCAAGCAAATTATACGACCACAGAGAAAGAATTGCTAGCTGTTATTTTTGCATTTGACAAATTTAGATCTTATTTAATTTTGTCAAAAGTCATTGTTTATATTGATCATTCAGCTCTTCACTACCTCTTAACTAAAACTGATACAAAACCTCGATTGATAAGATGGATTCTATTGTTACAGGAATTTGATTTGGAAATAAAGGACAAGAAAGGAGCCAAAAACTTAGCAGCAGATCACCTCTCAAGGCTAGAGACCGCACAGCCCAAATATCTAGACAAGATGAATGATTTGTTCCCTGAGGAACAACTCTTAGCCTTAGCAAATACGACACCTCCTTGGTTTGCTGATTTTGCGAATTATTTAGCGGCTAACATAACCCCAAAAGGGCTAAACCATCAGCAAAAGAAGCGATTCTTCGCTGATGTGAAAAACTACTTTTGGGAAGATCCTTTTCTTTTCCGAATTTGTGCAAATCAGGTTATACGAAGATGCGTTGATGACACAGAAACTTATCAAATTTTGAATCACTGCCACTCAGGACCCATAGGAGGACATCACAGTGGAACTAGAACTGCTCATAAGGTACTCGAATCAGGTTTTTACTGGCCTACACTTTTTAGAGATGCCAACAGGTATGTGACCTCTTGTGATAAATGCCAACAGACAGGTAATATCTCTCAGCATAATGAAATGCCTCAGAACTATATACTTTCATGTGAAATATTTAACGTATGGGGTATTGATTTCATGGGTCCATTCCCTAATTCATTTGGGAATAAATACATACTAGTAACAGTAGATTACATGTCAAAATGGGTAGAAGCCCAAGCTCTACCTACAAATGATGCTAGGATGGTAGTACACTTCTTAAAAAAACTTTTTTCTCGATTTGGAACACCTAGGGTAATCATTAGTGATAGGGGTACACATTTTTGCAATACTCAATTTGAAAAGGTTTTGAAAAGGTGTGGAGTACACCATAGAACAGCTACCCCTCACCACCCACAAACCAGTGGCCAAGTCGAAGTGACAAATAGAGAGCTGAAACGTATCCTAGAGAAGACAATAGAAACAAATAGGAAAGACTGGTCAAGAAAATTAGATGATGCATTATGGGCTTATAGAACTGCTTTCAAAACACCCATAGGAACATCTCCCTATAAACTTGTTTATGGAAAAAACTGTCATCTACCATTTGAACTTGAACATAAAGCATTCTGGGCTATAAAGTTTTTAAACTTTGATTTTAAAAGTGCAGGAGAAAAGAGATTAATGCAGTTGAATGAGCTTGATGAATGGCACTTCAATGCTTACAAGAACTCGCGACTATATAAGGAAGCCATGAAGCGACGCCATGACAAAAGGCTGAAACAACCAAAGCAATTCAAAACAGGTGATCTCGTTTTACTATACAACTCAAGGCTGAAACTATTCCCTGGAAAACTCAAGTCAAGATGGTTAGGTCCTTTCACTGTTCTAAATGCCTTTCCATACGGCACCATTGAGGTAACTCACCCTAACCACGGTACGTTCAAGGTAAACGGCCATAGGCTTAAACATTATAGAGGTGAGAATTTTATAGAAAACAGGGAGGAGCTTCGGCTCCATCACACCCCTTCTTGACACATCCAGGTAAAGTCGAGCTTAAAATCTAAATAAGCGCTTCTCGGGAGGCAACCCGAGCACTAACTTAGTAACTTTCTTTTCTTTAAAATTTTTAGTATTTTTTTCATGCATAAACTAACTTCTTAAACGCAAAAATTTAGGACCACACGGCCAGGCACACAGGCGCGCCTTAGGCCGTGTGCACACTTGAAACAGGGGCACGGTCGTGCACCCAGACCGCGTACAAACAGAGCAAAATTTCCCCAAAACACGGGCCATCGATAAATCCCCACGGCCATGCGATATGGCCGTGGCAACCTTACGAATTCCACATGGGCTATCAACACCTCCCCCACGACCGTGCTATATGGCCGTGGCAACCCTGCAGTATCAACACGGGCTTGCACAAATCTCCACGCCCGTGTCTCTAGCTCGTGGAAGACACTGCCAAGTTTCACATGCCCATGGCACATATCACACGACCGTGGGATACACGAACACGATGGCACACGGTCGTGGATATTATCACACGACCATGTGAGTGACGAAGACCTGATTGCACACGACCGTGCGAATCAACCACACGGGCGTGCTCATCGGGACATGGCGCGCTCAAACCTCTGATTTTCGAAAAACACAGGCTGAATATGACTCACACGAGCGTGTGACATGCCCGTGTGACCTAAAATGTATAAATAGGAGGCATTTTTCACTCTCCCTTTTCACTCAAACCCTAACATTTCTCACCCAAACTCCCCCCTAAACCACCACAAACGCCGCCACAACCCTTCAAACACCACCATACCAGATTTCATCCTCCCCACGCCCGTGTAATAGCCCCCACGACCGTGCAAACTCATAATTGGTTCTATTTTCTCATTTTTCTCATTTATTTTGTTTTATTTCACTTTTTTAAGTTTTCATTTCTTTTTACTTTAGTCTAATTGTTGATTTAAGCATGGAATTAGGAAATATAGGATGAATACTTTAGAATAATATAGAATCAATTAGGATTGCCACTTAATTTTATTTTTGCTTGCCATTTAGATTCCATTTTATTTTGCCACTTGGACACATATTTGCACGCCATTTTTTCATAAAAATCACTATATATACCCATAATTCCTAGTTTTCTTTGTTATAAGTTTTTAATATGATTAGATTTTACTATTCAGGTTACTTCTCATTTGTTATTTTAGGAAAAATATTAATTTTAATTATTTCTAATCTTAATTTTTAGAACTAATACTCGTGTTTTTTTATTTCAGATACTCTGTCATCTTCACGTGCCAGAAAAGCTGCTGTCCCCGCTTTCAAAAAATGAAAAGGACCCGGAAGTTCTTCATCGAGGCCCACCTCCGAGACACGCCACCCATTCCTCACATTTCCGCAGGACTCCCAGGAGAAACGCTACCAGTTACTCCGAGTACACACTATCTCGATGGGCCGATGCATTGACTGGGAGGCTCTCGCGCAAATCAACTTGGTGGACGATGTTCGAGCCCTGCTAGCCACCGACCCATGGGACCAGTTCTTTAAGATTGTGGAGCCCACCTACCTAGAACTCACTCTCGAGTTCTGCTCCACATTCCACCTCTAGACCGTCATGAACAGATTCGACGATCCCGGCACGGTCCAATTCCGATTAGGAGGTCTTGTGCGACAACTAAGTGTCCCAAAGTTTGGCACAGCTCTCAGTCTCTATACCGAGCAGTTCATGGCAGAAGAAGACTTCTCCACCCTCTCTCGTCGCATCCACATCCGGCCCCTCGACTGCTGGAACGAGATTGCCCCAGGACGGCAAGTTTATAACCCCAGCATCAGCAAGGCGACCGCCCTCCCTCCTTGTCTCAGGTATATTCACGCCCTCCTTGCTCACACCTTAACAGGTAGACGGGAGAGTACAGGTGTCGTCAACACTCACGACGTCTATTTCCTCTGGTGCATGGCCAATGGCCACCCCATCAACCTCGCCTACTTCATAGCGTTGGCCATGCAGCACCAGACTGGGAGGCACTAGAGAGACGTCATTTCCATGGGCCCGTACATCACGAGACTAGGCTGTTACTTCGGCCTATTCAACACCGCAGCCCAGACATCCTCGTACACCCTACTTGGCTAGATGTCCTCCCATGGCATCCAAAGCATGCTCTCCATGAGGATGGTAGAGCGACAGCCAGGTGGCAGCCACTTTCACTTTCGCCTTGTCCAGGAAGGCGAGGACCCAGAGGACGTTGCTGATGATGTCCCACCGCCACCGCCAACAAAGGATGAGCCTGCCGAGCCACCATGCCCCAGACGACCCGTCCAGACAGCAACCCTACATGCTGACATACACGAGCGCCTGAACCGATTTGAGCAGCGCCTCGATTACATCGACGCCACTTTAGCGCAGATATGTCAGCACCTCGGTATCACCCCACTGCCACGAGATCCATCAGAGGACTAAATCCTCTTTTATCTTTATTTTTATCTTTATTTTGTTTTATCTTTTATCTTTTATTATTACTTTATTCTAACTCTTAAACACTGATCCTTATTTTCACCTTTTCTTCTAACTTTATTTTCCTTTTTAGGTTTATTTTTCATTTTTTTTCTTTATTTGAATTTTTATTTTTTATTTATTCTGTTTATTTTATTTTCTTCGGCCATGTCCTAATGAAGTAACCCCTCTTCATCTTAACCTCCCACGACTAATAAATCCATTCGCAGTTTCAAAGGAGCCTTATAGCTCAAATCTCTACGGAAATGGAAACACCGTGCCACATATGCCAACTCTTCCCATATCTGTCTCACAAAGCCATCCACATTTCAGGGAGTTTCATATCTCTCTCTCTCTTATGATATTATGCTTTTATTACTAATATTATCCTTGTACATTGAAGGCAATGTATATCTTAAGTGTGGGGGGGAATGCACCTTAAATTTTATTTTATTCTCTTTGAAATCCCTGAAATTGTTCTAACTAATTGCACTGTCCTCAATAGCATGATCTTCAATCTACTATTAGGAATTAATTTTGATTGATTTATAATTTTTATTGATATGTTGATAATTAAGATATAGGTGCTTGTACTTTGATTATTCAAACTTTAAAACATTAAGGAATCAAGCATGATAAGTTGAAATTTTTGAGAACTTCAATTTTTGCATAAGTTATCTTCCCTAATTTTAAGTACTATCTTGAAATTTGAAATTCACAGGATTGACATCAAAAGCCATAATTCTGGTGAGATCTTGAGCCTTTTTGAGCATACATTCTTTCGTGCTCACTGTTATTATTGCTTTGAGTGAGTCAACACTGAATTGTTATTCTAAAACTTGCTTTGATTATACATGTCAAGACCACATCATTGATTTGATATACCGAGATGATAAAGGCACCTAGAATTTAACTCACTTACTCCACAAAAAGCCTACCTCCATAATCTAACCCTTAGTAAACTCTATTGAGCCTAACAACCTTTTCCTTAACTCACCCTCTAATTATTAACCAATAACCCATTTTTGTTGAATTTCCCATTCAATTACTTTTGATCCCTATTTTTATCGAGATTTGAGTTGAATTTATTTAAGCTTTATTCTTTTTTCCATATGTAAATCTTTACTAATTCATTGTATCACTTGAATTGTTCTTAAAAAAAACATGTGTATATACAGTCAAATTTAGTTGTAATGTATAATTGTTCAAATTAAGTTTTTGCATATTTCTCTCTTAAAGCTACCAAAATGATGCTATTAAGCTTTGAAATTATGTTCCAGTAATAGAGATTTTTCTAGCTAAGATAATTTTCAATTCAATCTCAATTCTAGCCCTCTTTTTGCAGCCTGTGACAACACCCCTAACCAAGCCCCGTTACAACCATAAAAAGACCTTTTTGATCGATGTATCATATCAAACTATAGTGGTGGAGATTTGATTTTCTTGCAAGCTTATGGTAATAACTTTCCAGGTTGACTAGACAGTGCTTAAATTTTGAACCCCAAACACTTTGAGTGGATAGAGTGAACCTTTAGTGAGGATGTCAACTCCTGTTAATTAAGATGGAGAGATAATTACTTAGAAAGAAGGAAGAAACTTATGTTTTCAATGACAAAATTCTCAACTTAAATTGATTGAATCTTTAATGTTCTTCTGATTGAATTTTTCATTGTATGATTACCTGTGGATTAGTTTGAAACATTATTGATAAAGGTTATAGGCTGAGAAGAATGATTCTTATTAGGGATTGAGATTTTTCTTGAGGACAAGCAAAGGCTTAAGTGTGGGGGTATTTGATAAACGCTAAATTATACATATTTTTACCTCATATTTTGCCTATATTTTGGATGAATTATTAATGATTTAGTGAGAATTGGTGCTCTTAACCTTTCTTTTTCATAACTTATACTCAGAAGAGCATGGGGAAGAGAAAAGAACCAAAAATGGACCAAAAATGAGGAAAATGGGCCCAAAATAGCTTACCGCACGGCCCAATGATTTACCGAACGGCCGTGTGCCACATAAAGATCACACGGTCCATTCCCGACAAGCATGGCCAAGCCACACGACCGTGCCCCATAAATAGAATATCACACGGCCTCTGTCGAAGTCACACGGGCGTGGCACACGGGCATGTTCTAATCGTGAGGAAGGGGAATTTCACTCAAATTTGGATGCTTAGAGGCTAAGAAAGGCTCTCCACAAGCTCTCTATATAAAGACCTCATGAGGCAGAGGCAAAAGGCGTCAAGAGATATATTTTTCTTCTCATTTTTCTTCCACACTGAGGGTACAAGCAAGGGATTACTCCAAAAGAGAAGCCGACTAATTCATCTCAAAAGCCGAAATTCTACAGCAACATAGAGGATCTCCCTAAATTTCTGTAGGGGTTTTTGGTTTCTTTTATGTCTTGCTATTTTATATCTTCTGAGATGTTTTTCTTCTTTATTATGAACTAAACCTCTCAAATACTTGAGGGGATGAAACCTAAAATAGATCTTGTTATTTATTTTTGATTTATTTGATAAATACTTGAATTGTTCTTAATTATGCGTTCTTCATTCTTGATTTAATAATCCTAGGTTTTATTTCAAGAATTAGATGTGCTTAGAGCAGAAGAGCAAAAGCCCCTGTGATAAGAGTAAATCTACCACAATTAAGCAGAGTTGCATGCAACCCTAGACATAGGGCGACATAAATCTGCCAGATTAGGGTCAAACCTAATATGGGGAGCCATAGATCAAATTAATGCAACCTAGGGAGCTAATTAATAAGGGAATTTTAATTAACAACTTAGGCCTAGTTGCTCTTCACCTCGACGGAGGGTTTAGCATAAATTAGGGATCTCTACGGATCAAGTCAAGTAAAGAAATCATATAGTTCAAGAAAATAATAACAAGTGAAGTCTAGGTGGATTCTCCCTTGAGTATTGTCCATATTAATTAGCTTTTCCTAAAAAGTTTTCCCAATTTACTTTTTACGCTTTCTTAGTTAGATTTAGAATTAGTTTAAACAACCCTCTTTTATTTCTTAGGCTAGATAATAGAAAAGAAGTAAATACTAGTACTTTTGGTTCCCTTGGGTACGATAACTCGGTCTTGCCACTAAACTATACTATTGTTCGACAGGTGCGCTTGCCTCAACGTCGTGATATTAGTTAGTTTTGGTGAAATCAAGTCTTAAATTTTAGTCTATAACTTCTAACAAACACCAACTGAGTTACTAAAATGCAGGGTTCTATGACCATGCGGCATGGCGCACGGGCGTTTCAGAGGTCGTGTGCCCACCACGGGTTAGAGCCATGGGCGTGTCCTTAGTCGTGTGAAAACAGGACTCAATTTTTCCCAAACTTAGGATGTCACACGAGAGACGACAAATCACTACGGCCGTGCGATATGGCCGTGGGTGAACCTGATTAAATCACACGGGCGTGTGAAACGATGTACGGGCGTGGGAGAAGTGCATAGTTCTAAACACGGCCGTGCGATGTGGTCGTGGCTAACTCTACGGGTAAGAAACACGGGCATGGCAAAAACCGTACTAAAACTGGACCTTGAATTTTCAAAACATGCTAAGACACGGGATGCGATATCTTCCCACGAGCGTGCCTAAAGACCATGCGCAAACCTGACAAAAGCACACAAGCATACAAACCAATCACATGCCCGTGGACATGTGCCATGGTCGACACTGATAAAATTACACGGGCGTGCGACACGCCCGTGTCCAATACCCGTGGGCAAAACTGAGAAAATAGCACGGGCGTGAGACATGCCCGTGCCCTAGGACCGTGGTTGATAATGCTAAATTAACACGAGTATGGGAACCAAGACACGGGCGTGGGAGAAATGAACGACGCAGTACACGGCCATGCGACATAGCCGTGTGCACCAACACGTCCAGGGAACACAGGCGTGGGCCAAGAAACAGGCGCGCCTGAACCAAAATTTCACGAAACACATGAGCTGAAATGGGGTGCAAGGGCATAGGCCACGGCCATGTGGCCTAACCCTTATTTAAACCCCTCAAATCGCTGTTCAACTTCCCCAAAATCCTTTATCTTAACCCTAGCCGCCGTAACACCCTCTTCCCTTACTCCGACAGCTGTTATCCAATCGATCCCCTCCCTCGCACCACATTTCCCTTCTCTTCCCTACTCTTTCTCTCCCTCTCCTCCACACATGCTAAAACCACCACCACACGTCCAAAACACATCCCTCTCCTCCACACACACCAAATCATCTTCAACCTTACTCTCAAAATCATAACCACCATCTTTTTCCTTTTCTTTTCCTTTCATTTCCAAAACCACCACAGCCCCTTCCCTCTACTCCGGCCACCGCCCTCTCCCCCACACCTTCGCCTGCACCATTCCCATCACAACCCAACTACCGCCATCTGTACCTCCGGCCACCGTTTTATCCACCGTCAGTTTAATACCTTTTCCTCATCCCATATCTCTTCTTTATCATTTTCTTTAGCTAATTCTTTATTATGCTTAATTTCATTATTATTTCTTCATTGTTACTCCATTATTTCACTGCTTACTTGCTTCATTGATCAGCCTAGCATTTTGGTTAAACATTCAATTTCATATGCACTGCATTTATTATCACTAATTAATCTTATTGTTTCTTCCATTGCTTAGTTCTAGCTTCATAGTTTGGTTTGTTCATATTATAGAGTTAAATCATATTAGCTTTAGAAATTTTTAACTTTATTTGCATACTTAGTAATTTTCTCTTTATTTGTATTTTTTGTTTACTGATGAGAGTTTTTCTACTTTTAATTTCATGTACAAAATGACAAATACCAAAGGCAAGTCGAAAGTTGTCATTCCCTCCTCTAAAAAATGGAAGGGACCTGGTGCTACATCCTTCAGTGCGACCATCGAGGTGCGCCACTCTTTTCTACAATTCCCTTCAAAACCTCAGGGGGAACTCTTTCAGATCCTTAAGGCGAGAACCCTCAGCGTAGGACGGTGTATCGATTGGGCCGCCCTAGAGCAGGTCTAACTCGCCGATACAGTTAGGGCCCTCCTCACTACCGACCTATGAAGACGCTTCTTTGACATTATCAAGCTGACATACCTGGAGCTCACCTTGGAGCTCTATTCTACATTCCACTTACAGATGGTCATGTCAGAGTTCGACGATCTCGGTACAATTTAGTTCTATCTCGGCAGCTTGGTACATCAAGTGAGCGTACCTGAGTTCGGTGTCGCTTTGAGACTATAAACAGAAGAGTTCATGGATGACGACGATTTCTCCGATCTCCATCGCCACATCCACTATTCTCCTTCTTCTTGTTGGAGAGCCCTGGTCCCTGCTGCAGCCACTTACGACCCCAGTCGTTCTAAGGCGTCGGCCCTCTTCCCATCACTATGATATCTACACACTATCCTAGCACATACTTTGATGGGTAGGCGAGAGAGTACTGGTGTCGTCAACACTCACGACGCCTATTTTTTATAGAGCATGGCGCACAGACACGTCTTCGACTTAGCCTACTTTATTGCCTTCACCATTCGTCACCAAATAGAGCGATATAGGAAGGGAGCAATTTGCATGGGTCCTTATGTGACTCACCTTGCATGGCACTTTGGCCTCCTCAACACTGTGGCGTAATCCTCATCGCTCACTCTCATCGGCCAGATGTCCCTACAGAGCATCTCAAGCATGCTTCACATGAGGATGATTGAGTGTCGTTGTGGGTTCGATCCTTCTCAATACCGTCTAGCTCATTCCACTGATCAGGACGACCCTGAGGACATTCCTGATGATCTCCCTCCACCTCATGAGGACCCATCTTCTCAGCCAGCGTCGAGCCACCGAGCAGTTCATACGGCTGGTTTATTCACTGACATCTCTGAGCACCTCACTCGATTTGAGCAGCAATGCTTCTAGTAATTCGACCACATTGATGCTACTCTACAGTAGATTTGTCAACACCTCCACATCTCATCTCAACCGCCACTGCCACCACCTAACAACCCATTTGGCAATGAGGAATTTTGAGTCCCTCTATTTTTATTTTTATTTTTATTTTTATTTTTATTTTTATGTTTCTTTATCTTTATCTTTATCTTTATCTTTATTTCTATTTTTATGTTCTATAAAACTATCTTAGTTTATCTTGAAAATTTTATTTTTATGATTGTTTCTTAATGAGTAACCATGCTAATCCCATTAACACACCTCCTTAAAATATTATTGATGACTCCGCAGTTTCAAAAGGTTCAAGGTGCTTGACGCCATGATAATCCATTGAGGAAAGTTACTCCACGACTACCATGTCCTACTCAAACACAACATTGAAAACCATGAATATCTTCATTTAGCATCGTGATTGTAGAACCCCATCCTCTACCACCACTAAAGTATCCTCCACCACCTTCACCTCTACCTAGTTCATCACACGCTTCATTAGCTTTCTCTCTGAATCAGCTCTAACTATCCCAAAGATTCATCCAAAATTTAGGAAGTTTCACTTCTCTCCCTCTCTTATGATATTATGCTTATAATCCTATTACTCATCTTTGTACATTGAGGACAATGTACATCTTAAATGTAGGAGGGGTTATTAATTTCATTATCAGAAAATCCCTAAATTTTGTCTTGTTCTCAAGTCACTTTCTCATATTACTGTTAGAATAAAATTCTAATTAATTTATGATTTTTATTGATATGTTTGAATTAAGACATAGGTATTTATGCTTTGATTATTCGAACTTTAAGACATTAGAGAACCAAGCATGATAAGTTGAATTTTTGAGAATTAAGAATTTTTCTAGGTTGTTTCCCCAAATTTAGGTATTATCTTGAAGTTTGAAATTCACAGGATTGACATCAAAAGCCATAATTTTTGTGAGATTTAGAGCATATATTCTTTCTTGCTCACTTTTATTGTTGTTATGAGTGTGTCAATATTGATCTATTATTCTAGAACTTGCTTCGATTATACATATCGAGACCACACCATTGATTTGATATACCGAGATGATAAAGGCATTTAGATTTACTCCACTCACTCCGCAAAGGCCTACCTTCATAATTAACCCTTAGTGAACCCCCTTGAGCCTAACAAACCATCCATTGATTTACCCTCAATATTTGCCTATAACTCATTATTGTTGAAATCCCCTTAATTAATTTGATCTCTATTTTGTCAAGATTTGAATTGAATAATTATCTAGCTATGTTATACTCTTTAGTTAGTGAAGTTAAATGATTTGTTCTTAAAAAAAATTCCAGTTGTTAATTTGTCGTTTAGTATATTATTATGAAATTATATAATGTTTGAATTTAAACGATGTTATTCATGAAGAGAAGATTAATTCTAGGATCATTTATGTAATTTCTTAGTTTTAGTTATTTTTCTAGTCAGGTAATTTTTCAGTTCAATCTTGATTCTAACCTTCTCTTTCAGCTTGTGTCCACACCCTTAAACAAAGCCTCATTACAACCCTTTAAAGACCTTTTGATCGATGTACCATCTCAATCTATAGTGGGGGAGATTTGATTTTCATGAAAGCCTATGGCAATAACTTTTCATGTTGACTAATGAGTGCTTAATTTCTGAACCCTAAACACTTTGAGTGATTTGAGTGAATCTTTAGTGAGGATGTCAACTCTTGTTAGTTTTGAATCAAAGGTAATTACTTAGATGAGGGGAGAAACCTATGTTTCCGTGATAAAATTCTCAACTTAGATTGTTTGAGACTTTGATGTTCTTTTAGTTGAATTCTCAATGTATGAATTACTTGTGGATTATTTCAAAACATTATCGATAGAAATTATCAGTTGAGAAGAACGAATTTTAAATTGTGAGTTGAGGATTTTGCTTGAGGACAAGCAAAGGCTTAAGTGTAAGGGTATTTGATAAACCATAATATATACATATTTTTATCCCATGCTTAGCATATTTTTGGATGAATTATCTTTTAATTTGATGAATTTGATGCTCCTAATCCTTTAATTTCATGTTTTATACTTAGGTGAGCATGAGAAAGAGAAAAGAGCAAGAAATAAGCCAAAAACGGACAAAATAGGCCCAAATCAGCATTCAACACGGCCTAAGGCATTTTCACACGGGTAAACCACATGCCCGTGTTGATTTCTTAGTGTTGAACACGGCCTAAGCAACCTCACATGGGCGTCTCCCTATCGAGCCCTGTTTTAATTTCACGCGGAAAAAGCTAATTTTTGGGTATTTTGGGCATTCCAAAGTCTATAAAAACACCCTAAGGGAGGATTAAAAGGACACATAGAGTAGAAAGCAAGGAATTACTCGAAGAACACCGATTGATTCATCTCGGAAGAAAGGATCTCCATAAAGGCTAAAGATGTCCCTTCAATTTCCTTCAGGGGTTTTTGGGTTTTCTTTATATTTTGTTGTTTTCCCAACTTTGAGATGTTTTCTTTTACGATTATGAACTAAACCCCCTAAATACCTGAGGAGGATGAAACCTAAGATGAATCTTGTTATTAATATCTAAATTATATGATAAATATTTGATTTGTTCTTAATTGTGTGATTAATTCTTATGTTAATATTTCAATATATTAATTCAAGTCAAATGTGCTTATTCAGTGGAGCAAAAGTTCCTGTTTAAGATTAGATTCAACACAATTAAGTGGAGTTGATCGCAATCCTAGACATAGGACTACGAAAATATACTGGATTAGAGTCAAATCTAATAGGGAAGTCCATAGATCGAGTTAATGCAACACTAGGGGTTTTAATTAGAAAGAAATTTCAATTAATCAACCTGGGGTTAGTTGTTTTTAGTCTTGAAAGAGATATTAACATAAATTAGGGATTTCTACGGATCAAGTCAAGTGAATAAATCATTTAGTTCAAAATCGAATAACAAGTGAAGTCTAGATGGATTCTTCCTTGGGTATTGTCTTAATTAATCAGTTTCTAAATGTATTTTCCCCAATTTACTCTCTGTCGCATTCTTAGTTAATTAATTAGTTTAGTTTAATTAGTTTAAAATAAATTCCCTTTATTTTTAGGCTAGATATTAAAAAGAAGGTTAATACTAGTACTTTTAGTCCCTGTAGGTTTGACATCCCGGTCTTGCCATCAGCTATACTACTGTTTAATAGGTGCGCTTACCTTTATCGCGATAATAGTTTAGTTTTACAGGTTTGACCATCATAAATATCACAATCACATTTTTCATATTTCTTTATCTTATTATCTCCTAACTTATATTAGTAATTTAGTGAGTTAGTAAGTCGAGTTAGTTAATTGAAGTTAATTGCACACTTTCCTGTGAGTTCGATTTTTAAAATGTTTCCTTGCAGATTTACTTTATTGTAATTATTACTTGATAACGATATTGTGCATTTGCAATTATCAAAATAGTGAAAACAAAACTACCTGACTCATGGATCTAGAAAGGAACTGTACTTGGGAGAGACATCTCAAATTAAGGAAAAGATATCCAAATCTGAAGTGGCAATGACTACTGGGTCAACCCAAATCCCAACGGACCTCACCTAGATCTTGCCAAGTCTAACATGTTAGCATCCAAAGCAGAAGACCGCCTTGATTCCAACAAAAAGAGATGGAACACATGAAAAGTTATGGAAATCCTCGGTGACAATAATACTGTTAAGCTCACAAGTAGACCCATCTCTATCTAATGAGGTAGGAATAGAATTTTTTAGCATCACGATTATAATGGAAATTTCTCAATAAAGAACGCTTATCGCCACCTTTGGAGATCTCATCATTAGAGCCAACCTTCACAGGTCTGCAACAAAGTAACTTGGAATAATGTTTAGAAACTACGTCTCTCCTTCAAGTTGGTTTTATTCTTCTAGAAAAAGTGTAACAATTTCCTAGAAGTAAAGGAGTCTCTTTTGAAAAAAAAATATTCATATTAATGGTGACTATCCATTATGTCACAGAAAAATGGAATCTATGAAACATCTCTTTCTTTTATGATTTCTCCATAGCGATCTAGTTGGTATCCTTTCTTACTCTTAAAATTGGTTCATGAAGCTCATATCCATTTCTTCCTAGATCTTTCAGTGGCTTTAAGTTCGCAATATCACCTCTCATGGAGTAAGAAACTTCTATACAACCTTCACTTGTGCACTTTAGATAATATGGAAATCAAGGAACTAGCTTGTCTTCAACATCTTGCCCAACCCAATCGACAGGGGCAAAGTAAAAAAAAAAAATTTGAGGCGTTGAAATTAAGTTGTATATTTTTATAATATTAAAAATGTAAGTTCACTATTTTAATAGCCTATATCTTTATAATTTTTAAAAACTTAAATCAATTTTTATCATGTTGGGGGTCAAAGTGTAATTTTACTATTATTAATTTAATTTCTTATAAATTATAAAGGTACTAAAAATGAAAATTTTCATTTTAGGAGAGGTCAAGGCCCATGCAAACCCCTGGTTCCGCCACTACATCTAATATTTCTTTTTCATGGTCATGATCCATTTATCTTTTAATTTTTATTTGCCATGTGCCAAAAAGAAAATTTTAAAAATCACGTACAAGGGACTAATTTAATTTGGGAAAAGAAAAGGAACTGCATAGAAGGCTCATAAAATTGGGTGAAGAATATTAGATTATAATGAGGATGAAAACAACACTTAGAATAGATAATCCACTATTATAATCGTAAACTCTTTAAAAATAATAATAGGAAATACACAGAAGCCTTATTAACTACCGCACCTACAAATTCTGGTTACCTTCAACGTGTCATTTTAATCTTCCCTTAATTAGTTTCCATAATTCCAAGCCCACCCACCCCTCTTAAATCTGATCCAGGCATTGCCAATCAAACTTGCTTTTTACTATCCACTTACTGCAACTTTACTTGAATTGAATTTGGATAAAATGGCTTTTAGAGCAACGGTATACATAGATGTTTGCAACATTGGCCTCCCTTATATTATTTGTTGTTGATTTTGATATGGTAAGGTAAAATTATGTTGCAGGGTTATTGGAAATCAATGATCACTCAATTGGAAATTAGGAGCCCGAACCGATTATTTGCATCATCCACAACTCAAAGGATGAAACAATATACCACTGCTCCAAGTGATCGCCCTCCCAACAAGTTAATTTTAAATTCAATTGACGTCCACATGATCTTTTCTTTTTTTGGTTTTGAATTAAGAGGGAAATGGTGGACATTTGCAGGCATTGGGACTATACGCCGATTTACATTGTGGGGGGAATGGTTGCGGTGGCAATAATGATCGCGGCACACACAGCAAAGCAGCAGTTAAGGCATTGCCCTAATGTGGTGATCACCAAGCAGAAGAGGGCATCTATATCAGAGTTTGACAGTACTAATCAAGCTACTACTTCTGGCCAAAAGTTCTTGAACAAGTCTTTCCTCAGAAAAGTGGCTCACATTCAGGAACCCAAACGTTGAGCTTCTAAATCTATTACACATATATGGTGCTGCATTTCAAATAACTCTTCTGCTACATGTTAATAGCTTTCATGTGTTCATTTCAGCCCATCCAAACTATAAAGAGGCTCGGACTACATCTTTATATATTATTTGGTATTAAATTGTATATTTTTATAATAATAAAAAATATAATTTCACTATTTTAATAGCTTGTAATTTTATCATTTTTAAAGGATTAAATCAAATTTTATCACTTTTTAAGGTTAAAATGCAATTTTACCATTTCTAATTTAAAATTTTATAAATTATAAATATACCTAAATAAAAAAAATTTAAATTTTAGGGGACCAGACCCCTGCTAGGCTCCCTAGCTTTGCCATTGACATATAATTTCAAGGAATTACAACGAAAATATTTTATCAAGAATGAAGCAATAATTTCCAGAACATATAGTAATGCGTAAAGGAAAAGAAAAATACATTCAAGCTTAGACATATCAATTGATTATACCAGAGATTAATGTAATTAATATGAAAGATAACAAATTTCTAAAAACTACTTATTACATTACAATCGTTCCATCTTATATGTTTATAACTAGAACTTAAACTTAAATTTTTAATTCTTAATATATATATATATATATATATATATATATAAAACAAATTATTTGAACAGATTTGAATAGACCAAACTCGAAATCAATTCTAATTTTTTTTAAATCAAATCTCGAAAATACTTCTTCCACACTCATAATACCATGTCAACTTCTTGAACCCTACCTGTTATTTGGCCTACGTTATTAATCATTAGATTCAAATGATAGACTCATATATCTCATATTTTTTAGTTCAGATACTTGATCCATTTTAATTTCTGAATCCTTATTTTTAAAATCCTCATTATCGTTTAATAATTTTTTTTTCTTAAATGGTTTATTTAGCCACTTCTCCAGGACTTTTGTTACCTTGAAACATTTTGTATAGGTGTATCAATGATCCAAGCATCATTAAACATGAAGGCAACCTACTTTGCTTCATGTTGGGTCGAGAAACTAACAAAACCAATAATATTTCTATCTAACTAACAAAACCAATAATATTTCTATCTTTTCGACCTTTTTAGGTATAAACCCACCAATGAATCTTCCATACCTTCAATAAACATCTCCCTTGGTAAGGAAGCTCCAATGAATTTTTGGTGAGAGAATTTCATTCAACATCCAAAAACAATCTCTTCCATTATTCATCATATTTTATCTTAGTGCTAAAAAGGTTATCTTACCTTTCAAACAAAAATATATTGAAATGTATTTCAAACTAAATGCCCTATTAATCTCAAAATTCACATTTCACATGACACTTTATAAAAAGATCAAGTAAAGAACTTGCATTGATTTCAACTCTTTAATTGATAATTGATTTCAGGGGCGAAATCAGAACAATTTTGTAGAGGCGGATGAAATTTTAATTTTTTATAGTCTATATATTTATAATTTTTAAAAGATTAAATTGAATTTTTATAATTTTACCTTTACTAATTTAAATTTTTTAAAAAATTTCAAAGACCTAAATAGCAATTTTATATTTTAGGGGAGCCGAGACCAGGACCCTACCAGCCCCCTTAGATTCGCCCCTAATTGATTTAGGATTCAAACTCTAAACAAACCCTACCGTCACCTTTTATTGGAAGAGAAAAAATAACATTGTTGCAAAAATTCCAAGAATAATTCAGTTTAAGATAAATATAATATCAGTGATTGTTGCTATTTTGAAACTTAATAATAATAGCCATCATCATCATTCCGGCTAATGAGTGCTTTAAGAGGGGTTTGAGTTACACTGGTGTTAAGGCCTCTTAAAGTAATAACATTGTTAAATTCGAAATCTCGAAAGCTCAATCCAAAGATACGTCCAAACACAAAATTCTTGCAGAGTAAATAATAAAATTACAGACCACTGTTGAGGTGAAGATTTCAGCTAACCTTATCCACTAGCAAACCGTAATTAGCCTGTTGGTTTTCGGATCCACGTCACACCATTAATGTTATACCATTCGATTACTGCCAATAATTGCAATGATCCATTTAAACATTAATTCAACCTACTTATTCTGCATCATTGGTATTGTTAACGTAATTTGGTATGGGAGTTTGACATTTCGTATTTGTGTTATTGTTTGGTCTAATTTGATACATGTATTTAATAAAAAGTTATCTATTTTAGTATTTAAAGGTAACAAAGTTAATTTTTTAGTGTTTAATTCGGATTATAGGGTTGATTTGACAAAATTTAATTAATTTTTTTGAAGATGGAAGTTAATTTTTAGTATTATTAAGTTTAAATTTTTCATGATTTTATCAAATACAGTACGATAGATATGATTTAATTCGAGTTTTAAGATTGATTCAATAAAAATTAATTGTTAATTATGAATTTTCATCTTTATCAATTTTAAAACCTGATTTAAAACCTCCAATATATTTAGGTCTCAAAATCTATAACGTATACAATGCAATTAACAACATACTTCTCTTTTGGGGTTGTGAGGAAAACCAATTCTAGCAATTCAAAGCAAAGCAAAGCAACAATCAAGAATGACAAACACAAATATGCCAAATTTGTGATGAGTGGATCATGGAAGCAGGTAGAAAATTAATGTTACATATGATATCACCCTTACAAAATTTTAACGGAAGGCAAAACTTGTCTCTTTCTTTGGATCTCTCCTTTGGCATCCTCTACACTTTTTCCATTTTTAATTTCTCTGCAACTCTTTCTTTTTGTCTCATTAATTACCTGTCTCAACTAATTCTTTATGTCAATAACATAAACGGCAAACAGCTTTTGAAGTTCCTCTTCCACCCCCACTTATGGACTTCCTTCTTTTGACCCTTGAAAAGAAAATCATTGGGGATTTGCAACAAGTTCACTTACTTGTCACATACACGACAAACAGACCCAACTTTTAATGTATAGTTTATTCATGGATGATCTTAACAAATGTTGTTTGATGGAATGATGTTGCTATCAAAGAATTCTTATTCCGGATTAGTTAACAATACATGGACCATGGTCTTCCATCGTGGTTGGTATGGAATTTTTTCTTCCTTTTGTCGGCTAGCCAAGTCCCCCACCTTATTGGATCATATATTAACTGCTGCTTAACATTGTATCAGTATCAACTATCAAAAGGCCAGTTAAACATGTCAAACTTTGTTCAAGATATTGAAGAAGTTGAACATCACAGCACTGTCATCTCACAGTCGTCAAATGAGAGTCCCAATCCTATTGAACATCCGATCACCACAAGTTCAAAGAAGAAAAGGAATCTTCCAGGGAATCCAGGCAAGCATGCTTTCTGTTCAATTGTTTAAGTAAGTTGCATGTAGGTATTGTAAGATCACTAAGTTTTCAGTTATTGGCAAATTTTCAGATCCTGATGCGGAGGTGGTAGCACTGTCTCCAAGGACGCTAATGGCAACCAACAGGTACATATGTGAGGTGTGTCATAAAGGATTTCAACGAGATCAGAACCTTCAGCTGCATAGAAGAGGGCATAACTTGCCTTGGAAACTGAAGCAACGAACAAATACAGAGGTTAAGAAAAGGGTTTATGTATGTCCTGAGCCGAATTGTGTTCATCATCATCCGAGCCGGGCTTTAGGCGACTTGACTGGCATTAAGAAGCATTTCTGCAGGAAGCATGGAGAAAAGAAATGGAAATGTGATAAGTGCTCTAAAAGATATGCTGTCCAATCGGATTGGAAGGCACACGCCAAGATCTGTGGCACCCGAGAATATCGTTGCGACTGTGGCACAATTTTTTCGAGGTATGTAGCATATATATATGTTCTTCTGTAAGTGATCCAAGGTGTGACGGATGATACTGAAATCATTATTTTTCAATCCATTCGTTTTGAACAGGAAGGACAGCTTCGTCACACATAGAGCCTTCTGCGATGCATTAACAGAGGAAAATTACAAGGTGAACCGTAACCATGGTGCCATTGGAGGATCAATTTCGCAGAAGCAAGCAGACGAGACAATGTCCATTTCTGACAACACAAAGATGAATCTGTCGATTGGTAATGAGAGCATGGACAACTCACAGAGGCTATTGTCTTTGAAGTCTACAGGAATCATGGATTTCTCCAGCAATTTGGATCAAATTTTCAATCCAACAACATCCCTGGCTTCTTCACTTGCGATAGGGTCTGCTTATACATCTGCAACAGCCTTGTTACAGAAAGCTGCACAAATGGGCGCTAGGATCAGTGATAATACAATCGCCCCAATCCTACTCAGAGGTTTTACTGGATATTCAACCAGTAACATGAACTCATGTGGCTCAGTCCAGGACGGTTCGAATGGCGCCGGTACCAATAGTTTGTATGTGGGAGAAGAAAAATCTCACAATCCTCTTGCTCCAACTGCGTTGTTCGACTCTCATTTTCTACAGGCAGAGAATGGGAAAGCTGCAAATCTGTTGGGACAAGTGTACATGGAAGGTGGACAAAAACTTACAGTTGATTTCTTAGGTGTGGAACCAACAGGGCATCAGAATGTGGATAACGAAAGAAACTATGACGGAAACATAATAAACGTGGGCTACTCCAACGCGCAGGAAGGGCTGAACAATTTACGTGCTAACTGGTAAACTATTGAACTAGTTCCAGCCTTTAAGTTATTAGTGATGTTGTAGTAATTGCACCACTTTTTCATCAAGGAGCGATCTCATTTCAATTTTTGGTTTAACATTATTGGAAAGAGATAGCCATGCTAATCAAAGGTGATGTAACATTTATGTATTTGCTGCTAATATCGCTTTAACTAGCGGTCATTGGATGATACTTGTTGGTGGGGAATTAAATTGTATATTTTTATTATAGTAAAAATGTAATTTTAAAATTTTAATAGTTTATATTTTTATCATTTTTAGAAGACTAAATCAATTTTTTATTATTTTTGAATGGGTTAAAATATAATTTTATCATTATTAATTTAAAATTTTATAAATTATAAAAGAACTAAATGAAAAGTTTTACATTTTATGGAATCGGGGTGCTTCCAGCCCCGTTAACTCCGTCATTGTAAAAGACCCTAGTTGAAAACGAATAAATCAAAGAATATATCATTTCTTCCATTAATAATTTATTTTAGCCAAGCATCTATCAAACTACGAATTGGGACGATAGACATTTACCAAGTAAAACATCAGTGGACTCACGTCAAGGATGTGAATTCTCATATATCCTATCATGAAAGGAATCTCATGCATTAATTTGCAATACGTTGAATCTCATGCATAAAATCCGATACATGCATTACTTCCCAATATATGAACAAAACATTGAACAAAATGAGTGCTTGTCAAAATTCATCCTTTAAATCTTTATTAAAAGGGTAATCTACACAAATAGTCACTTTTGTTTACCTCATGTTACATTTTAGTCACTTATGTTTGAAAGTTACTATTTTGTTACGAAGTGATTACTCTACCGTTAAGTCCCATTATCTCTCTAACGGTAATCCTACGTGGCAATCCAACTAGATTTTAGATGCCAACTTGAATTTCTAAATGGGATGAAAATAGATTTTTAATTAAAAATTTTAATTAATTAAAATTTTTAAACCTAAACCTTAACTAAAAAAAAACAGTTCATCTCCTTTTTTTAATTTTTCTTCAGTCTCTTCTTTTTATCAATGTTTTTTTTTTCATTTGATTGGAAAAACTATTATAAGATCAAAATAGTTGAAATCAAATTGAATGCTTCATAAAGATGGATTCAATGGAGGGTTCAGGTATGTCTTCTTTGCATTCCTCTATCTCTTTTATTCAATACTGAAAAACAAAAGATTGGATTTTTTATTGTTTAATGAAAATCCTAAATTAAAAATCTTGATATGAATATTAACAACTAAAAGAATTTCATATCAGAAAAAATGGATACCCACAAAAGAATTGTGAACAAACAAGCCAATTCAGCTCAAAAAAATCGGATTGAGAAACCAATTATTCAAGAACGTAAAGAATTGGAAAATACAATGATTAGGAACAAAAACGATTACCATCTTCTTATTTGTCGACAACCACTTCATTTTAAGTCTTAGAACATAAATTTGTTGATGAAGAAAACATACCTGGGCCTTCCATTGAATCCTCTTTTGTTTTTATATGTGAATAATTTTTTTTGATGATAATAGCTTTTTTAGTCAATTAAAAAAGAAAACGAAAAAAAGGGGGGAAATGAATGGTTTTTTAACTAAGATTTAGGGTTTAAAATTTTTAATTAATTAAATTTATTTAATAAAAAATCTATTCTCATCCCATTAGTAAATCCAAGTTGGCACTTAAAATCTAATTGGACTGCAACGTAGGATTACCGTTAGGGAGATAACGGAACTTAACGGAAGAGTGACCAATTCGTAACAAAATAATAACATAAGAGACTAAAAAGTAACATTTCACATATAAGTAACTAAAATGTAACCTGAGGCAAACAAAAGTGACTATTTTTGTAGTTTACCCTTATTAAAATTATCGAGCAACATCTACTTTTTAATGGTAGAAAGATTAATAATTAGATTCACTTTAATAAATATTTTAAAATTTTTAAAATTAACATAAATACTCCTCGTAAAAGAAAACTCTAAAAAGATATTATTTAATGTATGGTGTCGAAACCATTTTTTTTGAAAACGGGAATCGACTTTTGCAAACGAAAATTGGGAGTCGCCACCAATCCTTTTTTGAGGTGTAATTGGGCCACCTTATAAAACATTTTGGTCCACGAATTTTAAGAAAACAGGCTCGGGAGTCAGTTACGTACGAGGAAGGATTAGCACCCTCGACACGCCCAAAATTGGTACTTAATTGATTAATTGGAATCTTAAATGTCGAAAAATTAAAGATTTGGACAGAGTTCAAAATGCGATCCTCTTTTTATTGGCTTTTAAAACATTCAGGTAAGTCCAAATGTGTACTAAAGACCATCTCACCTTGAGGTAAAACATTACATCCAGTACGTTAGAACAAAATATTTTTTACCCTCAGAGGTGAGCTTGCCTTTAAAACGTGTGTTTTAGCTTTAAAAGGATATTCGAATATTCAAAACGAACAAAGAAAGCGAACCCAGTACGTTAGGGCACGATCCTTTGAATTTCTTGAATATCGGACATTGCCTTTATTTTCAAAAATCTTGTGAGTGAATCAGTAAAAGGATATATTCAAAATAAACAAAGAAAGCGACACCCAGTACGTTAGGGCACGATCCTTTGAATTCTTTAAATATGAACATTGCCTTTATTTTAAAAAAACAATTGAGAATAAATCTTTAAATAAATGAATTTGGGTGATTAGAACTAAAAACGAGGATAATGATATGTCGCATAAGAACAAAACTTAACAACATATGTTAATACCTACAATATAGTAAACATAAGGAAAATAAATAGCAATATAAATAACAGCAGTAATAAATATAATAACATAACACATATAGCAATAATGATATTAACGATATAAGAATGCATAATGGAAATAAAAATAATGAGTCAAATGATGATATTAAATATAGTGATAATAGTAAAATTAAAATAATAACTATGGTAAATTAGTAATAGTGAGAAATAATAAATAATGATAATTTAGTAAACCGATAAAAAATAATGGTATAAAAAAATAATAAAAATAATATAATAAGTCTATTAATAATCATATTTGAAGAAAAAACTTTTAGTGAAAAATATATATAAATAAAAGCTATAAGTAATAATAGTAAAATAGTAGTAGTAAATAATAAAACAATATAAAAAAATATAATAAGTATAATAAACTATATTTAAAATAATTAAATTTAATAAAATACATATAAAAAATAATGATAATAATATAGTAATCTAAAATAAATAGTACAAAAAAATGATCATTAGTAAAACAAAAATAATATACAATAATATAATAAGTATAACAAATAATAGTATAATAAATAATAAAAAAAACTAAAAATTAATAGTAGAATATAATAAAATAATAATAATAAAATAATAATACTAAAAAAACAATTAATTTTATGATGAAAGTGTCTAAACTAATCGAAATAGGGCTCAATTGAATTAAAAAACAAAAGTCTGGGGTGAAATTAAAATAAAAAGGAGATAGGGGGACCAATATGTGACGCGCGAGAAGCAAGGGGGACTCACCGGGCAAATATGCCCTAATCCCAAAACGCATCGCATAAGAATGGGCTAAAATGTAATTAGACGAATTTAGAACAAACAACGAAATTGAAATGAAATGGACAAAATTCTTACATGATTGAAAGTAGAAAGAAAATAATTAAATTCCAATGGAAATAGGAAAAGAGAATAATCACACTCCAAATTGACATAAGAATACCCAAAAAAGTAATCCCCCTTTCAAAGAACCAGATACCCTTATTTATATACACAGGATTTACTAAAAATAGCCTAACTAATTTAATAATGAAATAAAATAAAATAAAATCTTTCTATTTTTAGCCTTTTACCAAGTCAACAAAATTGGATAATCCCTTTGTTTTCTCCATCTTTTTGATTTGGCCACAATTTAATGATTGTCTTTCAATTTGACCATTTTTGGCTTCGATTATTATTTTTTCCGGGCCCAGGCCAAAATTGGCCTATTACATATGGCATACTAGATTTTCAAATCTTTCTATTTATATAGACTCGAATTTTTTGCACGTATAAATTAATACATCCATTAAACTTTCAAAACCAAAAATATGCTAACTACGTTTTCTTCGATTTGGACTAAAGTTAATAGCAAATTAATAGATACTCCTACATCACATATTGTCTCTAGTTAGTTGCGAATTGTGACACAAAATTCACTCTTTTATCATGCCTGTCGTCATTATTTTGATAAATACAAGTTTCCGAATGTGAAAGCAAAATGGTCTATTAAAACAAATAGAGCAGCAAGAAACCATATCCAAGCACATTTTAATCATTTCTCATGTGATAGGTGAAAGTGCTAAATTGATATTTGAAAGTAAATTTGAACAGTGTTAGCAGCAGTGCAATGATAAGTGCCAAACTGCTTTAAGCATTGAATATGAACAAGATAAAAACAAAAAAAAATAAAAATAAAAAACATGTTTACACACAATTTAGTTTTTCTACCTCTGCGGGACCTTACTTAAAAATATAATATTCATTATTTTAGCCACTCATACAAACCTCTAACACTCACCAAATTAGGCTTCTCACTTTTGTACCTAAAATCTAGACAATTCTCTTTTAATTCTTCCTTGAAAATGAAAATTTAAGACATAAACAACACACTTGATTTTGCACTCAATGCACTCACAAGAAAACATTCCTAATGAACAAGAATAAGTTCTCTTAGTTCAATATATCATCTATACAAGTGTCCCCTGTTATAGGCCAATTTTGGCCCTTTACAATTAAACCAAGACCCGGAGCCCACTTACAAACCATCCCAACCAACCCAAACAATTAAACCCAGTACCCAGACCCATTTACAAACACCTAACCCCTAACCCGTTACAAAACAGACCCAATACCAGCCCTAAACCCAACAAACCTGACCTGTTTTCAAACCCACTACAACCCGTGACCCACTAGCCCAAACTCAACACTCGGGAACCCTAGCCCCGAAATGAACTCCCACTTGCCTCTGACAATCACTGTGGCACCGCCTCAAGCCGTCTCATCCACCGCCCTAGCACTGCACAGCACTTGCAAAACACTTAAAGGAATAGACAGAAAGCAAAAAGCAAAAGGCAACTTGTAAAGATAAATGGCTATATAAGCCGAACGAAATCCATTGTAAACTCCTCCTTTTTTTGGCACTTTCAATACATAAAGAAAAAGCAACAATAGATTTCTTAAAAATAACAACCAATAGATCGAGTCAAAGGTGGGATCTTTCGTTTTCTATTTTTCCTTCCTTCTTTTCCGAATCGTATCTAAGCATATACACGCATATATTCTATTTTTACTACTGATATATATTATAACATAAAAAAGGGGGTTAAAAACTAAAAAGAGAGAGAAAAAATACCTTTTTTTGGAACTCCGGCCACTGTTTACGGTGGCCGGCGGCGGTGGCTCATGACGGCGCGTCGCTGGAGGTTGACCGGACCCTCACCAGAGTCCCTCCCCTCTCCCTCCTCTCTCTTTCCTTTTTCCTCTTTTTTTTCTTTTTTTTTTCTTTCTTCCCGTGCAAATGGCCTAAAACCAAAAAATTTTGGTTTATATAGTAAAAACCGACCCGACCCGATCCGACCCGGACCCGCTTCAGGGTCCGCATGTTTTTAATTGGAGGGGCTATTTGCGCAGTGAGCCCCTCCGCTTTTTCAAGCCCGTCCAATCGAGTTTTTTTTAATTTTCAATTTGACCCCATAATTTTGTAGGGTCTTCAATCGGGTCCTCGATGCCACTGCGTGCTTTGATCGAATGGGTTTATTACCTTTTCGAACCCTCCACGTTCCATGCGCATGCAAATAGGCCCTCCCCTTTTGCTTTTTTCTAAATTTGCCCCGAAACTTTAATTTTTCACTCAATTTCACCCTTTTTATTACTTTCCTTTAATTTTATATTAGACATATTATTATCATTATTATCTTTAATCATTATTATTATTATTATTATTATCTTTTATTAGTATTACTATTATTATTATTTTATCACTATTACTATTACTATTATTATATTATCTTATTGCCATTATTATTATTATTACTATTATTATTATTATTTTCATTGTATACCTTACACGTATATATGTACATATCTGTTAGTAATTCTTTATATTATTTTATTATTATTTCTTTTAACACATTATTATTACTAGTATTAGTATTATTTTACCTAATACTTATATATATATATATATATATATATATATATGTAAATATATATTTTTAATATTACATATATTATGTAAAATACTTTTTAACATCATTACTTTTATACTTATTTCACGTATATACCTTTATCATTATTGTTGTTATGTATCTATTTTTGAACATGCATGCATATATATTTATGTAGTATTACTAACGATTGTTTTAATATTATTATTCCTAGTAGATATATATACCACCTCTTATATATACCACATATTTAATATAAACACATATGTTTATGAAGTATTATTAATAATTGCTTTTATTATTATTGACCTAATGTTCATACATTATACATATATTTAATGTCATTATGTATATTTATTTTCATATATTATACGTTATATTTTACGTAAATACATACATCTTCATGCATATATTTTGCGTCTTGTATATATTTCTTAACCATATTATATATTTTAATTTCCCATTGTTTATACACCTTTTCATATTTTCCATGCATATCGTATATACTTTCATGCATTATGTATATAGCCTCTTTTATGACTTTTTTTATATTGCCTCTTTTTATATATTATATACACATTATATGTCGTAGATATGCATAGTATGATTTGTTTTTAAATTATGCTTTCATCACCTTACTTAATTGTTTTATTGTTTCATTTTGTGTTTAATACTATTAGTATCACGTTAAATATCATATACATTGTTAGTATTTTATTTTATTTTGTCATATGAATTGCGTATTTTAGCATTGATATCTTGTAACCTGCCAATATTATATTCTCGCATCATTATTTTAAAAGTGTATTATTTAATCTGAAAATGTTTTAAAAACGAGGCAATGTTTTAGTGTTTAGAGATACGGGAAATAGTGCCCTAACGTACTGGGTTGCGATTTCTTGCTTATCTAAATACCTAAAATACCCTTTTAAGTAAAATTTTGCAACTCGCGAGATAACTTCAGTTTCGAAGAATTTAAAAACCTCGTGTCCAATCGTGCTGGATGTGATGTTCATATTCTTTTGAAGCAAAGGAATCTCGATTTTTCAAACTCAAATTATCTCTGTTTCAAAAAAGAATCCTATTTTTAAACCTTTCCAAATTTCGACTTAAGACAGAAAATTGCTCAATTTGGTACTAATTTTGGGCGTCGCAGGGGTGCTAATCCTTCCCTGCGCTTAACCGACTCCCGAACCTATTTTCTCTATTTGTCGTAGACCAAAACGTTTTATAAGGTGATCCAATCGCACCTAAAAAGGTTGGTGGCGACTCCCATTTTCATTTTTTAAGTCGACATCCGTTTTCACAAAAAATGGTTTCGACAGCTTGACGACTCCACTGGGGATACTAAGTGAGTCAAGCCGAAAATTGATCATTTTCTGTCTTAATGTTAGAAATTTAGAAAATTTTTAATACGATCTTTTACATGCGTTTATTGAATATGTTTGTTATCTTTCCTCGCACACATTGCATTTGCATGACCGTTGTGGTCACACCCTTAAGTGGGAGTGAGAAGCTACGCTTTCGTGAGGTTTTCATCTCTGCATGGGCTAGTGGATTGCTTCCGGGATACATCCGTACCTATGTGCTTCGTGAGATTTTCATCTCCGCATGGCAGTAGGGAAATGTGTCCCCCTAAACTGAACTTGGTCCATATGAGCCTATAATGGGTGAGGATCGAGGAATCTGCTGGTTTAGGTACCCTTTTTCTCTAGAACTGAAACACATATAGTGAGCCTTAAGTGCCTGCCCTAGGTAGTACGAAGATGACCTTTAGTAACTACCTATGTAGGTGCTTGTTTATCCTCTTTGGATTATATTTGTTATGTGTGACACTGACCCATTTCATTTTGTCATCATTGCATGTCATTCAGCATTTAAAAGTATCGATTCACGGTTCGATTTCTAAGTTAGAAAGTTTTGTAATGAGGAATGAATATCTTGATAAAGTGGAGGACAACGCTAACGTCCGTGCATGGTCAGAAAAAGCCCAGTTAGAAAAGGGAGATAGTGTCACCGAGGGGCACACGTCGGAGTTGTAGGATTTCACTCGCATCAGCTCAACACAGAATAAGTAGCTGAGGTCATTTGGGCCCAATAGGAAAATGGGGCCAAATAGTGGTTCTACAACAACTATAAGGACTTGCAGTATTCGCTTGACACGAAGTTAGTGTGGGAGTATTGATAGACATTTCTACCATTACAGCATTCCTCTTTCATATGAAGATGGTCACCTTGTGGATAATAAGGGTGTTGGAAGAAAAGTGATTGACAGAATGCATGAGACCTACAAAAATGATGTTGGATGGGAAGAATTTCACCTATGATGGTAAAAAAGAGGTTCATTTACTATAGGACTGCTACCAAACAACAAGTCTGAGTTTACTGTTGTATTTTAGGATGTTGTATTTATCAGAAACAATAGAAATGCAAGCCTTGATGACTTGATAGCCCGAATGAGCATGAAAGAAAGCGATTAAAGAAGACCGTATCATTCAAAGACCTTTAGAGATTAGCTATGCTACGAAGATACCCGTGCAGTCAATTCAAGATGCTTTGCGTGGGCAGAAATCTGAAAATTCTTGAGAAGTACAGAAGGGGTAGGATATCATTTTAAGACAGCGTATTACGGAACAGGGATGCCTACTTGTTCGCCAATCTCTCTCAAGAAGTCAGAACAACTTCACAGACATTGGAGGAAATATCCTTGACTATAGGGATTACCTCACGGGTGAAGTCATAGCTCGAATTCAAAGGTAACTGATTATTTACAGACCCTGGCGGTACAGGCTGACACATTGAGCCCCAATATGAGTTACAGTCCAATCTTGGTCAAGAGTTTACTTTGTTGTTAAGACCTTGGGCGTAAGGGCGAAAGCGTATACGTAATCCGTTTTGTGTAAAGATTTTTGTTTCTTAAACAACGTTTTCTAAAAGAAACTGAATCGGAATCGATATCTTTTTGCATTCATACATTTGCATTGCATTAAAGAAAAGAAGGTGTCGATTCGAAATTCGATTCCTAAATAGAATAGTTTGTCATAAGGAAACGAATTTCTTGATAAAAATAGATTATAGTACAGTCGTCGGGATAAAGTCCAAGTAAATATGACAAGGGAAAGCCGGTAGTCCGCGAAGGAATACATGACTTGATTTCATTGCCAAAGATTCAAGCCAACAAAGATTATCCAAGAGCCGTCATTTTTTTATGAGCATCGTGGAGGCAAGCGAGCAATGAGTCGTGGCCCAGACCAAGCAACAAGGAGCTAGCAAAGGCGTCTTTTGGAAAACTTACAAGATTTGACCATGAAGAGAAGATCAGCGTTTCCACTTGGACTATGAAAGGGCAAAGGCTGTACATGTAATCCGTTTTCATGTAAAGAAATCTGTTTTCTAGAAAAGTTATTCTAATGGAACTGAATTCATAATCGACGTCTTCTTTTCTTTTGCATTCATGCATTTGCATTACATCGCATCACATGCATTTGAACCCGAAGAAAGACTCTAATTAGTGGAGGTTATTACAGAAGAAAAGAACCTGGAAACTCTACATCCCTACGGTACACGCGCTAAAACCAAGAATATGGATCAGAGATTCGAACAACTCCAAAAGGAGATGCAAGAGCAGTTGCAAGAACAATTGGTAAAAATGCAACAAGATATGCGTGAGCAAATGATGGAAGCCCAGAGAAGTATGGTGGCTGAAATGGCCCAACTGCTAAAAAGGGCAATGGATAAAGGAAAGGCCCCTATGGCTACCACCGGAGAAGACAATGATGATTATCCTCCGGGTTTCACCCCACCTCGTACACAAACACAGACTGAAGCACCCTTACGAAGGCCGTCTGTTACCATTAGGCCTCAACAAGGGCAAATTGATATTGGAACGCCTGTGAACTTACAAGATGGTTCGGGGTTCAACCCGTTAGATAATCCTATCAATTCACCTACCCATGATTTGGACTTGGCCGAAAAGGAGAGGGAAAGAACCGAATCCTCGAGATAATTAGAAGAGCGTTGCAGGTGGTTGGAGGAAAAGTTTAGAGCTTTGGAGGGTGCTGATGGTCGACATGGAATGGACGCCAAAGAATTTAGCTTGGTCCCAGACTTAGTCCTCCCCTATAAATTTAAAATGCCAGAATTTGAAAAATACAATGGGACTAGCTGTCCTGAAGCCCACCTCACTATGTTTTATAGGCGAATGACCAGGTACGTAAACAATGATCAACTTTTGATTCATTGTTTCCAGGATAGTTTGGTCGGGGCCGCGGCTAAGTGGTATAATCAATTAAACCGCGACAGGATCGGCTCCTTAAGAGACTTAGCACATACCTTCATGCAGCAGTATAGCCATGTGGCTGACTTAAAGCCCGATCGAATCACTCTGCAGAACATGGAAAAGAAGCCTAATGAAAGCTTCAGACAATACGCACAAAGATGGAGGGAGGTTGCCATGCAAGTTCAACCCCCGCTCTTAGAAAAGGAAACTACCATGCTATTCATAAACACCTTGAAGGCCTCATTCATTACTCATATGATTGGAAGCACCACTAAGAGCTTTGCTGACATAGTTATGGCCGGCGAGATGATTGAAAACGCAATAAGAACTGGGAAAATAGACGCGGGAGAAAACGTCAAAAGAGCAACCCCAAAGAACAAAGGAAATGAGGTGAGTAACCTGAGTATGCATAATAGAAGGCGTTCTAAATCAATCACTATAGGTCAGTCGAGGGCTGTGATCCCTAACTACCAAGGCCCTTCAAAACAAGAATCCAACTCGAGGCCGAATACAGAAAGGCTCCAGTTTACACCCATCCCGACGACATACAAGGAGTTATATCAAAGCCTATTTGAGGCGCGTATTGTATCTCCTCGTTACGTGTAACCAATGCAACCCCCATATCCCAAATGATACGACTCCAATGCTCAATGTGAATACCAAGTAGGGATTACAGGGCATTTTGCCTTGCTTTTAAGAAGTTGGTCGAAAAGTTCATTGAAATAGGAATTTTAAAGTTTGACGATTCCTCAGAACCTAGTCACTCAGACAAAACAGTAGTTGAAGGTGGGGGCAAAAGAGTTACGATGTCTTGAACAAGTCAAATACCGAAAGAAATATTAGGGAATCTGAATGACCTATCTAAAGAGGGAACCAGGGAATAAAAGTTTCTGTCCTTACATACTTGGGAATGTTTTTGAACGATGGAACTGTGGAAGAAACCTATTTTAAAGCTTACTTGGAGTAATATCCAAAACACGCTTGTTGCTTTCAGCCTAGAAGCAATAAGAGTCCTTTTGTGAAATAGGTTTGTATCCAAAATTTTTATTTCAATGAAATACATCCTTTTGAGCAATTATTCTTTTATTCTTTATAGATTCTTTGGTACTTGGACTTTCATTCATATTCTTTCATTCGTATTCATGATCATACCAATGCAAATAATCTTCTCAGAATCATTTATTCTTTGAAATTTGCCTTCATACCTACAATAGGTGCCCAGATATCAATATCATGAGCAACGCTGTTACTAACTCCCTTTTAAGTGAGATATGTGTCAAGGGGGATCTCAGGACTTCGAAGATGACAAAGATTGTACCTAACTTCCGATTCATTAAGGATGGAAGAACAAGATGAAAGACAGATCCTAACTTACAAAGGGTTAATTGACATTGCGAGCTTGCGAAAGAGATGAAGATCGAAACCTAGCTCGTCGTAAAAATAAGGCAAGACGTATATGTCTCATTTATTTCTTCACGGACTCTCTATGTGGGGCATGAATGTTATAGGGTCAATGTCACCGACATCAATTCGTGGTTGTTAGTTACGGGGTAAGGTCACTTCATATGCCAAAGTTACAAAGTAAATAGGCATCAAATTCAAATTCAAATGCAAATCCCAGATCCAAATTCAAATCCAAATCCAAGTTCAAATTTGAAATCCGAATTCAAATTCAAATTCAAATTCAAAAAAAAATCCAAAATGGCAATTTAAGGTCTATTCAAAGATCAGACACAATATCGGTGCAACAAAGGCAGCCGAAACCATCCAAAAGGATTTTAAAAGATGACTGAGGCTTGTAATGGTTGGCATAGAGAAGTTACCATTTACCCTCTTTGCTTATCAAACGTTAGCCAGAATCGTCACCGGGGCAACACATTCCTCATTGGTCTGGCCTATTGAAGTTAAGATTTTTTCCTCCGAATTTTATCAGAACTGAAGCTGAATGAAGCAGAATGAATCTAATTCTGATGTGATCAATCAAATCTGAAGAAGAAAAGTTAATAGCAATCTGCCACGATCAGATAATGTGAGTTTACAACGAAAAGGTTCGCCTAAGAGAATTTCATGATGGGACCTGATATTGAAGAAGATCCTTCAGGTATAAAAGGAACTTTAGAGGAAAAAGGGCGCCTTGAGACCAAAAATAAAAAAAAACAAAAAAAATAAAGAAAATCAATTAACAAAGGAAAAGGATAGGCCAAGGTGAAAACCCATAAAGGGCGCTTTGAGACCAAAGGGAATTTGAGTTGAAAACCCGAAAAGGGCGGCTCAAATTTTGATTGAAAGTGGGGTATACAGTAGTCTTGTTATACCTGAATTAACGCCGAAGAAGCATGCTACATCTTGGGGCATCGACAAAGTATTTCGGATCCCCTAGACACATATTGAGCTTAGAATGGTTCTCAAGAAGTTGGAACAGAGAAGCTCAGGCTGCGATATCTGGGGCATCTAATTTCTATCTTACCCCTTTTGAATCTGCTATCTTTTGCGTTTTAGCACACGCACCTAATAAATTTCCTTCTGATTGCAGTTACTTAACTTGTTTGTTTGGAGCTATGCTCCTAATCAATTCCCTTCTTATCCAGTGCTAAGATCTTTTTCAAGCATTTTGCATTGAAATAACGATTAGTGGATTAATATTACTTTCATAAAAGGAGTTTCGCATATTACTCTGGGAGCTTCTAGATAGTACAGAAACCTGAAATAGGGCCGTTGTTTAAGAGCTCACCAAATACAAAGGTTGGAAATAATTGAGCTTAAATTGAGTTTATCTCTTCTGATTTTCTGTCAATGATACTATTTGAACAGAAACAAGATATCACGTCGGTGATACAATCTTGACGAAAACAGGTAATGTCATCCCAAGTGTAAAAGGGGATCACTATTGAAAAATGATGTTCTGCATCCATGTAGATATCATGCATACACATTTGGTCAGATCACCCGATGAGTGATCAGTTGATGGAACAAGTTACAGATCCTATACCCCAAGTTACAGTGGGACGGATGGAAGTTGATACAAAACCTATAGCCAAGGATTGCAGTAGGATGTATCTTATGTCTCTAAGTTATAATGGATAGACCCCGAAGTTACAGTGGGGCAAGCTATTTGAGCAAAATGCGATTATTTCTTCGGGTTTTAGTTAAAATACCAGCCGAATATGAGTGCAGCGTACTACGATAGAGCCTTGATGGGCAACGAGTGATGACGCCCTAGACATTAAAAAAGATCATTCTCATGACGTTTTGCATTCACATCTTTCATAATACATTAGGTTAGGATCATTTGATTCATTCTGATCATAACATCCTAATCATTTGTCATAAACATAGGCATATGAAATCAAGTCTACAGGACATGTCCCCTAGGGGACTGTGTAGCAACATTGGCAAAAACACTAGATCTTGCCTTCTTGAGCGAAGCAAATCAAAGGTTTGAGTTTGGCAATCCCTATGTTGGTAGGGAGCAAATTGAAGAAAACAGATTTGGCAATCTCTGTATTTGGCAGGGAGCAGATCGAAGAAAATAGATTTGGTAATCTCTGTAGTTAGCAGAGAGCAGATCGAAGAAAACAGATTTGGCAATCTCTGTATTTGGCAGGGAGCAGATCGAAGAAAACAGATTTGGCAATCTCTGTATTTGGCAGGGAGCAGATCGAAGAAAACAGATTTGGCATCTCTGTGTTGGCAGAGAGCAGATCATAAATAGCAGATTTGGCAATCTCTGTATTGGTAGGAATCAGATCGAAGAAAGCAGATCTTATCTCTCTGTACTGGTAGAGAGCAGATCGAAAAAGTAGATTTGACAATCTTTGTATTGTTTCAGCAGAGAAGATTGAGGTTACAAATCTCTTCTCCCTGAATTCTCATCTCCTCGAAGTTCCAGTGGAGTAGGTTAAGGTTACAAATCCCTTCTTCCTGAGTTTACATTGAGGATCATTATTTCTTTTTATTGTTTCAGCAGAGAAGATTGAGGTTACAAATCTCTTCTCCCTAAATTCTCATCTCCTCGAAGTTCCAGTGGAGTAGGTTGAGGTTACAAATCCCTTCTTCCTAAGTTTACATTGAGGATCATTATTTTTTTGTATTGTTTCAGCAGAGAAGATTGAGGTTACAAATCTCTTCTCCCTGAATTCTCATCTCCTCGAAGTTCCAGTGGAGTAGGTTGAGGTTACAAATCCCTTCTTCTTGAGTTTACATTGAGGATCAATATTTCTTTGAAGTTTCAGCAGAGAAGATTGATGTTACAAATCTCTTCTCCCTGAATTTTCATCTCCTCGAAGTTCCAGTGGAGTAAGTTGAGGTTACAAATCCCTTCTTCTTGAGTTTACATTAAGGATCAATATTTCTTTGAAGTTTCAGCAGAGAAGATTGAGGTTACAAATCTCTTCTCCCTGAATTCTCATCTCCTCGAAGTTCTAGCGGAGTAGGTTGAGGTTACAAATCCCTTCTTCCTGAGTTTACATTGAGGATCAATATTTCTTTGAAGTTTCAGCAGAGAAAATTGAGGTTACAAATCTCTTCTCCCTGAATTCTCATCTACTCGAAGTTTCAGTGGAGCAGGTTGAGGTTACAAATCCCTTCTTCCTGAGTTTACATTGAGGACCAATATTTCTTTAAAGTTTCAGCAGAAAAGATTGAGAAAGGATTGAAGTTACGAATCTCTTCTCTCTGAATTATTATATCTCAAAAGATACAAGCAAATTGAAGCTACAAGGTACATCTCTAAAGTTGCAGTGGATTGAACCAAAGCTACAAGATATGGTGGATTGGAAAGAAGCCACAATGAACGAGAAAGAGCAACAAACAAGTCAAGGCACAGCAAGATCGGGCAAAATTGGCCTTTCTTTGAAGTCTTTGCTCTATTCCTGTTTCACGACAATGAGCAAAGAGGGGCAGCTGTTATAGGCCAATTTTGGCCCTTTACAATTAAACCAAGACCCGGAGCCCACTTACAAACCATCCCAACCAACCCAAACAATTAAACCTAGTACCCAGACCCGTTTACAAACACCTAACCCCTAACCTGTTACAAAACAGACCCAATACCAGCCCTAAACCCAACAGACCTGACCCGTTTTCAAACCCACTACAACCCGTGACCTACTAGCCGAAACTCAACACTCGGGAACCCTAGCCCCGAAATGAACTCCCACTTGCCTCTGACAATCACTGTGGCACCGCCTCAAGCCGTCTCATCCACCGCCCTAGCACTACACAGCACCTGCAAAACACTTAAAGGAATAGACAGAAAGCAAAAAGCAAAAGGCAACTTGTAAAGATAAATGGCTATATAAGCCGAACGAAATCCATTGTAAACTCCTCCTTTTTTTGGCACTTTCAATACATAAAGAAAAAGCAACAATAGATTTCTCAAAAATAACAACCAATAGATCGAGTCAAAGGTGGGATCTTTCGTTTTCTATTTTTCCTTCCTTCTTTTCCGAATCATATCTAAGCAAATACACGCATATATTCTATTTTTACTACTGATATATATTATAACATAAAAAAGGGGGTTAAAAACTAAAAAGAGAGAGAAAAAATACCTTTTTTTGGAACTTCGGCCACCGTTTCCGGTGGCCGGCGGCGGTGGCTCATGACGGCGCATCGCTGGAGGTTGACTGGACCCTCACTGGAGTCCCTTCCCTCTCCCTCCTCTCTCTTTCCTTTGTCCTCTTTTTTTCTTTTTTTTCTTTCTTCCCGTGCAAATGGCCTAAAACCAAAAAATTTTGGTTTATATAGTAAAAACCGACCCGACCCGATCCGACCCGGACCCGCTTCAGGGTCCGCGTGTTTTTAATTAGAGGGGCTATTTGCGCAGTGAGCCCCTCCACTTTTTCAAGCCCGTGCAATCGAGTTTTTTTTTAAATTTTCAATTTGACCCTATAATTTTGTTGGGTCTTCAATCGGGTCCCCGATGCCACTACGTGCTTTGATCGAATGGGTTTATTACCTTTTCAAACCCTCCACGTTCCACGCGCGTGCAAATAGGCCCTCCCCTTTTGCTTTTTTTCTAAATTTGCCCCGAAACTTTAATTTTTCACTCAATTTCACCCTTTTTATTCCTTTCCTTTAATTTTATATTAGACATATTATTATCATTATTATCTTTAATCATTATTATTATTATTATTATTATTATTATTATTATTATTATTATTATTATCTTTTATTAGTATTACTATTATTATTATTTTATCACTATTACTATTACTATTATTATATTATCTTATTGCCATTATTATTATTATTACTAGTATTATTATTATTATTATTATTATTATTATTATTATTATTTTCATTGTATACCTTACACGTATATATGTACATATCTGTTAGTAATTCTTTATATTATTTTATTATTATTTCTTTTAACACATTATTATTACTAGTATTAGTATTATTTTACCTAATACTTATATATATATATATATATATATATATAAATATATATTTTTAATATTACATATATTATGTAAAATACTTTTTAACATCATTATTTTTATACTTATTTCACGTATATACCTTTATCATTATTGTTGTTATGTATCTATTTTTGAACATGCATGCATATATATTTATGTAGTATTACTAACGATTGTTTTAATATTATTATTCCTAGTAGATATATATACCACCTCTTATATATACCACATATTTAATATATACACATATGTTTATGAAGTTTTATTAATAATTGCTTTTATTATTATTGACCTAATGTTCATACATTATACATATATTTTAATGTCATTATGTATATTTATTTTCATATATTATACATTATATTTTACGTAAATACATACATCTTCATGCAAATAGTTTGCGTCTTGTATATATTTCTTAACCATATTATATATTTTAATTTCCCATTGTTTATACACCCTTTCATATTTTCCATGCATATCGTATATACTTTCATGCATTATGTATATAGCCTTTTTTATGACTTTTTTTATATTGCCTCTTTTTATATATTATATACACATTATATGTCGTAGATATGCGTAATATGATTTGTTTTTAAATTATGCTTTCGTCACCTTACTTAATTGTTTTATTGTTTCATTTTGTGTTTAATACTATTATTATCACGTTAAATATCACATACATTGTTAGTATTTTATTTTATTTTGTCATATGAATTGCGCATTTTAGCATTGATATCTTGTAACCTGCCAATATTATATTCTCGCATCATTATTTTAAAAGTGTATTATTTAATCCGAAAATGTTTTAAAAACGAGGCAATATTTTAGTGTTTAGAGATACGGGAAATAGTGCCCTAACGTACTGGGTTGCGATTTCTCGCTCATCTAAATACCTAAAACACCCTTTTAAGTAAAATTTTGCAACTCGCGAGATAACTTCAGTTTCGAAGAATTTAAAAACCTCGTGTCCAATCGTGCTGGATGTGATGTTCATATTCTTTCGAAGCAAATGAATCTCGATTTTTCAAACTCAAATTATCTCTGTTTCAAAAAAGAATCCTATTTTTAAATCTTTCCAAATTTCGACTTAAGACAGAAAACTGCTCAATTTGGTACCAATTTTGGGCGTCGCGGGGGTGCTAATCCTTTCCCGCGCGTAACCGACTCCTGAACCTATTTTCTCTATTTGTCGTAGACCAAAACGTTTTATAAGGTGATCCAATCGCACCTAAAAAGGTTGGTGGCGACTCCCATTTTCATTTTTTAAGTCGACATCCGTTTTCACAAAAAATGGTTTCGACATCCCCAATTTATAAGGAATTGAGACTTACTAACATACTAAATCAATTACAATCAATTTTACCATAAAACTAGTAAGATAAGCATAAAGAATATCTCCAATGAGCTCAAGATAAGTCTTGACTCTTCAACATATACTTTCAAGTTTTACCCAATTCGATCCAATCTCACCAAAGTTAGGAAGTTGATTGCTTTTATCCAATTCAAACAAATCTCCAAGATATGTTGTTATAAACAATTTGGATATCATAGATGGACTTGTAGTCCACCAAAGTATCAGTAAGAATCAAAACCTAAGAATTTTTGTTATTAAAATTTGTCAATTTAAACATGGCACCAGACACCAATGGGTACTACTCAAAAGTTACCTCAACAATCTCCCCTTTCGACATTTTTTAAATAAAAACCATAATGAAAGAACACATACAATAAGAAATACAAATGCTCCCGCTAAGTAACTCCCCTTAATAAACCATACTTCACTATTAACATAATCAATGAAATCAATCATTAATGCCAAAAATATGATCTTATCAATAATCAAAATACTAAGAATTATATAATAACTAGTTTTTTTATTATGTGCAATGCTAGGGGTAATTGTATTTGATATTAAATATGTTTTTAATTAATTGTTTTAATTTAAAATAGTAATTGATCATATTAATTATTTGAAAATTATTTAATTTTTTATTTTGATTTTAAAAATGTGTTTAAAAAATTATTTTAATTATCAAAACAATCAATTTAGAATTATGTTTTTGGAAATAAATTTTATCTTGAAAAAATTAAAATTGTTTCTTAAAAGTGATGATGTAAAATTAAAAAAATTAAAAATTGATTTTATATAAAGTATTTATATAAAAATAATTAAAAATTCTTATTAAAATAAATAAAATTAAAAAAATAATGAAAGCATTTTTAATTTGACTTTGTAAAATAATTAATGGTGGATCCTACCTAATTTTTAAAATTAAAAGTGTGTAAAGCGTTAAGAATTTGAAAATATTAAAAATTGTAAATAATCTTAACTATAAAATTTAAAAATTGTAAATAACATTAATGTGAAAAATCTTTTTTTTTAAAAACACCTTGAGCATTGAGACTAAAATTTGAAGGGTCAAAATAAAAATTATTAATGGCTTAATTATAAAATTTAAAAATTATAAATAATCTTAATGTGAAAATATTAAAAATAATAAATTCATTATGGGGCACTAAAAAAGTGGATTACACTGATTAAAAAATATATAATTAAGTTTTTTAAAGAATGGGGGTCTTAAAAAAATTAATGATGGCATTAAATTTTTTTAAGTCTTACCATATAAACACCCTTCATTTATATTATGATTAATTGTGGGTGCTAATTAATATTTAAAAAATACAATAGATGAGTTATTAAATAATCATAATTGTCAATTGTTAAGATGATAATTAATCCATCTAACTTCATTTTTTTATTTCATTATTTTAAATGTAATTTGAGTTCATTCACCAACAATAAATTCTTTTTCGTTTGGACCTAATCGCACTTCCAATTTATTTTAGTGCATTCAACTTCGAATGAAATGCGGCGTAATTAATATATATATATATATATATATATATGTATTTTATATGTACGACCTTTTCTTACCAAAACCAAATACAAAATAACACCCAAAAGTAATTACAACAGTAGCATCGAAAAAGTAATTTGTGGGTAAAATTAAGGAATTTATGGGTTGTATTTCAGTCCCTCTGTGTTTTTTAAATTATGCAATTTTGACAATTCTTATTAATGTTTGTGTGGTCTTTTTTTTTTACTTTCATTAATGATTATATGTTAAATTGTTAGTGCGAGTAAATATTGTAATGTCTAATGATTGTGTATAAAATAGCTTAGTAGATTTATGAATTAAATGTCTCCAGTTAGTAGCTAAACTATATCTATTGAAAACAAAACTTTTTGTATACATGTATAAAGATATGATATTTTATATAAATCAATACTTGTACGCATCATGGTTATGATAAATACTCTCTATTATAATTTTTTTTGGTCAAGAGCAAAATACAACTCATTTTAGAAATTTTAAATGTGTAATATGTATTCAAGTTGCTCCACCATAATACATAAAATGAGTATTTAAAAAAGTTGGGAATATATATAATTATAAATATTCTTTTACTAATAAGTGTTGGGTATTTTGTGATTATTATTTTGATTTCATTGTTTTTCCAACACTAGAATGAGAGAAATAATAGTTGGATGAAATAAGTTAATTATAATGTACTATCATTATCTAAATCCTCATAAAAAGTAATTTGAACCAAGAGTTCAAAAAAAAATAATTCATTTTATTACGAGTTAGCTCGTAAATGCATTTATTAATTTAATAAGAATAATTAAGTGTTATATAATAGTTAACGTTTTGATTTGAATCAAAGTTCTAGTAGGAAAATATGTTAGAATAAATGAAAGTAATGGATGCCTAAAGCATGGTATATTGATCGGCTCCAAAGATGAAAATTATTGTAAAAGAAACATAAATACGGATACTCATATGGTGGAGGCGAGTGCTCCTAAAGAGACCCAAGATATAACTAACTATTAACACTCTATAAGATATTCTGGTACCTAAATATAAAAATAAAGAGATCTCGATAAGCTATGTCAATACGAGAAAATAAGGAATCATGGAAAATAGAAGAGTTGTCTACAACAATTTGTATGCAATGATATTATTGAGAAACAAAAGAAAATAAGGATATTGAATAAATCTATCGAGAAATATAGACATGGAAAAGCTTGGCCAAAATGGAAAGATGCAATTCAAGTAGAATTAAATTTATGAAGTTTTTATCAATTGAGTCTTAGCTCAATTGGTATTGGTATTATTGTCAATGCAAGAGCACGTGGGTACGAGTGCACTGAAATGCATTACCTATCTTTTGTAGTGAATACAATCACTTTTAGATATTTTAGTAGTGACAGTTTATAACAATTCTAAATTTTTAATAAGTAAATATAAAATATTTATTTTTTAAATTTATTTTATTCCATATTTAAAATTTTTAATACTTGGAAATTATTTTTATTTATAAATTAAATATTTTAAAATAATATTTTAATACCTCAATAAGCTTACTGAAAACTCTGCTCAAGATTAGACCTGCTCATGGGTCGGGTGGCCCGGCCCGGCCCGAAGGCCCGCCCGAAATATGGGAGGGTTTGGGCAAAAATATAGGCCCGAAATATGGGTTTGGGCAGAAAACGAGGCCCGTTTAAAAAACGGGCCGGGCCTCGAGTAAAATTTTTTTGGCCCGGGCCCGGCCCGGCCCGGCCCGAATAATATAATATATTTTTTTATTTTTTATTCAGAATATCAAATATACATATTAAATTTTAAGTTTTAACTTTTATCTTTGACTTTCGTTACTTTCGTGCCCGACTGCCCTCCTTTCTTTCCCAATTTCAAAATCAACTTTCAAAATCCCTAAGCCCTAACTCATCAGTCATCAGTCATCACCTATGCCGAATACCGATTCACCTCCAGTCCACCCACCGTGAAATCAAAGCTTTCTTGACTCAAAAACTCCGTTGCCCTTCGCTCTGTTGCACTCTACTCTTCATAGACACAATCCCCCTATTTTTCATAGAGATTTGAAGACTCCCAATCTGTTAGTTGATAAAAAAATATACAGTCAAGGTAAGATCCTGAACGTTTTGCTGCTGTGACCCAAAGAGTATAATTTTTTCACCTAATGGTCCAGTGATAATAAACATAAATATTTTGCTATTTCTATTTACATAAATTTGCATGGAGGAAATGCTAAGTGCTTGACCTTTTTGGATAGTGGAATCTAGATTGGTCTCTTAACCCTTGTTATGCTGTTACAAATGTTAGATATAGCCATGCGTAAACAGTTGATAATAGTTACCAAGTAGTTTTCTGTGTCTCTGGCACTGGATATAGACGGAGTCAACTTCGTTTATTTTAGTATAATTTTCTGCCTTGTTTGTAACTTATTAATGAATCATTTTTCCAATTCTTTTTCTAGTTTTGGGGATGTTTGACTGTCTGTGGATTAAAAATTGATATCTCTTGAGTTCTGACTGAGGAAAAGTAGATGTGTTACACTATTTCATGGACTCCTGCTTGCTGTTACATTCTTTTATGGTGAATTTGCTGCAGTTATGATGATGTGATTTTACTATGTTTGCTGAAGTCCATGTCAATACATTGTTTGGTTCATGGCTTGCAAGGTTATTTGCTCTGTTGTAACTTGTGGAGAATAGTGAAGCAGTTTCATAGTTCTTGTACGTTTTTTTGTTACTTCTCATAAATCATCCTCACACTGCCTATTCTGTACATTCAGGTTTGTAATTTTTGGGCTTTCTCGGTTGAAGGCAGACACATTTCTTTCATCAAGTCAGCAGCTGAAACCGTAAGTTATACTAGTTCTTAACAAAGTCCTTGGTATTTCTATTTGAGTTGCCATTACTTGCTACGACGATACTATGTTTTTCTATTATTAATGTTATCTTTCTTATTGCATTAATGATTAATGTCATAGTTTATTTTCATTGATGATTGATTGGAGTAAGGAGACCATTGTTTACTGTTATAAAGATTGGTGTTTACCATGCTTAAGATTATATGCATGCTTTTGACTTTTGACCAAAAAATCTGGTTTAGTTCTTACTGATTATTTTAAGTAGCAGTTCAATGGATTGGATCACATCATATTCAATATTCAAAGTAGCAGTTCAATGCTTAAGATTTTATATATGAGTGTATTACTTTATATAAAGAGGTTCAAAACTACTCCACCCTGTTTCGTCTGCTGTGGTTGTGTTGGTGCCGAGGGAGGTTTTTGCTGTGGTTGTCTAGAGCATTCATATCAAACGTTTATTGAGTCACGTGATGTTGTTTTGATTTGAATACCAAATTAAACATTGAAATCAAACTCAAATACCAAATTGAACTTTGAAAATAAACTCAATAGGCAACCATTACATTAACCTTAAATTTGTCTATGTTCTTATTCTAATAACATTTATAATAACCATGTAATGAAATGCACTTTCATTTATAAACAAATATAAAAAATATTTATTTGAACCTTTTGTTTTGGCTGGATGATCAAGATGTTCATCATCTTAATTATGACTTAAATTTGAGTCGTGCTAGTTAAGTTACTATTAGGACTTCACCTTCCCATTATAATTCATCAAAAATAATATATATATATATATATATATATATATTTATATACATCTTTGCTTTGGCCTTAATGAGAAAAGCTTTTTTTAGAGGAAATCAATCTTTACTTAAAAGGACAGTTCTTTTTTTATTTTGCTTCTCCTGAAATATCTTATCTTCATTAGAAGAGAACACATTTAATTAAAAGAATATGGTGTTTTTTTCCTTTAATAAAAAATATTTTCTTACAAAATCTAATTTCAATGGGATAAGATAACGGAGCCCTCGACAAAACCTGACCAAACTCTTTTATAACTTTTAGCAATGGCAGCCACTAGACCCTGTGCTTCTTTGGGGTTTTACTGCTGGATATTAGCTTGCATTCAAATACCAAAAATCTCCATTGTTCTATCACTATCATTACTCCCACATTTTGCTTTTTTTCGATTTTCAATTATACCTTCAATCTTGTAATAATTTGTTTGCTATTCTTCTCCAGCTAACACTCATCTATTGTGGTTCATATTCATCTAGCCAAAGTGTAATATTTCAATATTATAATATAATTTGTTTGATTTTTGTCCAGAGTGTAATATTAGCCAATTGTTGTAAAAATAATATTAATTTGAAGACAGCAGTAGAAGTAATAGTTGTAGTTAGTACAAGGGGCTACTATTAGCCTGCTGTCTATCCACTTTGGCTTTTCTTTTTAACCAGCAATCATAATACTAAACTAAAGCAAAAATAATAATAATAATAACAAGTTGGAAAATCTCTTTTAGTTTGTTCCTTAAAAGGAATTTTTATTACAGTATCGTAAATAGATAAATATATGTTCAGCAGCACTAACAGTAAATATTTTCATATATTTTTAATATTCAATAATTACATTAGTCCTAAATTAAATCCGTCTAAACAAACGACAAAACTCTCGTAATGCTAGACTCAAACCAAAAACTTTATTTAAAAAATATATTTATATTATCAGTGGATATTATACTTTTACGCTATATTTAGTGTTATTGAAATTTAGTTAATAGACTTATTATTTTATGTTATGATGGATAGTAAATAATTAAGAAAGACAGAGCAAGTAAACTGTAGGTTTTTTGAATAAAGAGATGAAATTCAGTTAATTTTATTTGATTTACTTAATTGAAAAGTAACTACATCGAATTACATTTATTTTTGTTTAGTTAGTTCAGTTTATAAATTTTAACATTCTCAAATTTAATCCAGTTAAATATAAAAGTTTGATTTCTCATTTATATTTTAATTTATATTTATCTTTTCAATTTTATTCATTTTATTTAATTCAAATAATTGTTCAACAATTATATAATCTTTTGGTTTATTTGGATTTCAGGACGTGAGTTTTATGACTATGGCTAGTTCGAACACTTCTATACCTGTGGACGATGGCTTTAATGAGTATGAAAGTGCTCACAAACGTCAAAAGTCTACCTCTTCAAAGGTGTGGGATGAAATGACAAAGCTTGAATGTGAGAACAAAAATGAATTGAAGGCAGAATGTAATCACTGTAAGACTATCTTCTCTGCTAAATCTTCTAGTGGAACCTCTCATTTAAGACGTCATCTAAATAGTTGTTTGAAAAAAGTTAACAATGACATCACTTAATATACCATAGCCACTCAAGCATCATTAGGAGGTGTTCCATCTATAAAGAACTATAAGTTTGATGCTGATGCGTGTCGTCAAGCTGTTTCTACTTTTCTTGTGTGTGGCAAGCATTCATTTAGGACAGTTGAAGAACCGGGATTTAGATATATGATGAGAATTGCTAGTCCTAATTTTAAGAATATAAGTAGACATACAGCTGCTAGGGATGTCCTAATGTATTATGCAAAAGAGAGAGATCATGTTAAAGAAGAGTTGACTAAAGCACCTGGTTTAATTTGTTTAACTTCTGATAATTGGAACTCGGAGCATACTAATGATGAATATATTTGCATTACTGCTCATTGGGTTGATAAAGATTGGAAGCTACAAAAGAGAATCATAAGGTTTAGAGCTTTATTTCCTCCATATGATGGTTTGAACATAGCGGATGAACTTGTTCTATGTTTATCTCAATGGGGTATAGACAAGAAAATTTTTAGCATCACTTTGGATAATGCTTCTTATAATGATGTTATGGTTTCTTGTCTTAAAAATCGTTTTCGTGCAAACCGAGCTCTTTTGTGTGATGGTGCTTTTTTTCAAGTTAGATGTTGTGCACATATATTGAATCTTATAGTTAAAGCTGGTTTGGCACTTGCTGATGATGTTGTTTGTAAGATTCGAAATGGAATTAAGTACGTAAAAAAGTCGGGAATTCGTAGGAAAAGGTTTTATGATGTGGCCGACAAAAGTTTTCATTTGAATGTGACCAAAAAGTTGCGTCAAGATGTGTGTGTGAGATGGAATTCTACTTATTTGATGCTTCAATCCTCTCTTTACTATAAAGATGTGTTAGATTATTGGGGCCAACGGGATAAAGATTATCAAATGTTTGCACTTTCTGATGAGGAGTGGAGAAATGTTGCTATTCTTTGCAAATTTTTGAAAGTCTTTTATGATGTGACTTGTGTTTTTTCTGGTTCTAATTACCCAACAGCTAATCTTTATTTTAGAGGGGTTTGGAAGGTTCACAAGATCTTGCTTGATACAGTTAAAGGTCCTTATTCGTTTCTAACTCCAATGGTTAAGGAAATGCAAGAGAAATTTAATAAATATTGGACTGAGTATTCGTTGATATTGTCATGTGCTGCAATTTTAGATCCTCGTTACAAGTTGAATTATGTGCAATATTGCTTTACTACAATTTATGGTATTCATGCTTCAGATTTTGTTGAAACCATTCTTAGCACTCTTAGACTCTTGTTTGACGAGTATGTTAAGAAATCCAAATCCACATCTTCCTCTTTGGTTGAGAGTTCTAATGTTTCGGCTGCAAGTCCTGTGGATTCTAGTTTGGATGAACATAATGTTAATAGTGAATATTTTGGGGGAGATTTTGATGAGAGTGATGATTATAAACGGTATTTAAATAAATCTACCACTAGGAGTGAAAAGTCACAGTTGGACATTTATTTGGAAGAACCGGATGTAACGACCCGAATTTTTCGGTTATCGGAAAAGTTTATTTTCGGGTCTTCGTTTATGAAAAATAGATTTGTAAATATTTATTAAAAATAATTATGAAGTTAGATGATTGGTTAATTAAAGTTTAATTAAGTAAATTTAGCTTAATTAAGGATAATTTGATAAAAGGATTAAATTGAATGAAGTGCAAAAGTTTAATTATAGAATAGAAAATTGTTAAGGGATTAAATTAGTAATTAAACCATAAAAGTGACATGTGTTTGATGATGGATAAATACATGTGTAATTGTATTAATGGTACAAATGTATTAAATGTGTATATATTTACTTATTATTTAAGTAATATATATATTATTATTTAATTAGTTAATTATTATTAATTATGATGGTGACAAATGTATGGTGGTAGAATAATACATGTGTATGTGTGTGTATAAATACACTTGTAATTTATTTATTTGTTATAATTAGATATTTTGTAATTAGTTATTAATTAGTAAATAAGGTAATAAAAGAAACAAAAAGAAAAAAAAAGAAAAAAAAAAAAAGAAGAGAAAGTTAACAGAGAAGAAAACGTGGGAGAGAAAAAGAAAGAAAGAAAGAAAGAAGAAAGGAGAAATTGGAGAATTGAAGCTTGGGAATTAATTGGTAAGTTTAATTAGGTCCTTTCTTTGTAATTTTGATGTTTTTGAGATGTTAGAGTTAAGTAATCTTGAGTTCATGTGAGAATATTGAAAAGTGATGGAAGTTCAATTAAGGTTGATGTTAAGAAAATGGTGGAATTAGGGATTAATTTGATAGAAAAGTGAATTTGAATTGAACAGAGGACTAATTTGTAAAGTAATTCATAAGTTTTATATTGTAGGGACTAAATTGAAGAAAATTCGAAATTAGAAAAATATGATGAAAGTTCAATAGTTAAACTTGAGTTGGGTAAAATTTGGTTAGAAATAGAAGTGTGAATTGAATAAGAAATGTAAGTAAACTTAGTTAGGACTTAATTGCAAAATAAGCTATAAGAAACAGTTTTGGGCAGCAACTTGAGCTTAATTTTGAAAAATCACTAAAAATTGTAGGAACCGAATTAAAGGGTGAATAAGATATGAAATTAAAGCTTGCTGAGTCTATTTTTAGATAAAAGAAACAGAACAATCAAAGAAAGTCTGTAGATTGAGATATTTGTATTTTTGTAAAACTGGTTCAGGATGACTCCGAAATCCCCTGTTCTGATTTGATAAAATCATTAAAAATTGTACAAAAATATTTATGAGTTTTAATTTATATGTCTAGAATCCTCAGTGAGTCTAGTTTCAAGAGAAACAGACGAGAACATTACACGAGTCCTGAGTTATGAGATAATTGAATTTTAGTACAGGAGGGTCGGAACTGTCAGATAGTGAATCAGGCGTAACTTTGAAGAATAAACTGTATTAAGTGGCAAAACTAAAAATTCTGGAAATTTTATGGTAGAAAGGTACATGAGTCTAGTTTCGGGAAAAATTAACGGAACTTGATTTGGAGTTTCGTAGCTTCAGATATAAACAATTTAGTGACTATTGCACAGGAAGACAGCTTTAAAAGAATATATGAGTAAATAATAGGATTGTGTAAAAAGAAAGTAGAATGAAGAGGAAAAATAGGAATTGAATAAAAGTTTAATTATTTAAATTTTAATGCTGTAATTAATAATGTAAATTATTATTATTTTCATAGTAAACAAAGAATTCGAGACATCGAGCAAGGAAGGAAAAGAGAAAAACAAACGAGGAGTGACTCGGGAAAATTACGGTTTGTATTTCTATAATCCGAACCTAGTTATTAATTCTTATAATTTTTTTTATGCATTTGGTAAATGTTGAAGTAAGGATTATTGTGTTTATAATGGAAATAGATTAATTTGGTATGTGATGAATTTATATTGGTTTAATTGAATTGGAATATATATATTGAAAATATATACGTAATTGTGATATTGAGTAAATATGATAATTGGACTATTTTTATATATAATTCAGCTTTAATGCCCAAGTAGACGGAATTAGAACTACTAGGATATTAGTGGCATGCCATTAAGGAACTCTAGCGCGCTCTCTGACTATTAGCACGTTAGTGCTCTCCGATTACTCTCTGATTATTAGCACATTAGTGCTCTCCGTTTAGCACATCAGTGCTCTCTGTATAGCACTTTGGTGCTCTCTGTTCATTAGTGCGTAATAACGCACCTCTGTATTTGTTCCGTATATCCGGTGTGTTCTATAAAGTCTACTTTGGGCTAAGAATATGAGATAGTGAATTGGAAATAGAATGTGAAATATATTGTAAAGACACGGAGTATGCAAGTTATATATATTCATAAGTTGAATGAGGAACAGACAGTGTTACGGTTTAAATGATATGAGAACGAATTATGGAAAGCTATTATACATAACAAGTGATGAAAATTGAGTATTGTATGGTTTTAAATGTTCAATTGTGTTTAACATTTATTTATACGTATTATATTGTTTTATTTTAAATATTCGGATTATAGAAATACCACTGAGTTCATACTCAGCGTACGGTTGTTTCCGTGCGCAGGTTAAGTTAAAGCTAGATCGTTAAATCAGCATCCCAGGCCGATCCCAAATTCAATGAGGTAAAGAGTGTTAATAGTTGGTAATGGCGTGTACCTAGATTGTTTTACGTATGTGTCGTTTTGGATTGTTGATGTACTGATGAAATAAGTAGAATTAAGTTTGGTAATAGTATATAATAGGACTTGACTAATTTAGTATGAATTTGAATCATATTGATAATATATGATAAGTGATTGGAATTGAGTATTGGATAATATATAAAATGTCTAAATTTAGCAAGTTTTGAGCATATTTTAATGTGTTTAGTTTAGTTGAACATAGGTATTTTATGTAAATTGTTCAATAGGTCTGGTAATGCTCTGTAACCCTGTTCCGGCGACGGTTTGGGGTTAGGGGGTGTTACATTTAGTGGTATCAGAGCTATTCAGGTTTAGCCGATTCTCGGACTAAATCGAGCTCGAAATTGAGTCTAGAGGTACATGCCAAAATTAAGTTGAAATTGAATCGGGATCGGATGCTGATATATTTGTTTGCTTTTATTTTATAGTGAAAATGTTAGAAGAATATATTGATAGAATTGATTATAAGATATATACTGAGAATGAAGAGTTTTGTGAATAAAATAGAAACTGAATCGATAACATTGAGTATTACCGAAGTGAGTAATTAACCAGTGAATATGGAATGATGAAATAATAGAGAAAGAAATGATACATAATGTTTATAATTATAAATGATGCTCTTTAGTGAATATAAGAAATTATATCTGTTATGATAACTACCTCTCCTGTTTCTCAATCGGTTTCCCCAAGTGCTTCAAGATACAGAGTTTATCTGAAAGTATCTGTTGTTGGATATTCCATAAATATAGTGTGGAGGAATTGGAAATTACAACTGCAAATGATTTTGAAAGAATTGCAATGTGGTAAGAGAATATTATCAGGGCTGTAAATGAATTGCTTTGTTCGCCGAATAAATATTAGAAATGGATAATATTTCTATCAAAAGATCTAGCTTGCCAATAATGGAAATATTGATTTATGTTGTGACTATGAAATGGCTATTTAGAATTTTCTGAAATAAGTTCTGAAAGGAGTATATATATCAGCCAGATATTTCTTGATTAGAGATGTGAAGAATTCCTGAAGTTAAACAGAGTTATAAGACTGTAATTACGTATGAAGAGAATTTGTCCGATTGAATAAATATACCAGATGGTGTATTCCGATAGGAATTATAACGTGCAAGTGGTTTGAAAATGGTTTAAAAGAAAATATAAAGTCGAAGAATGCAGAATAAAGAGCGGAATATGAGTTAGATATGATTTTCCTGATCATTATCTTAGTGATTGATTAAAGACAGTTGAAGAAGATATTTTTCTACCGGATGTCATTCTAGGTACTTTCTTCTTTATCGAATTGATGTGGTTATTTTAAACTGCTTTTGGTTTGATTATTATCATGATTATATGAAAGTATCTGAGTTAAAGTTTAAATCAGTGGCAATTCTGATATGTTCCAAAAAGAGTTACCCGATTTACTGATTAGAGAAGCTGAATTTGCTATAGACCTGGTGTCTGAAATAATATTGAAAAATATATCTGAAATCAGAGGTTTTCTGAGATTAGTCGGTTATTACTAGAAAATTTGAGAAAAGAATTTTTGAAAGATATGGTATCTACAGATTGAGTTAAAAAAAAAAAATTTCCAAACAAGCCTCATGTATAAATTGAATGATACGGGATCACTGATGACTATGTATATTAGTAGATTAGTGGTGAAGTTGCAAACATATCTAGATGCAGCTGCTATAGTCTGGTATCTTACAGCGATATCTTTTGGGTATTTTATATGGGTATTCTATATGTTCTTTTGTCTTCAGAGGTATATGCAACTGTTCATTCTCAGATGTGGTTCTTATTATATAAGGAGTTTGGTTAGTCATAACATTAGATAGAAGTATTATTGATTGGGTTAATTCATAATCGATATTCCTCTACTTTCTTTGGATTTCTGATCTGCTCTGTTAGACAGAAGATTTGATGGTTAGACTCATATGAAGATATTTTCTACTTTTACTAGTGGGTATTCTGAATTATATTATGCAATTTACATCATCTCTATGACCATTGTTTCTAGTGCGTATGAATGATATTCTTCTCCTGGTTTTTCTCTGGAGTATTATGGATTTCTTTATCGTTCAATGTGGTTTTCTATTCTCAAGGATTCAATATAACTTCATAATTGGGATTTCATTATTTTGGTTTTCTTATTATTTTATGGGCTGATCTTATCTATTAAATATGATTCGTCTTTGAAGGGGTATTCTTTGATCGAAGATAAATATATATTACTGCTATAAATCATGGTTCGGTTATGGAAGCTCAGTGGTATGGATCTTAGATTATAGAAGTTGTGCTACTATACCGGTGGTTAATGGAGCTATTTCCGGTATTCATTTTCTATCTTAGAGTGCACTATTGATATTGAGGTACTGCTCCATCTACATAATTGAAGCATCAGTTTTGGTTCAGTCTGAATTTGGGTAAGGAACTTATTATTGCAGTGGTATATTATTAAGTGAATTAGATTGCTATTATCTGATAAAGAATTAATCTCAACTGAATATCCGGTACTGGTACTTACAGAATTATTACAGCTAGTGAAGATACTGGAACGAAAATGAGATATAAGTTATGAAATTGACTAGCTATATGAAGTGTCAGTTTCCGATATGTTTGATAAAGATCTATAGTTTATGGTTCACTTCTTGATTTTGGGATGAATTGTAAGAATGATATATGAGTGATAATTGATCAGTTTATAAAGCTAACTCATTCTATAGTGGTCAGAACTGATTAATTATTTCAAAAACTTACTGAGATGTACATTTGGGGAAAATTGTGAGATTTCATGGCATTCTAGTATTGATAATTTTTGATCGAGTTTATAGTTCGCTTTTGGATTCTGAAAACAGTTACAAGAAATTATTGAGTATTTATTTTGATTTCAGTACAGTTTTCCATTTATAGACAGATGGATAACCTGGGAATGAGATAGCCAGATTTTAGAAGACATACTATAAGTTTGTGTAATTGGTTTCAAATCAGGTTGGGATGTTATTTATCATTGGCTGAGTTATGTATAATAATAGTTTCTGATCAAGTATTCAAATGGCTCTGTATGAAGCATTATATGGTCGAAGTTGTTGGACATCTAAGAGTTGGATAGAGTGAATGAAAGTGATTCGAGATAGATTGAAACAGTTTGTCAGATAGGAATCATATGTAAATTTGAAACGTCAGAATGTTAAGTGCTTATTTTGTTGGGCTACGTAAATCTGTGGAAAGATTGGACTGGCAATATATTGAAGGGTATGGCTTCTGAACTTATGGAAATTTATGAAAATTTTTAGGACTTAGCGTTCAAATGATGTCGAATAGATCTCTTACATGTTATCTCGAACAAAGGATATTGAGATTTGATATGATCTATAGTATGAAAAAGAGCCGGTTGAAATTCTAGCCTGTGCAATAATGTCATAATATTGAGAAAGCAATACGGGAACCGAGAGAAACAGCGAGATCTTTGTACTTATGCCCCCGCCTCGCTCAGGTAAATTTCGAGGACGAAATTTATAAAAAGGGGGGGAGAAATGTAACGACCCGAATTTTTCGGTTATCGGAAAAGTTTATTTTCGGGTCTTCGTTTATGAAAAATAGATTTGTAAATATTTATTAAAAATAATTATGAAGTTAGATGATTGGTTAATTAAAGTTTAATTAAGTAAATTTAGCTTAATTAAGGATAATTTGATAAAAGGATTAAATTGAATGAAGTGCAAAAGTTTAATTATAGAATAGAAAATTGTTAAGGGATTAAATTAGTAATTAAACCATAAAAGTGACATGTGTTTGATGATGGATAAATACATGTGTAATTGTATTAATGGTACAAATGTATTAAATGTGTATATATTTACTTATTATTTAAGTAATATATATATTATTATTTAATTAGTTAATTATTATTAATTATGATGGTGACAAATGTATGGTGGTAGAATAATACATGTGTATGTGTGTGTATAAATACACTTGTAATTTATTTATTTGTTATAATTAGATATTTTGTAATTAGTTATTAATTAGTAAATAAGGTAATAAAAGAAACAAAAAGAAAAAAAAAGAAAAAAAAAAAAGAAGAGAAAGTTAACAGAGAAGAAAACGTGGGAGAGAAAAAGAAAGAAAGAAAGAAAGAAGAAAGGAGAAATTGGAGAATTGAAGCTTGGGAATTAATTGGTAAGTTTAATTAGGTCCTTTCTTTGTAATTTTGATGTTTTTGAGATGTTAGAGTTAAGTAATCTTGAGTTCATGTGAGAATATTGAAAAGTGATGGAAGTTCAATTAAGGTTGATGTTAAGAAAATGGTGGAATTAGGGATTAATTTGATAGAAAAGTGAATTTGAATTGAACAGAGGACTAATTTGTAAAGTAATTCATAAGTTTTATATTGTAGGGACTAAATTGAAGAAAATTCGAAATTAGAAAAATATGATGAAAGTTCAATAGTTAAACTTGAGTTGGGTAAAATTTGGTTAGAAATAGAAGTGTGAATTGAATAAGAAATGTAAGTAAACTTAGTTAGGACTTAATTGCAAAATAAGCTATAAGAAACAGTTTTGGGCAGCAACTTGAGCTTAACTTTGAAAAATCACTAAAAATTGTAGGAACCGAATTAAAGGGTGAATAAGATATGAAATTAAAGCTTGCTGAGTCTATTTTTAGATAAAAGAAACAGAACAAGCAAAGAAAGTCTGTAGATTGAGATATTTGTATTTTTGTAAAACTGGTTCAGGATGACTCCGAAATCCCCTGTTCTGATTTGATAAAATCATTAAAAATTGTACAAAAATATTTATGAGTTTTAATTTATATGTCTAGAATCCTCAGTGAGTCTAGTTTCAAGAGAAACAGACGAGAACATTACACGAGTCCTGAGTTATGAGATAATTGAATTTTAGTACAGGAGGGTCGGAACTGTCAGATAGTGAATCAGGCGTAACTTTGAAGAATAAACTGTATTAAGTGGCAAAACTAAAAATTCTGGAAATTTTATGGTAGAAAGGTACATGAGTCTAGTTTCGGGAAAAATTAACGGAACTTGATTTGGAGTTTCGTAGCTTCAGATATAAACAATTTAGTGACTATTGCACAGGAAGACAGCTTTAAAAGAATATATGAGTAAATAATAGGATTGTGTAAAAAGAAAGTAGAATGAAGAGGAAAAATAGGAATTGAATAAAAGTTTAATTATTTAAATTTTAATGCTGTAATTAATAATGTAAATTATTATTATTTTCATAGTAAACAAAGAATTCGAGACATCGAGCAAGGAAGGAAAAGAGAAAAACAAACGAGGAGTGACTCGGGAAAATTACGGTTTGTATTTCTATAATCCGAACCTAGTTATTAATTCTTATAATTTTTTTTATGCATTTGGTAAATGTTGAAGTAAGGATTATTGTGTTTATAATGGAAATAGATTAATTTGGTATGTGATGAATTTATATTGGTTTAATTGAATTGGAATATATATATTGAAAATATATACGTAATTGTGATATTGAGTAAATATGATAATTGGACTATTTTTATATATAATTCAGCTTTAATGCCCAAGTAGACGGAATTAGAACTACTAGGATATTAGTGGCATGCCATTAAGGAACTCTAGCGCGCTCTCTGACTATTAGCACGTTAGTGCTCTCCGATTACTCTCTGATTATTAGCACATTAGTGCTCTCCGTTTAGCACATCAGTGCTCTCTGTATAGCACTTTGGTGCTCTCTGTTCATTAGTGCGTAATAACGCACCTCTGTATTTGTTCCGTATATCCGGTGTGTTCTATAAAGTCTACTTTGGGCTAAGAATATGAGATAGTGAATTGGAAATAGAATGTGAAATATATTGTAAAGACACGGAGTATGCAAGTTATATATATTCATAAGTTGAATGAGGAACAGACAGTGTTACGGTTTAAATGATATGAGAACGAATTATGGAAAGCTATTATACATAACAAGTGATGAAAATTGAGTATTGTATGGTTTTAAATGTTCAATTGTGTTTAACATTTATTTATACGTATTATATTGTTTTATTTTAAATATTCGGATTATAGAAATACCACTGAGTTCATACTCAGCGTACGGTTGTTTCCGTGCGCAGGTTAAGTTAAAGCTAGATCGTTAAATCAGCATCCCAGGCCGATCCCGAATTCAATGAGGTAAAGAGTGTTAATAGTTGGTAATGGCGTGTACCTAGATTGTTTTACGTATGTGTCGTTTTGGATTGTTGATGTACTGATGAAATAAGTAGAATTAAGTTTGGTAATAGTATATAATAGGACTTGACTAATTTAGTATGAATTTGAATCATATTGATAATATATGATAAGTGATTGGAATTGAGTATTGGATAATATATAAAATGTCTAAATTTAGCAAGTTTTGAGCATATTTTAATGTGTTTAGTTTAGTTGAACATAGGTATTTTATGTAAATTGTTCAATAGGTCTGGTAATGCTCTGTAACCCTGTTCCGGCGACGGTTTGGGGTTAGGGGGTGTTACACCGGAGCTTGAGTTGAATAGTCAAATAGATGTTTTGGATTATTGGAGCAAAAGTTCAGTTCGATACAATGAGCTTTCATTATTGGCTCGTGATATTTTGGCAATTCCAATATCAACTGTTGCTTCCGAATCGGCTTTTAGCATGGGTAAGAAAGTTATCACTCCTTTGAGGAGCTCACTTAAGCCAAAAACGGTTCAAGCCGTTGTTTGCTTGGATGATTGGATGCGAGCTAAAGGATTTTCAACAGGTAATTATTATTTTCGTTTTATTGTTGTAATTTTATATTATTTTTATATCAATTTAATTATCTAATTATTTATTTTCATTTCATGTTAGAAATTGGTTGCAAGAATGATGAGGACGATGAGGACGATGAGGACGATGAGGATGATGAGGATGATGTTTCTTCGATGGCTTTTTAGGTTACCTTCCTTTCTATTTTGGTGTTGTTGGTTGTGCTATTTTTATGCTGTTTTGTTGCTGTTTAGTGTTGTTTTTTTGCTATTTTGTTGATGTTTTGGTGTTGTTTTGTTGTTGCTTTGTTACTGTTTTAGTGCTGTTTTGGTGGTGTTTTGTTGCTGCTTTGTTGCTGTTTTGGTGCTATTTTTATACTTAGGTATAGGTACATGTTTGTAATGGTAAGGTAAGAAACAAAAAGAAAATAATATCTCATGAATAATAAATTATGGAAATCGATTAAATTCTTAAATTTCAAATTAAATATTTCAAGTAAACTTAAATAGATATTTAGCTCATATTTGGAATATAGAACTCAAATTATTGTAGCAATTCATATAATTTAAATAATTATTTATGTGCCAATATAGTTGATTTTCTTATAATGACCAAATGTTGTTATATTGTGAGTACAGTGAACTCTCAATTTCTGATTTTAAAGTGAAGTCATTAAATCATGTAAAGATGCTTAATTATTTATTTTAACTTAAAAAACTACCTTCATTTAATTGGTAATATTGTATCTTGATGGAAGCTAATTGTTATTCTAGTTTTCACATGTAAATTATGATGGTGGTTTATTTTAATGGTTGACGATTCCCTTAAAAATTTCTGTTCTGTTTTTGCATACAACATAGATTTGGGAACTGCTTGTGGCAAATATTTCAGAGTGTGCTGCCTCAACATTATTGACCCTGGTAAATATAAGGGCATTGATTATAACATGTCCAATTTACATATTCCTCTTTTCTATATATTGTTCTGATTTTGGTAACATCTTGTGTTTTCCAGGTGACTCTGATAGTCTGATATATTAAGAGCATGCTTGGTGATCAGTATCACTTAACTACAATGGATAACATATCTTCATAGGTTCTGTTCTGATATAGTTTCTTCTATTTTTTGTTGTTTGAAACTTTAATGATACTCTGAAATTTAGAACTTTCTTTGTTGCCATCTTGATGTTCGACTTGTGATGATTTTATTATTGGTCTATGTTCTGGAAATTTTGTAAGTCAATTTCGTTTTAAGACTATTGCTCATTTGCTATCTTTGTATTTTGTTCTGGTTTACTTCTGCATCTGGAAAATCTGTTCTATATATTGTTTTAATATTTGTTTTAATTTTTTTAATGGAATTAAAAAAATTTTAATATTTATTTTAATTTTTTAAATGGAATTAAAAAATGGGCCGGGCTCGGGCCGGGCTCGGGCCTAACCTTTTTTTCCCGGGTCGGGCCTGGACAAATTTTCAGGCCCATATTTCGGGCCGGGCCGGGCTCGGGCCTAGAAAACGGGCTGAATTTTTTTCCTAGGCCCGGCCGGAACCCGGCCCGGCCCGGCCCATGATCACCTCTACTCAAGATATACGTTATAGTCTTTCAAAGCTTCAACCCACAAAGAAATACTTACAATTGAATACCTCAACATATACTACTAACCATTTACATAAGAGTAGGCTATATTATTCTACTGCAATGTACGTAGAACACAAATCCCACTTTTTTCTAGAAATTTAGAAAATAAATCAAGATTTTATCTTCATTTGACATAATATATACCACTTCTATTTAATCTCACGATTTTAATTTTTTTTTATCACACATAAAAAATATCAATAATCATATAGTACTGAAATAAGTCATGTATGAATGTGATAAAATAGATTTATTGACTCCGATCCAATTATAACCACCTTACATTTGACTTGTCATTTATTTAATCAATTATGTTAAAAGAATCAATTATTCAAATTGTATAAATATGAATCTTTAATATAATTTTTTTTTTTTTTTAAATACATTGGTGTTGAAAATATATATATATATATATATCTAGGACACTCACCTTCATGTCTAGAAAACATAGATGATAAAATCTTATTAATTATCTTACAGTTAAGAAATACATATACAGTGAAAACCTAGCTTTTAAGCTTTTTATGAGAGGAGAATAAATTCGTGTTTATCAACCAACCTTTATTCTCCCACTAGTAAATTAATTATTCATTTTTATCGGCCCCCTGGAACTGGAACTGGAACTGGATTCTAACCTTTTAGGGCAGAAAGAAAGAGATGGTAAACATGATCATTGATCACCACTAGCGTAGCCAGAAACTGAAACCAAAATGGCTAATCCTGATTTGACTGTAGTGGTTCTCAACCTGTCTCCTACAGTCACCCTTGGAGACCTCAATGCATATTTCTCTAACTGTGGCCATGTCGAGAAAATCAAGCTTTTGGGGTAATTTATTCAAACTTCTATAGCTTAATTAATTGCTTCCTATCTTCTTCTTTTTTATTTGGCTGTTTGAAAGCAGTGCGAATAGAGACCGATCACTGTCAGCTCTGGTAACCTTTAGGCAGCCATATGCTTATCAAACAGCTCTTCTCCTTAATGTAAGATGTTTGAAATTTTTTAATATTTTCCTTTGTTTATATTTGATGTGTGATGTAAGAACCTGGTTTGCAGAATGCTAATTTTGCAGGCCAACCAATTCGAATTCTGCCAAAGAAGGATGCTGCAGATCCTCCAGTCTCATATAGAACAATTCCTATTGTTACTGAGGTAATTTCCTTTTTCCTTATTTCAAACATGTATGTGAACGAGCATTTAACTGTATTTAGTTGCACTGGACACTGCTACATTTAGAAAAGCAAGCACGATGTGCAGAGCAACAAGACAGGAGCAAACATGCCGGGATTGCGAGCTGTAGTTGAAGCGATAGCTTCAGAAGGGGTTGGGAAATTGAACCAGGCAAGAGATGAACTGAATCACAAGCTCAAATTAACAGAAAACAGTAGAGTGGTAATGGACAAAACCAGGTTAGCAGTGTGTGCTGCTGATCAGGCGATTTATGCAGCTGAGGAAGCAGCAAAAGACGTGGCAAAGAGGATCAAGAATACTGATTATTTTGCAGTAGGTGCTACATGGTTGTCGGGTGTGCTTCAAAAAACATCCAAGCTTGTCTTAGAGCTTGGCCATAGGAAGGGTTGTAGTCCCAACTCTAGGGATCGTATATGATCAGTTTGTTTTTATTTGTATAAATGGTAAACAAATATATAATAAGCAGTAAAGGTAAACTCGATACCACTAATTATTATTGATTGCAATCTCTCTTGCTTCCTTCTTAAAATTTTATTATATTATGACTTTTGAGCTTCTCATGTTTTAATTCATTTGTAATAATTGTTCTATTTCACCTTTGGATTCCGGATACATTCCTCCAAAATTTCATAATTTTCATGTTAAAAACACCAAAGAACCACGTTTGATCTGGGCGGAGACAAATGATGCTAAAGAAAATCCATACAGGCATGCCTTTGTTCAAACTTGCAAAAACATGGTACATGACAATTGATGCTAAAAGACAATTTTGCTGGAGACATGCTAACATTTTGGAATAAATTACTGGCTAAATAACAAACAAATAAAACAATACTCACATTTCACAAGCTTTGATCATATGACAGATTTTTTTCCAAGGCAGCGATGAAAAACATAAATTCTGCCGAGCTACGTACTAATCAACGTAAACACAAACTTTCTTTCCAAGAATGGACGCTGATGGGTTCTATTGGAAACTAAATGGAGCAAGAAATGGAACCGGGATAGATTTGTCATTGGTCGCCACCTGGTCATGTCTCTTAGGAATTAATTTTGCAACCAATGAAAATCAAAAGCTTTGGAAATTGGCATTCATCAGGTGGTGCAAAACTCAGCAATTGTTTTTCTTTGCGTTCCTCGTCTAACGTTGTTGCTGATTGGATTGCCAAGAGCTCTCGAGCAGGGTCGTTACCTGTTTACTGGGTTACGAATATTCCTAAAGCTTTAAAAAACCTTATTATTTTTTACAATGTTAATTAATGAAAATATCACATTTTAAGTAAAAAAAAATGTACACTGAAACTAAATTAAGTATAGAGTTAATAATACCTTATTAATGTACCTTAGGATTATTTTCATTGTTTTAAATATTAATTTTTTTAAGGAAAAAAAGGACATCTTTAATATCTTTTAATTTTTTTGGTGGAAAATAGAAAAATATAAAAAATAAATTACACCAAGTGACCTAACTCCCTAAACAAGGGTCTTCCAAACATTCGCAAACCTTAACTTCCTGAGTGAGCCATCTTGGCAAGTCTATCAGCTTCGTGGTTCGCTTCTCTGGGTATACAATAAATATTCCAATGAGAAATCTGAGATAGTATCTGAAGAATACTCCTAACTAAAGTCGTATTGGACCCTCCTGTAGAACTCTCTCAAATGGCCATCATCACTTCAAGACTATCCATCTGAACAATCACATTATCCAAACCACGACCAATTAGGATGTTTAAACCATCCAATATGCCCCACAATTTAGCCTCAAACATTAAATAGCTTTCTAAAAATCTGATATAACCAATGATCCACTCCCCATTTCGATTTCTCACCACCCCTCCTACTGCTGTAGAATCATCCTCAAGCCTAACGGAACCATCTGTATTTAAAAAAAAACCCAACCTCCTGGCAAATGAAAGCACAAGGCCATCTTCTTCCCTGTATTCAAATGACTCTGATCAGTCTTCAAAACATGTTTGGTCCAACTATACGAGGCTCAGATAATATCAAAACTACTCCATGACGCATCCTGAAAGATAAAGAGGTTATGATTCTTCCAAATACGTCAGATGATAATCCCGAAAAGAAATCCCCAATCAACCTCCCCAAAGCAAAAATCATACTGATTATACAAATTGGCTATTATCCACTCATGTATGTTACTAGAGTAAAACATGTTAAGCCAATTAGTGGGAATCAAGAGATTCTAAATATCTCTCGCTGTCAGACAATCTCTTAAGACATGTAGCAAATCTTCAGAGATATGTGCACAAACTCCACAAGCCGAACTATGCCCTAAACCCCGACGAACTCTTTCTACATTAGTGAGCAATCTTTGTTTGAGTACCAGCCAAATGAAAAACCTTACCCTTTGGGGACTTTTGAACTTCCAAGGGATCTTCCATGCATCTTCCTTCCATTTCCAGGATTTTCCCATAAGTACTTTTAACAGTAAAAGAACTTGTCGTCGAACCTCTCCAAATTATCCTATCAAGACTTGCTTCTGGACGTGGTGGGGGTATGCCCATAATCTTTTAATTTTGATATTTCCTCTAAGAGCAACTTAATTTTGGAAAAAAGTGAGCAATAAGAACAATTAATTACAACAATAATGTTTGTCATCAATTTTACATAATTTTTATTGGTATAATAATTAATTTACCTCTTAAAGTTTACGCATTCTATATATATATATATATATATATATATTAAGCTAAAGTTAAATTGATAAAATATGTAAATATTAAGGGCTTAATTTATTATTATATCAATTAAAATTATGTATAATGAATAAAAAACACTAGTTGTCGTGATTAATTGTCTTTATTAATAGAATTAAATTGTTTTACTTTTTTTAAAAGAATCAAATTACTCAATATCAAAATTGAGAAGGACTGGATAAGTAGTTTTACCTAAAATATATGTCTGTATGTATGTTTTACAACGATAAATGTTATGTTAATGAGAATATTGAAATTTTGAAATCATTTTTTATTGTTATAATTCCAATGATGCTTCTAGTGATATTAGTAACTTCAAAGAATAAATGAATGTAAAAGAATTTTGAGTTTACGAAAATCCCTCGATATTTCCAATTCTATGTTGTTTGTCTTTCAGGAATAAATTGTGTGCGAAAGATACAAAAAGAGCCTTTTATTTCTATTTGTTTATGTTTGAATCCCATTAAGGAACTAAATAAAATCATGTATATGAAATAAGTTCATGTAGAGATGCAAAATATGGTATTTTTGTCTACCCCGGCGTTCGCGCGTAAATGAACAATTAACGGTTAAACCCCCCCCCCCCCATTTTAAAACGCTCGAATCCTTCCTTTCATCATCATCTTCTTCTTGTTGCTGCTGTTGTTGAATTTTGCCCAATGGATCGAGCTTTTGAAAGAACCAAAATACTAACCGATCATCTCCTCCAATCCTCTCCTTCTTCGCCTGTCCAAACATCTCTTTCTTCAAACGCCTGTTTCAACTACACTCCCCCGGAACTCTCCGAAAAGTACGCATTTGACACCAAGGAGATGCGGCGGCTAATCGACGGGCATCACTTGGAGGTAAGGGACCGGCTTTTTGGGATGATGAGCCAGAGCAAGTTGTTCAACCCCAGAGTGAGGGGAGGGAAGGTATTCGTATCGCCTGACTATAACCAGCCCATGGAGCAACAAAGAGAGATAACGTTGAAGCGCATCGACTACTTGTTCGACAGAGGGGCGTTCAAAGGATGGTTAACGGAGCAAGGTGAAGAGATTGAGTTGAGGAAGTTCGCTAGCTTTGAGGTTTTTGGTATCTTCGATCATTCCATGGGAACTATGCTCGCAGTTCACTTCTTCTTGTGGTGTGCTATCCCTTTCCTGTTTATTTCAAAGCTTGTTCTTTCGTTTTATTAGCTTTCGAACTGTACAATTTGATGTTTCCAGGGGCGGTGCCGTCCAAGTTTTCGGTACCAAACACCATCATGACAAGTGGCTGAGGGACACGGAAACTCACGTCGTCAAGGGTTGCTTTGCCATGTCTGAGTTGGGGCATGGAAGTAACGTATGTCTGAGTCGAGCTTTAATCTGAATTCTTTATAGAACCTTCTACTCTTTCATTTCCCTGATTTATTCCGGTATATTGCTTTTAGGTTCGCGGAGTTGAAACAGTAACAGCATATGATTCAAATACGCAGGAGTTTGTGATTAATACTCCATGCGAATCAGCTCAGAAGTTTTGGATTGGTGGGGCAGCCAATGTATGCTTCTCTTAGAACCAAATACCATTTCTTCCTGTTCTGTCTTTTTAGCTTCTGTTGCACATACGAAATTTTTATTCAACTGTTTTTATTGTCATTTCCCCAGTTTTGCCTATATGCTGACATCATATGCTTCTACTGTTGCTTTGCTCTATAGCATGCAACACATGCAATCGTGTTTTCACAGCTAAATATCAACGGAAGCAATCAAGGAGTTCATGCATTTATAGCCCAAATCAGGGATGCTGATGGTAATCTATGTCCAAACGTTCGGATTGCTGACTGTGGTCGTAAAATTGGTCTAAACGGTGTTGATAATGGTCGCATCTGGTAATTCTAAACCTACACTTCTTTTTCTGTTGTATGAACTCTAATATTTTTGTTTCCTTGGAAAATTATAATTTAAAGGTTTACATTTGCAATTTCAGGTTTGACAATGTTCGAGTGCCCAGAGAGAACTTGTTAAATTCGGTAGCTGATGTTTCAGCTGATGGAAAATACCTAAGTTCAATTAACGACCCAGATCAGGTACACTCGTGTCTGCTTCTAATGTTGTGTACTGTACCACAACTGGATCCTGTTTAGTAATGTATTGATGGCTCTTAAATGGTTGCTGCTTTGATTCAGAGATTTGCTGCATTCCTGGCCCCTCTGACAATAGGCCGTGTTAGTATTGCAACCAGTACCGTTTATATATCAAAGGTATCGTTAGTAATTTTTTTATTGGTAGATGAGTACTGCATATTTTGGCTTTCTGGGTGTGGAGTGGCAGGCCACTGATACCCAATGATAAGGTCATTGACTCATTCATATCATGTCATTTCTCTGTGTTTTAGGCTGGCTTAACAATTGCCATAAGGTATGCGCTAACAAGACGGGCTTTTTCTCTTAAACCAAATGAATCCGAGGTCTTATTGCTTGATTATCCAAGTTATCAACGACGACTCTTGCCTCTCCTTGCTAAGACGTAAGTATATCTGCAGTTTATCTTATGAATATGTATTCTACTGAAGCTCTTATGGAGATCAGTTTTTGTTTTGCACTTCATGGTGAGTCATGCTACAATTTCTTTTACTTGCTTTGTGGACAAGTTATTCTTTTCTATACATATAAAGAGAAAATGTATGTTTTATGGGCATTTTGCTAACCATTTAATGTCCTAAGGGAGTATCACATGTTGATCTTGTTATTTTCTCATATCTTTGAGTGTTGCTTTAGTTTAGAAGTTTAAATAATCAAGACACGGTTATTTATTTGGCTACTAACAACATATATTTCTTTGCCCTTTTGTGCTGCAGCTATGCTATGAGTTTTGCATCACATTACTTGAAAAAGCTTTTCGTGAAGAGGACACCGCAGTCATACAAAACCATTCATATATTTTCAAGTGCATTCAAAGCTACTTTTACTTGGAATAACTTGCATATACTTCAGGTGAGCAACAAATGATCATGAATTAAGTTGGATATGGTAACAGTAAGTGTCATTACAGAGGTTCAATTGTTGAATGCTTCAGGAATGCCGTGAAGCTTGTGGAGGACAAGGGTTAAGGACCGAGAATCATGTCGGTCAATGGAAAGCTGAATTTGATGTTCAATCCACTTTTGAGGGAGACAACAATATTTTGATGCAGCAGGTACATTTGTTTTTCGTTTCATATTCTATTCATCTAAATCATACACATCAAGTTTATAAATATTGAAATTATTGCAAACTATGGTCGAAACAATGAAACTTAGGGATTGAACATGTTAACTCAGATAAGCAAGGCTCTACTCGCTGAATATGTGGCAGCTAAGAAGAGAAAAAAGGCTTTCAAGGGTCTGGGGTTAGAGCACATGAATAAGCCCTGCCCTCTCATTCCATCACAGCTTACTAGCACTGCTCTCCGTTCCAGTCAATTCCAGGTAATATAATCAGCTGTGCCATTCTTAATGTTCCATATTAAAATTTGTGGCTATCTCTGACCATTGGCATTTATCAGATGGATGCCTTGTGCTTAAGGGAGAGAGATCTTTTAAATCGTTTCGCAGCTGAGATCTCACACTATCAAGCCAAGGGACTAAGTAAAGAGCATGCCTTCAATATGGTAAAGAAGCACTTTATGTTTATTTAAATTGCTTTTCTTTTTCTTCACCTTTTAGTCTAATTATCACAGCACTTCTGTACACCAGAGTTATCAGATATCAGAGGACTTGGGCAGAGCTTTCACAGATCGATCTATATTTCAAGCTTTTGCTGAGGCAGAAGCAACTTTAGCCGCTAGTTCATTGAAGGTGAACCTAATATAAGCATCTGCTTGATATTCAGTCTAATCTAGTATTTTGTGCATTAGCCAGGTTCTTCATTTTGTTCTTCTGCAGGATGTCCTAGGTATGGTGAGATCATTGTATGGCTTAATTTGTGTGGAAGATGCTTCGTTCCTCCGATATGGGTATCTATCAGTGGAGAATGCTGCTGCTGTAAGGAGCGAAAAAACGAAAGTCTGCGGTGAACTTCGACCACACGCACTCGCTTTAGTCAGTTCCTTTGGCATTCCTGATGCTTTTCTGAGCCCTATAGCATTTAACTGGATTGATGCAAACTCATGGTCTTCAATTCAGCAATGATAGGGCGTTGTTCTACCAATTCCAGTTAAACCAAAGGTCTACTACTCATTGCCAGCCAATCTTTTAATAAGCTAGCCTTCATCAGATTTTATAGCCAATGCAACAGTGTGTAAACTGTTTATTGTATAAATAAATATATTGGTTACTATTAAATGGATTGGTGTTTTGTAGTATGTATTATTGTTATATGAATTTATATTTGATGATTGGTACTAAATTAACAAACCAATGATAACAGAGAAAGAAAAGGAAAAGCTGAAAAACAAGCCAAGAGTAATTTTGCTACTCTACTTCCCTAAACAAGGATATAATAAATAATACTTCTCCTTATAATAATAAATTTAGTTATTGTTATGAATATCTTAGATAAACATAAAATTTTGATGTACTTAAATTCTAATAGTTATTAGAATTAGATCTCTATTTCTTTTATACTTCTTATGCCTATAAATATAGACTCTGATGAAGCATTGAAATCATCCTCTTTGATCAAAAAAGTACATTCTCTATTACTTTCATATTTTCTTTGCTCTTTATTCTCTCCATCTCTCTTTATTTTATAATCGTTATTAATATTTATCTATTTTTTCACTTTAGTCTTGATATTATTTTTTATCACTTCGACTCTTAATCAAATTTTAGTTAAATTATTTTTTACGAAAAAACTAATTAAACTATTACAATATTAATGACACTAATGTAACAACTTGTGTGGTAATTTACGAGTACTTCATTATTAACATAAGTATTTTTTTAAAAAAATTATAAACATTTTTAAGTTTTTGAAATTCTTTAATATATTTTTTTATTTTTTATGAAGTCCTCATGGACTATTATAGGAGTTATCACATCAATGCCATTATAATTTTAATGGTATGATCAAAATTTTAATCTAAAAAAAGTAATTTAACTAATTTTTAAAGAATGAGGGTTGAAGTGATAAAAAAGAATTAGGATCAAAATGAGAAAATGAGTAAATATTATAGACTATTTGAATTTATACCAAAAATAAATCTCTTACACTGTCCCAATTTAGACTTATCATGAATCTAACCACCTACCCAAGCTTGAAAGTCCGTCCGAAAAGTGAGAGAATTTAGGCTAAAATGTAAGTTTGAAAGATAAGCTTAAGCAAAAATTAAGGCATGTTTCCTGTTTTGTCGTTGCTTCGCTGCTACTTTGCGGTCGTTACTATTTTGTTATTATTTGAATATTGTATAACTCTCTTTTTTTTGTTAATTTGTTACTATTTTAGAGGCATTTGTTTATTAAGTTGCAACTATCTTAATATTATTTAAGTATAAAACATTTTTAATGAATTTTTAACTTGTTCAAACACATTCATGTTTTTAATATATTTAATGTATTATATTTTTTAAATTTATTTTTATATAAAAAATTAACACCAGCGAACTAAATTGGACACAAATTTAACATGCCTAAAATTTTGTATCGAGGAACCAAGTATCATGGGTTCAAAGAAGACGGAAACGATCGACCGTCCACAAAATGACCATACGCCCACACTACAGTGACTACCCTCTACGTTCTCACTCTTTAAATGTTAGATTCTTCTGGAAATGTATTCCAACACTCTTTGAATCAAAGCATCGAATACATTATGTCTGTTCTCTGATGAAAATCAAAACTTAAATCTATCTTTCAAAAACCCCAGCAAGAGAATTGAGAAAACTAAAAATTAGAGTGAGCGGGTAGATGAGATGATACTACCCGTAGTAAAGCTAGGAACTCTTGCGCTGAAAACCGCTTGCAAACCCATTGCTAATCGTCTCAAGAAAGAAGCTGGTTTACACCCCAGATTCCGCCAATTGATCATCAATATTGCCCAGGTTTCCCCCTTCTTTTCTTTTCACTTTCCTTCAATCATATCTGGGTTATTACTTTACTATTGTTTTAACTAGTTTCTTGTTAGCTTATTTTCGATATTGTTTCTCTTCGGCCTTTTTTCTTACTGGGTAATTCTATGATCTCTGGTTAACGTTCCCTCCACCCTTCAGTTATATTTGATCTGATATTAGTAGTGTGTTCAGTTTCTATGTTGTATAATTCGTAGCATTCCTCTTATCCTCACTGAAATGTTTCCATAAATTTCAACACTTCCAATTGAGTACATTTTAACTTGTCAGGGCTTTCGTTGCCGTGTAATTGAACTTTTAAAACCTGATTAGATTCTATTTAATTGCATGCTTGCTTCAGGCTCCAGCTGCTGTTGGTTATTTAATAGGCTGGTAATTAGTACATTTTGGCCATTAATTTTCAGACTATGACTTTGATGTGATGCTGGTTTGCGTTCTACATGCAGAGTTTCTTGTCTATAGTTCAAAGATATGCTTCTTCTGGGTTTTCTTTCCTGAGTAGGAAGGATCAGTTTTGCATGCTGGAGGGGCATGAGCTTTTTTCTTATGTTGTTAAACTGCCTTGACTGTTCTATTTTGTCTTCAATGATTCAGACTTAAAGTAAGATGTATTATCCAATGATGGAAAAGTTCTGATCAATGATACCCATACTTGTTGTTTAGTTCAATTTTATGTTGTTCCACCACTCCCAATGAAATTCAGGAAAATGTCTTTTCTTACCTAGATTGCAAAATATAAATTTTTTTTTTTTCATTTTAAGGATGTTTTGTTTTTTATACTGAATCAGGCAAATCATCGATTTACAACCACAATGCAAAGACGAATTTATGGTCATGCAACTGATGTTGCGATACGCCCCTTGAACGAGGAGAAAGCTGTCCAGGCTGCTGCTGATCTTCTGGGGGAGCTTTTTGTATTCACGGTACTTTCTCTGTTTCACTTTACTCTCAGCATCTTGTTCAAGCTTACTAGGGTCTGTAATTACAATTCCTCCTGTGTATGGCTTGGGTTCATTTCCTTCACTACAGAAGTGATTGTTAAAAGACAGACCCCCTTCACTTTTGTGTTCATAAACGGCTGTTGCTTTTTGTTATTGTTTAGGTTCTGTTTGCTTAATGTTCGGATGTAGCAAATGAATGAACAATTTGAAAAGGGTGGTTGGTTTGTTACATGAACCCTAATTATATGTGGTCTGAATTTTCAGCTTCATTAGTTTACTTGCTACTACGGCTTTATGAAAACTGAAGATGGAAATTTATTTCCAGGTGTTTCATGGTGCAGTGTGATACCTAAAGCATGTATTTTCTTCAAATGGACCTAGGAACCGTGAACACTTACCAGTGACTTTACCTTTATTATCATCCAGCTCTTTTATGAAATATTACTCTCTTTAATCTTAATGAAAACACATGGTCTGAGATGGGACCATAACTTGATTGAGCAGATCAAAAAGGGCATATGAATGTTAGGTTGCTCTTACAAGCAAACTTCTAATGAAATTGCAATTAAAGTTAAGAAATCTCCGAGAGATGCTAATAGAGCTTTTAGTATGAATGGAAACACCGGAATATAGATATTACCATCTTGAATTTTTGTTGATGAATTTTACTCTCATACTTAGCTTAAAGGTGAAGCATCTTTTACTGGTACATACTTTTCTCACTTTAATTTTTACATAGCTTATTGCACCAAGACTTATCATACTGCAATTGAGATTGAATGATCCTTATTCTCTGTCTCACTTTAGGTTGCAGGAGCTGCTATTATTTTTGAGGTACAAAGAAGCTCCAGATCAGAAGCAAGAAAAGAGGAGCAGCGCAAACAAGAATTGGAGGTATTTGTTTATCTCTGATTGATGCTACTACTTTAATGGAGCCTTTTTTTCATACAGTGATCTGTTTTATTGTTAAATTAAGTAAATTATATTACCAAGACTTGCTTGGAGAAGTGGTTAGAACTTCTGTCTGGCACCTAGATGACACGGGTTTAAACCCTATCATCCTCATTCCCCCTCTTCCAATATTGTAATGATAAAAAAAAAATAAAGTAAAATCATCCTCCAATGTCTTGTTGACTTGGAAGGTAATTAGCTTGTAGTACTAAAATTGATGGCTTCACTCTTGTGATGATGCATTTTGAAGTGATTAATTTTTATTCTTCGCATGTTACGTGCCACCATAGCAAGGCAGATGCATTTGTACTCCTGGTTTATTAAAATTCATCATTTGTCCATTGTCTGGTGTCTAGGCAATGAAACAAAAAGATGAAGATGTAGCACGAGAAGTTGAGCTGATTAAACAAAAAATTGAAGAGCTGGAGCAACTAGCAAGAGGACAAGGACTTGCCGGTTTATTCAACTCCAGGCATGCACATGGTGCTGAAGGTGTAAAAGTCAAACCATCTTGATTATTTCCAGGAACCAAGCTTGAATCTAAATTTCAATGTAAGACCTAACTTGCCTCAGTAACATTTTGATATTCCAAAGAAGTTGTTCGAACTCCAACAAAACATTTGAGAGAGGGGAAAAGAAAAACATTTATGCTGATATAATACAATTGGGTATAACTCTCAGCTTCTGCTGAATTTTAGTTTGTTTGGACATCTGGGAATTGGAAAGCTCCAGTTTAGATGCTTGTAGCTGCCTTTGAAACATGAAAGCTTGATGTTAGGAGGCTTTGGTATTTTACAAAATGTTTTAAAGCATTACAGATCATTTTCATGTAACATTCTGTGATTCTTGTATGACCTCAGATTTAGTTATGGCAAAGTGGAGAGACAAAGGAATGTCGCATTAAATAAATAAATCGCGGTGCTGAAGTTTTTCTTTCCCAACAAAATCTAGTATTATTTTAAAGCTTTAATTGAAATACTGCCAGTGATTTTTTTTCGAATACACTATTTTTTTTAGTTTTATACTTCCGTCCAAAAATGAACTTATTTCAATCGTTTGAACCTCCCTTTATCTATGATCAATATTTTCTAAAATAATATTTAATTAATGCCTATTTATTTTCTTATCCAATTTAACGTAGTAAAATACTGATAATAAACCTTTTTTAAAAATTTTACGTGAAAGGAATGGAGAGTACACTAAGGATAATAAGCATATTAGACGTTTTTTTAAGAAAAAATACGTAAATATAAACAATACGGTGCATGTAATACATAAAACACAAATAAACTGACACTAATTGCAATACTAAAAAAATTTAAAAGCAATTTAAAAATATATTATCTTTATTAAACTGCCGAAAGAGTAGAAAATAACTTAATAGTAACCGCAATACTAAAAAAATTCAAAAACATTTAGAGATGCATCACCTTAATCAAACTATTGATATTTGCATATCAATCTTGAATCATTAGACTAATCTGCTGATAAACACCGGTCAATCTGTCAAATGCCCAAGAAAACCATTGCATCATATACACAAAAAGTTTAAGTCTTGAATGGTCTATGCTCCTCAACATCTTGAAGTCCAATTTTGCAAATATTATCCTAATAAAATTCTTTGAGAATAGTTCTTAACAATTCTGGCAGCGCCCTTACCTTGTCTCATGTATAAACATGAACACGATTAGAAGCACAACTAAAAAATGAAAATTAAAACAATTGTTATTTTCAAAGAGAACATGATAGACAAATCACCGCAACTTAAAAGAAAGTAAAGTGGACTAAAATTAGAATCACCCCAAGTTTTAATTTGAATAAAATTTAGCTGCTAAGTTTTATAAAATTATCGAACATCCTAAGTTTTTTTTAAAAGGTTGAACATTTTAAATCTTAAAATTAAATTAATTATTTCCTTTTTTTTAATAGTTGAGAGGATTTTTACATTTAGTATTTTGAATATCTCTATCATAATATAAGTTAGTTGGATACAAATTCAATTGAAAGATAATTAAAATATTATTTTAAATAAATAATAAATATTATTATAAAAATATTTATGTATATTAATAGTTTTTGTAAAATCTTTAAAAAATATATATTTTAAATACAATATCAAAATCAAAAGTTTAAAATATTAATAAAAAATTTAATTAAATTCTCGTAATTAACTTAATGGTTAAAAAATATTCATCCACAAAATCCACTTAGATTTAAACCTACATCTCCCTTCAAGCATTTAATAGTGTGTATGTCCTTATATTCTCTCTCTTCTAAAAAATACACCTCGTAACTAATTTTTCTTTCATTTATTATTAAGAAATGTTTAGGAGTTAACAAGTTGATAAAAATAATTTAATCCATAAAAATAACAAAATATATAAATAAAAATTTATTTTTTATAAGATAGAATACTTAAATGATATCTTTATCCTTTTAGTAATATATCAATAATCAAATAATTAAATTAAGATAATGTTTGAAAAGCTGTTTAATAATTGGATTTAAGTGTAATTGAGGATGTATGTTTAGATGACGATTGTAATTGGTGGGTTTCACTAAATTATATGTAATTGGAGCACCCTAATTATACTTTTCAATTCTTAAAGGAGTGTGAGAGTTGGAGTAATCACACATAATTACACCAAATCCAATTTCAAATTTTTATTTTTATAATAATTATATTATAAGTATGAACACGTATGAGTGTTTGGGAGGTTATGGTAAAAAATTTCTTATATTCTAAGCTTTAAAAAAGTATATTATAAAAACAATTTATGTATTTTATAAAGTTATAACAATAAATTATATTATTTAAATATTAAAAATTTCTAAAGTTATGGCCAAAAAATTTATTATAAAAAATAGGGATAAATACCAAAACTATACATGAACTTTGATTTAATGTGCAATTGTATACATGAACTTTGATTTTGTGTAATTTTATACATAAAATTTTGATTTTATCCAATTATTGCAAATTATTATCATGAACATCATTTTATGTTTATATATTGAATACATAAATAATTATATTTATCCAATATAAAAATAAATTGATGTATTTATTTCTTTAAATGTATATGATTAAATCAAAATTAAAGTTTCAAGTATACATTTAAACTACAATTAAAGTTTCACGTGTATAATTGCACCAAATTAAAGTTCATATATACAATTGCATATTAAATACTTTTGAGATTTATCCTTAAAAAATAATTTACATGTTATAAAAGTGTTATAATATATTCATTTATAAAAAATTATGGACAAGAAGTACAGAGATAACTTATTTATGTATCCATGTTATATATATATATATAGTATACTTATTAATAGAAAATGTTATAATTTTTTTTATCATATATTATTTATAAAAATATCTTTCTAAAGTTGTAGTAAAATTTATATTAATTATAAGAATGTTTTGAAAGTTCTGGACAATTTATAAGACATTTTTAATAAATTTGATATTATTTTTTACTTTATTTACATATTATAAAAAGTAATATAACCTAGTGTAATTTTTTGTCCAATTTAAGTTTATATATTTTTTTTGTAATTAAACCTACAAACTATTTGAACTGTAAACTTAAATATTATAAGGTTAATGCTAATTATGCAAATAGAAAAGGCATTTATTGCTCTATATCATGGAATATGATACCATTTGAGAGAATTATACCAGACATAAACATCATAGACAATTCATGAACTCTTCAAATTGAGATATTTAAAGCTTTGAAATGTGGTTGAGAAAACATTTGTTGTTTTAAAAAATTATTTTCTATATTAACATCACCTTAATATAGCATAGAAAAGAAAGATTGAATCCTACTAGCATGTTGCATATTTTATAACTCCAATCATAGGTGAAATTGAGATAATTCATACTTTCAAAAGTACATAAAAGAAGGAGAATTTGATAATCTTAATAATGCAAATTCCAATTTAGATGATGATAAACTCGGTTAAGGATCAACAAATGAGAATATGTTAAATATTAAAGAGAAAATAACCCAACAAATATGCACTAGAATAATTAGATAAAACTTCATATGATGTTTATTCTTCTTATTATTTTTATTAGTAACCATAATGCATATGATGATTTGATTTTAATTTTTGTTACTAACTTAAAAATTATTTTTGTCACACTAATAATATTTTTTGTGGTAACTAATTTTTTAAAAATATTAATTAAATAACTGTGTAATTACAATTTGTATTATCAAATATGACATAAAAAATTATACTATAATTACACATTGTAAGCATCTAAGAAATTACAATTCTTTACAATTATAAGAAAATGTAATTACTACCCTAATAATTTCATTTTTATTCAATTACTTTATGGTTACCAAACTAACTCTAAATATTTTTTTTATTAATAAATCAATAAATTACTATTTATTACTAGTATTTATATATTAATAAATTATTTTTTAGTAATTTTTTTATTATTACTAATAATTACTTTTATTAACAATTTCCTATTTTTTACTATATAATATCAAATCATATCTTTTAGATTTTAGTTATCATCAAATCTTGAGTTCAAACTACAACAAATACTTTTAAAAAAATCTCATCCAAAATTTTGTTTAGGATAAACTATATCATTAAGTTATGGTTAAATTTTTTTGTCACTTAATTAAAAAAATTATAATTTGATTACTAAATTATTCAAAAGTTTTCATTTAAGTCACTGAGTTATTAAAATCAATACTATATGACTTTTTTTGTTCCTATTGCCTACACCAACTGAAAACTGATCTATTTCCCATCTTTTCTACAATTCAGTTCTTTTTCATGAAATAACTTTATACGTCACGAATCTATGAACAACAATTCAAACAGCTTTTTTCTTCAATTTCTGACAATGACTATCAGATCAACTTAGATCTAAGGTATGCTCTTCTACTCATCGGTGGATACTAATCCACCATATTGATTGTCAAATCATTGCTTGGAACTCCCTGATAGAATTAAAAAAAAAACTTAGCAGCCCAATGACTTAAATAAAACTTTAGAATAATTCAATAACTTAAATGAAAACTTTCAAATAATTTAATAACTAAAATAAAAATTTATCTATAATTTAATTTATTGTTTTACTTATTGACTGGGCAATAAAGACATTTAAAGGGGGAAGAAGTGTTGGCTGGCAAAGCCAAAACAAAAGAAAGCAGTATATATTAAAAGAAAGAGTTAGTGTTGTGAACTTGTGATCCATGCGGGTAAATATAAATAGTTGGGGGGCGGTCTTTTTCGTATTTGTCGCGGTTGCCCCTCTGCTTATCTGGAGACTGCGCTGGACCCTCACTCCTCTCTTCTTCCTCCTTTTCCCATTGCATGTAATATTTTCCTCTTTTCTTCCATCTCTTATCTTTTCTTTTTAGGTATTTTTTTCCCTTCCCTTTTTTTTTTTTTTTCTGTTTTCTACTTCTGTTCTGTTTTTTTTTTACTTATTTATTTAAGGTTGTGATTTTGGGATAACATTTGTGAGATCAAATGCGTAACCCATTTTTTTCTCTTCTTTAAGTCGTCCCTTTGACTTGATTTGTTGCTTTTTAAAAAAAAAAAAGTTTTAGGGGTTTCAGTATTCGATTTGGAAAAGTACTTGTTATGTTTTAGGGTTTTTGGGTAGGATTGAAACTGTGAAAACTAGGTGGATTTGGGATCACGACGGAAAAGGGTTCTTATTTATGTCTCCGTTAAACAGCATTATAAGATTTATCTTCAGTTTTCTCATTGTTTTGTTTTTTTAAGTGTATATTGTGTGTCTGTATGTGTTTTTGTGTTCAGTGATTTAAGGGTCGAAATTCTTAGATATGTTGGGTCTTCTAAATTCTTCCATTGTGGTTTAATATGGTTTTGGTGTTAGGAGGCAATGAAGAATAATTCATCAAAGAACAAATGTACATCTGCATCTCACCAGCAGATGGTGGACAATGCCAAGAACCGGTTAAATTTTCTCCAAGAACAGTTCACTGATCTTCAAGCAGCTAGGAAGGAAGGTCGAGCCGGTGATGTTGCAGTGTTAGAGGAGCAAGTTTATCAGAATCTTCGTGAGTGGAAAGCTGAGCTCTGCACACCATCCCCGGCCTCTTCTTTATTGGTTTGTATCTTTCTATTTTATCAACACCACTTAAACTGTTTGCATCAATCTACCTGTAAATAAAATGGGGGTAAGCTCTGTTTTTGAACTTATTGGATAGTGTTTCTGTGCCTAAACGTGAAGTGACTTTGATGAACTTTATGTAGGGTAGTCTTGGATCATTCTCTGATGATATAAACCGATTGTTGCAACTGTACGAGGAGGAAGATGATGCCACTAGTCCATTAAAGGAGCCAGCTGTGCTGAAGCCCGAGATTGATGATCAAAGCCTAAATCCCAGTAGTTTACCTGTATTTCCCGAGGTGAGACCTTTATCCCCAAATGTGATGCTAATATGGAGAAAGACTAACTCCTTTACTTTAGGTTTTCTTTTCTCCATTGTTTTCTTACTAAAACAGTACTACTCTGAAAAGAAAGGAAATTAAATGTAAATTAAAATTTATGTTAAGTATTTTATGTTTGGCTTTACTCTATAATATTTTTCCTTATTGTTGGTTTGATATAAATATATATTTATTTCTTTATAAAGTAAAAGTGAGTGTAGATATCCTACTCTGGCGGACACTGGAGAGTCTATGTGCCAAAATTTTAATTTCATTTGATAAACCCATTAATTGTTGAATATATATTCTTTTAGGTAGCTCTTGCATGTTGATTTTCTTTTTCCTAATACTAACCATTTTATATTAAAAGTAAATTAGGTGATGATCGCATTGTTTTTTTGGATATTTAGCTGAACTTAAGTACAATTTTCATTATACTTCTGTTTCATACTTGTTTAAAGCCAATTAAGTAAGATTTTCATTATGCTTCTGTTTCATACTTGTTTAAAGCGAAAGTGTGAAACGTAGATTTGTTTGAGTGACACATTTATCTGAGCATAAAACATATAAATGACTCATGGTGTTTTCTTGATTTGAACTTCTGCGTCACTTTCTTCCCCCCCCCCCCCTTTCCCCATTTTTGGTTTGTTTTGTGAGTTTCCAGCGGTTCATTGCTCATCCTTTGCGCAATGTTTGCCTGGAAGTGGCGATGAAGACTAACACATTTTCTTTCTCAGGACTATTTTGTGACTCATGAGCCACAAGAAGAATCATTTCAAGGGTTTGATTTATGCAAAGTTTCTACCTCAGCTAATGCTGACATAAATTATCAATTGGATTATCATCCATTTGATTTAAAACAAGATTTTGACCATGGGCATCTCCTCGATGCCAATGGCACTGAAGATTATGTGAAGGATGCTAACTCCAACATGCTGCCAAATATCTCTCCTCCACCATCTGCTTTCATGGGTCCGAAGTGTGCTCTGTGGGATTGTACAAGGCCTGTTCAAGGATCTGACTGGTTTCAGGACTACTGTAGCAGTTTTCATGCTACCCTAGCTCTGAATGAAGACCCCCCTGGCACAACTCCCATTCTACGCCCTGGTGGAATTAGTTTAAAGGATAATTTACTACTTGATGCAGTTCGAGCAAAGGCACAGGGTAAGAATGTTGGCATCCCTCAATGTGAAGGTGCCGCTACCATGAAATCTCCTTGGAATGCTACTGGTAAGCTAGCATGATTTTGTCTCTCTTTTTTCTTTTCTTAAAAAAGAATATTCATCGTTATCTTGGAAGTGTAGTAGATAATGTGGTATGATGTGGTTTGTGGCTACATATCTGAAATAGTGTCTAGTTTTCTCTGTGCAACTTTGCTTTTGGTAATTCTGGCTTTTGCGTATTTGCTTTGAAAATAAAAACCTTGCTTTCTTTTGTCCTTTTTCTTGCCTTTATATGTCCTATAAGAAAGCCTATCTCTTCTATTGCAGAGCTATTTGATCTTTCTTTACTCGAGGGTGAAATAATCAGGGAGTGGCTCTTCTTTGATAAGCCTAGGAGGGCTTTTGAGAGTGGAAACAGAAAGCAAAGGTCATTACCAGATTACTCTGGACGTGGTTGGCATGAATCGAGGAAGCAGGTGATGAAGGAATTTGCGGGCCAAAAGAGGTCATACTACATGGACCCGCAACCTTCTGGCAAATATGAATGGCACTTGTTCGAATATGAGATATATGGTTGTGATGCTTTTGCTTTATATAGACTGGAGCTGAAGCTTGCAAATCAAAAGAAGAGTCCCAAAGCAAAAGTTCCAAAGGATTCGCTTGCTGATCTACAGAAGAAAATGGGAAGGCTCACTGCTGAAGTCCCTGGAGATGACAAACCTCCTGGCAAGGGCAAGACAAAGGCAAACAAGAAAGCGGCTATGGCTGCTGCTGCAGTGGCAAATGTTAATTCTGCTCAAGATTAGATGAGCGGTAAGACTGACGAGCTGAATTATGGTTATAATGTTTCTGAAAGAAGAAAATTGACTAGTTGTGCATTTGGCATCCAGTGTTATTCTGCATCAAGCTTTGCTGTAGTTGGTCTATAGATAGAGACCAAAGATTGCTGTGTCATTTTCTTAAAAAGAACTTTTTTCCTTTATTCCTTCTTCAGTTGCTGCTTGGTGGCTTTTTTACTGCTTATATGGTGTTTATGTACAGTTAGAGTAAGTGGAAACCTTTATTATATTAAACTGGGGAGGGAGGTAAATGGTAAATTGTAGATGAAGAAAATTTTATGTAGGGAAACATGTTAATTTCTCCCTAATATTGATGCAGTTTATTATTAATCCAAAGTAGTGGATTGTTTTCTCTCACACTCGCCCTTCTAGTTAGTTTGTATGTACAAATCAATGGGTGCTCATTTGCTTTCGAATGCTGCTTGGTTTTAACGTATACAAAGCCCAGGTGAGTGAATGATAAAGAAAAGGATTTGCATTGGCCTGTCTGGAATGGGTGCTCCTTTTCCTATTATGCTACCCCTCATTTTCACTGCCATTGTCAGATATACGAGTACGGGTAACATTTAGACATGTTAATTCTTATTCCACTATTTATCCAAAAAAAAAGATCCTAATTTTGATTCAAATCTAGGTTAATGGTAATAGACCCAAGCCAAAGTTAAATAAAAAATAAAAAATAAAAACTTTTTAGCGTATTGACTTATTTTAGAAACATTAATTTAATAGAAATCATAAGTACTATTATGCAGTTATATGTATGAAATTACATTCATTATTTTAATATGCATGTACAGACAACATTTTCAATAATAATAGCAATATATTGTTGAAATGCATACTTCCAGTTATTTTGGATGCGCCTGAATGATGAATGCGTACAACAATTTATTAATTATTTTGCACGGAGAGCAAATTCTACATATATTGAGCCCAAAGTGAGCCATCTCTCTGCATTTTTTTATTTCCAAGGGACACGACCTAATACTTATATTGGAAGTAAAGTAATTTATGAAGCAACAGCATGTGATGCTTGTAGAAGTAAAGTAATTTATGAAGCAACAGCATGTGATGCTTGTATTCTAAGTAATTACTGTATACATGCTAATAAATGAATCCTTTATAATAAGTAGTAAATTATAAAACCATATTACCACAACGCGTGGCCATCATGTCAGTCATTTCAAGAAGCATTGAATAGAATTTTATGGAATTCAAAGGATGTTCAAAGTACAGCCAAGACATAGAACATGGAGAGAGGCAACATTTTAACCCCTCCTCCAAAACAACACTTAAAGTGGTTGAACAGTTAAAACAACATAAATACATTCTACACTCCATATCAACCTTTTTTACTCTAAAATTCTTAAACAGTCACCTAATTTCTGAGCTCTCTAGGAAGTTTGGTCCTCAAAACCTTTTTTATTATTATTTTAGAATAGGACAACTCATGATGTTCCTCAAAAGCAGCCCACTCTATCTGTAATTTTACCTTCCACAAAATCAGATTCTATCCAACTTCTGAAAAATTATGCAATTTACTAAGGGACACAGACGGCAGCCATTCACAATACAGCATCCATCTATGCCTTCAACAAAGTTACAACTTCTTCACACCAATTCTGCAAAAAAGGGCACTCATTTAGTTGGCAATTTGAAGACATAAGCCAAGTAAAATCTCACTCCAATAAACAGCCACACGTACCAACAAACAACAGGTGCAACTCAATTTGAAGGCAAAATTTAGAAAAACAAAAAGAAGAGTAATAATGTCAATTTTACACAGCTTGAGAAGGATGACAAATCCCCAAACTTGTTCAAAGGATGGGGCTAAATATGAAAAAGCCCTCCCTTCAATTCATTTAAAGTTCCAAGCACCATTAATCCTCTCATTTGGCTACCATAAAACCTCAAGCCCCACAACCAATTTACTCAGCAAAGATGATAATTTGTCAAATTAAACTAAAAACAGGATCCCAATTCATTTTGAGTTATTCGGTCTCATATGCCTTGGTTCAAGTCAGATGTTGACATCCAATAATAACATTATCATATAATAGCATTTATAGCGCCAACATGAATTACAAAATATTTTCACACCAATTCAAAATCTCGGTATGCAGTTTCCATATAAGTGGCATATGTATAAATAAAATGTACAACTATATTCAAGTAAAAATGATAAAAATATAATAAGTACTTGACTGACAGAACCTATTATCTTTACCCTTTTTCTTGGTAAGAAGTGAAACAACATTTCAGCAACCCCATCAAACAATTAAGCATTCTAACACTCAGAAATTTCTAAAACATCTAGGATCAAAATGCTTTAGCATGTTTGGCTCAATTGTTTCAAAGAGGGGTGAACCTTGTAGATCCTTAGACGTACATCTACGTTCAAATCTGAACAATAATTAAGAAAAAAAGAAAAGAAAATAATGGAAGGTGACAACAAATTTTCCTTTAGAAAAAGTTCCCAACAATTTATTGTTTGTTTTTCCACAAGTCTTAGAAAAGGACCAAAACGTGAAACTCAAAACACCCGAAGACCAGCAAGGCTTTTTTTTTTTTTTTTTTTGCTCTTTAACACCCTTTCTGATGTTTTAATTATGTTGGCGTGAGGTGAAAATGCTACAATCAGCCCCTCAATGCAATCCTAATAAATCCATTTTGACCAGTAACAATGATCCAATCCATCTCAGTCATAACAAAATGGATTACACAAACACAGCCCTATATTAAAGCATTATAAAGTGAAATTACACAGCCCTGGTCGCTTACTTCAGTGTTGACTCCATCTAGAGAGGGGACCAGAGACCAAGCGATATGTTCACAAGTACAAAGATTAAAATCAGAACAAGTACTTATCGGGCGTAAAAGAAAAACAATAAATGTAAAAGACTAGCTTTCATTTTACAATAAAATTATGTTCGAAAGGACATATACGTACATGCATATACATATAAATAAACCTTAACAAGTAGCTATACCTGCAAACGAGTATCTGTAGTGAAATCAGGCATTTGGGTTTTCTTTTTTCGTAGGTTAGAAAGCTAACAAATTGTTTTTTTTCCCCCTAAAATTAACCTGACATTGGATTTCAATATCATAACCAACAAGGAAGGGGATTAGAAGGAGAAAGGAAACATACCATCCACTAGAACTAGGGCGATTTCCACTGGATCTGGGATGGGGAATCAAACGCAAATCTGATTCAGCGCCTTTTCTGATCTTCTCGTAACCGCCAGATTTGGGCCGCCTATCTTCACCATAATGACCCGACGACCCAAAATGCTTCAACCCCTGTTCTCTTCCACGCAAAACCTTGGGTTCGGGTTTCTCCTGTCTCCCAACAAAACCCGGCCTAAGATGAGGCGGAACGAATCGATCTGGCTTCAGCGGTCCAGAAACGGGCACACCTTCTTTCTCCTTCTTCTCTAGACCGGGAATTGATGTCCCAGAACCGGGTCGTAAAGAAATTTGATCAGACGAAGGTGGTTGATCTGGGACTAAAACAGAACGAGGTTGAGGTTGGGGGTGTTTCGGCAGTGTTGGGGAAACGACAGGAGGAGTGGAAATAGGCTTAGGGGAAGGACGGGTCAGGACTAGCATACGGCCATGGGTTTTGACGTTGCCTACGGATGAATAAGAAGCAAAAGAGGAATGGGTTTGGTGATTGGATTGGGGATTCTTGTTGGAACCAGATGAGGAAGAAGAAGGAGTCAGATTTTTCTCGAGGACATGGTTGAAATTAATGGAGGTATATTTGTTGGTTCTTGCCATCCACCACTATTTCTCCGCCAACTTCACCTCTTTGGTTTCGTTTATAAATTGATATACTATAGAACCCAATTTAGAAGGAAAGTTGTTTCTTCAAAACCATTAAATTCAAACAGGTGTTTTTATTTATATATATTTGTCTGTGGGCTGTCGTGTTGATCTGATGGCATTCGCGATGCCGATGGGTTACACTATGGATTTATAAGAGCGAATGGATTGGTCACCTTCCATTTACTGATCTGGAGAGATCTCAGCCGCTACATTTATGCCTTTTTCCTTTTATTTTTTTAATTATAATATATAATTAAATTAATATAAAGATAAAAAGCGTATTTGATATATTCACAGTATATATATTTATTTTATCATTAAACTTATAAAATTATTATGTATTTTTTAAAATATTTATTTATTTTTAATATTTTATTAAACTTAATCTTATTTGCAGAATCTAAAATTTTACTCCCCTGATGATAAACACTTGGAAAGACCCCAAGCTAACAAATATTGTTGAAATTGAAATATGAAATTAAAATAAAGTAATAAGTAATATCACATGCAGCGTAGATTATTAGTGAAAAAGTTATTAAAAATACTTTAAATAATTGTAAAAAGAGATACATATTCCTATAATTATATTTTTTTAATTTTTTTACTTCTTTTATTTAGTTTTTTAGAATTTAGTTCGAAAATTAAAAAGCTAATTACTAAATATATGAATATGAATTATTGATAATTTGTTGCATATAAATTACTAAACAACTATCCTTTACCAGTTTCATGAATTTGTTTGACTGTTGATTTTGAGATTAATAATTTAATACTTAATAATTCAACTAACTTTTTAGTTTTTACTAAAAATTTTATCACGTGGGTATATTTATGAAAACAAATCATTTAAAATGAATTAAATAAAATAATACATGAAATATGTACGATAATAAAATAAAAATATATTGAAATGAAGCTTTAGTTTAGGGGTAAATCTAAGGTTTTAATAATCCAATTAAGATAAGTTTAAATCTCACCATATCTATATTTTAATTAGTTTTTTTTATAATGAAAAAGACTAAAATACCTCTAATAATATAATTTTTAGAATTACAGAAAAATATTTTCATAATTTCTTAACCAAATAGGTAACTCGATTAAAGGTGAACCAACTCAATACACTTAAATAGTAAGTAGCAGTTAAAAGGAAAAAGAAACCTTCATAGTGGGCCCAGCCAGCCCATATTCCATTCCCTTAAAAAAGCTAGGCCCATATGAGGAAATTGTGGCAGCGTCGTCCGTAGATTTTCGCCACGTATGATGAAAACACAAAAGATTAAGGGTGTTCAGTCGGTTAACCGACCGGTTAATCGACCTGAAATACCATTAACCGAATTAACCGACCCTTCAAAACTTTTAACCATTAACCGAACCGAAATTTTTTCAAAAAAATTAATCGAACCAAAACTTTTTCAGCTAATTCAGTCGGTTAACCAAATTAACCGAAAATTATATGTTTTTTTATTTTTGGTTAAAATAAGTATAAAATTAACCGAATTACCCAAATTACCTGTTTTCATTTACAGAAGTTATGCATATGAAGTTGAAATGTTACTTTTATAGAAGCTGCTTTCTCAAAAACATTGGCTTTCTTTCCCCTGAGGGACCATAGCACAGTTTCAATGTCAACTAAAATCGACCTTGATCATATTAAGCCATTAATATTGTAGTAAGTTCATAGGAATAAAACACTTGGAAGATATACTTGATACTAAAGTACCACTAGGCCAATAAAGTCTACTTGTCTACTACATAATCAATAAACAATACGATAATACTACCTACAAGCCGATGTAGAGATACTGTAAATACGATAAGCTAGTTTACCTGTAACAGCCCGATTTGGACCCTAGTCAGAAAAGTGGTTTTGGGACCACATATCCAAGTCTGAAAAATATTTTAATATTATTTTCTGTGTCTGTGATATATGAATTAGCATCTGAGAAATTTCTGTGATTTAATTTGTCTGTCTCTGTGCTTAATTGTGAAAAAGGATTGAATTGTATATGTGATAAAATTAGTATGCTATATGTTCAAGTGTTCAATTGAAATGACTTTTAAATAATGATGGTCTTATGTGGAAATTAGAGCTAAGCATAGGCCGGGCGACCCGGCCCGGCCCGAAGGCCCGCCCGAAAAATGGGAGGGTTTGGGTAAAAATATAGGCCCGAAAAATGGGCTTGGACAAAAATTGAGGCCCGTTTAAAAAACGGGCCGGGCCTCGGGTAAGAATTTTTTGGCCCGGGCCCGGCCCAGCCCGGCCCGAAATATATATTAAATAATTTTTTATTCCTTTTTTAATTTTTAACTCTACCTTTCTTTTACTTTAACTTTCATTTGCCATTTCCTAATAAAATCTAGAAAAATTTTAATATTTTTGTATTTTATTTTAGTATCATTTTTTATTTGTTTCTTGTTTTAATATTTTTTATTTTTTTAAATGTATTTGATTTATTATATTTTATTTTTAATAAAATAAACAAAAAAAATTAATATGGGCCGGGCTGGGCTCGAGCTTACCAATTTAATGTCGGGCCGGGCTTGGACAATTTTTTAGGCCCATATTTTGGGCCGGGCCGGGCCGGGCCGGGCCTGACAAGCGAGTCTAAAAATTTTATTGAGTCCGGCCCGAACCCGGCTCGGCCCGGCCCATGCTCACCTCTAGTGGAAATTAAACCATTGAAGGTTTAAATGGTCATAAATAACCTTAAAGCATGTGTTTCATTATGGTTTAAATGAAGGTTAAATTAGTAAATGTGGTTTAATTATATGTTTTAATAAGATATCATAAAAATGAAAGCCATTTTCACTTTGTTTTTGTCGAAAATTAAAGAAAGAAGAAGGGTTTCAAGCTTTGTGTTTTTCGGCTAGCTTAATCCTTGATTAAGGTATGAGATTTCGTCCGTTTTTGATAATTTTTACGTTTCTGTGATCGTTGTTAAATGTTCTTCAAAGCCCATGTCTGAATTTTTGTTTCTGTTAAAGATTTTATGAAATGCCATTGATGATTTTTAAAGCTTTGTGATGAATTTGATTGAATTATGATGGATAGGCATTGAATAAACATGTTTTGCCATGAAATTTTGATGATTTTGAGCTATGTGGGTTAAATGGTGAAAATGAAAAGTTTGGAGGACTAACTTGTGAAACAAATGCGAATTATGAGCTTATATGAACACTATAGAGATTTGGCTAAGTACTTGTCTAAGAGATTTTTGCTAATTTGATGATTTTGTGAAGTAGGGACTAAATTGTCCAAATGTGAAAATATAGGGGTTAATTTGTAAAATGCCCTAAATAAGCGTTTGTGGATTGAATTGAATGGAATGAATAATTGAATGGTTGAATTTGGATTATTTAGATCCAGAACCAAGGAAATCAGACTTAGATCGAGGAAAGTCCAAAATCGTTGAATAGTCGGCTTGAATCCGTTTAAATTTGTACGAGGTAAGTCAATATACAAGTATGTGTTATATTGATGTATGTATAAATACTTGAATTGTAAACTGCATTGGATGGCCATGAAAGCCTGATAATTAATTTCCAATTATGGAATGGTGAAACGATATCATGTAAGACATCGTCCGGGACGTAGGCATTGATTTGAAACTTTCGTGTAAGACCACGTCTGGGACGTTGGCCTTAATATCTATTTTCGTGTAAGACTGTTTCTGGGACACTGGCATCGCATGAGTTTCGTGTAAGACCCTGTCCGAGACAGAGGCATCGGTATTGAAAAACTTGTAAGACCACGTCAGGGACGATGGCATAGTACGAGGCTTCCATGTTCTGTAATATCTCTGAATAAATTGAAGCGAAACTTCAAAATAGGAATGAACGCATATTAATGATCACTGATTCAGGTATGTCTGTTTTGTAATGAATTTCCGAGAATGGAAAATACGATGTGGTGAACTATGGATATGTGAATGTATGAGATGCTTATCAATTGGTAATTATGAATTGCATATCCTTGTTTTTGGCTTACTAAGCTCATTGTAGCTTACTCTGTTTATTCTTTCAACTGTTTTACAGATATCGCAGCTACTGAGGGCTTGAGGATAGTCAAATATCATCACCACACTATCGAACTTGATTTTGGTATCTTTTGAATGTACAAAATTTAAATATGGCATGTATTTATATATATATATATATATATTTGCCATGTGATGTGGTTAAAATATGGTATATGCCTTGTTTTGGTTTTGTAAATGGTGCTAATGTTGGTATGAATTTGATGATTGAATGTCCTTAAAGAAATGGACAACTTGCTATGAAATTGAATGATTAAAGGTAAGTTTAGTTGGTGCCTTGAAGTATTTTGAGTTATTAGTTACTTTTGAATATTATCTTGGTAATGGTCACTCTTTGGCTATAGACTTGTATATGAATGGTATGATTGTATGAATGAATGTCTTAGGTTTATAAATGGTTGGTTTTTGTTTATACCATTTGAGTTTTGGTAGGTTTATGAAATTGACTCAAATAGGTGGAAGATGTGACTTATTTCAAATCTGCTTTGTGCCACACGATTAAAGCACACGGGCATGCCTTATGGCCGTGTTGATTTTCCAGTATTGGGCATAAGACCCACACGGCCAAGACACACGGGCGTGTCTTGTAGTCGTGGCAAAAAGTTAGTATGCTTACTCTATTTTGGCACGGCTTGGGTGCACAGGCGTGCCTGAGTCTCGTGTGAGGCACACGGCCTGGTCACACGGGTGTGTAACCTCCTTAAATTGGAAAATCTTTTTTTTATGTGTTCTGAAGTTTACGAATGTATTTGGTTTAGTCCCGACCCTGTCTTAAGGCACGTTTAAGGTCTAATGGACTTTTGAAAAGGGACTTTATGTTTGAATCTTGTTTTATAATGTGAATATTCTGTTTTGATCTGTTCTGAATATCCGATAACGCCCCTATCTATTCTGGCGATGGTAACGGGATAGGGGTGTTACATTACCCATTAGCAAATACAAAAATCCAATAGTAACCCCAAGAATAAAACAACAAATCAAGTTGTATAATTTCATTTCTATTTGGATTTTCATGTCTTTCTGGTGTGAATGAAGGAATTTTCGACAATTACAATTTACTTTGCATTGCACAAAAGGCTCAAAAACAAAGATCAATTACAAATTTAAAAAAAATTGTAGCTTGTTCTAAAATAATAAGCTCTCTAAACAAATATGCATGATGGATGGAATTGTCAATAGATTAGCACCATTTTCTAGTTGTCAAGAATATATGTGCATCTCGAATCCTTCCCGGCTCAATGCCAAACATCATCCCAATAATTTAATAAGAGGTTCATCAGGTGGCAACCGGCAGGCACTCAAATGGTATAGGGAGGAGTAGTCCAGTTGGATCGATTAAAAAAGATACAAAAATCGGACTTAATTGATCAACTTAGGTCTTAACTGACCTAACCAAACTAACTTCAACACCGATCAGTTAAAAAGGCTAAACCAAACTAACTTCAACAAAGATGATAGTCATGAAAATCCAACAAAATTTTTGAAAAACATGGATGCAAAATGCAATTCATGATAACCCCAGAAAAGTTCAAACAAAACCCGACATTATGAAAGCTTTAAAATTCATGTTCCTCTCATGGCTTTCAACTGTAGTGAAATATTATTGCCTACCTCAACTCGCTGTTGCCGGTGATGGTGACCTGGTAGACGCGGAACGGAAGGTGGCTGGCCTGGCAGAGATTTTGAGAGATTGCAATTAGGGATTTTGAAGGTTAGGTTTTTTTTTTTTTTTTTGTCGTCTAGACTTTTACTTTTAAAGTTTTAGTTTTCTTATTTTTATTTTTATTTATTAAATTATTTGTAATTTTTATGATTGAGTTGGGTTGGGTACTTAGGTTTATATATATTAAATTAAGTTTATGTTGGATTGGGTTTGGGTGAATAGTGGGCCTATTTATATATTATAATTTTATTTATTAATTTTTTGATTAAACTGAAAACATTCAGTTAACCGACTGGGTTCGAACCGAATTAACCGTTAACCGAAAATTCAAAAAATTACTAACCGACCCCCAACCGAATTTCGATTAACTGACCGATTAACCGAATTCAATTGGTTAACCAAAATTTTCAATTTTGCCCGAATTTTGCACACCCTAGTGAATAGTGGGCTTATTTATATATTATAAGTTTATTTATTAATTTTTTCGGTTAAACAGAAAAAATTCGATTAACCGACAAATTTCGAACCGAATTAATTTTTAACTAAAAATTAAAAAAATTATTAACTGACCCCGACCAAATTAATTTGGTTAACTGACCAATTAACTAAATTCGATCAATTAACCGAATTTTTTTAGTTTTTCCCAAATTTTGCACACCCTTACAAAAGATGACAGTGGCTCCCAATGCATCGTACACAGTGAAAGAAGTTGTTATAAATATTAGCTTTACAGATGGACCAACTTCTTTTATCTTTTTTTACCTTTGTTTAAATGTTGAGAACTTCGTCTTTTCGCTTAAACATTCACATCATTTGATATTGTTTTATTAAAAGATATATCAAATTATCAGTTATTATTATAATTTATTAATTAAAATAAATTAAAACACAGTATCTATATCTTAATCCCTTGATAGTTATGGAAGCACAGAAATGCTATATGGTAATTTCCGAGACGGAAAAAAACTATGTGTTATGGATAGTGGGGAGAAGTGAACCCATGTTGGGATTTGGTGTGGAGAGTTTCCGCTCCGCAAAGAATCCGACAATTCCTTTGGTTATGAGTGACAGGCTACTGACCAATGGTGAGCGGAACCGTCGTGGGATGAAAAGGAAAGTCACTATCCTCGGTGTGGGGCTGCATGGGAAAGCGGTTTGCATGCTATCAGGGACTGCAATTTCGCTAGGGGTACTTGGAACGTAATAATCCAGGACGAGGTTCGAACCTTTTTCTTTGATTTATCCCTATAGGACTGGATTGGGAAAATTTTAAGTAGTGATGTTCTGTCAACTGTTGAGGGAACTACATGGAATTCCTTGTTCTCTATTATTGCCTGGTTGATATGGAAGAATAAAAACAATTTTCTGTTTAATGGTTCCCATAGCAGTGGTTCGGAAATGATTGCAGTGAGTGTTTCATATGGGCTAGAAGCATTGCCTTTTCGGATTTAAAAAATGAACTTGGCCGCGGACTTCAGTTTATCTAGTTCCTGGCGACCACCAAGTGATAGATGGATTAAGGTAAATTCGGATGGCTCAGTTGATTTAGAAGCAGGGATTTCGGCAATAGGTGGAGTTCTAAGGGATGCTCATGGTAAATGGATCCTGGGATTTATTCGAAAAACAGGTTCTGCGATTGTGTTTCAAGTAGAAACCGGAGCACTCCTGGAAGGTATTAGGATAGCGTGGGAGAAGGGTTTTAGGAGAGTGATAATTTTCTCTTAATCAATATCATTTGTAGTGCTTACGCTGCAAGGAACGGACGCCAGGGAAATTCAAAGCTACTTTGCACCTTAATGGCAGATTTCTAGGCAACATGACATAGTGGCAAATGGTATGACAAAGCTTGGACGCATATCATATAGTGACCTCAAAATCTGTTACAACCCTCCGAGTGAAGTGGTGCCCTCTGTCGAGCAGAATAAGACAAGGATTGCTAATTCAATGATGCATGAAACAGGTTGAAATGTTTAGGCTGTTATAAGCCCCTTTATTTACAACAACAGAAAAAAATGCTATATGTTAATTACTTGAAATTGGCATTTAAGTTTGCATTTGCGTTTATTGTTGCTTTTAAGGTTGTACAAAAGAAAGGAAAAAAAAAAAGGTGATTGCTTTGGAAAATGTGATTAATCTATCTCAACTTCTATCCCCATCCCAATCTAATCCTTAAATCTTAGAAACTGAGTTTGCCTTGGCTTGCCACGTTGTATGTAAGATTTTTTCTTTAAAAGAAATAAAGTATGTGTTCATGCTTTTTTCAGCATGTTTATTTTTTAAAAAATATTATAAAATTATAATAATTTTTTCATGTAAATGATGACACATCCACATATTTGTATCGCAATTATGCTATTTTTATATAATATTTTACATAATTTTTCATATTGACTATTTAAATAATAACTCATGTGTTCATATATTAATTATATCTTAATTCATAATAAATTTTGTATAATTATTAGAGTGATTTGATTAAAAAAAAAGGTAGTTGGTGTTATTTTTATGATGTAAAATGATTGGATTATTCAATTGTTTTCTCATCATGTATTTTAAATTTATTATAGTGATTCAATTTTAATTCTAATTCATCTATTTGAATAACATGTAATATTTTAATTAAATTCGTATGTTAGGAATGATAGTTGGCCAAATAGTCCCAACGAGCAAGCCAAGCTACGCTTTTGAGCTGCCATTTACACGTTGTTTGAAGGAGTATCGTGAAGAAAGCACTTAACTAGCTTCAACGATGAAGAAAGCATCTCAGATTCACCTCTGCTTCAAGGTAAGTTACAATTCTCAGTTTTTAGATTGATGTTGCCTCGCTAGTACTAATATACAATTGGAGTTAATCGACGCACTATTTCGCTGTCACAGAGCTTAAAGGTGAGCGTTTAATCAAATCAAATTAAATTAAGTGATTTTTTTTAGTTAAACGAGTTTTATTTTATCATCCCAACCCGATTTGAAAAAATTCAAATCGAGTTGAGTGAAATAAAATTCAAGTCGAGTCAAATTGAATCGAGTTAAATTAAAAAAATTAAAATTTTGTTATAGTATAATTAATTCCATGTTAGGCAATGTGTCAAGGACTACTCCGCAATTTTCCTTTTTTACAAGTATCTTTCAGTTGATCCAAATCTTGATTTATACGATAATTCATCTAGTTTATCAATTCTAAATACCTTATAACCTCTAATTGAATGCATATGACAGTTTAATTTTTTTCAGATGATCCCTAAAATTTTATATTTTATTCAATTTAGTCCTTAAAACCAAAATTGCTATAACTTTCAAATTTGAGCTTTGATTTCAAAACCAATCTCAATTTCATCATTCTACAACCCTATATTATCAATAACTACAGAAGTTTCATATCAATTTTGAAATATGTGACTTTAGTCTTTATGTTCAAAACTAACAACTTTTACTTTACCAATTAGTCATTTTTCACTTCTAAGCTTAAAATCTAACAATTTAATACCAAAAGCTTCAAGAAATTATCAATGAAAACTTTTGTAAACTTTAACAGTTTTACAAAATATTACACGGTTCAACTAAATCAAGCTCACAGGATCTTAGAAACATAAAAATCACCAAAAAAAAGACTAAAAATCACTTACTAATTTAAAGCTTAAAATTGAAAACATTGAAACCCTATCTTTTCTCTTTAGTTTTGTGTGGGAGATGAAATAATGAATGAGCAAAATGCTGAAATAATGAATGAGCAAAATGCCTTTACAGTAAAACTTCTATAAAATAATACTCTTGGGACTCGAAAAAATTATTATTTTATCGAGGTTGTTAGTTTATCAATAAATGAATATTTTATTAATTTATCGATAAATTAATAAATATAAGAATATTTCATACTTTATGCATGAGTTTTTTTAATCAAAATCCAATATGCATATAGGTGCAATGAATAAAAATTAATTGGTTCATGTAACAAAAAAAAAAGAGTTAATTAATTGGTTAATGTTACCAAAAAGAAAAAAGAGTTAATGGTTTCAAAATCAAATATGTGTATATTCATTGTGTCGAAACCATTTTTATTTTTGAAAAACGGGGATCGACTTTAAAAACATGGATGGAGTCGCCACCAATCCTTTTTGAGGTGTAATTGGGCCACCTTATAAAGCATTTTGGTCTACGAATTTTAAGAAAATAGGTTCGGGAGTCGGTTACGTACAAGGAAGGATTAGCACCCTCGTAACGCCCAAAATTGGTACCAAATTGATTAACAAATGTCCTTATTGTCGAAAATTTAAAGGGGTTTTAAAATATGATTCTTTTAGAAAATATTTGAACGGTTCGTTTTGGAATATTACGACTCATTTGTTCCAAAGGGTCAAAACATTACACCCAGCACGTTAGGATGCAACATTTTATCCCTCAAAATCAAAATCGTCCCCTAATTTTCCAAAACCTGAAATTAGAAGGATATTTAGACATTTAGACGACCGAAAAAACCACACCCAGCACGTTAGGGCACGACTCTTTTGGACTTCTAAACGCGAAACATTGCCTCTATTTTAAAAAACAATTGAAGATAAATCCTTGGACGAACGGACTTGGGAAATTTAAAATTTAAGAAAAATGATAATATGTGATATGAAAATAACAATATAATAATAAACTTGACAACGTATATATGAATATCTAAAATATAGCAAACACCAGGAGAATTAACAATAATAACAATGGTAAGAAATAATAACATAATAAACATAGCAATAATAGTATTAATAATATAAAAATATAATGGAAATAAAAATGACATGTCAATGACGATATTAAATATAGCGACAAAAGTAAAATTAAAATAATAACTGGGACAAAAAAATAATAATAGAAATAATATAACAAACCTGTTAATGATATGTATTTGAAAAACGAAAAACTTTAACGAAAAGTATATATATATAAAAAATTATAAGTGATAAAAGTAAAATAGTGGTAGTAAATAGTAGAGATAATATAATAAGTATAAAACTATATTGAAATAATTAATTTTTAATAGAATATATATATAAAATAATAATAATAATATGATAAGTTAAAGTAAATAGTACAAAACGAATGATTATCGAAAAAAATACGAATAATATAACTAGTATAGAAAAACGACACTAAAAATTAATAGTAGAATATAAAAAAAAAAGTAATTAAATAATATTAACTATTAACAGTAAAGTGTAATAAAATAATAATAATAAAAATAATAATATAAAAAAATAAATCTAATAATAAATATAAAACTCAAATCAATTAATTTAATGGCAAAAATAAAAAATAAAAAATGGTTTAAATTGAATTAAAAATAGCAATTTTGAGGCAAATAAAAAATAAATGAAGAGAAATGGATTAATTTGAGCGTGCGAATAATAAGGAGGGACTAAAAGGGAAATAACCCCTATCCTCCAAAACGCACAGCTTCAAGGAGACCAAAATGCAGTCAAAACAAGCTTTAGGACCCCCAAAAAAATGAAAACTTAATTGCAAAACAATAAAAAAAAACGGAAGGGCTAAAAGCGATTGGACGAATTTAGAACAAACAAAGAAATTGAAATGAAATGGACAAAATTCTTACGTGATTGAAAGTGGAAAGAGAATAATTCAATTACAATGGAAATAGGAAAAAAATAACCCCACTCTAAATTGACGTAAGGATACCTCAAAGTCTTCCCCTTCAAAGAACCAGATCCCCCTATTTATATACAAGGGATTTACTAAAAATAGCCTAACCAATTTAATAATAAAATAAAATAAAATAAAATAAAATAAAATAAAATCTTTCTATTTTTAGCCTTTTACCAAGTCAACAAAATTGGATAATCCCTTGGTTTTCCCTATCTTTTTATTTGGCCACAAATTAATGATTGTCTTTCAATTTGGCCCTTCTTGGCTTCGATTATTATTTTTTCCGGGCCCAGGCCAAAATTGGCCTATTACAGCTACCCCTCTTTGCTCATTTTCGTGTAACGAGAATGGAGCAAAGACTTTAGAAAAAGGCCAAATTTGCTTGGGCCGGCCGAGTCTTAACTTCTTGGTGTAACCTCATCGCAACCCACTGCATCTTATTGCTTCAAGATACCCCATTGCTGCTTTATTGAGATATGATTTGTTGAAATTTGATCTGCTTCGCTCCTGCTCAGCGAAGATAAGATCTGGTATATTTAGCCTGCTCCACTCCTGCTCAGTGAAGATAAGGCTGATGATTGGAATCTGCTCCAACGCCGGTACATGGAGATAAGATTCACCAAAATTTGATCTGCTTCACTCCTGCTCAGTGAAGATAAGATCTGTTGTGTTTTGCCTGCTTCACTCCTGCTCAGTGAAGATAAGGCTGATGATTGGAATCTGCTCCATCGCCGGTACGCGGAGATAAGATTCACCAAAGTTTGATCTGCTTCGCTCCTGCACAGCGAAGATAAGATCTGGTATATTTAGCTTGCTCCACTCCTGCTCAGTGAAGATAAAGCTGATGGCTGCAATCTGCTCCACTCCTGCTCAGTGAAGATAAGACTCGCCAAAATTTAATCTGCTTCACTCCTGCTCAGTGAAGATAAGATCTGTATGTTTGATCTGCTTTACTCCTGCTCAGTAAAGATAAGATCAGGTATGTTTAGCCTGCTTCACTCCTGCTCAGTGAAGATAAGGCTGGGGATTGGAATCTGCTCCATCGCCAGTACGTGGAGATAAGATTCACCAAAATTTGATCTGCTTCACTCCTGCTCAGTGAAGATAAGATCTGTATGTTTGATCTGCTTTACTCCAAAATTTGATCTGCTCCGCTCCTGCTCAGCGAAGATAAGATCTGGTATATTTAGCCTGTTTCACTCCTGCTCAGTGGGATAAGGCTGGAGATATCTGTCATTTTAATCAATCCTGCTACGTTGTCCACTGGGGGATCCTATCTGTAGAAGAGTGATTTTATGCTTATGCTAGATGATTAGGATGCCATGATTAATGTGAATCAAATGCTCCTAACTAGATGTCTTATGGATATTAAATGCATAAATACAAAATGTCATGAGAATGATCCATTTTAATTTTTTTGGTTGTTATCGCTCGCTGGTAACATCCCTGACGTGTGTCTTCTTGTTCAGCTTGATAACAGCGGACCTGGAGATGCGGTTAATTCCTTATCCCTCACACGTTTTAAGCTCGGTGAGTTCTAAATAATTGCACTGTTTTAGGTTCTTGTATTATTTAGAAACCTTTCAGAGTAATATGTAAAACCTCTTTTGTGAGCATTGTTAGTTCATTAATCATTATTTCAATAAAATGCTTGAAAAAGAGCACAAGGGTAGGTAGAACTGAAATTTATTCGAGTCGAAATTCGCGAAAGATGTACTTAACAAAGAAAACATTCATTATTTGAAGTACGAAAGTGGATAACAGGAACAAATAGGTGCCCCAGATTCCGCAGTTTGAGCTTCTCTATACGAGCTCCTCGATGACCATTCTAAACTTGGCATGTGCTTAAAGGATCTATAGCATTTTATCAATGCCCCAAGGTGTAGCCCATCTCTTCTTTGTCGATTCAAGTACAGCGAGAATATCACTTGCCCCAGTATGGATCAAAATTTGAATCGCCCTTTGCGGGTTTTCAATTCAAAACCCCTTTGGTCTCAAGGCGCCCTTTACGGGTTTTCACCTTGGCCTCTCCTTTGGTTTCAAGACGCCCTTTACGGGTTTTCACCTTGACCCTTTTTTTTTTTTTTTAGGTGCCCTTTACGGGTTTTCACCTCAAATGCTTTAAGCAAAGTATCTTTTGACAGAATCTGAATTTATCGGGTTAGGCAAGCTCTTGCCATCCATCTCTGCTAATATCAATGCCCCTCCAGAGAAAGTCTTTTTTACCACATAGGGTCCTTTCCAGTTTGGCATCCATTTCCCCCTGAAGTCTTTTTGCATAGGGAGAATCTTTTTCAATACTAAATCCCCCTCATAGAATACCCTGGGACGAACTTTTTTATTGTAAGCTCGCATCATTCTCTTCTGGTACATTTGACCCTGACGAATAGCCCTCAGCCTCTTCTCTTCAATCAGGTTTAGTTGATCATAACGGGATTGGATCCATTCTGCCTCGTCTAACTTCAACTCTGATAAAACTCGGAGAGAAGGGATTTCGACCTCAATAGGTAGGACTGCCTCCATCCCATAAACCAATGAGAAATGTGTTGCTCCGGTAGAAGTTCTGACAGATGTACGATAAGCATAAAGGGCAAATGGGAGTTTTTCATGCCAATCTTTGTAAGTCTCAGCCATCTTCCCCACAATCTTTTTGATGTTCTTATTAGCTGCCTCAACTGCCCCATTCATTTTCGGGCGGTATGGCGACGAATTGTGGTGCTTAATGTTGAACTGACTGCAGACTTCCGCTATCGCGCTATTGTTCAAATTCAATGCGTTGTCAGATACGATCCTTTCTGGCATACCATAACGGCATATGATCTCCTTCTTTAGGAACTTGCTGACCGCCGACTTCGTGACGTTGGCGTACGAAGCAGCCTCTACCCATTTGGTAAAGTAATCAATGACCACGAAAATAAATCGATGCCCGTTAGAAGCCTTTGGTGAAATCGGCCCAATGACGTCCATGCCCCACATTGAAAAAGGCCATGGGGAAGTCATAACATGGAGAGGTGAAGGAGGCACATGGATTTTGTCTCCATATATTTGGCACTTATGACACTTCTTAGCGTAACTGATGCAATCTCTCTCCATTGTGGACCAGTAATACCCGAACCTCATGATTTGTCGAGCCATTGTGAAGCCATTGGCATGTGTCCCACAAACCCCATCATGGACTTCTTCTAGAATCTTCTTAGCCTCAACAGCATCAACACATCTCAGCAATACTTGATCCCTCCTCTTTTTATACAGGATCTCTCCGTCTAAGACATAATCGCTGGCTAACCTCCTTAAAGTTCTTTTATCATTGTCGGTCGCTTGATCAGGGTACACACGATTTTTCATGTATTGTAGGATATCATGATACCACGGATGATCATCTCTCTCTTCTTCTCCATCGATATTACAGCAGTGAGCTGGAGTCTCACAAATACTCATCTGAATGGGCTTCATATCCTCTTGTTCATTCACTCTGATCATGGAAGCTAGTGTAGCCAAGGCGTCAGCCATCTGATTCTCGTCTCATGAGAGGTAATAGAAGGTAATATCATCGAACTCCTCAATTAGCTCCAGGACTAACCTTCGGTAATTGATCAATTTAGGATCTCTTGTTTCCCACTCGCCTTTGATCTGATAAATTACCAATGCAGAGTCCCCGTATACTTCAAGTACCTTGATTTTGCGGTCTATAGCTGCCCGAATTCCCATGATACATGCCTCATACTCTGCCATGTTATTCGTGCAGTCAAAATCCAGCTTGCAACTGAATGGGTAGTGATCTCCATCTGGGGATATTAGCACTGCCCCAACTCCATTTCCAACGGCATTTGATGCCCCGTCAAAATGTGATTTCCAAGAACGATCTTCAGGCATGTCTTCTTCAGCAAACGCCACATACATTAGGTCTTCATTGGGGAAATTAAAATTCAAGGGCTCATAGTCCTCCAAGGCTCTACTGGCTAAAAAGTCCGCTATTGCACTTCCCTTCACAGCCTTTTGGTTGACATAGACTATGTCAAATTCAGAGAGCAGAATTTGCCATCGGGCCATTCTTCCATTCAAAGCGGTTGACTCCATCATGTACTTGAGAGGGTCTAGCTTTGAGATTAGCCAGGTCGTATGGTACAACATATACTGTCTCAACCTTCGCGTAGTCCAAACTAAAGCACAGCATAGCTTCTCAATAGGCGGGTATCTTAATTCACACTCAGTGAATTTCTTACTGAGGTAATATATCGCTCTTTCTTTTCTCCCAGTCTCGTCATGTTGGCCGAGCACACATCCCATCGAATTATCAAATACTGTTAAGTACAGTATCAATGGTCTACCAGGGCTAGGTGGTGTTAACACTGAAGGACTGGACAAATATTGCTTAACCTTTTCAAAAGTTTCCTGGCATTCATCATCCCATACCCCAGGATTGTGTTTTTTAAGAAGACGAAAGATGGGGTCACACTTCTCAGTTAGCTGTGAAATAAACCGAGCAATGTAATTTAGTCTCCCCAAGAAACCTCAGACTTCCTTCTGAGTACGCGGTGGGGGCAATTGCTGTATAGCCTTAACCTTATCAGGGTCGACCTCTATTCCTTTCTCACTGACCACAAAGCCGAGCAACTTCCCGGACCTAGCTCCAAAAGTGCACTTTGACGGATTGAGCTTTAATTGGAATTTCCTCAACCTCAAGAATAATTTTCTCAAGACTTGTACATGTTCCTCTTCAGTTCGGGATTTTGCGATCATGTCATCAACGTAGACTTCAATTTCCTTGTGCATCATGTCGTGAAACAAGGTTACCATGGCTCTTTGGTACGTTGCTCCCGTGTTCTTCAACCCGAACGGCATCACTTTGTAGCAAAATGTCCCCCATAAGGTTATGAATGTAGTTTTTTCCATGTCTTCAGTATGCATCTTAATCTGATTGTACCCAGAGAAACCATCCATAAAAGAGAACAATGAGAAGCCTGCCGTATTATCCACTAGGGTATCAATGTGGGGCAATGGAAAGTTATCTTTTGGGCTGGCTTTGTTTAAATCTCTATAATCTACACACATCCGTACTTTTCCATCTTTCTTGGGGACAGGGACGACGTTGGCCACCCATTCTGAATAATTGACCACCTGTAGGAAACCAGCGTCAAACTGTTTCTGGACCTCTTCTTTTATTTTCATTGCTACATCGGGTCTCATTCTTCGGAGCTTCTGCTGAACTGGCTTGCACTCCTCTTTTGTAGGGACACGGTGCACCACGATATCTGTACTTAGACCAGGCATATCCTGGTATGACCATGCAAAGACGTCCTTGAATTCTTGCAACAGCTCAATAAGGTCCCGTCTTGTTTTCTCGTCAATGCAAGTGCCAATTTTCACTTCCTTCCCCTCCTCCAGAGCCACAATCTCGATGGTCTCTTTGTGTGGCAGAATCTGTTTCTCTTCCTGCTCCACCATCCTTAACAAGTCTGAAGATAAACCACAATTCTCGTCATCTTCAAAATCCTGAGATCCCTCAAAGCACATGTCTCGCTTAAAAGGAAATTCTGGGCTTGTATCAGCATTGCTCATAACGTTGACATCCAGTGGCCTATTACGAGTATGGGAGAACGACCAAAGAAAAACAACAATGAATAATTCCTTTGTATGGTATGATTGTGTATGAAATGGAAAAGAAGAATGAATAATTGCTCAAGCTGATTTATGAAAATGCATTTTATTGAAAATAACAATGTTTGAACCTGAACCTATTTCACAAAAGATTCTTATTGTCCCTAGGCTAGAAGACAACAAGTGGGTTTTGAATATTACTCTGTGTTAGCTCTAAAGATTACAGGAATTTCTTCCACAGTCCAGTTATCCAAAACACTCCCAGCCTCATATGGGCGAATGCCCGATAAATTTCCTTCCTTTGATTCATCTTCTAACGTGGCGTTGATGCTCCAGCTTTCTACCCCATCTTCAGCCATTCTTCCTCTTGTCTCCTCTTGTGTCGAATGAATAAACCCTCTCGATACGAACGTTTGGAAAATGTGGGGGAAGCTCATCGGTCCCCACTTGACTTCTGCCCCACTCAATCTTGCTCTCCGCCGTTCTTGTTTCCTTTCAAACTCTTTCCTTATTTGGCTTGCATCTGGCCTGAATCCCAAACCGAAGCGATCCCACTTGCCAACCAAGACTGGCACTTTAATTTGTCCCTGAAGGTGCTTTCCGAATCCTCTCCCGGGTAGTGCCCCTTTTCCAACTGTCAACTGCAAGCTCATCTTCGTAGCCCCTGACAGCTTAGGCATCGGAATCTTGCTTCCCTCAGTTACAAATGTTGCATTCACAAACTCTAAGGATCGAAATGAACATTCAACTGCTTCAGTATCATTCTCCACGTAGGGCGCATCACTGGTAACCGACGCAATAATGTCCTCCTCCGCATATATCGTTACTAACCGGCCTTCTGTAACCAATTTCACCTTCTGATGCAGCGAGGATGGTACTGCCCCAGCTGAGTGCATCCAAGGTCTTCCTAATAGACAGTTATAGGAAGGCTTAATATCCATCACGAGGAAGTCTACCTCGTACGTGTTTGGGCCAATCTGGAGAGGTATCTCTATCCTTCCCATCACTTTCCTTTCCGTGCCGTCAAATGCTCTCACTATGTTCTGACATGTCTTCATGTGAGAGCTGTCTATAGGGAGACGGTTTAAGGTGGACCAAGGCAAGACATTCAGTGCGGATCCATTATCAATTAGTACCCCAGGCAACGTATACCCTTTGCAACGAGTAGTGACGTGGAGAGCCTTAGTAGACCCCATACCCCCTGGCGGTATCTCATCATCGCTGAAGGAGATAAAGTTGTCGGCGCTTATGTTACTGACGAGGCGATCCAATTTGTTAACAGAAATGTTATTCGCGACATAGGTTTCATTCAACACCTTCATCAGCGCGTCGCGGTGGACGTCCGAATTTAACAGCAAAGCCAATACAGATATACGATCTGGTTGTCGGTGTAGTTGTTCCACAACACTATACTCGCTGTGTCTTAGGAACTTTAAAAACTCATTGGCTTCATTCTCCTTTACTGGCTTATTAACCAGTGGTTCTGATTTCCTTCCCTCTTGTCTGAGTACAACAGGTTCTCCTTCTGTGTTTGGCGTGTTAATTGAACCCTCCTTCTCTGGCACTGTTATACTGCAGTTATAACTCCAAGGCACCCTATGGCTATCCTTATAAGGGAAAGCTACTGGTTTTTGGATTATAACATTTGGTGTAGCCCTTGTTTCGACTTCGCTGACTCTGGGCTTCGTGATAATTATCACCGGGCGGCGGGCTCCGCTGCCTTCTTCCCTCGACTCTCCTCCTAGAGAGCATACATCATCCTCCTCAACAAGCTCGAAGAACTCCAATTCTTTATTATCCATTAGACCCTGAACTAGGGCCCTGAACTCAGTACAATTTTGAATATCATGATCCTTCTCATGATGGAACTCACAGCAGTTCCATGTATCTTGGATTTTATCCTCCAACCCTTGCGGGACTAGACCTCTCTTCTGTATTTCCCTCCAGACCAGCTTCAACGAGGTTCTCACTTCGGCGACATTCAGCTTGGCCTTCTTCCCCCCATTCTCAATTATTGCGTTTACCCCTTTATCGGTGTGACTAGGTAACGGGTTTCCTGTACCAGGTGTATCATCAAATTTCACAACACCTGCCTTGATAAGCCTTTCAACGCATCTTTTGAACGAGGTACAGTTTTCTATCGAGTGCCCCGTAATCCCTGCATGGTATTCGCACCGAGCATTTACGTCGTACCATTTAGGGTACGGGGGTTGCAATGGTTCCAGATGAAATGGGGCCACTACATGTGCATCAAACAGCTTTTTGAAAAGCTCCCCATATGTCACTGGTATAGGAGTGAACTGTAACCTCTCTATACTCTGCCTTGTGTTAGGTTCTCGCCTTGGTACGGCCTGCTGGCCTGCGACTATCGTTCTTGATTGGCTAACCGTGATAGGTTTTGAGTACCCTGAGCTCACATTACCTACCTCATTCTCTCTTTTCTTCGGGGCCGACCTTCTCATACTTTCCCCCACTTCTATCTTACCAGACCTTATGGCATTTTCTATCATTTCGCCAGACATCACTATGTCCGCGAAACTTTTGGTTGCGCTCCCCAGCATGTGGTTGATGAAGGGTTCCTTCAAGGTATTAACGAATAGCATGGTTGTTTCCTTTTCCAGCAGTGGTGGTTGGACCTGTGTAGCAACTTCCCTCCACCTTTGGGCATACTTCCTGAAGCTTTCACCGGGTTTCTTCTCCATGTTTTGCAACGTGACTCTGTCAGGTGCTATATCGGTTACATGTCCGTACTGCCTCATGAATGCCTGTGCTAAATCCTTCCATGATTTGACTTGAGCACGGCTCAACTGATTGTACCATTTAGCCGCGGCCCCAGCCAAACTTTCCTGAAAGCAGTGGATCAACAATTCGTCGTTGTTGACATATCCTGTCATCCTTCGACAGAACATTGTGATATGGGCCTCAGGGCAGCTGGTCCCGTTGTATCTCTCGAACTCTGGCATCTTGAATTTCGGAGGAAGTACTAAGTCTGGAACCAAGCTCAGTTCCTTTGCATCGACTCCACAATAGTGATCAACATTCTCTAACTCCTTGAACTTCTCCTCTAACCACTTGCATCTATCCTCAAATTGTTTTGGAAGCTCAGCCCTTGCCTTCTCTATCTCTGCCGCGTCATCAAAGTCAGGGATCTGGGGGTTTGCCAGATTGTCTCCAGGATTGGAGCTTGAGCCTGTTGGGAAATTCATTGGTGCCGAGGTACCAGATTGATATTGAGGTCTAATATTAACCGACACCTTTGGCGGTTGGGCACTTGCTGGAGCAAAGCCAGGAGGATGTGAAGAGTCTTCATTATTATCACCAGTATCCATAGGGCATTTGCCTTTATCAGGCCCTCCAGTTAACAGCTGTGTTATCTGGCTCATCATACTTCTCTGGGACTCCATCACTTGGTCCCTCATGTCTTGTTGGATCTTGGCCAACTGTTCTTGCATCTGAGCTTGCAACTGATCTTGCATGTTTTTTGCATCTGCTCTAACTTTTCCAACCTTTGATCCATTGTCTTCGTTTTTCTTCGAGTATAGTATTGATGTTCCAGTGTAACCCCCTTGTTAAAAATGATCTTTAATTAATAGGGTTCTTTTGTGAAATTAAATGCATATGATGCGATGTGATGCAAATGCATGAAATGAATGAAAAACTAAGAATGTGTCATTTCTGATCCAATTCCTTTTAAAAGAACTTTATTAGAAAACAGAAAACTTTACATAAAACGGGTTATATATACGGCCTAGCCTTTATGCCCAAAGTTTTAACTTTCTCGAGAAGCTGAGCCAGCTCTTGATCTCGATCTGACACAAATCCATACTTTACGCTTAACACGTCCGCTTGAGCTGCTAGAGTTTGTAAATGATCAGCCACTTCTCGTATCTTGATCACAGCTTCACCCATGACATGGTCTCTGTCTCTAACTTGGCATTGGGAATGATGGAACTGCTCCTTCCAACACTCATTATCTGCCTCAAGTTGTTTACTTCGACGTTCGTGACTTTGAAGCAACATTTCAAGTTTCTCTAGCTGCTCTTTCAAATCTTCAATTCTGCTTAAACTGGCCTTTAGCTCGATTGCAGAGTTACGATCGCGATGCTGCTGTAATGCCTTTTCCAACTCCACTACTCGAGCTCCTAGCATTTCATTCTTATTCTGGCTCTCAACCAGTCTCCTTTTTAAAGCATTCTCTCGTGTTCGAGCATCATGAAACCTTCCTTCCCACTGATCAGCCCTGGACCTCTCTTCTTGAACTTCTTGTCGCCATTGCTCTGACGTCTTTCCCAGCCCAGCCTTTCTCATTGATTTATGTAGCTGTCGGTAATCAGTCTTCAAAGTGTCCAAGTCCTCCTCAGCTTTTCTCTTCCCCTTTCACAGTTTCTCAGCCTCGAGTTTTTGAACGTCGACATCTAACCTTAGATGCATCTTCTCTTCTTCCAGCTGTTCTATCTTCTTCCCTAACTCCGAATTTCTTTTTTCGAAGTCTTGTTTTATTATTTCCAGTTCGGAAGGGATTACTCGCAAACGGTCTTCCATTGACTGAGCATCTTCTAGCCTCGGCCCTGGAATATTATCATTGATCCTCTTACTCAACCATCTACTGTACTCAGGAGTCGTCATTGGATGTCCAGCCAATTTCTTTATTCGGCGCGTTTGTTTCCAGGCATCGGCAATTTCTCGAACTCTCTTCTTATAATTGTCCCCTTTATACAAAAATTCACTCTGAGCCAAACCATGCGTCGTAGGTACAAACTGCTCTGACTCGTACTGCTTTAATACCAACAAAGGGGCATACCCAACAGCTCCCCAAATTCCAAACAAAGGTACCCAGTCAAAATTTCCGCACCGATAGAGGACTTCATCGGGAACCATCCAATGGGCCTTCCATACCACATCTTTCTCTTGGAGATTTTGGAGAATTGTCATCCATCTTTCCTCCGATATGTCGTCCCTCATGGGCGTAGCTGCTATCTCCTTTAAAGGGGAATAATTTTAAAAAAATGCCCGATTCGGCCTTTCGTGAACTTTCCAGAAGTGGCCATGGAACCAAACCAACAATAGTTGCGCGCATCCCACAAATCTTCCTTCTCCAGCCCTCCGACATGCACTTAAAGATCTAAAGGTCTCTGCCAGAATTGCCGGTACTGGTGTAGCCTGTTTGGCAAGTCGATCGAATAAATCAGTGACAGCTTCGTCGATATGCCTTAATGCTTTGGGAAAGATCACCAACCCATATATACTCAAGGCAAAAACATCCATTTTCTTCTTTGCATCTGGATGTGCCAAGATCAAATCTCTCAAGTTTACCCAAGGAATGTATTTCCCCTCACCTTTTTGCTGAATCCGAGCCGTAACCCACTGCTCACTCATCCCAGTGACATTCATTAGCTTCTTTACAAAACTTGGGGCATTGGGGACCCTAACGTAAACTCTATCGGTTTGAAACCTTGGACAGCGTAATAGGACTGAATACTCTTCCACAGTTGGCACCAAGTCCACCTTTCCAAAGGTGAAACAACTATATGCGGGGTTCCAGAACTGAGTCATAGCTCGAAACAAGCACTTGTCTACCTTAACGTCGAGCAGGTAAGGCAGATCACCGTAGTTATGATAGAACAACTCCTTGGTCTCATTATCCCAGCGAGCCCATATATCTCTTAACTCTTGGAGTTCATTCTGTGTCACACTAATACGGGTGAAGTCCCACAACTCCGACGTGTACCCCTCAGCTAGGCTATTCCCTTTCTCGAGTTGCGTATTCTCTGACCATGCACGGACAACCGCGTTATCCCCCACTTTATCAAGAAGTCCGCTCTCCATAATCAAGCTCTCTAACTTAGTAATCGAACAGGTATTGACACTTTCCTAGATATGAAATGACATACAATCATGGCCAAAATAAAATACAATAAGTTAGTATCGAATGATAAAAAAAGAAATCAAAGCAAGTAAGAAATAATCAAACACCTATTTGGGCAATTGCTAGAATTCGGCGTTGTCTCTACCTAGGGTAGGTTCCTAAGGATCATTATATGCGGTTTAGTTCTAAGGGAAGGGTACCTGAACCGGCAGATTCCTCAATCCTCACCCATTATAGGCTCATATGGATCGAGTTCAGTTCAGGGGGATACATTTCCCTATGGCCATGCGGAGGTGAAAACCTCACGAAACCATAGGTACGGATGTATCCCGGAAGCGATCCACTAGCCCATGCGGAGGTGAAAACCTCACGAAGGCATAGCTTCTCACTCCCACTTAAGGGTGTGACCACAACGGTCATGCAATATGATGCCAGAGCAATATAAGAGACTTAAATTAAAATGAAACAAGCAAATGTGACGGAAAAATCATAACTTCAAAACAAAATTTCCATTTTCGACAAAAGGACAGAAATCAATCAATTTCACGGCTTGACTCTCTTATTGGTCCCCAGTGGAGTCGCCAAGCTGTCGAAACCATTTTTATTTTTGAAAAACGGGGATCGACTTTAAAAACATGGATGGAGTCGCCACCAATCCTTTTTGAGGTGTAATTGGGCCACCTTATAAAGCATTTTGGTCTACGAATTTTAAGAAAATAGGTTCGGGAGTCGGTTACGTACAAGGAAGGATTAGCACCCTCGTAACGCCCAAAATTGGTACCAAATTGATTAACAAATGTCCTTATTGTCGAAAATTTAAAGGGGTTTTAAAATATGATTCTTTTAGAAAATATTTGAACAGTTCGTTTTGGAATATTACGACTCATTTGTTCCAAAGGGTCAAAACATTACACCCAGCACGTTAGGATGCAACATTTTATCCCTCAAAATCAAAATCGTCCCCTAATTTTCCAAAACCTGAAATTAGAAGGATATTTAGACATTTAGACGACCGAAAAAACCACACCCAGCACGTTAGGGCACGACTCTTTCGGACTTCTAAACGCGAAACATTGCCTCTATTTTAAAAAACAATTGAAGATAAATCCTTGGACGAACGGACTTGGGAAATTTAAAATTTAAGAAAAATGATAATATGTGATATGAAAATAACAATATAATAATAAACTTGACAACGTATATATGAATATCTAAAATATAGCAAACACCAGGAGAATTAACAATAATAACAATGGTAAGAAATAATAACATAATAAACATAGCAATAATAGTATTAATAATATAAAAATATAATGGAAATAAAAATGACATGTCAATGACGATATTAAATATAGCGACAAAAGTAAAATTAAAATAATAACTGGGACAAAAAAATAATAATAGAAATAATATAACAAACCTGTTAATGATATGTATTTGAAAAACGAAAAACTTTAACGAAAAGTATATATATATAAAAAATTATAAGTGATAAAAGTAAAATAGTGGTAGTAAATAGTAGAGATAATATAATAAGTATAAAACTATATTGAAATAATTAATTTTTAATAGAATATATATATAAAATAATAATAATAATAATATGATAAGTTAAAGTAAATAGTACAAAACGAATGATTATCGAAAAAAATACGAATAATATAACTAGTATAGAAAAACGACACTAAAAATTAATAGTAGAATATAAAAAAAAAAGTAATTAAATAATATTAACTATTAACAGTAAAGTGTAATAAAATAATAATAATAAAAATAATAATATAAAAAAATAAATCTAATAATAAATATAAAACTCAAATCAATTAATTTAATGGCAAAAATAAAAAATAAAAAATGGTTTAAATTGAATTAAAAATAGCAATTTTGAGGCAAATAAAAAATAAATGAAGAGAAATGGATTAATTTGAGCGTGCGAATAATAAGGAGGGACTAAAAGGGAAATAACCCCTATCCTCCAAAACGCACAGCTTCAAGGAGACCAAAATGCAGTCAAAACAAGCTTTAGGACCCCCAAAAAAATGAAAACTTAATTGCAAAACAATAAAAAAAAACGGAAGGGCTAAAAGCGATTGGACGAATTTAGAACAAACAAAGAAATTGAAATGAAATGGACAAAATTCTTACGTGATTGAAAGTGGAAAGAGAATAATTCAATTACAATGGAAATAGGAAAAAAATAACCCCACTCTAAATTGACGTAAGGATACCTCAAAGTCTTCCCCTTCAAAGAACCAGATCCCCCTATTTATATACAAGGGATTTACTAAAAATAGCCTAACCAATTTAATAATAAAATAAAATAAAATAAAATAAAATAAAATAAAATAAAATAAAATCTTTCTATTTTTAGCCTTTTACCAAGTCAACAAAATTGGATAATCCCTTGGTTTTCCCTATCTTTTTGATTTGGCCACAAATTAATGATTGTCTTTCAATTTGGCCCTTCTTGGCTTCGATTATTATTTTTTCCGGGCCCAGGCCAAAATTGGCCTATTACACATTGGATAGATTAAAAATATTATTATAAATAAACACATGCACGTATCAAAATATTGTAATTCATATAATCTTTTCCTCTATGGCTTCCCATTTGAAAAGTGTAAAAAAGTTTACATTGATAGATGAGATGAGAAAAGCATTATATGAGTACAAAAATGAGCATCCATCTTCAAGTAAAAAAAATTTGCAACATTAAGTTCAACAAACATTTGATCTCTCTATTAGCCAATCAACAATATCAAATACTCTTAAAAGGTCATTTGAATATTTATCAAAAGAGATAAAGAATAACAATGTTAAAGGCACAAATCAACTAAATATCCCGAATTGGAGAATGTATTGTATGAGTGGTTTTTCTAATATCAAGAGAAAGTAAACATAATTGGAGAAATGATTCAAACTAAAGCAAAAGAGTTTCTGCAGAAAATGTATGGTGATGCAAATTCCGAATTGAACTTTTCACTTGGTTGACTAGAACAGTTCAAGGCAAGACATGGGATTAAGTCTCATAGAAGATTTGGTGAAAGTGGTAAAGTTGTTATGGAGAATATTGAAAATGCTTTACCTCAAATAAGAACTAAATTGGAAATTTTGATTGGAAGGATATCTATAATATGGATGAAATAGGCTTATTTTATCATTTGAAAGCAGATCATTCACTAGCTACAAAGCAATTGGAAGGATGAAAAAAGGACAAGGAAAGATTTACTGTTATAGTTTGTTGCAATGGGGATAATTCAGATAAAGTGCCTCTTTGGGTCATTGTTAAGTTTGCTAATCCTAAATGCTTTAAACATTTAAATATTGACAACCTTAACTGTCATTATCGAGCCAACAAAAAAGTATGAATGACTGTATGACTTTTTCAAGATTTTGTTCGCTAGTTTGATGTTAAAATGACTGGTAGAAAGGTGTTACTTATAGTAGACAATTCCCTAGCCCATCCCAAGGTTATTGAAGGCTTGAAAAACATTGAATTATTCTTTTTGCCTCCAAATTCAACATAAAAAATTCAACCATGCGATGGTGAAATTATTAAAGCAGTTAAGATTTATTATCGACGTCACTTTTATTCTAGCATCTTGGAAGGTTATGAGAAACGAAAAATAAATCCTGAAAAGATTAATGTATTAGATGCAATCCATTTTATTAATGTTGCTTGGAATATTGATGTGAAGTCTACAACTATTACAAATTGTTTCCGACATTGCAAAATTCAATCCGATGAGGATATTCTCAAACAAGAAATTGGTGGTGTTGAAGGCATTCATAAATTAAAAGAAGCAATTTCTTATTTACACTGTAGAAATGCCATGGATGTTGAGTAAATTTTAAATTATCCAAGTGAAAATGAATCTTTGATGAAGTCACCTACGGATGAAAAAATTATTCAAGGAATGATGGATGTGCCAACTGATGACGAGCAAGATCCAGATGACAGTAGTGTTTTACCACATGTTTCTCCAAAAGAGGCTTTTCTAGTTGTGGATACCTTGAAGAATTATTTAATACAACACAAGAAGAATATACCAGATTTGGTTTATGCCCTTCTAAAAGTTAAAAGATGAAATTGTATTTGATTCACATGCAAAGAAGAAGAAGCTAATTATAGATGAATATTTTAGCAAAGAATAAAATTGAAAAAAATAAAAAGTTCTCTAGAAATCACTTTAGTTTTATGCATTGTATATAAAATTTTCAGTATATTTAATGAATTATTATTTCATATTTTCATTAGGCTCTTAAAGATTTTTCTAAAAATTATATTATACATTTACCGAGATTATCATTTTATACCCTTGGCCCAAGTCAGAACCGAAAAAAATTGTTATTTAACTGAGATTATTAATTTATCGAATATTCATTTATTGAGATTTTACTATATTTTTTTCTTTTATTTATTATACATATAATAATTTAATTATAAATTTAACATTATTCTAACTTAAAACATACCAAACCGTCCACTAATGTCTAACATGGTTTATTTTTCATTTTAGGCCTTGGTTTAATTACTATTTTAGTCCTTTAACAATTGAAACTCTAAAATGATTAACTTTTACCACTTTTACAATTTAGTTCTTGTATCTTAATTAACTATCTGATTAACAAAATTATAGAACCAAAATTTAATTAAACCATAAACTAACTTTGTATATATTAAATAATAATATTTACTAACTCACAAATAGGATTCCAAAACTACGTATTCGATACTACTGAAAAATAGGCTATTACAACCCTGCCTTCTAAAGCTAATTATCCCTCGATCTACTTTCTTGCCCCCCCACCTCGGGTCTCCATAGGCTCAATCTGTTCATTTACTCCTTTTCATCATCTCAACTGGCGTCTTTCCGAACACTAGCTCCTATACCAATAGTCGCGAGGTTAGAAGTTTAATCTGGCAAACCATGCAGCTTTAGGTAATTCCTTGCCTTCAAATTCGCCTAAGTCAACTTCTCTTTCGAAAAATCAAGAACTCTCAAAAGCAAAGAAGCAACAAACAAACAAAAAGAGTCACAAAAAAACAAATGCACACCAAGTGCTTTAGTAAACGCTCTCAAAGTATTCTATTACTTTGAAGAATTACAACTGAATGATTACTAATAAGGGAAGATGCTAGTTGAGCTCCATCAAATCCAATTGCACAATTTGAATTACATTGGCAGTCGAGATTAAAGCATATCTACAATATGAGAGTCCTAAAAGATTTGAACACTATTCAATCTTATCCATTAGGATTTACAATATTCACCATGGATTTACAATATTCACCATGGCAATTCTAGTTTTACTGGAGTGTTTCAATAGACCACAAATATTTCAAGTAAATAGACTTTTTCATGTGTTCCACAAATCCTGCTAGTTCAAGTGGGTCAAATGAACCTCATTTAATTAGTTGACCTCTAAACGCAATGGTTATGAAATTTGATTCACGGCTCATGATACAACCCCCGATCAAAATAAAGGCATTACCCACAGCCTTAACTCTTTTAGCATTCAAATGGCATGGAAGAGGAGTCAAAGCATGGTTAGCATTCAAATGGCATGGAAGAGGGGTCAAAGCATGGTGGTCGGTTTTGTTCCAATACCAATTGTATCAGCCGGCACACTTCATTCTGGACATAAACCGAAGCAATATAATATAGATTTCGTTTTGGCTCAAATTCCGACCTATCCCACATGTATCAACATATTTCAACAAGAAGAAGAAGAAGGAGGAGGAGGAGGAGGACGAAGAAGAAGAAGTTGAAATGAATAAGTAAAACAGAACATCACGTTGGATAAATTTTGAGTTTTCACAAAAATAATATTAATTTAATCTACAAATTTAATTTAAATAAGAATTATATTCTATTTTTAAAAAAATATCAATATGGATAATAGTTAAAAATGTTAATAAATGAATAAATAAAATTTATTTTTATAAAAAATATTATTATATTTATTATTAGTAAAAAATAAGTTAAACTACCTAACAATAACATTTAATCACCCAAAAAAAATATTTTTCATAACAAAAAATACTGAACCAACCAAAGCACCAACTTGATGTATCCAACAAGTATCGTTGTCACCAAGACAAGAGAAGTTCCAAATAGCAACTACATCGCTATGTTGCTCCAACTATTTCATTTTTTGAAATACCAATATTCGCAATGGGATATAATCCTCTAGTGACATGGAAAACTTCAACAAGATCAAACATATTGGACACTCGCAACTGAGTTCCACCTACAAAGCTTGTAAAATATAGTAACATCGACACCCTTATAAAAAAGTTTAAGACCATAATTTAATTCCTTGCACAGAAATTTCAAACTTGGTACAGTTTCATTTGATTTTTACTTTTGGCTATTTTTCATTTGCTTTCTTTCTCAAGAAAAATACCAAATGGTAGTAAGAAAGTAATTCTTTTTCCACTGAAAGTGATCAAACAATTCAACATAATATAAAATCCTAAAACCAAACATCTTGTTATCCACAAAAGATGAAATTTTAGCTTCTAATAATTCAAAAACAGTGGATTTCCTTTTGTGAACAAACCATAAAATTAACGAGGCGTATCATGTAATCTTTCTCGATGTTCACAGAAAAGTAGAGAAAACAAAGCAAACATTACATGAACAACAGAGAAATGCAAGAAAATGAAATATTTTATAGTATTTGGTACAGTACCTGATAAACAGATTGATTGTCTTCTGAAACTAGGCCAAACCCATTATTAAGGGTAAGAGATTGCAGCTGGAAGCAGGGAGCAAAGGAAGAAGAAGAATGTGGAAACAGGGGTGGCGTGGAAGGAAGAAAAAAGGTCAAGAAAGATAACAGTAACCAGGGGTAAAAAATAGTAAAAAATATGTAACGGTGACGAAAATATTTAATTATAGTAACAATAGTGATTAAATTACTAGTATTTTTTTTTTATTTAAGTGACCAAAATGAAAGTATCTAAAAAATTGAATGATCAATTAGGTAATTTATCCTAAAAAATAAAAGTATGAAACGTAATATGATATATTTACTATTACATATAAAGTTTAACTAGTAATTATATAAAAAAATAACAGTAAATACAAGATAGTACACTAAAACATACTAGTATCAGTGCATACCAGTAGCACTGAAAATATAATACCGGAGTGTCAAAATAGCCTTATGGATAAAGTTTTCTTATTCAATCCTCAAACCCTGATTTTCTTCAACAATACCACACAGATCAAACTTGAAATTTTGGGAGACGCTCTTTCCTTACTGCTTATGTACAACTAATCACACCATATCTAAATTAATCTTAAAACGAAATGCGGGACTTCATTGCCGATGTCAATCAATAATAGGAGACATCATACAACTTGCAAGAGTCGACATTGTTAAGACACATGATTTTGGCTGCCACCGCCAAGATTGCTCGTATTAACACACTATTCTGGTAGCCTCAGCCAGATATTTCGGGAGCTACTTTTAGTTGAAGCAATTCAAACTAGTTTAACAAGAACAAACAATGGAGTACAGGTCTAGGCTACGGGCGGCCAACCAAACCATAAACCGGATCAAACTATCTGATGCCGTTTCAGGTTTATTTGGCAGGGTCAAATAGTTGAAGCAAATTACACAAGACAAAGCCGAAACACCATGGGATTCCTATCGTTCCACACCTCGACCTTGACCTCAATCCAAGTTACATAAATCCACATCCAACAGGTCCATTAGTTCCACTGGGTAAGGTATTAATTTGAATAAAAATAGAATTGACCACTATCATATATGCAATAGCTCTTCTCTACCTCAAATAAACAGCAGAAATAAGTAGAATTTGTAATTCCAAAAATATTATGTTTTCCTGACATGAAAGGAGATATATTGTTAGGAAATAATTTTATAAAACAATATTTACCATTTTCTATTTATAAAAATTCAATTATGCTGTCTATAGGAAAAACTTCTATAGAAATACCAATGGTTAAAAATCCTAAATTTATTTGCTGATTTTCTTAGCAGGCCTTATGGATAGAGGTAAAAAACCTCTAATGGAAGAATGAAATACAGTTCATAAAAAACCCAACAAAAGGAAGATAACAAAATCCAACCAAGGATTTGTTCCTATACCTACACAAGTACTATTTTATCCTAACCAAGGATATTATGTACAATATCCAATGGTAAGATCACCAATTGGATCACAGTTTTCATTGACACCAAAATCGGTAAGTCAATCTCAATAGTCCCAAGATCTTAATTCGGCATTTCAAGCCAGTTATGCTGAAATTATTCAGGGAGCAGAAAACTTTTTATCACAACAAACGCTTTCTGAAATAAATTATTTTTATAATCCAGGATTACCACTGGAATATTATAATTTTATTAACAAAATATAGAAAACCAATATTTTAGAGCAAAGAGCAAACTTTAAACGAGCTCTTACTAATTTTTCTCAATTTTTAGTTGAAAAAACAACTAAAATTAATAAAGCCCATGAACTTTTATTAAAATCTATTTTATATAGAGATTGGGAAGAATGTTATATAGAATATATAGATATTAAGGAGATAAATAATCTTCTTGATATATTTCAATATTTTATTGATAATGGGATAAACAGTCCTATTATAAATAAAATGTTTAGACGATGTTTATTCAACAAATCAAGAAGAATTTTACCTGTTGAAATTTTTACGAAAATAAATAGTATAATTTGCAATCAGCAAAATCAATTTAAAAAAGTTTTTTCTGAATATTTTCTACAAGCTTATGTTTTTACAAATCATGTAGGGGAAAAATTTGCTACTATAAAATTCAGGCCTAATCACGAACCATTTTATATAACAAGTATTGAATGGAGGTTTGTTAAAGAAATAACTGTCCAAAATCTTTCTTTTGATTTATTAAAGGATTTTTCTGCTATTGTAAAATCCAGATTATCAAGCTTTCCAAATATGGATTTCTTTTACTATTTTCATATAGAAATTAGTAGTTTTATTGGTGTAGCTGAACAAGAAAAAATTTATCAGTCATATCAAATTTGGATTATTAAAACGATGTTTGGAGGAACAAACCTCTCATCGGTAAATGAAGATAAAGACCACTTGTCAAAAATCATTGACATGTGTTATAATAATTTTTCTCATTATCAAGTCCAACCCGGAATTGATTTAATGCTCAAGGCCCAGTATCTACTTCAACACGATACTTATGTTCTTTGGGCGGATGGAAGAAGAATACTGGCATACAATACAGAAAGACCTTATCAAGAAAGAGATGAAGAGTCTATGCAGCTACTAAAAAAGATAATTGATATGGAAATTAATGATTATCCATTAACGATGGAAATCAAGGACACGTGGGAGAGTTGGAATACACCAGCACCCTCACCGGAATCATTACACCTGGATGAGATCGAGGAAATGAATCTGACAAATATCCAAGAAGGATAAAGATAAAACACGACATCCAAAAAAGGAACATTTATTATTGATGGCGATTTAAAGAAAAATCATCGTGTCTCATTAAAAATATAAGACAAAAATGATGAAAGCATGATGCAGGATGATGGAAGCAACCATTAATGCAAAAGACATGTGGAAGCAACCACCAAGAAAACGACAAGATAAAAAGACTACGTGGAAAAAACCATCAAGTCAGTATTTATCACGTCCTTATCAGGACACTGTTCGGATTTAAATTGTAAATAAATTAGAGTTGAAGCTTACACTATAAATAGGCGTTGTGGTAGCCTAAAGAAGGCATCGAGTTTTAGAATAGTTTTTCTTTCATTTTGCTTTCCTTTGTAAAGTTCTCTAAAAAATTCCTTTACTAAATAATAAAACTCTCTTTGTAAATTATCTTCCGCTGTATTGAGCCATATAGTCCTCCGTAATTGGTATCAGCGGGCCGGAGTAATGATACTTGGAGAAATATTATCGTAGTATCATTGTAAGTTTCTATCTTTAGCTTACAGTTCTGTTTATTTCATAGTTGTTTATCTTGAAACCCATATATCTGTTGTTGTGCCTTTGTTGCCTGTTGAAGTCCAGGGAGGACGTGTTTAGGCTTTTGATAAAGACATATTCAGATAACAGACGGTTTTAGGTACCAAAGATAAATAATATGGAAGAAATGGATAGTTTATATAAAGATAAAACTTGTAATCATACTATGCATATTGACCTAAATATGAAGATAATATTTCGGCTCTTAGTAAATGTATCAATAGTCTTGTCAATATAACTTCTGTATATTCTAATAAGTTATATAATAAGGTTAATAATATTGAACATAAAGTAGAAAATATGAGTAAAGTAACAGAATTAGACTTGGACAACGAGTCTAAAGTACTTTTATCAGATATTAATAATAAACTAGATAATGTTCTTACTAATAAATGTGGAGAACAAGAAATGGATTTAGGTCATACTATGGTAATAGTAATGTAATATTAGCTTTATCTAAGGAAGACCAAATTTCTTCGGACAAGTCAGATACTAATAATAGTATTAAAAAAGAAAAACAAAAAAGAGAATATTCAAAACAACAAAAATATGATTTCCAGTGTTATAAAGAATTAATAGAACATTGGAAAGATAAGTTTTCTACTACAGAAGATCAATATGAAAGAATAAAGTATTTAAAATTAATAGAAGAACTTTATGAAAAACATAAAGGTTTATTTAAAATATTTAATTATCACTATATGTTAAATAATGATATTACAGATAGTAGTAGTAGTTCTAATAACGATACTAAATCAGATGATAATAATTCTATAATTTCAGAAGAAATTAATGCTATTAGTTATAATTCTGATGAAGAAAACACTTCAACAGAAGAAAATATAGAAATACCAGATCCTATGGATACTGACAACACAGATCCTTATATTCCTAAACCTAAAGAAAAAGATAAAAAAGACCCTTATTGTGTTGTCAGTATCCATAGGATCTGGTATCCATACGTTCATTAGTTCTTTTTTATGTTTTTTATCTTTTGTCAGTATCCTTTCACAATAAGGGTCTTTTTTATCTTTTTCTTTAGGTTTAGGAATATAAGGATCTATGTTGTCAGTATCCATAGGATCTGATATTTCTATGTTTTCTTCTGTTGAAGTGTTTTTTTCATCAGAATTATAACTAGTAGCATTAATTTCTTCCGAAATTATAGAATTATTATCATCTGATTTAGTATCATTATTAGAACTACTACTACTATCTGTAATATCATTATTTAACATATAGTGATAATTAAATATTTTAAATAAACCTTTATGTTTTTCATAAAATTCTTCTATTAATTTTAAATATTCTATTCTTTCATATTGATCTTCTGTAGTAGAAAACTTATCTTTCTAATGTTCTATTAATTCTTTATAACACTGGAAATCATATTTTTATTGTTTTGAATATTCTCTTTTTTGTTTTTCTTTTTTAATACTATTATTAGTATCTGACTCGTCCGAAGAAGTTTGGTCTTCCTCAGATAAAGCTAATATTACATTACTATTATCATAGTATAAAGGACCTAAATCCATTTCTTATTCTTCACATTTATTAGTAAGAACATTATCTAATTTATTATTAATATCTGATAAAAGTACTTTAGACTCGTTGTCCAAGTCTAATTCTGTTACTTTACTCATATTTTCTACTTTATGTTTAATATTATTAACCTTATTATATAACTTATTAAAATATACAGAAGTTATATCGACAAGACTATTGATACATTTACTAAGAGCCGAAATATTATCTTCATATTTAGGTTCAATATGCATAGTATGATTACAAGTTTTGTCTTTATATAAACAATCCATTTCTTCCATATTATTTATCTTTGGTACCTAAAACCGTCTGTTATCTGAATATGTCTTTACCAAAAGCCTAAACACGTCCTCCCTTGACTTCAACAGGCAACAAAGACACAACAACAGATATATGGATTTCAAGATAAACAACTATGAAATAAACAAAACTGTAAGCTAAAGATAGAAACTTACAATGATACTACGATAATATTTCTCCAGGTATCGTTACTCCGGCCCTCTGATACCAATTACGGGGGACTATATGGCTCAATACAGCGAAAGATAATTTACAAAGAGAGTTTTATTATTTAGTAAAGGAATTTTTTAGAGAACTTTACAAAGGAAAGCAAAATGAAAGAAAAACTATTCTAAAACTCGATGCCTTCTTTAGGCTACCACAACGCCTATTTATAGTGTAAGCTTCAACTCTAATTTATTTACAATTTAAATCCGAACAGTGTCCTGATAAGGACGTGATAAATACTGACTTGATGGTTTTTTCCACGTAGTCTTTTTATCTTGTCGTTTTCTTGGTGGTTGCTTCCACATGTCTTTTGCATTAATGGTTGCTTCCATCATCCTGCATCATGCTTTCATCATTTTTGTCTTATATTTTTAATGAGACACGATGATTTTTCTTTAAATCGCCATCAATAATAAATGTTCCTTTTTTGGATGTCGTGTTTTATCTTTATCCTTCTTGGATATTTGTCAGATTCATTTCCTCGATCTCATCCAGGTGTAATGATTCCGGTGAGGGTGCTGGTGTATTCCAACTCTCCCACGTGTCCTTGATTTCCATCGTTAATGGATAATCATTAATTTCCATATCAATTATCTTTTTTAGTAGCTGCATAGACTCTTCATCTCTTTCTTGATAAGGTCTTTCTGTATTGTATGCCAGTATTCTTCTTCCATCCGCCCAAAGAACATAAGTATCGTGTTGAAGTAGATACTGGGCCTTAAGCATTAAATCAATTCCGGGTTGGACTTGATAATGAGAAAAATTATTATAACACATGTCAATGATTTTTGACAAGTGGTCTTTATCTTCATTTACCGATGAGAGGTTTGTTCCTCCAAACATCGTTTTAATAATCCAGATTTGATATGGCTGATAAATTTTTTCTTGTTCAGCTATACCAATAAAACTACTAATTTCATATGAAAATAGTAAAAGAAATCCATATTTGGAAAGCTTGATAATCTGGATTTTACAATACAGGAAAATCCTTTAATAAATCAAAAGAAAGATTTTGGACAGTTATTTCTTTAACAAATCTCCATTCAATACTTGTTATATCAAATGGTTCGTGATTAAGCCTGAATTTTATAGTAGGAAATTTTTCCCCTACATGATTTGTAAAAACATAGGCTTGTAGAAAATATTCAGAAAAAACTTTTTTAAATTGATTTTGCTGATTGCAAATTATACTATTTATTTTAGTAAAAATTTCAACAAGTAAAATTCTTCTTGATTTGTTGAATAAAAATCGTCTAAACATTTTATTTATAATAGGATTGTTTATCCCATTATCAATAAAATATTGAAATATATCAAGAAGATTATTTATCTCCTTAATATCCATATATTCTAGATAACATTCTTCCCAATCTCTATATAAAATAGATTTTAATAAAAGTTCATGGGCTTTATTAATTTTAGTTGTTTTTTCAACTAAAAATTGAGAAAAATTAGTAAGAGCTCGTCTAAAGTTTGCTCTTTGCTCTAAAATATGGGTTTTCCATATTTTGTTAATAAAACTATAATATTCCAGTGGTAATCCTGGATTATAAAAATAATTTATTTCAGAAAGCGTTTGTTGTGATAAAAAGTTTTCTGCTCCCTGAATAATTTCAGCATAACTGGCTTGAAATGCCGAATTAGGATCTTGGAACCATTGAGATTGACTTACCGGTTTTGGTGTCAATGAAAACTGTGATCCAATTGGTGATCTTACCATTGGATATTGTAAATAATATCATTGGTTAGGATAAAATGGTACTTGTGTAGGTATAGGAACAAATCCTTGGTTGGATTTTGTTATCTTCCCTTTGTTGGGTTTTTTATGGACTGTATTCCATTCTCCCATTAGAGGTTTTTTACCTCTATCCATAAGACCTGCTAAGAAAATCAGCAAATAAATTTAGGATTTTTAACCATTGGTATTTCTATAGAAGTTTTTCCTATAGACAGCATAATTGAATTTTTATAAATAGTAAATGGTAAATATTGTTTTATAAAATTATTTCCTAACAATATATCTCCTTTCATGTCAGGAAAACATAATATTTTTGGAATCACAAATTCTACATTATTTATGTAAATTGGTATATTCTTAGCCTTATAATATATTAAAGTTTTGTTACCATTTATTCTACTAACATTTATTGGTCTTTTTACAGGTTGCCAGTATTCTATAGGGATTACATCCATTTTACAACTACTTGTTGTAGCACCTGTATCTAATAAAGTATTCAAAGAATTTTTATCCTTAATTGTTACTTCAATATATATACAATTTTTTGTATCTTGTACCGAAGTTTGTATATCTTCTATTCTAGTATTTCTAGAATTTCTACTATATTCGGTAGGGAAAATAGGAATATGCATTGTTTTCATTCCTATTGGTGTAGAAGATATTGTACTTCTATTATCCTCTTCTTCTTCTATTTGAGAATTCGAGGGTAAAACTAGATTATCATCTGTATTTGTTAACAGATTATTTTTAAAATATAACTTATCACCTGATGCAATATATTCTATAGTACTTACTGATTTTGAAGTACTTGCACCATTTATATCTCCTATTATCCAATCTTTTGGAATAGAAAGATTTTTTAAGTGTAATAATTTTGGCTGTATTTTCGTAGTAATTTTATTAGGTTTAAAAAGTTCAATAATTTTATTATTGACTTCTTTTATTTCTACTTCTGCCGTATTAGTATATTCATTAATGGCAGTCCAACTTATTGCAAGATCTTCTGCTAAATCTTTAATATCAGAATTTTTTGTCTGAATTCTTAAACATAGACCTCTTCTATTAGAGGGTCTGTAATAGATATAAAGTAATTTAGTTTTACCTTAAAACCTATTACTCCATTATATAAATTTGATTGGATTCCTCCAATAAGTGCTTTTATTGGATTTTCAAATCTTTTATCTAATAAGACAGCTATAATAAGTACATCATGACCTCTTCTAAATAAAACTCTTATTGTGATCATAATTATACTTAAATGTATATATCTAATCTAAGGATATTTTTTCTTAATCCTCTTAATATTTTCTTTAATAAATAGAGGAATTTCAATTAATCCTCTTTTAGTATCATTAACGACTGTATTACCGCTAATATTTTCTATATGTCTTTATGACCATATTTTAAACTTAGATATTTTATATATTTCTTCTTTAGAAATATGATTTTTATTAATTTTTTCTATCATTTCTTGCGAGAAGTCTTTTTTCTCTAATTAAATTTTCTAATTTTATATCCTGTTGTTCAGTTTTAGGAATTTCTTACATTGAACACTGATCCTTGACAATAAATCCTTCAAAAATCCATGAGACGACAGCAAAGCCTTCAAGTTTGTATTTAACGTTCTCACAATGGAATTATTGAACCAAGTGTGAAATAAAGGTAACCATTTTACTTTGGGTGGGATTCAAGATCCATCTCCTGAAGGTTCAGCAACAGATCCTTTGAGTTCAAGAAGACTTTGTTGGCTGAATTTGCAATGGTCTGTGCAATCTCTCTAGAGGCTTCAATTTTCCTCAATGTAATGAATGCTGGGTTCTTTGCAATTGCTTGACCAATGAGTTGGGCACTCTTGGCTTCTCCCTGTAAACCAGAAAAACAAATAAATTACTTCAGAAGAGAAAAAAGATCCATTTTATCATATTAAGCCAAATATCAGAATTTTCTGAGAGAAGCTGAAACCGACATTCAAGTATGTTTCAGATTATCTTCTACCCTTTATAAGAAAGGATCTATCCTTTTTACCAGATCTACTTGATATTCACATTGAGCTGCATTTATCATCTAATATTATAGAAAAACTCATCCATTTCACCATCTTGGCTTCTTTTTTGGTCCTTAATTTTACTTCCTCGTTTCCCCCCTTACATCCATAACTACCAAGGCCATAGTGTGTGGGCCTATTTTATGTATCTCACCTGTGCTCGGATGACAGCACTTTTCTTGTCCTGTTCAGCTTTTTCCACAATAAATTTAGCTCTCTCGGCTTCTTGTGCAGCCACCTGTTTTGCCTCAATTGCGGCAGTGAATTCCTTCCCAAAAGTCAGACTTGTGATGGACACATCATCAAGTTGAATGTTGAAGTAAGCTGCCCTTTCAGTCAGAATCTTCCGGATTTCCTTACTGACATTCTAAAAGGACAACAGTTCAACTTCAGACAATTAATCCAAACCATCTATGCTATTACTGGGGCATCTAAAATGTATGACAGGATATCTACCTCTCTCTGAGTAATGAGTTGGCTAGCATTGTATTGAGCAACAACAGCTTTTAAAGTTTCATGAATGATTGAAGGCAGTACCCTCTCATTATAGTTCTCACCAAGGGTTCGATAAATTTCAGTTAACTGAGTTGACTTAGGGCGAGTGAGAACTCGAAGCCCAATCTTGACCTGCAGAGGATATAGTTCAGAAGCAGCTTTAGTGTCTAATTAAGGCATTGCTTCCTGCAACATTTTTCTATTTTAAGTTTCTACCTAATATAACTCTGCAAATGAATGTAAGCTGTAGCATCAACAAGAAAGGGAAAAGCATAAAAATGCCTCATGGGTACTCTGTTATGGAGCCTTTTAAACTGATTAGATGAAATGTAAGCATTTCACTTAGCGTAAATAGAATGTAAATTTCATATATTGTATTCATAGATCATATGTCCATATCAGAGGTTGAACATACACAAATAAATAATTCTTAAAAGATGGAACAACCATTACATAACTTTCAAAAATTAAAAGCTTGATAGGAGGTATGACATAGAAGGAAAAGAAATGATTACATTTACAATTAATATGTACGCAAAATATAGCAATTAATATATAAATCTAATTAATGCTGTTTGTTTAGTAAGCCTTGATGTACCAACTAGTAATGAAATATTCATCTGATTGACTGAGAACATAAATTCATAATTTAAGGATTTAAACCCCATGCTTAGGTTGTGTTTGGAAATTTAGATTAAAAAATAGTGTAGCTGTGAGATAAAACACCTATAAATATAGCATTTATGATTATTTCTCAAATTCGTGGATTTGTTAGATGCATATTTAGTTGTGCATTTGAAATTCATAAGGATATTTGTATATTTTAATTTTTGAATACCCGGTTAGTATCATTTTAGATTTAGAGAACTAAAAAGCAACGAGGTAATGATAGCAAAAAAGTCTTAAGTGAAAATTGAAAAGTAGCATTACCATCTGGAGATCACGACTACCAGAAGTACTCTCAACTAAATGAGGTCTTGCACGGACATCATAGATGATAGGCCTCTCAAACCATGGTATCATAAGGTGTGTCCCCTCGGAATAAACCTGCAGAGCCAATCATTAAACTTTATGGCATACTGCTAGACAGAAGCTAAGCCCAAAGGAAAAAATTGTAAACAAGAATGTCAAAAGGACAGCAGAAAAAAATCTGGTCATTCAAGAAAGGATAGCACAAGGCTACTAGTTAATCAATTCCATATAGAAGCCATGGTATGCAAGTTCCGTAAAGCACTATAATATCCACAAACAACAGATATAGGGAAGGAGATGCATTCTAAAAAACATGTCAACCAGTAAAATTATGACCTTATCTTTGATGCCCAATATCCGATTGAAAACAATTGCTCGGTGACCTCCGTCAACATTGTACAGACTATTGGCAACTCCATAGAGGCCAAGCCCACCAATGACTCCAATCTTAAGCAAAGCAGGAAGTGCTCCACCTCCAGGCATCTTAGGAACTTTGAGGTTGTTGAGATTCATTTTACTCAATGCTGAAAAGTTAAACATTAGATGTCAAATTGCACAAGACCCAAAAGGTCAACATTAAACCCAATGTGAGATGTCAGAGAAATAGCTTAAGCAACTCTAACTCAGAAAAAGAAACTATCCAAACACATACGTATTCACACATGACAATCCATGCTTACACTCTGTATAGGAGAAGAGGCCCCAAACATCCCCCCCCCCCCATATAATTAGGAATTATAAGCAATATCTAGCAGAAAGAAGTCTAAGCACCCAAACTATTTCCTTGTCATGAAAATACAATATACTGCCTCCACAAAGAACATAACACAGCCAAAATACGTCGACTCATACAATATGTTGCTAAACAATCTATAAAGGTACAATATTTAAACAAGTTTTCCGTTCATTTCAATCGTACAGAGTCAAACGCATAATCATATATATTTATATATTCCAGCATGATCATGTCTCAAATCTCTATCTTTAATTACAATGCAAATGGGCTTCCCTCAACAGCTTAGAAAAGTACAACAAAACCCAGTCATTTCATCAAACCGCAAAACAAGTAAAAGAGAAAGAGTAGGACCCTAAGACCCTCAAAGCTGACAGCTCTAACAATCTAGCTCTCAAAACAAAGAGGCTGCCGCTTTTAACAGTGGCGGGTAGCACTCCCTTGACCAAGAGATACGAATTAACAAGAAGAAATGCAAAGAGGGGAAACGAAGCTGCTCAATTTAGCACCCGAAAGGCTGATCACTTCCGCCCAAAATTTCTAAGCAAACAAACGCAGCAAATATAATCTAAAACTTTTCTTTTGGGAAAAGAGAGAGAGAGAGAGAGAGAGGAAGATGCAGATCGAAATACCTACAAAATGGCAACCTTCGAAGAGAGGAATAGAGGGATTCCGGGGTTGGCGAAAAAATAAGGAAGGAGAAAGGTAGGGTTTAGGGTTTTATATTTTGGGTTTTATTTTCAGTCGACCCGATATACTCTTGGGCTAATTAATCTTATTTTCTTTTATATTGAAAATTATTTATTCATCGTATTTTATTTTTGGCTTAATGCTCTATTTCATCTAAACTATACTTAACAACCTTTTTCCTCTTATTTGATTTAATCTTTTTTTATAACAACATTAAATAAACAGAATGACTAATTAGAATATACCGTATAACACATTTAACAAATCAAAATGTGTCATTTGGCATTCAAATTAATTAAAAATTAAAAACCTCAAAATTGAAGTAGAAAAATAGAAAAGAAATTTTTAATTTTAAATATTAAAAATCTTTGACTTTAATTTATCATTGCCCGACACTAACAACTGTTTACTGTCGTTGACCTGCGTTCACCTATAGTTAATTTTGAATTTTAAATATTTTATATAAATATATTTTTTAAATATACATACTTTGCAATTTTTTAAAATTTTATACATCTTTTTTTTTAATTTTTAATGTTCAACCTTTTTTCTTTTTTTATTTATAGACTTTATATTTTTAGTTGAATTTTTCGAATTTTTGAAATTTTGATTTAATGTATGAAATAAATTTTAATTTTTATAAAATTTTCAATTTTTATATATTATTTACACTTTTTAAAATTAATATTTATATATTTTAGAAATCTATAAAATATTATTTTTATAAAACTTTTGAATTATTTATATTACATTTTTACCTTTTAATCAATATAATATACATAAAACTAAAAAAAAAATGGATGGCATGACATGGCATGGAGATGTTCATGGGCTGAGCCGGGTTTTGGCTAGGCTTGAGCATGATATTAACACAATTTATACTTGCCCAAGCCAGACATAGCTCATAATATAGGCTTAAAATTTTACTCAAATTCGCTTATATTTGCATATGGTTAACTCAAGTCCATTTTAGGCCCACTTATATTGTTTTTAAGAAAAATATTTAAAAATATATTTATATTATTTTAATACAATATTTAATAATTTTATATATTTTTATTTATTAAATTTTTATATATAATTATCTTAACATTTTTAATGTTGACACTATATATATAATTTTATGTGTTATAAATTACATAAGATATAAAATTAATATAATATAAAATATTACAAACTTAAAAACGGGCCCATATTTTAAACAAACCTAATTTTTTTGCCTAAACTCATTTTTCGGCCGTAATATTTTTTTCCTAAACCCTCCCAAATTTCAGACAGACCTTCAGACTTGATTAGGTAAATTAGCCCATGAACAAGTATAAGAAATAAATAGTAGTATAAGAAATTATAATCGTTTTTAGAGGAAACTATCATACATGAAAACATAGAGAATTATTACTAGGAGCATGTGGTTAAGTTAAAAATTTGCTATTGAGTTTAGGGACTAAATTGAATAAATTGGGAAAGTATAGGAACTAAAGTGCAAGCATTCCATTTTCATGATGCCTTTTAAATCCTATTTTTATTAATAATAATATTTTAATAAGTAATAATTTTTTATTAATTAATATTATAATATATATAAAAAAAGAGAAAAGATGAAATATTTCCCATCTTTCTTTCTTTTCACGAAAACAAAAGGGGAAAGAAAAAATTTCTTTAATTATTTTCCTTCAAATTCAAGTTTAAGATATGATTTTTCTTCAAATTTTTCATAGATTTTAAATCTTTGAAGCTTGCTTTACATATATGTACCAATTGAATCATATTCAATATAATGGTTATCCATATTGAATTCATATGAAATATGTTCAAGTGCTAACATGTGTTGTTGTTTGATGCTTAGGCATGTGCCACGCTATTGGTTGGATTGTATTTTGCTTACTTATAAGTTATGCATTGAAATGGTAAGTGCCCAAATGGAAATATGCTTGTGGTCATGAAAGAGTGGTAAGGTTTAAATTATGTAATTTCTTATGAAATGGTTTATCATGTGGTTAATTCCAAAAGAGCTATGTTTAAATGCATTTGCTTGTAGCCATGGTTAATGATATGCTTATGTCTTGTGTGTTATGCATATGAAATGGGTGTAGAAAGGTAATGAAATAGTAAGTTCGTACTTGGAGTGTAAAATAATGAAAAAAGGAATGATGAGTTGAATTGATGTTGTTATTTAAGCTAAAGAAAGTAAATACAATAGAAAGTAATGAAAGTAAGAAAATTTGAAAGGGTTTAAAGTTTTATAAAATCTTACTATACTAGGGATGATATGTGTAGACCTAATTTTTTGCCCAGCCCATTTCATATACAAAACCCAAAATTACATAAAAAACAAAATAAAAACAAACCCAATTTTTGAAGCCCAATTACCCAAACCCAATGTCTAACCCTAAATTAAAAAAAAAAACCCTAGCAGAAACTGTTTGGCCACCCACAGCCTTCATCTTTCCCACTACCCACGTTCTCTGCCTCTAATACCTCCATTCTCACGTTTCACCTTCACCTGCAGAAAAAAGAGGCAAAAACAGTTAGAATTTAGGCTATAAAGTCATGAGAGTGTAACAATGTTTTTTTTTGGGGGATTGTTATTCAATAAAAACGCAGAAGAAACAAAAATAGAGGATACAACTCAGAGTATATTTGGGATACAAAAAAGAGTCCAAAAACAATAAATTGATTTTGAAGGTTTTTCTCTCTTGTTTTTTTCTCTTTTTTCATTTTTTATTTCATTATTGTGAAGAATAGTAAAAACGAGAAAGGGAGGAAGAAATACTTTACCTTTGGCCCATGTTCGCGGTTGCAAGCCACTGAGTATGGTGGCGATCCTATGGTGCGATGAATAGTTCACCACCGAAGAAGGAAAGGAGAGGGGTTGAAGCCATTAATTTTTTTTTCCTCCCTATTGTTGAAAGAAAGGGGGAAACCTTTCATTTTTTTGTTTTTGTTTGAAATAGCAGCAGTAACGAGGGGGGTTTTAGCATTTCTTTTTGGTTTTAATTGATAACCATACTTTAAATGGCCAATTTGCACACTTAGTCCTTTTTTTTTGTTGCATCATTCAATTAAACTTTGTTTTTTTTCCTTCCGATTTGACCTTAGAATTGGTTTTTTTTATATTGATTTAATCCCATTTTGTATTTTTTTTGTAGTTTGTTTTCAAATTAATTATTTTAATTAACCTTTTATTTTAAATTATTATTATATTATTTTTTATATATATTTTATTAAAAGTTAATTATTTTAAATATGGCCTTATTATACTTATTATATTTTTGTATTACTTTTACCTTTTTTTTACTAATCACTGTTAATTTTTACTATTATTACTAATTATTTAATACTTTTATATTTTTTATCATATTTATTACCATATTTTTATTGTTTTTATTAACTACCGTTTTTATTACTATTACTTTTTTATATATATCTATTTATATTACTAATTATTTATTGTTTGTCATCATTATTGATTTGACAGCTATTATTTTAATTTTACTATTATTATTATGTTTAATATTACTATTAATATACATTATTTAATCATTACGTTCTTTATTTTATTATTAATATGATTATTGCCATATTTTATCATATTGTTATATTTTTATCATTATTATTGTTATTGCTAATTTTTTTATATTTATTACTTTTTTTTATATTTATATTGATTGAGTTAGTGATCGTATTATTATTAGGTTGCATATCATTTTTTTTCCCTTCCAAATTTAAATCGTTTTGATTCTTTTTATTTCACAATGTATTCAAAATCGTTTTTAAATAAAGGTCATTTTTTATACTTAGTCGTTTCAAAGAAACAGGCCCTACCGTATTGGGTTCGTTTTTTTATTCGATTTAAGTATTTTATTTAACTTTTTTATCCCCAAATAGTTTTTAAAATAAAGGCAATTTTCTATACTTAATCGTTTTAAAAAACGTGCCCTACCGTACTGGATTTCGTTTTTTATTAGATTTAAGTGTTTGAATATCCTTCTTATCAATTTATTCCCCGAATTTTTCCCAAAAAGGCAATTTTCGATATTTGGAAGCTCAGAAAATTGTGCCCTACCGTATTGGGTTTCGGTTTTTGTTCAATCCAAATATTCGAATATTTTTCCTATCGGATCTTTTTTTTTTACCCTCAAAGTTTTGGAAAGTGAATGCAATGTTCTATATGAAAAAATTCGAAAAAATCATGCCCTACCGTATTGGGTTGTGGTTGTACGTTTGATTTAAATATCTGAATACCCTTTTTATAAAGTGCACGAATTTTTAAATAAAAGACAAGCTCATACTCGGGGGTCAAAAACGTTGCGTCCTATCGTACTGGACGGGACGTTTTACCTTGAAGCGAGATGGTCTTTAGCTCTCGTTTAATTTACTCAAATGTTTCAAAAAGGAGGATCGTACTTTAAAATCTTTTCAAATCTCCAATTTTCGACATTAAGACATAAATTAATCAATAAAGTACCAATTTTGGGCGTATCGTGGGTGCTAATCCTTCCTCATACGTAACTGACTCCCGAGCCTATTTTCTCAAAATTTGTAGATCAAAAGGTTTTATAAGGTGGCCCAATCCCACCACAAAAAAGATTGGTGGCGACTCTGAATTTTTGCTTTCAAAAGTCGATTCCCCGTTTTTTAAAAAAATGGTTTCGACAGCTTGGCGACTCCACTGGGGAATCCTTGAAGAGAGTCGAACTGTAAATTGATTATTTTTTGTCATCTTGTCGAAATTTAAAGTTTGTTTTCCTAAAAATTCACGATCTTCGCATTGCATCTTCTGTGTCCTTATTGAATTGACTTTTGATATGCTTTCGCATCATATTGCATGACCGTTGGGGTCGCACCTTTTAAGTGGGAGTGAGAAGCTATGCATTCGTGAGGTTTTCACCTCCGCATGGTCATAGGGAAATGTATTCCTCTGAGCTGAACTTGGTCCGTATGAGCCTATAATGGGTGAGGATCAAGGAATCTGCGGGTTCAAGTACCTTCACTCTAGAACCAACCCACATATAGCACGCATTAGGAGCTTGCTTTAGGTAGAACTACACCGAGACTTAGTGGTTACCGAAGTAGGAGTTTGATTGCTTTGATTCTTATTCTATATGCATGATTTTGACTTTTTTTTGTTTTGTTTTTTTAATAGTGATTGCATATCATTTTCACCATAAAAGAAGGTGTCGATTTACGGTTCGGTTACTAATAGAAAGTTTTGCAATGGAGAGCGAATTCTCTAATAAAGTGGAATATAATGCGTTTACCCAGAAATGGTCAGAGAACACACAATTAGAGAAGGGTGACAGTTTGGCGGAAGGGTATACGTCAGAGTTATGGGACTTTACCCTTATTAGTGTGGCACAAAATGATCTTAAGGAGCTGAAAGAGATATGGAGTCATTGGGGTGATGAGATGAAGCAGTTATTCTATCATAATTATGGTGATATGTCTTATCTTCTTGATATTAAGGTAGATAAACACTTGTTTCGAGCCGTGGCGCAATTCTAGAATTTTGCTTACAGCTATTTTTCTTTCTAAAAGGTGGATTTAACGCCTACTATAGAAGAATATACGGCTTTGCTTCGGTGTCTGAAGTTTCAAACCGAAAAGATTTATTCTAGAATCGTCAATGTCCCAACTTTCGTCAAGAGATTGATGAGTATTACCGGGATGAGTGAGCAGTGGGTTATGGCTCGAGTCCAGCAAAAGGGTGATGGAAAGTGTATCCCTTGGGTAAGTTTGAGAGAGCTGATTCTGACGCATACTGATATGAAGAGAAGAGTTGACGTCTTTGCTTTGAGTGTTTATGGGTTGGTGGTTTTCCTTAAGGCTTTAAGGCATATAAACGAGGCAGTTACCAATTTATTTGACCAACTTGGTAAAGGGATCACACTGTTCCTGCAATATTAGCTGACACTTTCAGATCTTTGAATGCATGCCGAAGGGCGGGCGAAGGCAGATTTATTAGATGTGCACAGCTTTTACTGGTGTGGTTCCATAGTCACTTCTGGAAGACGGAGAAGGTCACTTACCAACCCTTCCTCCGAAATTTCTCTCCTTTGAAAGAAATAGCGGCTACGTCGAGGAGGGACGATATATCAGAGGAGAGATAGATGGCGATACTTCAAAATCTCCAAGAGGATGATATCGAGTGGAGAGCCCCTTGGATGGTTCCCGGTAAGATTCTTTTTCGGTGTGGAGATTATGATTGGGTTCCTTTGTTAGGGATTTGGAGAGGCATCGAATACGCTTTTTTCCTCGTATCGAGGCAATACAGGTCAAGGCAATTCGTACCTGCAACACAGGGGCTAGCTCAGAGTGAGTTTTCTTATAAAGGGGATAATTACAAGAAAAAGGTTAGAGAGATTTGTAATGCTTGGAACCGAACCTACCAGATGGAAGGAGTTGCTGTAAACCCGATGGTGACCCTTGGGTATAACGAGTGGCGGAGTAGAAGGGTTAACGATAACATTCTGAGGTCAAATTTAGAAAATGCTCGACCGATAGAGGAATATCTACGAGTGGTCCCCTTTGAGTTGGAAATTATAAAGCAAGACTTCGAAAATAAAAGTTCAGAGTTAGAAAAGAAAATAGAACGGTTGGATAAGGAAAATGTGTATTTGAAGCTAGATGTTAATGTTCAAAAATCGGAGGCCGAGAATTTGAGAAAATGAAAGAGAAAAGTTGAAGAGGACCTGGCTAGCTTGAAGGAATATTACAAGAAGTATCGAACTTCGGTAAAAAACGCTGGTTTAGGTAAGACATCTGAACAGTGGAGGCAAGAAATCCAAGAAGAAAAGGCTAAAACTGATCAGTGGAAGAAGAAGTTCCATGATACTAAGGCACGAGAGGTTGCGTTGGAGAAGAGCTTGGATGATAGTCAAAGTGAAAAGGAGATGTTAAGGGCCTGGGTAGTTGAATTAGAGAAGGCACTACACCAGCATCGGAGTCGAAACTCGGTGATTGAATTAAAGGCCAGCTTAAGCAAGATCGAGGATTTGAAAAGAAAAGTAGAAGAACTTGAATCTACACTCCAAAATTGTGAGCTCCGAATTGAACGACTGGAAGCAAATAACAGTCATTTAAGCGAGCAACTTCATCGATCTCAGGATCAAGTCCGGGATAGGGATTACCTCATGGGCGAAGTAATAGCCCAAATACGAGAAGTGGCCGATTACTTACAGACTCTGGCAGTTCAGGCAGTTGTGCTGAGTACCAAATATGAGTTAGTATCAGAGCGAGGGTAGGAGTTAGCCTCCCTTCTTAGGAAAGTGAAGGCTTTGAGCATTAGGGCTAAGCCATATATGTAATCCGTTTTATGTAAGGGATTTTATTTTTTAAGTAAAGTTTTCTAAATGGAATTGAATCAGAATTGACGTCTTCTTTTTGCATTCATCTCATGCATTTGCATTTACATCATATCATATGCATTAGCTTTCATAAAAAGATCCCTAATTGATTAAAATTTATTTTAGTTAATCTGGAAACTCGCAAAAGTTCACCGATTAAGCACCACTATAGTACGCAAAGGAAAACGAGAGCCATGGACCAAAGATTAGAGAAATTAGGACAGATGAAAAAGGAAATACAAGAATAACTGCATTTACAGATGCAGGAGCAGCTCGCCAAAATACAACAAGACATGAGGGATCAGATGTTAGAATCCCAGAAAAATATGATAAACCAATTTGCACAAATGTTGGCTGGAGCTTCGGATAAAGGAAAAAGTCCTATGATTGGTACCGGAAACGATAATGAGGACCCTTCTGTTCCCCCAGGCTTTACCCCAGCGGGCATTCAAACGCCACAACCAAGGGTATCTGTTAACATTAAACCTTTGTGTCAAACTGGTACTTCAGCCCCGATGAATTTTCCAATGGGATCAAGCTCCAACCCCGAGGATAATTTGGTAAATCCCAAGGTCCCTGATTTCGATGAGATAGTAGAGGTGAAAAAGGTGAGAATGGAGATTCCAAAGCAGCTAGAAGATCGTTGCAAATGGCTTGAGGAGAAGTTCAAAGCATTGGAGAATGTTGATTATCACGGTGGGATTGATGCTAAGGATCTGAGCCTAGTCCCAGACCTAGTACTTCCTCCAAAGTTTAAGATGTCGGAGTTTGAAAAATACAACGGGACCAGTTCTCCTGAGGCTCACATCATAATGTTCTGTCGAAGGATGATAGGATACATCCATAATGATCAGTTATTAATCCACTGCTTCCAAGATAGCCTGACTGGGGCAGCGGCCAAATGGTATAACCAGTTGAATCGGGGCCAAATCAGTTCATGGAAAGACTTGGCACAAGCTTTTATGAAGCAATATGGCCACGTGATGGATATAGCGCCTGATAGAATTACTTTGCAAAATATGGAGAAGAAGTCGAACGAGAGTTTCAGGCAATATGCCTAGAGATGGAGAGAAATTGCTACGCAGGTTCAACCGCCACTGCTTGAGAAGGAAACAACCATGTTGTTTATCAATACCCTGAAAGTACATTTCATTAATCACTTGCTAGGAGGGGCAACCAAGAGCTTCTCAGATATAGTGATGTCCGGGGAGATGATAGAAAATGCGATAAGGTGTGGAAAGATAGAAGCTGGAGAAAGCACCAAGAAGTCGGTCCCGCGGAAGAGAGAAAATGAAGTAAATAATATGAGTAAGGGTTATGCAAGACCTATTACTGTGAATCAACCAAGAGTAACAAACGCGAGCCAGCAAGCCTCATCAAAGCAAGAGTCTGATACATAGCGGAATACGGAGAAACTCCAGTTTACGCCCATTCCAGTGACGTATAAAGAGTTATATCAAACTCTGTTTAAAGAACATGTTGTATCCCCGGTTTACCTGAAACCAATGCAGCCTCCGTATCCCAAGTGGTACAATGAAAATGTTCAATGCGAATACCATGCAGAAATCACAGGACATGCGATAGAAAATTGCACCGCATTTAAGAGGTTAGTTGAAAAACTCCTTGAAATGGGTGTCATAAAATTTGATGAGTCATCCGGTGGGAAAAATCAGTTACCCAATCATGCCGACAAAGGGGTGAACGCAGTAGTTGAAAATATCGAGAAGAGAGTTAGAATGACTGTGGCAGAAGTAAGAACACCATTGAGAGAGATTTAGAAGGAAATAAAGAAGAAATGGTTAATCATGCAGAGTTCGGGAAACAGATCTCAGAAAATAGGGAGCTATTGTGAGTTCCATGATGAGGAGGACCCTGAGATCCAAGAATGTGATGAATTTAGGGCCCTAGTACAGGGACTAATGGACAACAAAGAGCTGGAATTCTTTGAATATGTAGAAGAGGAAGATGTATGCGCCTCGGAAGGAGGGTTGTCAGATAAAGGCTGTGAGATCAATCGCCCAAGGGTAATTATTTCACAGCCAAAGATTAATGAAGATTAAAAATAGCACCAAGAATTGTGATACAAAAACCCGTTGCTTTCCCTTATAAGGATAGCAAGAGGGTGCCTTGGAGCTATAATTGTAATGTGACAATCCCGAGGAGGAAGAACCCGGTCAACACGCAAGGGGAAGTCCAGGATGTAGGTTTTTATACAAAAGCTGATTTAGTTAAAGGGAAATCTTTAATGAAGCAAAGGGAGGAGCTACCTGTTAAGGAGTCAATAGCTGAGAATGAGGCAAAGAAATTTTTGAAATTCCTAAAGCATAGTGAATATAGTGTCGTGAAGCAGCTACATAAACTGTAACGCCCCCACGCCCAAAACCGTCACCGGAGTCGAGCTTGAGGTGTTACTAAACATAATTTACCATTTTAAACAACTTTACAAAATTTGTTTTCATTTTCGGAATAAACTATTTCCTGCATCATGGTCGCCCAAAAAATCATATCTCGAGTTACGAAACTCGAAATCAAGATCCGTAAATTTTCCCTGAATCTATACTCATATATCTATTCACTAATTTTTTTCTAGAATTTTTGGCTGGGCCGATTAGTACAGTTTATTAGTTAAAGTTGCCCCTGTTTCAGAACTTGACTGTACTGACCTCTGTTTACTACGGACCACTTTTCTCTCTGTACAAAACTCATATAATTTTACCGTTTATTTCTATTAAAACTAGATTCAATAAGGATTCTAAGCATATAAAATACACCTCCTAATTATTTTTGTACAATTTATGGTGAATTTTCAAAATTAGAACAGGGGATCCAGAAATCGTTCTGGCCCTGTCTCACTAAAACTCAAATATCTCCTAACGTGTAACTCCTTTACCTATTTTGCTTCTTCCATATGAAAGTAGACACAATAAGCTTCAATTTCATAACTAATACATTACCAAATTCGATTTCTATGATTTTTAGTGAATTTTCAAACTCACGTCAGTGTTGCTGCAATGTTCTGTTTTATGGCTAGTTCCATTTTCATACAAGCTTCCATGTACTAATTAATCTATTATTCTTTCATGACATCAAACATAACCTATATTGGCCATTTCAATGACTCATCATTGTCAAGCATTTCCTCAACCAAACACCACCATATCACAAGATTATTTACACATAGTAGGTATATTGCTATACATGCCATACTAAGCTCTATAAGCCGTTTACCAAAAAGTCCTTCGGATAGTGTGATCGAGTCTTCGACCTATCCCGATTCTCGAGCCGGCTTGTCCAAAACTACAATGAATAAAAAGGAGGGAGTAAGCATAAATGCTTAGTAAGTTCACATGCAAATAACAAGTAACATAACAAAGTCATTATGCCAAACAACATTAACATAGCATCACCAAACATATGTCACCATTCTAATCATCATACTTCATCTTACCACATCTTTGTTGTTGTGTCGAATTTCAACCCGAGGGTTAAGTACATACCTGTCCAATGTGGCCATTTCTCAACATTACTAAATTGTCACTTACACCTTGAGTATTCTTCCATTCCGCTAGAATTTTATCCGTTGAACACATCGGAATATAACTCGGATACACGGATCATTTGCACATAAATGCCACATATGAAATCAATCCATCATGTAACCCGCCCATAAGTGAACTCGGACTCAACTCAACGAGCTCGGGCGTTCGCATCCATAAGTGAACTCGGACTCAACTCAACGAGCTCGGATGCCTAGTTACATTTCACGAACTCGGACTCAACTCAACGAGTTCGGACATTCGCACCCATAAGTGAACTCGGACTCAACTCAACGAGTTCGGATGCTCAACCATCCTAGTGACATGTCACTTGTATCCTAATCTATTCCCAAGGTTCAAACGGGATTCTCCTTCAATCACATCTCCTTGCCGTCTTCCACATAATACTGGAACCAATGCTTGGTAGCATTTTATATTTAACAAGTAGCACATATAATTTGCATATTGTTCAAAAATAACCACAAAGTATATATTTCATGATAAAAATCAGCATATCATATAAATAACATCGATTAACTTAAAAATAACAGTTATGTTACATTATTTACATATGAACTTACCTTAGTACCAAAATACAACGATTTTGCAATTTAGTCCGTAATCTTTTCTTTTCCCCGATTGAGGTCGATTCCACGTCTTTCTTGATCTAAAATAACACATTTAGCTTGTTTAATATTCACATTTTAAAATTAGACCTTAATTCAAATTTTGGAAAAATTACAATTTTGCCCCTAAACTTTTGCATATTTACACTTTTGCCCCAAAGCTCGGAAATTTACTTTATCACAAATTCTTATGTTTTAAGACATGCTGATCATTTATTTACCATTAGAATTCTCAAATTCCCACTAAAACACATACTTATGAACAATATGTATTTTTACCGATTAAGCCGTTTTACTCGTTTTTGCTCAAAACCGAGTAGCACAAGTTGTCTAACATAATTTAAAACCTCATATTCTATCATAAAACATCAAAATACACAAATTTCACCTATGGGTATTTTTCCAAATGTGAACCTTAACTTAAAATAATGCTAACATAAGCTTTATCAAGCTACCGGGATCTCAAAAACGTAAAAATCATTAAAAACGGGGCTTAGATGCACTTACTATGAAGCTTGAAAGTTGAAGAAACCCTAGCTATGGAGAGAGCAAGTTTCGGCAGCAACCAAATGAAGATGATAGCAATTTTGTGTTATTTTTCCCTTTTAATTCATGTTAATAACCAAATGACCAAAATACCCCTCCTTACTAAACTTTCAAAAATTCCTCCCATGTCCTAATTTGTCCATGAACTTAAAATTGGTCTAATTACCATTTAAGACCTCCTAATTAATATTTCAAAGCAATTTCATACTAAAAACTTTTAGAATGCAAGTTTTGCAACTTATTCGATTTAATCCCTAACTCCAAATTAAGCACTTTACGCTTAGAATTTCTTCACGAAATTTTCACACCATCATAAAATCATATCATAAACATCAAAATAATTATAATATAATTATTTCTACCTCGGATTTGTGGTCACGAAACCACTATTCCGATTAGGCCCTAATTCGGGATATTACATAAACAGCTGGCTCACATCTCTGTACTGTCCTTACTTTTGAGCTCGGAGATACACCGCAACGCGTTAATGAAGGTGTTAAATGAGACCTATGTTGCGAATGACATCACAGTAAACAAGCTAGACCGCCTTATCAATAACATAAGCACAGACAATTTCATCTCCTTCAGCGACGATGAAATACCATCAGGGGGTAGGGGATCTATTAAGGCCTTACACATCACTACCCGTTGTAAGGGGTATACCGTGCCGGGGGTTCTAATTGATAATGGGTCAGCACTGAATGTTTTGCCCTTATCTACATTGAATAGGCTACCTATAGACAGCTCTCACATAAATACGTGCCAGAACTTGGTGAGAGCGTTTGACGGGACTGAAAGAAAGGTGATGGGGAGGATCAAAGTACCTCTTCTAATCGGTCCAAATACATATGAGGTAGATTTCCTAGTGATGGACATTAAGCCCTCCTATAATTGCCTGTTAGGGAGGCCTTGGATTTATGTGGTAGGGGCAGTACCGTCATCGCTGCATCAAAAGTTGAAATTGATAACGAAGGGTCGACTGATAACGATAAACGCGGAAGAAGACATTATTGCATCCGTTACCAGTGATGCACCATACATTGAGAAAGATGATAAAGTGCTGGAGTGTTCTTTTCGTTCGTTGGAATTTGTAAATGCTACTTTTGTTGTGGAGGGAAGTAAGATCCTGATACCCAAAGTGTCCAATACTACGAAAATGGGTTTACAATTAATGGTTAGAAGTGGAGCATTGCCTGGAAGGGGACTCGGAAAGTATCTGCATGGACGGGTTGAGGTACTGGTCTTGACTGATAAGCGGGATTACTTTGGCTTAGGATATAAACCGGATGCAAAGCAAAGGAGGAAGGAAGCAGAGAAGAGACAAGAAAGACGAAGAGCACGGTTAAGTGGGGCAAAAGTCAAGTGGGAGCCAATGAGCTTTCCCCACATATCCAAAAATTTTGTGTCAGGAGGGATGATTCATCTTGGGAGTGGGATGGCAAAGAAAGAATATTTTGAAGACGTGTTCGATAGCTTGAGCATTAATGCTGTACTTGGAGAAGGAGTGGAAGAAAGAAACTTCTCGGGTATTCGCCCTTACGAGCCTAGAAGTGTGCTGAATAACTGGACTGCAGAAGAGATTCCTGTAGTTTTTAGAGCAAATTCAAAGTAATGTTCAGAACATACTTATTATTTTCAGCCTAGAACAATAAGAATCTTTTGTGAAATAGGCTCATGTTTAAATATCGTCATTTCAATGAAGAAATGCATTTTTCATCACTTTTCGAGCAAATATCTTGTTCTATTTTCATTCATTGTCATGTTACAAATAAGCTATTCTTAGATTCATTTTTGGATATTCTTTCATATTTGCAACAGGTCCCCAGATATTAATAATACGAGTAGTATTGATATGGACCCTAAATCCCCTTTTGAGCAAGATTTGTGCTTAGAGGGATCTCAGGATTTTGAAGATGACGAAGACTATAGTTTATCTCTAGACTTGTTAAGGATGGTAGAGCGGGAATAGAAATAGATTTTGCCTTACCAGGAGACAAATGAGAACGTGACTCTGGAGGAAGGAAATGAGGTGAAAATTGGCACTTGCATCAATGAGAAAACAAGACAGGATCTTATTGAATTATTGCGAGAGTTCAAGGATGTCTTCGCGTGGACGTATCAAGATATGTCAGGATTAAGCCCCAATATTGCGGTACACCGGGTTTCCAAAAAGGAAGAGTGCAAGCTAGTACAGCAGAAGCTCCGAAGAATGAGACTCGATGTGACAGTGAAAATAAGGGAAGAGGTCAGGAAGCAATTTGATGCTGGCTTCTTACAAGCGGTTAATTACCCAGAATGGGTAGCTAATGTTGTCCCTGTCCGTAAAAAAGATGGAAAAGTGCAGATGTGTGTGGATTATAGAGATCTAAACAAAGCTAGTCCCAAGGACAACTTTCTATTACCTCACATTGATACCCTAGTAGATAATACAGCGGGCTACTCGTCATTTTCTTTTATGGATAGGTTCTCGGGATATAATCAGATTAAGATGCATCCTGAAGACATGGAAAAAACTACGTTCATAACCCTATGGGGAATGTTTTGCTATAAGGTGATGCCATTCGGTTTGAAAAATGCAGGAGCAACGTATCAAAGGGCTATGGTAACCCTCTTTCTTGATATGATGCATAAGGAAATTTAGGTTTACGTTGACGACATGATTGCAAAGTCTCGAATAGAAAATGAGCACTTACAAGTCTTAAGAAGGTTATTTTTAAGATTGAAGAAATTTCAGCTCAAACTTAATCTGACGAAATGTACTTTCGGAGTCAGGTCAAGAAAATTACTGGGTTTCGTTGTCAGTGAAAAAGGAATTATAGTTGACCCAGATAAAGTCAGAGCTATACAGGAACTACCTCCACCCCGCACTCAAAAAGAAGTTCGTGGTTTCCTAGGGAGATTAAATTTTATTGCCCGGCTCATTTCACAATTAACAGAGAAATGTGACCCCATATTTCGTCTCCTTAAGAAACACAATCCAGGTGTATGTGATGATGAGTGCCAAAAAGCTTTCGACAAAGTTAAATATTATTTTTCCAATCCTCCAGTGCTGATGCCGCCTAGTCCTGATAGGCCACTGATATTGTATTTAACAGTGTTTGACAATTCAATGGGATGTGTGCTTGGCCAACATGATGAGACTGGAAGGAAGGAAAAGGCGATATATTACCTCAGTAAAAAATTCACTGAGTGTGAAATAAGATACTCGTCAATTGAAAAATTATGTTGCGCTTTGGTTTGGATCACTCGGAGATTGAGGCAGTACATGTTGTACCATACGACATAGTTCGAAACTAGATCCTTTAAAGTACATGATGGAATCAACTGCGTTGAGTGGAAGGATGGCCCGATGGCAAATTCTGCTTTCCGAGTTTGACATAGTCTACGTGAACCAGAAGGCCATTAAAGGAAGTGCCATAGCAGATTTTCTGGCCAGTAGAGCCTTAAAAGATTATGAGCCTCTGAACTTTGATTTTCCCAATGAAGATTTAATATATGTGGCAACTACCGAGGAAGACACGTCTGAAAATTCTTCTTGGAAATTAAATTTTGATGGAGCATCAAATGCCGTCGGTAATGGAGTTGGGGCAGTCCTGATATCCTCGAGTGGAGATCATTATCCATTCACTTGCAAGTTGGATTTTGATTGCACAAATAATATGGCAGAGTACGAGGCATGCATCATGGGAATTCGTGCAGCCATAGATCATAAAATCAAGGTGCTAGAAGTATATGGAGACTCTGTATTAGTGATCTATCAGCTCAAAGGTGAATGGGAGACGAGAGATCCCAAATTGATCAGTTATCGAAAGTTAGTTTTGGAATTAATTGAGCAGTTTGATGATGTCACTTTTTTTTATCTCCCGCGTGATGAAAATCAAATGGCCGATGCCCTGGCTACATCAGCTTCTATGATCAGAATAAATAAACAAGGAGATATGAAGCCAATTCAGATGAGTATTTGTGATGCTCCAGCTTATTGCTGCAATATAGACGAAGAAGAGGAGAGAGATAACCATCATTGGTATCATGATATTTTGCGATATATGAAGAGTCGTGAATACCCTGATCAAGCGACTAAAAATGACAAGAGAACATTGAGAAGGCTCGCTAATGACTATATCTTAGATGGAGAGATCCTGTATAAAAAGAGGAAGGATCAGATATTGTTAAGATGCGTTGACGCAATGGAAGCGAAGAAAATCCTAGAAGAGGTCCATGAAGGTGTTTGTGGAACGCACGCCAATGGGTTCACAATGGCTAGGCAGATCATGAGATTTGGGTACTACTGGTCTACGATGGAAGGAGATTGCATCAGTTACGCCAAAAAGTGCCAAAAGTGCCAAATTTATGGGGATAAGATCCATGTGCCTCCTTCCCCACTTCATGTTATGACTTCCCCATGGCCTTTTTTAATGTGAAGTATGGATATCATTAGACCGATCTCGCCAAAAGCCTCTAATGGTCATCGGTTCATTTTTGTGGTCATTGATTATTTTACCAAATGGGCAGAGGCTGCTTCATACTCCAATGTCACAAAGTCAGCGGTCAGCAGGTTCCTAAAGAAAGAGATTATATGTCGATATAGCATGCTGGAGAGGATCATATCAAACAATGCATTGAATTTGAATAATAGCATGATAGCAGGGGTCTGCAGTTAGTTCCGAATTAAGCATCATAACTCATCGCCATATCGCCCAAAGATGAATGGTGCAGTTGAGGCAGCTAATAAAAATATAAAGAAGATTATGGGGAAAATGGTTGAGACTTACCGAGATTGGCATGAAAAGTTACCATTTGCTCTTTTTGCTTATCGTACATCAGTCAGAACTTCTACTGGGGCAACGCCTTTTTCATTAGTTTATGGAATAGAGGCAGTTTTGCCTATTGAAGTTGAAATCCCCTCCATCTGAGTGTTGTAAGAATTAAAATTAGATGAAGCAGAATGGGTCCAATCCAGATACGATCAGTTGAATTTGATCGAGAAAAGAGGCTAAAAGCCATACATCATAGACAAGTGTATCAGAAGCGAATGATGCGAGCTTACAATAAGAAGGTTCACCCTAGAGTGTTCCATGAGGGGGACTTGGTGTTAAAAAAGATCCTTCCTATACAAAAGGATTTTAGGGGGAAATGGATGCCAAACTGGGAGGGACCGTATGTGGTAAAAAAGGCCTTTTCTGGAGGAGCGTTGATATTAGCTGAGATGGATGGCGGGAACTTACCTAACCCAGTCAATGCAGATTCAGTCAAGAAGTACTTCGCTTAAAAAAAAAGGGGAAAAGCCAAGGTGAAAACCCGCAAAGGGCACCTTGTGACCAAAGGGATTTTGAATTGAAAACCCGAAAGGGCAATTCAAAATTTGATCGAAGGTAAGGGCAGATGGTATTCTTGCTATGCCTGAATTAACAGTGAGGAGATACGCTATATTCTGGGGCATCAACAAAGTACTCTAGATCTCCTATACATATTTTGAGTTCAAAATAGGCTTCAAGGTGTTCGTAAAGAGAAGCTCAGACTGTGATATCTGGGGCACCTAATTCACATCTCACCCATATTGTATTTGTTTTTGTTATTCTATTTGTTCCGAGCTATGGTCTCAATAAACTTCCTTCTTATGATATTTGCCATCTTTGATTAACGTTTTTTTAGTTATGTTTCTAAATAATTTTCTGTTAGCCTATTATTTTCTCTTTCGAGCATTTTTGCATTGAAATGACAATTAATGGACTAATTATACTTTCACAAAAGAGGTTTTGCATATTACTTTGGAAGCTTCTAATGTTGCAAAAATCAGGAACAGGACTATTGTTCAGAACTTCCCAAGCCTAAGGGCGGGAGATGTTGAAAGGAGGGGTCTAAGTTAGTACACCTCTCAAGATTTTATTGGTCAGAAGTACCTTGACAGATAATAAGCAATGTCCACTCAAGTATTAAAAGGGGAAATCATGCTTGGAAAAGAGATTAAGATTTTTGCATCTGGTCCTATTCCCCAGAGAGGATGTAATAGACCGTTTGATTGAAAAGATGGTACAAATCCTATACCCCTGAGTCGCAGTGGAATGGATTTAAGTAAAAGATTTTCTATCAAGGATACCAGTTGAATAAAGAGGACATGATTATACAACAGTGATAAAATCTTGATAAATGACGAATAGTGATAACCCAAAAAGGGATCATTTTCATGACATTCTGCATTCATACAAATGTCGTTCATGATACATTTAGTTAGGAGCTTTTGATTCATGTTAATCATGGCATCTTAATCATTTGACATAAGCATAAACCCCAGGAAATCAATTCTACAGATAGATTCCTCAGTAAACAGTGTGCAAGATTGAAACTACAAATTTCAACAGATCTTATCTTCACTAAACAAGAACGGAGCAGATCAAATTTCGACAGATCTTATCTTCGCTAAGTAGGAGCGGAGCAGATCAAATTTCAACAGATCTTATCTTCGCTGAGTAGTAGCGGGGCAGATCAAATTTTGGCAGATCTTATTTTAGCCGAGTAGGAGCTGGAGCAGATTCAAGCCACTAGCTTTAACCCCCTAAGCAGTAGGGTAACAGGCTAAAAATTACAGATCTTATCTCCCTAAGCAGTAGCGGAGCAGATCAAAGATGATGAGCCAGCTTTAACTCCCTAAGCAGTAGGGTAACAGGCTGAAGATTATAGATCTTATCTCCCTAAGCAGTAGCGGAGCAGATTAAAGATGATGAGCAAGCTTTAACTCCCTAAGCAGTAGGGTAACAGGCTGAAGATTATAGATCTTATCTCCCTAAGCAGTAGCGGAGCAGATCAAAGATGATGAGCAAGCTTTAACTCCCTAAACAGTAGGGTAACAGGCTGAAGATTATAGATCTTATCTCCCTAAGCAGTAGTGGAGCAGATCAAAGATAGTAAACCTTATCTCCCTGAAGTTGTAAAGAGTAGGTTGAAGTTACAAGTCTTATCTCCATGAGGTCGCAGTGGAGCAGACTAAAGATAGCAGATTTTATCTCCCTAAGCAGTAGTGAAGCAGATCAAAGATACCAAACCTTATTTCTCTGAAGTTGCAGAGAGTAAATCGAAGATACAAGCCTTGCGTCCCTAAGCAGTAGTAGAACAGGTTGAGGTTACCAGTTATTATCTCCTTCAAGTGCCAGTAGAGTAGATTGAGGCTACAAATCTCTTCTCTCTGAAACTTATTGGAGAAGATCGACATGTTAATTCCTATACCCCTGAAGATGCAGTGGGATGGAATGTGGTTACTTGAGCAAGATGAGCAACAAGGAGTCAGGATTCAGCAAGACCGGGCAAAATTGGCATTTCTAAAGTCTTTGCTTCGTTCTCATTACACAAACAACGAGCAAAGAGGGGCAGCTGTAGACCCAATTTTTTGCCCGGCCCATTTCATATACAAAACCCAAAATTACATAAAAAAATAAAAACAAACCCAATTTTTGAAGCCCAATTACCCAAACCTAATGTCTAACCCTAAATTTAAAAAAAAAAATCCCTAGCAGAAACTGTTTGGCCACCCACAGCCTCCATCTTTCCCACTACCCACGTTCTCTGCCTCTAATACCTCCATTCCCACGTTTCACCTTCACCTGCAGAAAAAAGAGGCAAAAACAATTAGAATTTAGGCTATAAAGTCATGAGAGTGTAACAATATTTTTTTTTTGGGATTGTTATTCAATAAAAACGCAGAAGAAACAAAAATAGAGGATACAACTCAGAGTATATTTGGGATACAAAAAAGAGTCCAAAAGCAATAAATCGATTTTGAAGGTTTTTCTCTCTTTTTTTTCTTCTCTTTTTTCATTTTTTATTTCATTATTGTGAAGAATAGTAAAAACGAGAAAGGGAGGAAGAAATACTTTACCTTTGGCCCATGTTCGCGGTTGCAAGCCACTGAGTATGGTGGCGATCATATGGTGCGATGAATAGTTCACCACCGAAGAAGGAAATGAGAGGGGTTGAAGCCATTAATTTTTTTTCCTCCCTATCGTTGAAAGAAATGGGGAAACCTTTCATTTTTTTGTTTTTGTTTGAAATAGCAGCAGTAAAGAGGGGGGTTTTAGCATTTCTTTTTGGTTTTAATTGATAACCATACTTTAAATGGCCAATTTGCACACTTAGTCTTTTTTTTTGTTGCATCATTCAATTAAACCTTGTTTTTTTTCCTTCCGATTTGACCTTAGAATTGGTTTTTTTTTTTTATATTGATTTAATCCCATTTTGTATTTTTTTTGTAGTTTGTTTTCAAATTAATTATTTTAATTAACCTTTTATTTTAAATTATTATTATATTATTTTTATATATATTTTATTAAAATTTAATTATTTTAAATATGGCCTTATTATACTTACTATATTTTTGTATTACTTTTACCTTTTTTTTACTAATCACTGTTGGTTTTTACTATTATTACTAATTATTTAATACTTTTATATTTTTTATCATATTTATTACCATATTTTTATTGTTTTTATTAACTACCGTTTTTACTACTATTACTTTTTTATATATATCTATTTATATTACTAATTATTTATTGTTTGTCATCATTATTGATTTGAGAGCTATTATTTTAATTTTACTATTATTATTATGTTTAATATTACTATTAATATACATTATTTAATCATTATGTTCTTTATTTTATTATTAATATGATTATTGCCATATTTTATCATATTGTTATATTTTTATCATTATTATTGCTATTGCTAATTTTCTTTATATTTATTACTTTTTTTTATATTTATATTGATTGAGTTAGTGATCGTATTATTATTAGGTTGCATATCATTTTTTTCCCCTTCCAAATTTAAATCGTTTTGATTCTTTTTATTTCACAATGTATTCAAAATCGTTTTTAAATAAAGGTCATTTTTTATACTTAGTCGTTTCAAAGAAACGGGCCCTACCGTATTGGGTTCATTTTTTTATTCGATTTAAGTATTTTATTTAACATTTTTATCGCCAAATAGTTTTTAAAATAAAGGCAATTTTCTATACTTAATCGTTTTAAAAAAATTGCCCTACCGTACTGGGTTTCGTTTTTTATTAGATTTAAGTGTTCGAATATCCTTCTTAAAAATTTATTCCCCGAATTTTTCCCAAAAAGGCAATTTTCGATAATTGGAAGCTCAGAAAATTGTGCCCTACCGTATTGAGTTTCAGTTTTTGTTCAATCCAAATATTCGAATATTTTTCCTATCGGATCTTTTTTTTACCCTCAAAGTTTTGGAAAGTGAATGCAATGTTCTGTATTAAAAAATTCGAAAAAATCATGCCCTACCGTATTGGGTTGTGGTTTTACGTTTGATTTAAATATCCGAATACCCTTTTTATAAAGTGCACGAATTTTTAAATAAAAGACAAGCTCATACTCGGGGGTCAAAAACGTTGCGTCCTACCGTACTGGACGGGACGTTTTACCTTGAAGCGAGATGTTCTTTAGCTCTCGTTTAATTTACTCAAATGTTTCAAAAAGGAGGATCGTGCTTTAAAATCTTTTCAAATCTCCAATTTTCGAAATTAAGACATAAATTAATCAATAAAGTACCAATTTTGGGCGTATCAATGGTGCTAATCCTTCCTCATACGTAACTGACTCCCGAGCCTATTTTCTCAAAATTCGTAGACCAAAAGGTTTTATAAGGTGGCCCAATCACACCACAAAAAAGATTGGTGGCGACTCCGAATTTTTGTTTTCAAAAGTCGATTCCCCGTTTTTCAAAAAAATGGTTTCGACAATATGTATATGTGATGTTGTGGATTTATTCACTTTGTGTGTTGTTGAATATGGTTTCATGAATCTTGTGGTATTGGTATAAGATTATTCTCGACATGTATAAATTTTATATTTGAAATGGATTGATATGACTAAAGTTTATATGAGCTTACTAAGCATTTATTACTTACGTAGTTGTTTTTCCTTTACTTTTCAGATTATTAGAAGCTCGATCGGGTTGGAAGCTAGTCGAAGATCCATCACACTATCCATCTATTTTATCAGTAGATTGCTATGCTTTGGTCATGGTTATAATGGCATGTATAGGTAGACTATGTCTAATGTTTAATTGATGAGTTTGGTATATATATGTCATTTTGGTTGATGATTATGGCATGAAATGTTGCCTTGGATTGGAGGTACTTAAGGTACTATTGATAGCTTGTTGGTTGTGGTTAATATGGTCAAATTGGTGTAGTTTTAACATGACCAAAATTAGTATGGTTGTTAAGTATCAATTATGTTATGTTTGGCATGAAATAAAGTTATGATAATTGGTTAAATATGCACATGTATAGGTGTTTTGGTTGATGTTATAGCCATTATGTTTTGGCTTGTAATTATGGTATATATATTTGACCTTATAATGGTTGACTTTATAGTCTTTATGATACTTAAATGATGGAAGTTGAAATGGTATTTAAAATGTGTGTAATGAAATGTTCTTTTGACATGGTTGAATATGGTCATTTTGGTATTTGGAATGTAGTGGACATAAATGACTAATGGTGCTAAATGTCAAATGACATATTTGGTACTTTTAGTGTGAAATTTGATAGGTAAAAAAAGTGGTTAGTTTTGACATAAACTCAGTTATAAGTTAGTTGAACTTTTCGCCAAATTGTGCATATGATTATATATGTCTAATTGTTGTGATTGAGGTGCCTTTTGGGCATATTGGTTGTATGCTTATGTACTTTATTTGGATAGCTTGACTATGCATGTTTTTAGGGCAATTTGATGGCTTGTTTATATGTGAAAGATTGATTGTAGGTATATGCATGAATAGGGTGAGAAAAATGGCTTGGAAATGACCTATTTTTCATTCACACGGCCAGGCGACACGGTTGTGTGTCCCATGTAGCTTCCTAAAGGTTGATAGTCAGGCAGTTACATGACCTAGCACACGGCCTGGCACACGGACGTGCGGCTTGGTCGTGTGACTCAAGTCAGAGAGTTACATAGGCTTAAACATGGGCGGGGACACGGGCGTGAGTCCCTACTTCGAATGTCCACACGGTATGAGAAATAGGCGTGTGTCTTAGCCGTGTGACCCCTACAATTTGAAAATTTTCATCTTTTTCTGAAAAGTTCTGTATGTTTCCAATTTTAGTCCCAACTTGTTTCTTATATGTTTTTATAGCCTGGAGGGCTTGTATAAGAGACATTATGTATGTTATTGATTGGTTTTGCTATGATTAATGATATGAATTAATGTAACAACCCAACTTTAAGTGGTGTCAGAAATAGTGATTTGAGATCACTAAGGTCTGACAAATAAGCTCATAAAATTTTATTAATTAGTGTTTATGAGTTAATTGAGGAATTAGAAAAATTAAGAATTAGAGATTTGTGATTTAAAAGAATTTAATTGGGTAAATTGGGTTAAAGAGAGGAATCGGGACCTCGATTTCATAAATTAAGCCGTAAATATTTTTATAAATATTTACGGAGTGTTGATAAGTTAGTATTAAAGTTTCATTAGAAAATTTTAACATTTTGATAGTTAATTGAATAGAAATGACTAAATTGAATAAGGTGCAAAACTTGTGAAATGTGATTAAATGGCTTAAATGAATAATAAAGAATGAATTAAGGCATAAATATGCCAAAATTTGGATGGATGAGGTGGCATTAGCATGAAAAATCTGAAATTTTGGTGTATTGAGGGTAAAATTGGAAATTTTGCAAAATTAACAAAATAAAAATCTAAATGAAAAGAGTTTCTAACAATTTCTTCATCTTTCTTCAGCCAAAAACACCATTAAAGAGTTCTTTTAAGCTGGTTTTTCATACTCTTGCTATAAGCAAGTCCAATTCTTGATTATTTCTTGTAATTTTTGTGATTTTGATACTTTTGCAACTAGGTCAAATTATTTAATTCATTAGTTTTTATTTTATAAGTGATTTTGAAAGTGGACATGGATAAGTTCTGGAAGTTTATGATGAATTAACATGGATTTGAAGCTTTAATTTTATTATATGACGATTTTATCAAGTGGTTTTAATAGAAATTGATATTTAGGACCTAATTGTGAAAGATCTTGAAATTAGGGTTTTGTGTTGAAATTATGAATTTCAAAGGTTGAGAAATGACCTATAATGGTTAGATAAAGTGTTAAATGAGAAAAAAAACTCAATTAATAGGTTATTTGAGCAGGGACTAAATTGTAAAAATTATAAAATTTATGGTAAAAATGTAATTTCAAAAATTAAAGGGCATATATTGTGAAGTAGAGTAGAATTGAATTAAATTCTAATGAATAAATGATTTTATAATTATAGATCAAGAGCACGAAGATAAACGGGGAAAAGAAAAATAGTAGACTAGTCCTTGAATTGTTGCAATCTTTACAAATTAGCCCAGGTAAGTTCATATGACAAAATTTAATGATTTTTTTGTAAATTTTTAAGAATATTCTGACATGTTAATTCATATGTTGCTATTGAATTGAGAAAATTGTAAAAGAATGAAAACTGATTTCAAAGTATAAATTGAGTAGAACGCAGGATCGAGTACTTTCGTTCAGTGATAAAAGATGAATTGATGAAAAAGACCATGGTTGGACCATGGCAATATGTGAATATGTGATTTCGTATAAGACAATAACTGGGCTATGGGATCGGTTTGTGATTATGTGATTCCGTATAAGACCATAGCTAGGCTATGGCATCGGTATGTGATTATGTGATTCTGTATAAGACCATAGCTGGGCTATGGCATCCGTATGTGATTCCGTGTAAGACCATAGCTAGGCTATGGCATCAATATATGAATATGTGTAAGACCATAGTTGGACTATGACATTGAGAAAACGAAGTACTCAATTCCGTAAGACGTTCTCTAATTTGACAAAGTTTTAGTAATTATCATTTGAATTTATATGATAGATTTTAGTGAACATTGAAATTGATCTCAAACAAATAATTTCTCGTTTGGATATTGTATATGGTAGGAAGTGTTATTAAATTACTTTTGTTTGAATTGGTATGCAAGTTTGGTAAGATGTATGTTAAATGCCTATGAACTTACTAAGCTTCTATAAGCTTACTTCTGTGTTCTTAATGTTTTTTGTATATTGAAGTGATTCATAGGATCGAATCAACACATTGGGACACATTATCCAGATTGCTTCGGTAGATTTTGTTTAAAAACTTTTGATTTATATGGCATGTATAAGGTTGGGTTGATAATGAAATAGTTTTAAATTGAGATGGTAATACTTGAATGATTAAGTATGTATTATAACTTGACGTGTTGGATATGCTAGATCATATATATAATGCATATTTTAGCTTGATTTGGTTGGTTGGTTGTGCTATATTGGTATATAAATGTGTTTATGTGTAGGTTGGAAGTGTAAGGGTCAGAAAAGTGGCCTTAAATGGCCTATTTTTGTCCACACAGGTAGACACATGGCCTAGTACATGGGCATGTGCTTTTGCCATGTGTCCCTGCACCCTAAAATTGAGAAACAGAATGCTTAAAATTGAGCACACGGGCAGAGACACAGGCGTGTGTGTAATGCCCTAAAAATCCCAAACTTCTTTTTGTGTGGTTTTTATGTGAATATATGCTTAGTAGTTTTAGGAAAATATTTTTTAGGTGTTAGAAGGCCCATAGTAGAGTTTGGGTCCAATCTTAAAAAGGAGAATATTAAATTTATTTTGGAGTTTAATTTTAAGCTTCTAAAAGATTGGTAGTGGCGTGAAGCTGGACTCTCAGAGAGGTTATCAGGAGAGAAAATTTAGGAAAAAGATTAGAGAGTTATCAGGGAGAAAAACGAGGATATGAGAAGGGGGAAGTGATGGAGCTGAATTGGGAATTGATGCTATAGGCTATAAATATATGCCGAATTTGGATCCTAGGCTAATGACAAATTTCTCATATTTTCCTCAAGTGCCAAGTTGTATTTTTTTTCTTCTCTTCTTTTTTCTTTTTCTTGTCGAATTCTTCCTCTCCCTTTTGTTCATCCATAGCCGAATCTTTCCCTTGCCAATTAAGCCATCCATTGTTCTGCCGAAACCCCTAGTGGTCTCATTATTCTTTTCTCCCTTAAAAGCCGAAGAACCATACCCTTTACCGATTTCTCTTGTTCTCCATTACAATCTATTTTGCTACCCTCAATCGAGGGGGTTAGGAGTCGATTGCATATTCAGTGGATATTTAGGCCGCAAGATTCAAGGTGAGTTTCGGTAAATGTCTCATTCTCAATTTCGGTTTAGGCCAAATATATGTGTAGCCTATAAGGGTGACTCATGTAGAAGACGAGTCATCTGATGTTGATAGAATATGTGTGTTGATGCAGATCTAAGAATATTCGGGAATATTTGCTAAGGAAAGGCTAGAAAAGCCGAAGGTACACGGTAAGGTTACGGTAAGGCTTCGGGATTTGATTAAGTTGTAGTTTAAGGTATAGAATTGATTCGAAAGTGGTTTTGATTGTAGGTCGAGGCTGAGAATAGTGTAGTGCGGGTCGTCAATCAGGTGTGTACATACACTACACACACGGTAAATCGGCAAAAGCCGAAATCCCGAAATCCCTAATTGGCCTGCCGAATTTGTGGGCCCAAAGTGGCAAAGTTGTGATATGAAATTTTATGATGGATTAGTATGTGTGATTGTATGATTGAGTTATGATCGGGCCTAATGGGCTACATAAGCATGTTGGGCTTAATGGGTTTTATGTATATGGTTGGGCCTAGTAGGCCTTATGGGATTGTAGAAATACATGCTAGGGTTTTAATGGACTATAGGCCTAGTTCTGATCTCTCAAATTTTACATAAGACTTAATTAAATAATTCAACAAACCCGTGGACAAGTCGCTAGACTAAGGTGTGGCAATGGATGTGTACATGTCTAGGATTGGATCTAGGAAGAGCTTGGTACTTAAACGGTCCGAGTGACCCACCTCCTCTTCTCTTGAATCCTACCTGGTGCATAGTGTCTGTTCACTTTAGTTGCGAGGACTTGTTAATGGGCCAAAACCATAATTAAAGTCTGTACCTTTAAAAAAATTACGAAAATACCCTGTAGGATGGAATTACGAAAATACCCTTCTAGGATAGAATTACGAAAACATCCTCTAAGATAGAATTACTGTAATGCCTTGTAGGGTAGAATTACTAAAACACCCTTATAGGGTAGGAGTACTAAAACACCCTTGTAGGGTAGAAAATTACCAAAATACCCCTAGGTAGTGAAATGACTGAAATACCCCTAAATGCTTAATGTATGGAAAAACTTGTATGTGCACTCGTAAAATGTTGTATGTGCATTCATAATATGTATGTTGTATTGGGGGGATAAATTGAACGGAGGAAGATATGAGGATCGCATAGTCGCTTGACGACCGTGGATCCACTGGTGGCTTTAAGCCCATTATATAGCAGCTCCGCTGCAACGTTTGAGTAGTACTGCAACTGGTGCTACCTTTAAAGTGTAGGGATGGGTGGGTTGATATTTATATCTCCACAAGAGTGTAGGGTTGGTACGGGTGGAGTGCAGGGTTGGATTCGGGGTGGGAGCATTGCATTCATATGGTTTTGATATGATATGAGGTCAATGTGGGCTAAGGCCCAGACCACCGATACTGTTAGGGCTTAGGCCCAATGTGATATTTGTATATTGAATTGATTTGATTGCCAAGGGTCGTACACACTGAGTTGCGAAACTCACACCCTTAAATTAAATGTTTCAAGTGACCCTCAGTAGACGGCTCAACGTGGGAGAGGACTCGGAGATAGCCACACTACAAGTTACTTAGGAATTTTAAATATAGTTTTAATAAGTGTTTTATGATAATTACTTTTACTGTGATGTATTAAGGCTATGTAACTCCGATTTCACTATTTACTTGGGATTTATTTAGTTACCGTTTTATTTAATAAACATGTTTTTATATATATTTTTAATTCATCGGTTTTTAACTAAGTAAATTCCTACCAAGCTTACTTTGTTTGGAACTAAGTTTTTAACAAAACCGTTTTTGAAAACAACTCTTCAATGTGACACCACCAGATTCGGGCTTAACTTCTAGGCTGGGTTTGGGGTGTTACAGTGTGTCACAGTCGTGTGAGATACACGGCCTATAATATAGGCGTGTGACAAGGCCGTGTGAAACTTGCACCTTAATTGTGAAAATTAAATTAACCACACAACTTAGCACACAGGCGTGTGACTTGGCCGTGTGACTTCAATTTCTTCATGGGTTACAAGTCAGAGAGTTACATGGCTTAGGGACACGGGCGTGTAAGCCACACGGCCTGACCACATGGGCATGTCCCTCACCACATGAGCGTGTGACTCCTTATTTAAGGAAAATTTTGAATTGTTATGAAAAATTTCTTAAGATTTCAATTTAGTCCTTATTCGATTTTAATGCACATTATGGGCCTCGAGGGCCCATATAAGGGATGTTATGATTAAATTTAGAAGATGAATAGTAAATGACTTAAATTATCAGAAATTGTTCTGTAAACTCCGGTAATACTTTGTAACCCTATTCTGGCGACGGATACAGGTTAGGGGCCTCACAATTAAATTGTTTAAAATTTTTTATTGTTCTGGAATGAAAACTCTAGTAATGCTCAGTAACCCTATTTCGGCGATGGATACGAATTAGGGGTGTTACATAAATGCACTTCAGCATGCTCAAACTCACGTCCTCTTACACTCTCAATATTTTAACTCTATATTGTGTTTTCCCCTTAACTTTAGTTTGATAAATTTTGTTAGTCAAGTTTGATTTTTGATTGAAATTTTCTATTCAAATTTGTTTTAAAATAATTTGAATATTTAATTAAAAATATTTTCAACATTTTACTGTAATAATTAGCAATAATTAATTAGTATAATGTTAATAAGATACTTTTAAAAATTTAAACTTAAGTTTTTATAGGTTATATTTTTTTTTTCAAGTCTTGTTATATTTTTTTTTCAAGTCTTTCTTTCATTAAACAAAAGTTCTAAATTAATTTATTAAATTTTAATATTTTAAAAATTAACTTCCTGCTAACTGTTAAAATAAAATATTAAAATAAATCATTAAATAAATAACGAAAATTAATATTGAGTAATAAATTTTAAATTAAAAATCAAAATTGATGACAAATTTCAATAAAATTTAAAAATTAATAATAAAATTCAATAACATAAAAATTCGATGACAAATTTGCCCATATTCTCAAAATATAATAGTGAACATCAATTATAATATATTATAGTACTAATTCCAAATCAATAATACTCGACAAATTTGTACTTTTAACACATTTATGAGAATGAATTATATAAGTATAAAACATTTTAATTTATGTTTCAATGAAACAATTAAGTGATTCGTTATTTGTGGATTTGGTCTTAATTTAATTGGCATGTTTATTATTATCAATGTGGGAAGATGTGGATTCGAATGTGTTAAAATGTATTATCTTCTTATTTATGGGTTGAAAAGAGACTATAAATAATTTTAAAAATTGTGTCAAAAAATAAATATAATTAAAACCTATAATAAAAAAAATTCATCTTCATTTATAAATAAACACTTGTAAGTGACACAAGAAAATCTAGGAGAAATTCATTTATAAATAAACCCTTGTCAGTGACACAAGAAAATCTAGGAGAAATTCTTTTATTTCTTTTGCTTGATATTTATTTGTTTATAACAAAAAGCTTTATTTTCTTTCAAAATTAAATTACTTATATATATACGACCTTTTCTGAAAAGAGCCCGTCCGTCGATAAATTAATCTAGTAGATGTTCAAAGTGAGCCGAAAGTCTACTTTGTAAAATTCTACAAGTTTAAACTACTGTTTTTTTTTCCTTCAAGTAATACCATTAATTTTCATTCTTGACCTTGTCTTGTATTAATATTCATGATTTGATTTGACGGACAATAGTTTCTTATCAATTTGAAATTCTTACCTACGAAGCTACTAATCATATCGGCTACACTAAAAGGTGAATCTTTCTAAGCATTTAAAATTCAAATTTGAATTCCAAAAAGCTATTTTGAAACATATACCCTTTGTTTTGAAAACAATTTAAAACAGGGTAAATTCCCTATCACGCCGTGATTAAAATAAAATTTTTGTAATTCCATCATTTAATTTTTAAGATATTTTCATTTTAGTTATTCAGCCGTTAAATTTCTCACAGTTAACTGTATACACTGCATTATGTTTGCACTTTCATTTTAATTATCTAACTTTTAGGTCATTTTTATTTTAGTCACCCAAAAAATATTTTTTTAAGTATTGACTAGGGTAAAAAAATCAAGGATTAAAGTGAAAAAACAAAAAAAAAAACTAAAATAATACATAAAATTTGTCAAATTGTACATGTTTATCTTATTACCGAAAATTCTAAATTTGGATTTTGAAACATAAAATATTTAATATTAAGATTCAAAATTATAGTAACAATTCGGTAGACATTATTAATGGATAAAAAATCAACAATTTATTAAATTTATTTTGATGTTTTGGAATTACTTTAAAAAATTATCAATGAAAATTATTATCTTAAATAGTTTTCTACGAAACCAAAATTTATTTTGATTATATGATCTTAAATCTTCCATGCTAACGCAAAACATAGAAAGTAATGAGAGACTTGCAAATAATGGTTTATTAACTGTAACACCCCTAACTCGTATCTTTCGTCAGAATAGGGTTATGAAGCATTACCAGAGTTTACAGAACAAATACAGATAATTCATGTCATTTACTATTCAAATCTGAAACTATTCATATCGTCCCTTGATTGGACCCTCAAGGCCTAATTTAAGCATTAGACACAAGTCGGGAATAAACCGGGACCTCAGAGATTTTTTTCGCAAAATTTTAAAATTTCTCTTATATACAAGGGTCACACGCCCGTGTGGTCAGCCACATGGCCAAGTGATATGCCAATGTCTTAGGCCGTGTAGCATATGGGGTAGGGCACACGCCCGTGTCCCTAACCCGTGTAACTCTCTGACTTGTAATTTAATTAAGTTCAGGGGTTACACGACCAAGGCACACGCCCGTGTGCTAGGCCGTGTGGACAATTTAATTTTCAAAAATTTGGTGCAGGATTCACACGGCCATGGCACACACCTATGTGCTAGACCGTGGGTCACACACGGCTAAGACACACGCCCGTGTCTCTGCTCGTGTGCCTAACTCTAAGCATTCTGTTTCCAAATTTTAAGATGCAGGGGACACACAGCCAAACCACATGCCCATGTGCGTTGTGTCACACACGATCAAGATACACGCCCATGTGTCTACCCGTGTGGACAAAAATAGGCCATTTTAAGGCCATTTTTCTCACCCTTTTTAATATCAACCTGTACACAACATTGATATACACCAATATATACCAACCAAGCAACCAATAGTAGCCAAAAATCATGTTTTAAACATAATATGTAATCACAAGACTCATTTGCATAATCTTACCAATATAATTCCATTCATTGATTACTTAAAACTTCTACTATATACATGCATAAAAACACATACATATGTATCAATCACAACCATGTTTTAAGTTTAACTATTTTTTAAACTAACCCTATACACGCCATATAAACCATAGGATATTTAACAAAATCTATCGGAGTAATCTGGATAGTATAGTCCAATGTGTTGATCCGATCCTTCAATCTCACGTTAATTTACAAGAACATTAAACAACATGAGTAAGCTTAATGAAGCTTAGTAAGTTCATTGATTTTAAAGTTAAATCTTACCGAACATACTATAACAAATCATAAAACATGCAATTCACTAACACTTCCTGCCAATCACAAATTCAAATGATAACTTCACTTGATTAAGCTCAATATCAAACTTAAATTCTATCACTTTAATTCATGTGACACTTATCAATCATTTTCAAATTAGAGAACGTCTTACGGAATTGAGTACATCGTTTTCTTGATGCCATAGTCCAACTATGGTCTTACATGTATATTACCATAGCCATGCCATGGTCTTACACTCATAATACCATAACTCAGTTATGGTCTTATCATTATGATGCCATAGCCTAGCTATGGTCTTACACATATACATATACTGCCATGGTCTTATGTTCACGGTGCCATAACCTAGTTATGGTCTTTTCATTAAAATGCCATATCCCAGCTATGGTCTTACATTTAAACATTGCCATGGTCCAACCATGGTCTTATCTGTCAATTCGTCTTTTTTCACGGAATAGTCGTACTCAATCCTGCGTTCCACTTAATTTGAACATTCAATTCGATTTTCATATTATTACAATATTCATAAATCAATAACAATATATAAAATAGTACATTATATCATTTCTAAATTAATAATTTATCAGTTCATCTTTTATCACAGAACGATCGTACTTAATCCTGCTGTAATGACCTAAAATTCACGGGCATTAGAAAAGTGTAGTATCGAGCCTTCGTCTTAGTAAATCGAGTTCATAAATATTTATTAGGAATATTTGTGTTTAATTAGGCTTTAATTAAGTAAATTTAGCTTAATTAAGAGTAATTAGGGTAAAAGACTAAATTGAATAAGGGGTAAAAATTGAATTATAGGTTAAAAGAAAATATAAAGGACCAAAATGGCAATTATGCCATTTTTCCTAATTGAGGCGGCAAATGAATTGAAAAATCTAAGATTTTTCTTAGATTTCATCCATTAATTAATTAATTATTATTATTTAATTGATATTATATTTAGTTGAATTTAGTTGAAAGTGGAAATTGTATGAAAATATAGAATTAATTGTGAAGAATAAAAATTAGTCTTGGTTTAGGGATTAAATTGGAATGTAGGCAAATATTGAATAAAAATTAAAATATTCAATATGAAATTGAATTGTGTTGTATTGATTAATTTTAATTGTTTTAATTCCATAGCTAACGTTATACCGAAATCCTCAACTAAAAAGGGGAAAGATAAACTTAACGTGGAATAGCTCAAAATTTCTGGTTTGTATTTCTACAATTCGAAACTAGTTATTAATTGTTGTGTTTTCTATTTAATGCATATAGTAAGTGTTGAGGTGAGTATTTGGCACTTTGACATCAAATTGAATTAAAAGTTGATTGAATGGATTGAATTGATATATATATATATATATATATATATATTATGAATATATTGATTATTTGAATTAAAATGAATATATATGTGCAAATATGATAATTGAATATTGGTTGTATTTGGAAAGTGAAATTGAACCCTATTAATTGTATCGGGCTAAGTCGGATATAGATGGCATGTCATAGGATTGGAAGAGTTCAGGGATTTCTTCGACTTCGAGTCGATGAGGCAATGGGTGCCAATTTACTTCAGTTTAACCGATGAGACACTGGGTGTCAAATTTATATAACGCTGGGCACAGTTATTACTTCGGATTTATCGAATAAGGTATTGGGTGCCAAATTGGTGTGTTGGTTAGATCCGTGTATCCATCTAAGTCCGACTCGTATTAATAGGGGTAATTAAATAAAAATAACACTATGATTGATATTGGTTAACATTGTATGTGAATGAACATGGGATAGTGAATTGAAACATGAAAATGAGACTCATGAATTACGTATTCATGAATTAGATATGGATTGAAAAATATTATTTTAAATGATATATATATATATATATATATATATTAAATTGTGAAAAGCTATCATATAAAAAGTGATGAGACTTGAAAATGGTATGAAATGATGTATTTATGAATTGAATATTGAATGATTAATGTCATTGTATGAATAAATGTGTTCTTAAATATTCAAATGTGCTTATAATTAAAATATGCATATTATATTATCTTGTCTTTAAATATTTGGTGTAACAACCCGGAATTTGGAGTTAAAAGTTTTGAGATTTGTAGGTAGGATCAGTGGCTAGATCAGACAACTGGGTTTGTTGTTGTGTTTTATGTTAGAATGGGCCTACTGGTCTGGTGGTTTGTTATATGTTAATTTGCCTCTAGGTTCTAGTGTGGAATCTTTTTGTGTGTTTATGAGAGTAATTATATTTTTTATTTTTTTTAAGTTGCTAAAATATTTATTAGTTTTAGCTATTTTAATTTATTTTTAATTTGAAAATAGAAAAAAAATCCCAAAAAGAAAAAAATAGATTTGCACGTTCTTCCCCTCTTCTCGATTTTGTTCTTTGTGACTTTTCAATTTTCCTTCTTCCTAAAAAGAAAATATTCAGTTTCTTTTGATTCTTTGCTTCTTCCGTTTTATTGTTGTTGTCGGTTGTCAAGGTAGTTTTGTTCTCAGGTGTTTAGTAAATTAGAATAGAATAAGGTAAGTTTTGCTTTTGGAGGTTTTGACAATGTCTCTTTCGTTTTCTATTTTGTTATTGAATTGAGGTTTTCATTAATTTGTATGTTAATTGAGGTTTTTGAATCAGTTTAGAGGAGTGAATAGAACGATTTTGGTGTTTGCTATCTCTTATAAGGTATGTGTTCGAAAACTCTCTCTTTTCGTTATCGAATTTCTAAATTGTTTCTGTGAAATTCGACATATTTCATGTGTTTTTTAATTTGATCAGTCGAAGTGTTGATTGTTGTGGAATTGCTTGAAATTCTGAATGTTTTTGGTGTGTTTCTGCGTAATTGAGGCTTGGGGATCGCTTCTACATCAAGGCACATTTTCTAACCTGTTTCGTTGTGGTTTCATGACCACACGAGTGGCTACACAGGCGTGTGCCGTACGTGGATGATCCACACGGCCGTGTGTAATTGGTAATTATGGGTTTTTGATATTTTTGGTACCACACGGCTTGGCCACATGGGCATGTGTCCCCACACGGGAGTGTGAGATATCCACACGGCCGTGTCTCCTTTACTCTTAATTTTTAGTGCTTTTGGATAGTAAGTTACATGGGCTGCTCACACGGGCATGTGTGGCCTCTACACAGGTGTATGTGGCCTTCACATAAGCATCTAGACCCCCACACAGCCTGGGCACTTCCACATGGCCGTATGGCCTTATGTCGCTAATTTTTGTACTGTGTCTGTTTTTGTTCTAATTATGATTCTGTGTGTTCCAACCCTCGACTAGGTCTTAGTAAGGGTGGTCGGGACTTTGTTTTGCCCTGGACGTGTGCATTATTCGCGATTATAGCGCTAATTAAGCGATTCGATTGAGTGTTAATTGATGTTATATTATATCTTATTCTAATTCTGGGCATTTGAATGTGTGCATTTCTGATTTCGTATTTTGTTTTTGTAAGTCTGTCTTCGAATAGTGTGCAATATGAAATTGCATTAGTCTTTTTGGGTTGGGTTATAAAGAGAAGGAAAATTATTTTTGATCTGGCAGTTTAACTACAATTTATGGTACAACAGTTTACTGCAATGCACTGTACTGCATATATGCCAGCCTTGCTGCGTATTATTATCTGAATGGCTTAGTCCACATACATGGTGTGTAGGGTTAGATGGACCTTTCAAGGTCCTATGTGGTGTGTTTGGTTGGATAAGCTTAAATAGCTCTTTTGGGGTGTGATCGAGGGACGAAGAGGTGTTTTGGCTAGAGGGGTGGGTTTCTTTTCTACTTGACTACATTCATGCGCTTATTTTTAAGTGACTGAGTGTAAGTTCATTTATCGGTATTCTGTCTGATTGACTTAACATGTGTGACTGATTTTGTGTGTATTGAGGTACTAGCGTAATGACGTTTTAGAACACCTTGTTTGTGATGATAAGTGTTTTGGCACCGACTCGTTGACGGGTTATTGGTTGAGTTTCTGTCTATGATGTGGTGTGCCTGTTTGTTACGTTCTGTTGGGACGTTGACCTCGAATATTTATATATATCTCTGTAAGTTTGTTTTTCTATTGAACTACTATCTGTAATTTTCTTTTATAAATCTATTGTTAATCATTTCAAACTCACATTGAGCTCGTGTAACTTACCCCCTTCAGTGTTTTCCCCTTTCAGATGCATTTATGTGTTCTGAAGCTGAACTCAGTATGCGGAAGTCTCGGAAGCATCACGTTTTTTTTTTAAACTGGTTAGTAAGGTGTTTTCTATAAATCTGATTTTATGTAAATGATTTTAGACTCTAAGTTCTGTTGTTAATACTGTACTATTTTTCGGGTTGATAAACTAAAATTTCCCACGATCACTTTAGTGATTAATGTGACTTACGATATTCGGTCTAAACTTTTAGGCTGAGTTTTGAGGTGTTACATTTGGATTATAGAAATACCACTAATTTTACTCAGGGTACAATTTTGTGTTCTGTGTGCAGATTAGGTACTTCAATTTTGATCACCGATTCAACATCCAACATTGCTCCCAAACTCAAACGGGGTGATGATTACTCTTTTGTGTCGGCATGTACCTAGGGTGTCGAAATAATAGTTATTTTGTGGATTGAATGTAAATGAGATTATAAGTTTAATATTGGTTAGTTTTATATATAAATATGTGTTTGTTTTTGAAGCCATATTATGGCATGGTAAACTGAACTAAATCTAGATCAGTGTATATGAATTTAATTCTTTGTTTAAGTGCTCATGAACTAGGCAAATTGATTTTGATTTGGTATGTTTATAATTTGGATTAAAATGATGCATTGATAACTTGTTTTGATGATGTGAAATGTTTGAGAATTCTGTCTGTTTGATCGATAAACTTTGGTAATGCTTCGAAACCCTATTTTGGCGATGGATAAGGGTTAGGGGTGTTACAATCTTGAGTCCAATGCTACCCAATTATATCCCTTAGCTCACCATCTTATATCCACTTCTCTTGCCTTCCTTTTCTCTCCATTTCCTAAGATACAATACAGTATTCATGATGAGATGATGCCAAGATTGTGCCAGAAAAGAAGCTTAAGAGGGATACTATGCATATAGTAGGCGTATATGAAGAACTGACATTTAGTATGACTACACCATTTGAATTTGTCTTTTGTAACTTATGTGTTATAATAAAATTTTAACAAGACCCATACGATATGTTATTTGTAAATACTTATTTTCTTCTATAAGTACGGAGTTTTTAATCAAACTAATGAGAAATGTTTTTACTAATGAGTTTGTCTTTCATTTCGAAAATTTGTTTAATACCTGAAACCCAAACTTCGTGAATCGAGTCGGGTGGAGGGCTTTACAAGTTTAGTTATTTAACAACTAAAAATCTATAGTGATTAACTTTTATGACTTTTACGAATTACTCCTTATACCTTAATTAACTATCTAAATGACAAAATAATGGACCAAACTTTAACTAAATTTTATACTAACTTCATAAATATTAAGTAATAATATTTACGGACTTACTCATCAGAAATGGGTTCCGAAACCACTATTTTTGACACTATTGACTTTAGGGTCTAAGCACTTGTACTTTAACTAATTATCACATTTAACAATTTTGTCAAACTAAAATTCAATATAATACAATATTTACCTCATAACTATTAATTAATAATACTCATGGACTCTATCATCGAAAAACGGAGTTCTGAAATCATCATTTTCGGTACCACGAAAAAAAGGCTTTGCATACACTATCTTACACTAAAATGTAGAGTTAATGAACTGTATTGAAGTGTCATTGTCATTAGTGTGCATAAAATTTTCTAATGGCCTTCCATCTCTATCTTACTAGTCCAAATATTGTCTACATGTGTATTTCATACTTAAATTCATTATGTTCACTCAACAATTAAAGGAAATTCAAACTTTACACTTTTTTACAATTTAGTCCTTATTTATATCAAAGTTAACAATCATCAAAATATCACTTGACATTTAAATCATTATTATTTAACACTTAATTTAAGTTCTATATATAATTATCTTATTTCATTTATCTAATTTTATACAGTTTACAATTTAGTCATTTTTACTTCAAATACACTATACATAAGCTATTCACTTTGTTATTTAAATTCACCTTCTATCAACTTTACTTTTAAACAAATTTCATAATAACCATCAACATTTTCTTATATAGATCAATCCCATAAGTATTAATATAACCAATTTAACAAGTTTTCACTTATGCTTTGTAAGGTAAAGTAAACTTCTTCAAGTACTTAAAATTAAGTGCTTGGATGAACTTCTTTCTTTTTCCTTAATTTTTTTACTACTTTTTCCCCTTATCAAGACCTTATTGATCACCTCTCTTCTCTTTTTCTTCAGTAACATATCAGACATATACAAGATTTAATATCAAAATTATAAACACATATAATTTTCAAGCACTTTTAATGAACTAAACATGAAATTCTTGAAGAACTCTTATCATTCTTACCTTGAACTTTGATCCAAAACCCTAACTTCACTTTTCTCTCTCCACCAATTTGAGCACTAGTTAACTCTACAAGACACTAAGCTTGCTATGATGTTTCTCTTTTGATTTTACTAAAAAGCCATGGAAGAATTTGAAGTTTTTAAGCTTGAGATGGTTGGAAATGGTGGAAAATGACTAAAATGAAATCAAATGAAAATCGGCTCAATAGCGAAATAGGGTGACGTAAAAAGAGATGAAAATTGAAGTTGGTTCTAAATTTTTCTATAGCAATTTTTTTTTTACTTGATTTAATTTTGAAATATTTAAAATATTTAACTTAAAAAGAATCTAAGCATCATCATTTTCATTTAGTAGCCCATAATAAATTTCAATTCTCATTCACACTTCATAACACTCTCTTGGTTAAATTGTACTTCTAATCCTTCATTTTTTTCCATCAATCTTGTCGAAACCATTTTTTTTGAAATAGGGGGATCGACATTGTTTTTGAAAATAAAATAAGAACGGGAGTCACCACCAATCTTTTATATGAGGTGTGATTGGATCACCTCGAAAAGGGGTTGTTTTTAATAAACAATTTGATTTATCAAAACAACGATTTTGGTCCACGAAAATTAGAAAGATAGGTTCGGGAGTCGGTTACGCACGAGGAAGGATTAGCACCCTCGATACGCCCAAAATTGGTACCTAGTTGATTAATTGATGTCTTAATGTCGAATATTTGAAAATTTGAAAGAATTTAAAATATGATGCCTCCTTTTTTTCTTTAAAAATGTTCGAATAAAATGAAATGAAACGTTAAAGCCAAACTCGTCTCAAAGCGATAAGATGTCATATCCAGTAAGTTAGGATATAACATATAGGGCTTTTGAGATCGAGTGCGCCTTTTTTAAGATCAAAAAGGATATTTGGTTATTTAGTTTAGACGAGGAGAATCGAAACCTAGTAAGTTAGGGTACGATCTCACGAGTTTCTAAACACCGAATATTGCCTTTATTTGCAAAAGATCTTATCTCGAGGCAACAAAACGTCGTATTCAGTAAGTTAGAACACAGTATCTCGAGCCTTCGAGAATAAGTTTTTATTTCGAAAATTGTGATTTTAAGGGCTATTCCGTGGTTTAGACTAGATGAGGAAAATTGAAGCCCAGTAAGTTAGGGCGCGATTATCTCTAATCTTTAGACACGGAGTATTGTTTAAAACGTAATTTTTGATGAGCAAATGTTAATGTAACACGAATTCACGATATAAATATGCAAAACAGAATAGTAAAGGCGAAATTGTGAACATGAGACGATATATACGGAGCATGAGATAATAATATGCCAATATTATGGATGAAAATAATACGTAAATACAAATAAATGAATCATAATATAAGGAATAATATTAATTACACAATATTCAACATTTAAATACTAACATCAAGAAATAGAGTCCAATGAATTAAGTAATTTAAAAAATAATAATAATATGAAGCAAATCAGAATAAATAAATGTAAAACGATTTTGAAATGATAATAATGAGTTTTTAAATAAATAATGTAAAAAAGAATTTTGAAGGTACATAATATACAAAACTATGTAAAAATAGATGATACGTAAAAATTTAAATAGAACATATATATATATATATACAAAGGTGTAAAATAAATAAGATATGAGAAAGACTCAAGATAAAACACTTTTAAATAAAAAGTTTAAAATAAGATATATATAAAATAATCTAAAATAAGTAATATATGTATCCATTTGAATTAAAGTGTAAAAGTTAAAAAATAATTAATATAAAAAATTTAAATACGTAAAATGAAGAATAGTTTTAAAAGAGAAAAAAAAAGAAATTGAAATAAACAATATATATAATATGTGCGAGGAGTCTAAAATAATAATATATACGAAAATATTTTAAAATAAGTATATATAAGTATACATATATAAAGCCATTTAAAAATATAGAAGAAAACAATTTAGTAAAAAAAAATACATAAAATGAATCAATAATATATAAATAATCCAAATAAATAGTACATAAAAATATTTGAAATAACATAATATAAAACAGTTTTAGCAAAAAAATACATACGCAAAATTCAAAGAAGATAATAAATGAAATAATGTATTAATATATAACAAAGCAGTTTGAAATAAAAGGGTTAAGGGTTGAATTGAAATCAGAATAAAATCAAGGGGCATAATTAAAAGTGCGAAAAAGGAATAAGAGGCTAATTCGCAACACGTTGAAAATATCAGGGGGCGAAAGAACAAATGTCCCAAGTCCTTTGATGCTGCGTTTAGGGAGGACCAAAATGAACTGGACTCCGAAGTTTGGGGTCGAATTAAAAGATAAAGAATATGAGATAGGGCCCAATCGGAGGATGCAACAAACATGGAAGGACCCTTATTGCACATAAACCAAAAGGTCAAAATATGCAAATTAAGGGCCCTTATACAGCGCCGTTTCATGCATCTTTAATAAAACAAAAAAAGGTTTCTTCTTTTCCCTTTTTTTAACAGATTTTGTTGTTTCCCTTTAAAAAATTTCAGCCTCTTGTTTTGAAAAAAAACAAAACTCTCATCTCCCTCAATCTCTCCTCTCTCCCCGGCGAGGAATGGCCATCGCCCGTCGTACCATTGCACCACCACCTGCTCGGTGGTAGGTGACGCTCAAAAATGGGCTTTTCAGCCCCGGTTCGAGTGGTTTCGAGGGTGAATCCTTCGAGTCCAAAAAGAACGAAGGGATAAGGCTCGTTACACTCCCTTTTTGGTCCGATCCGGTCATGAAGGAGAGTCCTTCAGCGGCGGAACCATGGAGCGACGGCGTGGTCGCGTGGGAACTCCAGTGAGCCTCTCCTCCCCTATTTCTTTTATTAAACTAGATTTAAGATGAAGATCCGATAAATAAAAACAGTAAATCAAAAGGCCAAAAGAAGAAAAGAAATAAAAACAACCTTTTCTTTTTATTTCTCTTTTTTTATTCCTAAAGGTGTTTTCTTTTTTTCTTACACAAATGGGATTCCCCTTCTTTTAAAATGTTTTCGGCCTCTGTCTTTTAGCTGAATCAGATCAAAAGATCCGAAAATCCCCCCGTTACATTGTTTGATTTCGGCTTTATAGCCGATTTTTACATTTGATTTTTGTTTTTTCTTTTTATGCTACTGTTTCGTGCTACTTTGCTCTGTCCTCTGTCTGTTGTTGTCCTTTTCTGCATGTTTGCAGGGCTCTGAGGTGTAAGTGATGGGACGGTGCTAAGTGGCGGTGTGCAAGTGGTGGCCGAGGCAGGCCTAGAGAGGCTAGCATGCGGCGCTGGAGGAGGCTGAAAGTGTTTAGGTTTCGGGCTTAGGGTTTGTGTTGAATTTGGGTCTGTGTTGGGCCACTGTAATTTGCTGTTGGGTTTTAGTTTGGGTCGTTGGGCTTAGGTTTTTTAGGTCTGATAGTTTATGGGGTTAGAGGTTTTTTAATTGGGTTGTAATGTTTGTAATGGGCCCCGGGCAAAATTGGGTGTGTACAAATCTAATTCAATCATTTATACTTTTAATATTCACACTTTTCCAAACATTTTTCACACTATTACGATTTAGATAATACCTCGAATAAATTTCCCTCAATTCACAAGTCTTCTTAATTCCTTGCGATACCCTAGTACCTTGTCTACTAACACTAATGATTCCTATTTTATTTACTTCAAAAATTCTAATACGTGCAATGTAACTAGAGGTGAGCATGGGCTGAGCAGCCCGGCCCGACCCGAAGGCCTGCCCGAAATGTGGGAGGGTTTGGGCAAAAATATAGGCCCAAAAAATGGGCTTGGACAAAAAAATAAGGCCCGTTGAAAAAATGGGTCGGGCTCGGGTAAGGAATTTTTGGCCCGAGCCCGGCCCGGCCCGGCTCGAATTCACTAAAGACAAAAAAATATATTTTTTTAACATTATTTTCTTATTATTTTCTCCCTATTTTGTTACCATTTTACTATTATGTTGCTACTATTTTGTTGTTATTGTTTAGATATTGTATAAAACTTATTTTTTTGTTAATTTTGTTATTATTTTAAAGACATTTGTTAATTTTGTTATTATTTTAGAGGCATTTACTTGTTAAGTTGCATCTATTTTATTGTTATTTAAGTTTACATATTTTTTAAAATTTATTTTTAATTTGTTGAGAAATATTTATTTTGATGTTTTTAGTATTTTTGATGGTTTATATATATTTTAAAATTATATAAAAATAATATAAAAATTAATATGGGAGGGCCGGGTCGGGCCCGGGTTTTAACATTTTTATTTGGGTCGGGCTTAGGCAAAATTTTAGGCCCATTTTTGGGCTCGGCCCGGCCCGAGCCCGACAAACGGGCTTAATTTTTTAGTTGGGCCTGGCCTGAACCCAGCCCGGCCCGGCCCATGCACACCTCTAAATGTAACGACCCCATAGTCACGAGTGTCGAAAAGTGTATTTTCGGGACTCCGTTCCCGTAAATTGGACTATTAAATATTTTTAATAAATATTTACGAAGCTAGTTATGTAGTTAATTAGGTTTCGATTAAGTGAATTTACTTGAATTAGAAGTAATTAAGTATAAGGATTAAATTGCATATAGGGTGAAAGTTGTATTATAGATTAAAGAATAATTAAAGGGACTAAAGAAGCAATTTTACCATTGTTTCTTTAGTAGGACGGCATTAGGCAAATTAAGTGTAAATTTATTATACATATTATAATAATTAAAGCTTAAATATATATTATAATATGTTTACTTAATATTTAAGTAAATATATTATATAATAATAATAAAGCAAAATAAGTAATAAAAGAAATAAAGAAAGGAAAAATCTAAACAAATTAGAAGGAAAAGAAAGAAAGAAAAAGAGATAGAGAAAAAGAAAGAGAACCCACAACTTAGGGTTTCAAATTGTTCAAAGTTCAATTAGTTAGTCAATTTAGTTATTTTCTTGTAATTTTCATGTTTTTGGAATTCCGGTGTTAAGTATTACCCGACCCATGTTGAAATTTTAGCAAGTATTAAGTTTTTAAATGTTGTTAATGTTGAATAATTTTAGCATTAGGGATTAAATTGATAGATTTTTAAACAAGAGATAAAAAAAGAGTAAATTGTAGAATAAAGTGTAAATTTTGAATAATAGGGACTAATTTTTGAAAACTTTGAAATTTAGGGGTTTAAGTTAAAATATGGAGTTAAATTTAGTTTAAAGTGGAATTTTTATGAAAATAAAGAAGTAAATGTGAAGAACAAAAATCAGTCTCGATTTAAGGACTAAATTGGAATTTAGGCAAATATTGAGTGAAAATTGAAATATTCAATATGAAATTGAATTGTGTTCTATTGATGAATTTTAATTGTTTTCATTCCGTAGCTAACGTCGTATCAAAATCCTCGACTAAAATGGGGAAAAATAAAGTCGGCGCTGAATAGTTCGGAATTCCTGGTTTGTATTTCTATAATCTGAACCTAGTTGTTAATTGTTGTATTTTGATTTAATGTATATGGTAAGTGGTTGAGGGGAGTATTTGGCACTTTAACTATTGAATTGATTTCATGTGTACATATATTTGGTACTTTGATATTGAATTGTATTAAAGTTGATTGAATTGGATATTGGTTGTATTTGGAAAGTGAATTGGAACCCTATTAATTGTATCGGGCTGAGTCGGATATCAATGGCATGCCATAGAATAGAAAGAATTTAAGGATTTCTTTGACTTCGAGTCGATGAGATACTGGGTGCAATTTACTTCAGTCTAACCGATGAGATACTGGGTGTCAAATTTATATAATGCTGGGCCCAGTTATTACTTCGAATTTATCTGATGAGGCACTGGGTGCCAAACTGGTGTGTTGGTTGGATCCGTGTATCCGTCTGAGTCCGAGTCGTGTTAATAGGCCTAAATAAATAATAAAGTTCTATAATTGATATTGAAATGGCATGGTATGAAAAATGGAAGTGATATAGTGAATTGAAAATAGAATGTGAAATATGTTGTAAATACATGGAATATTGTGAAACAAATGAAATATGATAGCATGTGTAAGTTGAATATAGTATGAAATGATATGCTATTATGTTGAATTCAAAGGGTTGACATATGGTAGTAGTGAGTTTTAAATATTAATATGTGCTTATAATTTTTTTGTGCATATGATATTATCTTGTCTTTAATATTTAGATTATAGAAATACTATTGAGTTTTACCCAGCGTACGGTTTTGTTTTCCGTGCGTAGGTTAGGTACTTAACTTTTGATCACCGATTCAGTATCCAACAACGATCCCGAACTCAAATGTGGTGATGTTTATCTTTTGTGTCGACATGTACTTAGGATGTCTAAATGATAATTATTTTGTGGATGGATTGTAAATAAGGCTATAAGTGTAATGTTGGTTTGGTATATACATATAAACATGTGTTTGTGTTTAAAGTCATATTATGGCATGGTAAATTGAACCAAATCTAGATAGGTGCATGTGAATTTAAGTTGATGTTTAAGTGCTCATGAACTATGCAAAATGGATTAAATTTGGTATATTTATAATTTGGATTTGAGTGATGCTTTGATGATATGAATTGAGGATATAAATGTGGTACCAATGATGGTACATTGCTTAAGCACCTAGGATGATTGTTTTGACATGTTTTGTGTAACACCCCCAACCCGGCCTAGGAGTCTAGACTGAATTCGAAATGCTACATTGGTCACTGAAGTGATCGTAGAAAAATTTTACAAAACAACTTATCTTCGTAAACCAAAACCGTAAATAACCACATAGTAAAAATTTACTATAAATCTTAATACATGTTTAAGTTATGCGAATAAAACATAAATCGAAAACTATACCACAACATTATAAATCCTTACAGTTTAAACTTTAACCGAATAATGAATAAAACCAAAATTAAAAACCCATAGTTTATCCACCAAGACTGTCCGAGACGCCCACATACTGAGTCCAGCATCCAGAAACTAGAACTGTACCTGAAAGAGGAAACAGAAGAGGGGGTGAGCTACTCGAGCTCAGTGTGAAATCAAAACCAGTAAAACTACAGAAACTGAGCAGAGACAGAAAGGCTTGGAAACAGTTCCAACATAGAACATACTTACAGACCGTTTAAAACAAGAACAGACCATATGTAACTTTACAGTCATATGGCTCTGTCAAACGCAGTAGTAGTATTTCCTAAGTGTTACAGCTATTTTACCAAACTGACCCAAAAAATTTTGATATATACAAAAATGACCCAGGTTAAAAAACAATCACCAAAATGACCTAAAATGAACAATAAAAAAAGAGTTTGAGGCATGATTGCTTGATGATTGTGTCAGGCTTCAAAAAATTATTTCTTTTGACATTGGGAACCTAATGGCTGGCACCAGGGTTTTTTTTCTTTTAAATCATACATGCTGGTATACTAAAACACCAGTATTTAAAAAAAATTGATTCTGGCCTTGTAATGGCCAGCACCAGACAATAAATTTTTTTTTTGTGCTGGCCTGTAGATGGCCGGCTCCAATACTTTTTTCGTGTCCCAATGCATTTTTTTTACTTTTGGCTTTATAATGACTGGCACCATACTGTCAAGAAATAAAAAAAAATTGGTGTTGGCTTGTAGATAACCGGCACAAGTACTTTTTTTCATGTCCCAATGCAATTTTTTTTACTTTTGGTCTTGTAATGGCTGGTACCATACAGTAAAAAAATAAAAAGAAAAATTTTGTGCTGGCCTGTAGATGGTAGACACCAGATTGTAAAATAATAAAAAAAATTTTGGTACTGGCCTGTAGATGGCCGGTACCAGTACTTTTTTCGTGTCCTAAAGTAATTTTTTTTTACTTTTGGCCTTATAATGGCCGGCACCATACTGTAAAAAATAAAAAAAATAAAATTTTTTTGGTGCTGACCTATAGATGGCTGGCACCAAACCTTATATATATAGTGGGTGGTTTGGGTTCTGATAGTGTAAATGAATAAGAAAATATTTTTTTGAGAGAAGCATAAAAATGAGAGTGTTTTGTAGTATATCATCAAATGAGTTTTTTTTAATGGATTGTATATGGGAGTTTTTTATAGTGGATTGTAGACAGGAGTTTTTCGTAGTGTATAACCGAATTTCGGGGTTGAATTATATACTGTCATGTTTTAACGAAGTTGAACTATATAATGTCATGTCCACCCTAAATGTTATGCTATTAAGGGTTGGATGACTTTCTGCATCTTAGATAGGTAATCGAGATGTCCAACACAGATAAACATTATCTATAGTGCAATAGCATCCCCATGCAAAGGTATCTCAGGGGACAATGGAAGAAGAAATGGTCTAAAGCTTTTAGGAAGTTATATTTTCTCTTGGTTTTTTGTTTCTTTTTATTTTTACTAACCGTTTCAGTTATCCAATTATCCTGTACCGATGCAACATAGACCTGATTCAAGTAGAAGACGATTCATTGTAAAGAAACTACTATTAAAAATAATTGTACTATTTCTTTAGAATGTTTGTATTTTTTTATATATGTAAATATAATGTAGTTGCTTAGGATTTAAGGTTTCATTTTTTTATATTTTGTGTAGCAATTTCTTAGAATGTTTGTATTTTTTTTTTGTATCTGTAAAATTAATTTAGTCTATATTATATATAGTTTCAATTTAAAATTTTCGTATATTAATTTTACCCATATATTTGTAGTTTGTTGGGTGTTTAAATTTAGTTTAATGTATAATGACCTTGTTTGAATTTTATATTTTTTGTATTAATATTTTAGAATGTTTGTATTTTATTGTGTCTCTAAATTTAATTTGTCAATTTCTATTACTTATTCGAATTATATTTTTTTAATTAAATATTTCGAACTCATTTATTAAAATAAATAATTATTTTAGAGAAATTAAACTAATATTAAAACAGAATAATTACAAAATAAAGTAAATATTTATAGATAAAAATTAAAATTTTCGTGATTTCGGCGACGTCCCCAGTGCTGGCGTGTAACGGTCTGGACGCCTCCGTCGGCGATGTGGTTCACCTTGCTGAGGCGTTTGTTAATTGCTCAGTCCGGCCTCCGGTGTCCTATCTAATGTACTTAGAAAAGTAGAATAATCATATAAACCATAAATTGGGAGTTAATGGGTATTGCGTGACTGAAGGTGTTGAAGGAAAAATATCCTCAGTGGTAGGTGTACGTGCTTCGAGATCAAGCTCCGGGTGGTATGAAGACGATCCGGACCGTTCGAATGTTGAGGCTCGAGGTCGTTACCAAAAATATCCTCAAACGATGGAGGAATTTGTTGCTCGGGCTCGGGCTCTAGGTGCTATATGATGAGTCAGATGCTTCATATTGGGGCTCGAGATCAAGGTTCGAGGCAGTATCAGATTCGATGTGCCCAAATAGCAGAACTTAGTTATGGCGCTATCATGCGTTCCTTTGTTGCCATTGGGAAGATTCCGGTTGCGCGTCTCTTTTGATTAGCATGTAACGACCTTGGAATATAAAGGGTTTGCTATGTGCCATATACCATGCTGTGTACTCGCGCGTAGAAAAGAACTTTCCCTCTAAGTCATACAATGGAGGGCACCTCGAATGTCGATCATCCCATAGAAAGATATACGATTCATGTTTTTTGCGCCCAATTTAAAGCATCCTGACCCGAACCCTTTTTATCCATTCCGTGAACTTCTGTGATGTCGACAGGATGGTTCAGGATAGATTATGCGCAACTAAATTGCCTCAAAACCCAACCTCCATTGTGTCACTCCACCATATGGAAATTAATCAATGGTACATTTGACACGAACAGCTGTTGCTACTCGATAACTCATGATGGTATGAGCGTCATGATATCTTCCTCAACCTATGGCATCCATATAAACTGCATAATATAAATAACATGTTATTATTTTTTTTTTTTTCTTTTGCAATTATTGTATTTAAAAAAGAAAGATTCAGAATCGTATTTTACGCCATCCCCGGAATAAGTCTCTATCATCATACGGTACATAAGTACGATAAACGATCGCTCGATTCTTGGTACAGTTGCCTATTTAAAAAAAATGAATAAATTATCAGATTATTTTTCCATGCAAAAAAAGAGTATACTATACTATACAATTAAAAAATAGATAGCAAAAAAGAACTATATACTTACCTATTAACGAGTGGCCACACATATGGTTGGTGGCTCACTGATGCCAAAAATGGCATACGGTATAGTGCCCAAGACTGCAGTAGAAGGCAGCAACCACCCATTGTTTTCGTAGACGGCTTTGTCCTTAACAAAGCTCGCGGTATAAGCGTGCCAACACTGCAAAGCCCCAACTAAATCTTCCGGATACATAATTGAAACTTTATTTTGATTGACGTCCGCCAATAGTATCCCACCTATAAGTTGAAGAATGAACGCTCTTGCAGCGTAGATAATGTCCATCTGCATTAGACTACTCAGAAGATTCTAAAAGTTTTCTTTTAACTATGTAACTTTAATATAGGTTAATCGTCCTTCCTCGTCATTGGGGGACACCCTTCCAAGTAACCGCTCGCAAGTGCCCCACGGATCGGGCAGTCTTCCAAGCTCGGTCACTACTTGGACGTTTATAGACAGCCTTAGTTGGACTACTACGTCTAGCAGTGTAATAGTTACCTCCCCACATGGAAGGTGGAATGTATGTGTCTCCGAGCGCTATCTTTCAACTAAGGCCGATATTAAGTTGGCTCATAGGTTAGATATTTGAATGTACGCGGCTGCTCCAAAACCCGCAACATTCAAACACGACAAAACTCTTCAATCGGGAAAAATAACCGAGATCATGCAACTGGGGTCTCACAACTTGGTATGTATCCTGCGTTTATAGTAAATATATAATGTTATATTTCTCATTTAAAAAAGAATTTTTAAGGAACATTTAAAATTAAATGAAACAAATTTAGACTCATTTACTTTATGCACATAGGCTGTAATGTGGTTGTTGTCATTTAAAATAATATTAGGGTTTGGATCCATGTAGTGGTTGGCGGTGATCGGCAATTGTTGACGGTGAACGGCAGTTGTCGAAGGTGTTTGGAGGTGCTCGGTGGTCGTCGTCAACGGAAGAGTAGCCCATTTATAATGGGGGGCCATTGTGGCTAAAGTGAGGGGCAAAAATGAAAAAAAAAAGCCAAGCCTAGATGTGGCCGGCCATTGACAGGCCAAATTGGCCTTGGTTAATAACACAAGCCTAGGCCTAAGCCTGACACAGGCCTACCTCATTAGTAATTTCAACTCTTTTTTTTTTTCATTTCATTTATATTTTCATTTTATTTCATTAAAATTATCTATATTTCCATTTAAATTTAATTATTTAAAATATCATTTCATTTCATATTCATATTTCATTTAACATTTCATTCCATTAATTTTTTTCATTTAAATTTATTTCTTTTCCTAATATAATTTTCTTTTCATTTCAATTCCATTTATCTTATATCAATTAAAAAAAAAAAAACCTAACAATGGCCAGCCATTGGAAGGCCAAATTGGCTTTTGGTCACTAGGCCTGACGCATGACACAGACCTATGATGAGAAGTCATATCACTTTTTTTTTTCCCTTTTTCATTACTTTTTTATTATTTATATTACATTTGAATTCTATTTCATTTATATTTTCAATTCATTTTATTTACATTTCCATTTATTTAAAATCATCTATCTTTCCATTAAAATGTAATTGTTTAAAATTCCAAAATTTTTATTTTTATTTAAACTTTCATTCCATTTCATAATCAATATTTAATTTTTTTTATTTAATGTTTTTCATTTAACATATCTGATTATAAGTAGTTTGAAATATCAGGGAGTAGTACATGTCATGTCATTTCACTATTTTTTTTTCTTTTCTATTTAAATGGCCTGTCATTGCTAGTCCATTTTTTTCAATTTGGCGCAGGCCTAACACAGGACCGACTTAAAGTCATGTCACATTTTTTTTTTTCATTTCAGTTTCATTTAATTTGAATTTTCATTTCATTTCATTTCATTTAAATTTCCATTTCATTTCATTTCATATTCATTACAAATTACATTTCATTTTATTTGAATTTCCATTTCATTTAAATTATCTTTCTTTTCATTTAAATTTAATTTTTTTCTTATTTCATTTAAATTTAATTTTTTTCTCATTTCATTTAAATTTAATTTTTTTCATTTATTTTATCCATCTTCCCATTTCATTTAAATTATGTTTCTTTCCATTTATTTTATTCCCATTTAATTTAAATTATGTTTCTTTCCATTTTAATTATATTTTTATATTAATTTTCCTCTCATTGTTATTTATTTCATTTTAATGTGTTTTAAATTAAATATTTATGTATATTGTATTATATCTAATCAAGTATGTAATTTGAATAAAGTATATTATTTATCTAATTTTTCATTTTTTTACAATGTTTTTATAAGAACATGCGCTCAATAATATATCATTCATCATCTTCGAGTCCGGCATTACGAGACGATTGACCGGAAACATAGACACAATGTGGGCATTGTAATGACCCAAAATTCACGGGCACCGGAAAAGTGAGTTATAGGGTCTTCGTCTTAGTGAAATAAGTTTGAAAATAATTATTAAAAATATTCATGAGTCTAGTGGTGTGTCTAAATAGGTTTTAATTAGGTAAATTTAGCTTAATTTAGAGTAATTAGTAAAAAGAACTAAATTGAATAAGGGGTAAAAGTGTAATTCTAAAGTAATAGAGAATCGAAGGGATTAAAATGGCAATTAAACCATTTACAAAACTTGAAGCGGCAAATTTGTATTAAAATCTAAGATTTTATTTAAGTTATATTTAAATATTATATATAATTATTATAATTATTAATTAACATTATTGTTTTATATTAGATTATTATTATTAGTATTAGTATAAAATAAATTAAATAGTAGATAATTGTATGGTAATAAAAATATACATGTGTAAAAATTACATTGGTATATTTGTAATTTAAATACTTAATTACTTATAATTTAAGTAAAAAGATATTTATTAATTAAATAATCAAATTATTAAAATTATGAGATTTTTGTTTGAGAAACAAATTAAATAATGACAATGGTAATAAAATTATTGGTACAAATGTAAAAATAAATATGTATCCAATTGAAATATTAGTATTTGTTGTTAAAATAGATATTTATTAAAGTAATTAAATATAAAATATAACATAAAACAAATAAAAGAAATAGAATAAAGAAAAGAACAAAGAAAAGAAAACAGAAAGCATTCGAACGGGAGAAGGAAAAAGAAAGAAAAGGGGAAATAGGGTTTATGAAACTTGGAGTTAATTGGTAAGCTCAATCAAGTCCTTTTCTCATAATTTTGATGTTTTAGAAGTATTAAAATAAGGTTTTGATGGAATTATGTTGGTAGTTTGGAAGTTTTTAGGTTTTTAAACAAAGTTCATGTTGAATAAAAAATGATGAAAGAGGGGTTTAATTGAATGAAATTCAAGTTAGAATAGATATAGGGATTGAATTGTAAAGTAAGCTATAAGTTTTGTGTTTTAGGGACTAAATTGAGGAAAATTCGAAATTAGGAAAATATGTTGAAAATTTAATAGTTAAATTTGAGTTTGAATGAAATTTGAACAGAAATAAGGTGTGAATTGGTGTTATAAATTTGGTTATTAACATTTTACGCCAAAACAGCTTTGGGCAGTAGCAATGGTCTGATTTTGAAAATTCACTAAAAATTGTAGAAATTTAACTAGTGGATGGAAAAAATATGGAATTAAAGTTTGTTAAGTCTAGTTTCTCATAGAAGAAACGGTGTAAGCAAAGAAATTTTAGATCATGAGATATAATAAGTTTTATGAGACTGGTTCAGAAAGATTTTGAAATACTCTGTTTTAGCTTTGGAAAATCATTAAAAATTGTAAAAAAATAATTATGGGACATAATTTATATGATTGGATTCCTTAATGAGTCTATTGTTAGAAGAAATAAACAATAACATCATTTGAATTATGTACAAAGAGATAAATAATTTTTAGTGAAGAAAGGTCAGAACCATCAGATAGCAGAACAGGGATGAATTTAAAGAATATACTGTAATTATTGGCTAAACCAAAAATTCTGAAAATTTTATGGAAATAAAATATGTGAGTCTAGTTTTATATAAAATTTACGGATCTTAATTTGGAATTCTGTAACTCAAGATATAGATGATTTAGTAACAATGACTCAAGTACACAGCTTAATAGTGAAATTATATATACGTTAAAAATGGTTAAATTTGCATGGTTAGGCTCATGAATTAAATTGAATTGTGTTGTATTGATGATTATATATTATTATTATTTTCGTAGCTAATAAAGAACCAGAGAAATCGGCTCAAAAGGGAAAGGAGAAGATTACCGAGGAGTAAATCAAGAATTTCGGGTTTGTATTACTATAATTCAAGTTACTTATTATTAAATGTTAATTTTAAATTTATTTATTTTATGGTAAGTAAATATTGAGGCAAGTAACCTTATTGAATTGAATTTAGAAAATTGAATTGAATGATGAATATGTGTTAGTATTGAATTATAGATTGAATTACATGTGATTGGTATGAAAAGTATAATGAATTAAATTGTGAAATTGAATTTGGAGTGATTTGAATTGTGAATTTGAGATAGAGATTGAATTGATTATATATATATGAATCGAATTTGATGATTGTGATCAATTGAAAGAGAAAGTGAATTTGAATTGAGAATTGAAAAATCCCTATTAATTAGTCGGGCTGAGTTGGATATAGTTGGCATGCCATAGGATTGGAAGAGTTCAGGGATACTTCGACCTCGAGTCGATAAGACACTGGGTGTCATTATTTTCTTCGGATAGATTTGATGAGGCGTTGGTCGCCACTTTACTTCGGCTTAGCCGATGAGACGTTGGTCGTCACTTATTTGCTTTGAACTATCCGATGAGGCGTTGGTCGCCACTCTGGTGTGTTTGGTTGGATCCGTGTATCCGCCAAAGTCCGAGTCTTGTTAATAAGGAAAATAAATGAAATGATAAATCAAATGAATTTGAGCAATTAAGCTATTGAAAAGAAATGAAAAGTTGAATAGTGAATTGGAATGTGAAATGAAATTGAAATCGAGAATGAAAGGCATGAACTAAATGTTCATGAAGTAATTGAAATTCAAATTGATGATATGTGATAATAAATGATGATTAGTTACATTGAATTATTATTAAGGAATGAAAGCTAGAAAATTCATTAGTACTTAAAAAATTAAGTTGTTGTATGTTTGATATTTAAATTTTATTATTTATTATTATAATTTGAATTATAGTAATACCACTAGGTATACATGTACTCAGCGTACGGTTGTTTCCGTGCGCAGGTTAATAGGTGTTTAGAGTCCCGGTTCTGCATTCAGACGATCCTGACTCCAGCTCAAAACTCGGTGATGTATTTTCTTTTGATAAAAGTGGCATGTACATAGGTGTCATTTTGGTCACTTTAAAATGTTGCATGACTTTTGTTGTAAGGAATGATATGTCATATTTTAGTGTTTATACTAATGAAATGGTATGAAAATTTATATAATATATATGGTACAATTGGTGCTGAATCTAGAATAAAATGAATAAAATTATAAGTTAAATTTTAATGGTAATATGGATGTTTTTAGGGTAAATTATCATTTCAAAATCATAGCTATGATTTTAATGCAATTAGATATGAAACTGCAGTGGTTGAAATACATTGGTATTGGTTGTTTTCGGTTTGAACTTGTAGGGGGTTTTATATAAAAATAAGCAGAAATGCTGCCGAAATTTCTATAAAAATAAAATAAAAATTTGAGTATTTTAATAAATTACATTCCACTCCTAATACGTATTTTGGGCCTCGAGGGTCCATTATAAAGACTTAAAAATTAAATTATGCTATGTATGTTATTTATTTATGAATTATTCGTAAATTGTCTGATATGTCCGGTAATGCTCCGTAACCTTGTTCCAGCGACGGTTTAGAGTTAAGGGGTGTTACAGGCATGTTGATCGGTTGTGTCCTGATGTTCGACACACAGTGCAGTATATGTTGATGATTTGAATATTATTGGAACTCCTGAAGAGATCCAAAAGACTGTTGAGTGCTTGAAGAAAGAATTTGAAATGAAAGACCTTGGAAGAACGAAATTTTGTTTGGGGTTAAAATTGAGCACCTAAAAGAAGGAATCCTTGTGCATCAATCAACATATATTGAAAGGTGCTAAAGAGATTTTATATGGATAAGGCACATCCAATAACTACCCCGATGGTTGTAAGATCACTTGATCAGAGTAAAGACCCTTTCCGTCCTCGGGAAGATGGTGAAGATTTTCTTGGTCCTGAAGTGTCATACCTCAGTGCAATTGGGGCATTAATGTATCTTGCTAGCCATACCCGACCTGATATATCTTTTTCTGTAAATTTGCTAGCAAGATTTAGCTCATGTCCAACTCGGAGACATTGGACTAGAGTTAAACAGATATTTCGTTATCTCCAAGGCACAAAGGATATGGGTCTATTTTTCCCTAATAAATCCAAAATAGAGTTGATTGGTTTTGCAGATGCAGGATTTATGTCAGACCCTCATAATGGAAAATTACAAACTGGATATGTTTTCACATATGGAGGTACTGCAATCTCTTGGCGCTCAATGAAGCAAACAATGGCAGCAACCTTGTCTAATCATGCAAAAATCTTAGCAATCCATGAAGCAAGTCATGAATGTGTGTGGCTAAGATCTATGATTCAGCATATAAGGAAAAATTGTGGTTTATCATCTGGAAAGGAAGCTACAACTGTCTTGTTTGAAGACAACACAGCATGCATTGATCAGCCTGATAGTGGATACATCAAAGGTGACAGAACAAAACACATTACACCAAAATTCTTCTTCACTCATGACCTCCAGAAGTTTAAGGAGATAAAAGTTAAGCAGATTAGTTCAAGTGAGAATTTAGCAGATTTATTCACTAAGGCGCTTCCTACATCAGTGTTTCAGAAGCTAGTTTACTACATTGGAATGCGTCACCTTCGAGATCTCAAGTGATGTAGCCATTAGGGGGAGTAAATACGCGCTGTACTCTTTTTCCCTTAACCTTGGTTTTATTCCACTGGGTTTTCCAGGTAAGGTTTTTAATGAGGCAGCATATCAAGCGTATAATTATGTACTCTTTTTCCTTCACTAAGTTTTTGTCCCACTAGGTTTTTCTTAGTAAGGTTTTAACGAGGCATAATTAGATAATGAACATCCAAGGGGGAGTGTTATGAATATTTATGTGGATGTCATTATCACCCCCATAAGTTATGAGACTCTTCCTATACCCAATAAGTTATGAGACTCTTCCTATACCCCATAAGTTATGGGACTCTTCCTATACTCAATTAATATGGGAGATAAGAGGTCATGACCCTTTACATGCCCTATAATAATTAGAGAGTTACTATCAATCCCTATATATATGGGGCTCATGTATTCATGAAAAATAATAGAAAAGATTATACATTCTCTCTACACTTTCTCTTCTACATTCTCTCTACATTTTCTCTTCTATCACATTTTAGTTTGCTCTTTCCTTTCATTATTTCACAACAAAAAACATTTTATTTGCTTTATTTTAAAATGGGTTATTTTACCAAATTGACCAAAAAAATTTTGATATATACAAAAATGACCTAGATTCAAAAATAATAACTAAAATGACCTAAAATGAACATTAAAAAAGGGTTTTAGGATATCATTGGCCGGCACCAACTTGTATTTTGGCCTCATGATTGCCTGATGATTGTTTCAGGCTTTAAAAGTTTTTTTTTTTAACTTTGGGAACCCAATGGTCGGCACCAATGCATTTTTTTAAAATCGTATCATATTGGTATACAAAAATACCAGTATTTAAAAAAATTGGTTCTGGCCTTGTAATGGCCAACACCAGTATTTTTTTCGTGTCCTAATGTAATTTTTTTTACTTTTGGCCTTGTAATGGCCTGCACCATACTGTAAAAAAATAAAAAAAATTCTGGTGCTGGCATGTAGATGGCCAACACTAGACTGTAAAAAAAATTTTTTTGGTGCTGATCTGTAGATGGCTGGCACCAGTACTTTTTTCATGTCCCAATGCATTTTGTTTTTACTTTTGGCCTTGTAATGGCCGGCACCATACTATAAAAAAATAAAAAAAAAATTTGGGTGTTGGCCTGTAGATGGCCAGCACCAGGCTGTAAAAAAATTTTTTTTGCGTGTGTTTGCTTGTAAATGGCCGGCACCGGTACTTTTATCGTATCTCAATACAAGTTTTTTTTTACTTTTGGCCTTGTAATTGCCGTACCATACTGTAAAAAAATAAAAAAATTTGGTGATGGCCTGTAGATGGCCGGCACCAGTACATTTTTCGTGTCTCAATGCAATTTTTTTTGAGTGCTGGGCTCGTATTGGTCGACACCAAAGTAAAAAAAAAAATTGACTTTGGGACACTAATGTCCGGTACCAGTGAATTTAAAAAAAATAAATTTTTTTATGCTGGCAAGTAAATGGCCGACACTAAATTTATCAGATATATATATAGGTATTTTATCTTCCATTTCAGTTTTTGTTTACTTTTTCTTTGCTTTATTAGATGAAAAGCGAGATTAAAAATTTTAGTTTTTTCTTTGTGGAGAAGGAAGCAAGAATTTTTTAAGATGAGTTCCCAAAGTTTGTTTGTTTATATTTATGTTTATTTCGATGGAGAAATGATAAATACAACTGAAGAAGACTATGTATTTCAAAGTCAGGAAAAAATAGGAATGAGATTCGACAAGCGTGTTACGCTGGCGGATTTAAAACAAAAAATCAGTATAAAGATAGTAACTCGTTGCGGAAAGCAAATGCTAATACTGTTTTACAAATTTCCGGGTTTTAACTGATCCGCTCAAATTCTCAGAAATGGAGCTTGAAGAAGATGATGATGATCTAAGGACAATGATAGAAATTTATTGCCCCCTCTGAGATAGAAAATCCCAACCTGGTTGAGTTGTTCGCATAGATAAATGAACCGAATCCCATTCAAGTTGTAAATCCAGCTAGCCAGCGTTTCGGAATTGATTTTGATCTTAACGTCTCTTGAGAAAATCAGTCCGATTTTGGACTGTCAATGCCAATTGCTGAAAATCTAAACACCAGTAGATGTTCGTATAACATCCCAAACTCGTGTCCTTCTCTAAATATCCATCCAGAGATGTTGGCCATTATAGAAGATGGTGATGAAGGGTCTGATAATAATGATTAATTCCACTGTGATCCTAACGATGATTTCAGCGACCCCGATTTGGATGACATTTCTGAAGACATAGATGAGGAAGGGCCTGTAGAGGGTGAAAACGCAATCCCCCATTTGACCAGGAACATGAGCTGTGGTATAATTTTAAGAAATGATCCAAGGTTTTTCATAACCGACATGGATATTGATATGGCTCTTGCACGTGAGTTCCCGAAATATACAAATATTGTGCAGGCTCACCTACTTGATGATGAATTCGGGGATTAAGAATTGTTTGTAGGATAACAATTTGATAACAAAAAAGATTGTTTACATGATATAAAACAACTTAGCTTGAAGTTAGGTGTGGATTATAAAGTAACGAAGTTGACACAGTCTTTGTACGTAGGAGAATGTTAGAAAGCGTCAAGTCGTTGTAAATGGTGTGTTTAAGCCGCGTTAATGCAGCGGATACAGATGTGGATGATAAGGAAACTAGAAGGTCCACACACATGCATGTCCGCTCTTTGTCGCAAGACTATGGAAAGTTAGATGCAAAAATTATATCCAACTATATCATCCATTTGGTGAAAGAGCTGCATCATCCCAAGTGTCGGTCCTTATTGCGGACATGCAAGCTCGATTCAAGTATAAAGTGTCGTACTGAACAGCATAGTGGACAAAGCAAATGGTGATGCGAGAGTTGTATGATGACTAGGATGCGTCATACAACGAGCTTCAAGGGTGGATAGCCAGGATACAGAAGTATGTGCTCGGGACAGTGACTGATTTGAAAACATTATCGTATAAAGGCTTCGACTGGGAGATACAATTGGGGAAATAAATTTTTCATCTATTGTTTTGGACGTTCGAGTCGTGTATTAGGGACTTCCCTCACTGGAAGTCGATGGTGCAGGTGGATGGGACATAGTTGTACGGAAAATACACGCAAATACTACTGATTGTTGTTGTACAAGACGGCAACTGAAATGTACTTTCGATTAATTTTGCCATCGTGGAGCGTGAGTGGTTCGAGTCTTGAGAATTTTTCCTGAGAAATCTGCGGAGGCATGTTGTCAAAGAAGACAACATTTGCCTTATATCAGATAGATCAAAAGGACTACTTACTGCGATAAGGCGATCGGGGGTTCCATAGAGGTTTGTTTATTTCATCCAGTACATAGCGGCAAACTTCCACAGAAATTATAAGAATAAAGATTGGAAAAAAGAACTCGTGAACATGGGTAAAAAAATTTTGTTTGTATTTATTTAAAAAATTACTTAACAAATTTGTTGTTGTTTTTAAAATGATGATTTCAAATTAAATATGCAGCTCATGAGTTAAAACCTTGAAGATTCAGACAGAGGTTCGTGAGGCTTCAATCTCAGATGTCATTTTTACTAACAAATCTGCAGACATGGTTGGGTATCATGGTGAACTGGCAATGGATTCAAAGTTACGATGAAAGGTTTTGGTATAAGTAGATGACGACCAACCTGGTAGAGGCGATCAACTTTGTACTAAGGCGCACACGTCATCTTTCGATTTTTGCTATTTTCTCGGCAACATTCTATAGGTTGGCCACATTGATGCCTTGGATGGGGTTGAGACAAGCTAAGCAAATAGAGGCCGGGCACGTGTACGTTAAGGGAGTCTGAAATGTAACACCCCCTACCCGTATTCCTCGCCGGAATAGGGTATGAGGCATTACCGAAGTTTACCGAACAATAATTTTTTTTATTAAAACTCAATATATCCCCTTTATAGACATCTAACCTTCCCTGCAAAACTTAAACCGAGACCAATCCAAATCAACCAATCCAATTCAACATATTTTCAAAATAAATTCATTCATATTCATAAGATAATCTCATCACATACTAAACCAAGATTTGTTAGCCACACCAATGGCTAACTTCACATTCATTTCACATTAACATTTACTTTATTAACTTATACATGCCATTGATTTCCAAAATAAAGTTTTTAGATATACCAAAATATTGAGGTTGATAGTGTGATGTATCTCCGACCGAATCTGACCTCCGAGCTTTTAGTACTACAAAACAGGGAAAAAGAAAACAGGGTAACCACATTGTGCTTAGTTAGCTCATGTAACAAGAATTATACTTACCTAATATTTTCAATACAATACAATAAACATTTATACATCCATTCAATGCATTGTTATCCTAACGGGCACAAACTCAACATTCAAGTTAGTCCAATAATTTTAATGTATCAATAATATATACCATGATTGATGAGCTCATCAATGCCATGATTTCCATATATTATTATTTTCCCACATTTATCCCATTGAATTTCTCAGAATTTCGATGGATTTTCAGGGGTACACTTTAGTGTACAAATCCGGGTCCGTCAATTTATATTCATGTGTGCACATTTCCATTTCAGAGAGCACACTCCCGTGAACCTCATCTTTACAGTGGGATTACCAGTCCAGGCTAAATCCCCTGTAATATAAACTTATATATTATTGTCTGGATTACCAGTCCAGGCTAAATTCTCTGTAACGACAATTACTCTAATGAGCTTGGATCTGAATTACCAGTCTAGGCTAAATTCAGACCCTAATTTGGATTACCCGTCCAGGCTAAATCCATTTTCCACATATTCTTCGGGAGGGCTATATCAGGATAGGATCACCCGTCCGGGCTAGATCCCCTTTTACCGTCAATTCCTTTTCAGAGATCCATCGAATTTTCCTTTTATTCAACCGGGATTTCTTCCCCTTTTTATCAAATATATCAATGTTTCATCAATTTTCATATAATGAACATTCAATTCATATTCACATCAATAACATACATTTCAAGCATTTAAGAATATAATTCAAGTTACACGAACTTACCTCGTTACTTGTTTGTATACAAAAATCTACTAATCCCGAACTTTTTCCTTTCCTCGATCTAGCTTCGTATTTGAGTCTTCGGGATCTAAATAAATAAATTTATTCATCAATTTAACATTTCATGTTCATATGTACCATTCTCTACAATTCCACTATTATTTATAGTTCATTCAAAGCTGTCTACCTGAGTCATAGTCACTAAATTATTTTTATCTTGAGGTACGGGACTTCAAATTAAGATCCGTAAATTTTCCCTGAAACTAGACTCACATATATTCTCACCATAAAATTTTCAGAATTTTTAGTTGATCCAATAAGTACATTTTATTCTTTAAAGTTACCCCTATTCTGTTGTATGAGAGTTCCGACCTTTCTTCACTAAAAATTAATTATCTCCTCATACGGGACTCAGATGATGTTCTTGCTTGTTTTTATTGAAAATAGACTCATTAAGGATTTCAAACATATAAATTTAAGTCCCTAATTATTTTTATATAATTTTTGGTGATTTTCTAAAGTAAAAACAGGGGAACCCAAAATCATTCTGACCTTGTCTCACAAAATGCATTATATCTCAAGATTTACAATTCTATTGCTTACACCATTTCTTCTATGAGAAACTAGACTCAATAAGATTTAATTCCATATTTTTTTCACCCTCTAGTTTGATTTCTGCAATTTATGGGGATTTTTCAAATTTGGACTACTTTTGCTGTCCAAAACTGTTTTAGTGCAAGAGGTTTATTACCATTTTTCCCCTAAGCTTTTAATAAGTGATAATTTCGTCCCTACTCAATTAACCTCTCAATTGAGCTGATTTTTCTCAATTAATGCTTTATTCTATCATTTTAAATTACCTTATAACCTTTGGGAATAAGAATTTCAGCACCAAACTTCAATTTCACACTCTTTTAGAAATAGGTCCTAAATATCCACTTCCTTTACATTTTATTCCATAAATTCATCATATAATAAGATTAAAGCTTAAATTCCATGCTAAATATTCATATAATTACAGCACTCAACCATGGTGATTTTCAATTTCATCCATAAAATAAAAACTAATGAATTTAATAGTAGGACCTAGTTGTAAAAGTCTTAAAAACACAAAAATTACAAGAAAAAGGCAAGGATTAACTCACTTGATGCAAAAATTATGAAAAACTAGCTTAAATAACCCCTCCTATAGCGTTTTGGCTGATTAGAATGAAGAGAAATCTCAAGAAATCTAGATATTTCCATATTAGTCCTAGTTTTATTTAGTTAATAATGCAATATTCCAATTTTACCCTTAATTCTTCCATTTTTCTGCTGATTTTATGCCCTTGCCGTCCAGCCCAAATAAATTTTGGGTCTATTTCCTTTTAAATCCTTTCTCATTAAACACTTAAGCTATTTAATCATCCTAACAACTTTTACACTTTTTTCCAATTTAGTCCTTTTCATTTAATTGACTACCCAAACGTTAAAATTTTCTAACGAAATTTTAATACGATATTACTAACATTTCACAAATATTTATAAAAATATTTTTGACTTGGTTTTACGAGATCAAGGTCTTGATAACTTATTTTTACCCAATTTCTTTAATGATTTCTTTTTTCTTAACTAACCTCTAAATCGGTAAAATTTTTTATCGATATTTTCATACAATTTTCCTATAATATCAATATTTATGCAAAAATATTAAAATAAATTTCTCTTTTAATCAGATTTGTGGTTACGAAACCACTGTTCCGATAACCTTGAATTTAGGCTATTACATGAAAAGCCATGGCGGTAAATAATCGAAGGGCACAAACAATAAATGTAGAATTGTATTCACGTAACTTGGAGACTTTCCGAGTTCAAGAGTACATCGGCAATCGTTCGGGTCTTCCATCTAGGTCGTACGCAGTTGATCTGCAAAACAGGCGATGTGAGTGCAGGATATTTCAGATTCTTTGATATCCGCGTGCGCATGTTCATATAGCATTTGCGAGAGCAAACTTAAATGTTGAACAATTTATAGACGGGATCTACATGTTTATGTATATGGGAGAACGAATTTCCTGTAATGCCCAATGTCTCAAACTGGGAAGTTCCAGCACCTGTTTTCGAGATGGTGCCTGACCGTAGTCTCCGTAGACATCCTAAAGGTCAACCACAATCGATGAGAATTTGAAATGACAAGGATCTTAGGGAGACAGGCGAACCCATGCATGGGCAAATTGGATCATTCTTGTATCATTCTTTCAACAAATACTCACTTAGGCGATTATACCACATGCGTCCGGATTGTTTCAATCCATAAAGGGATTTGTGCAATTTGATCGAATAATGTTCTCTAGAACCTGAACTCACTGCTTCAGGCAGTTTAAATCCTTCAGGGAGTTTCATATAAATGTTAATATCCAGTGGTCCATATAAATAAGCTGTTATACATCCATTAGGCGTAAATCAAGTCCTTCTCTTATAGCCAAACTTATCAAAAATCTAAATGTAGTTGCATCCACCACAGGAGAATATGTCTCCTCATAATCAATTCCAGGTCTTTGTGAGAATCCTTGTGCAACTAAACGTGCTTTATACCTCACAATTTCACTCTTTTCATTTCTTTTACGCACAAAAACCCATTTGTATCCCACTGGTTTAACACCTATAGGTATACGGACTACAGGCCCAAACACTTCTCTTTTCGCTAGCGATTTCAATTCATTTTCAATTGCTTCTTTCCATTTTGGCCAATCATCTCTTTGTTTACATTCCTCAATCGATTTTGGTTCATAATCCTCTTTATTATTTATAACATCTAGTGCAACATTGCATGCAAAAATATCATCGACGTTGATTTGATTTCGGTTCCATTTTATACCGGAATGACATAATCAATAGAGATCTCTTCATTGTCAGGTACCTGATTTTCTTCTGGAATTATTTTTCCAGTCACGTCTATAGTCTCTTCAGGAGATCCCGGTATAATCATTTTTTCTTCGATTTGGCCACCATTAATCTTTGCTCCTTTCTTTTTTTGAGGATTCTTATCTTTGGAACCAATTGGTCTACCACACTTCAGGTGTGTGTTAGACTCAGTAGCAACTAGATTTTGTCCTTCTGAGATATCAAGTTTTATTGGAGCATTCACAGCTGGTATATGTGACTTAGTCACTTTCTTTGGGTCAGAAAATGCATCTGGCAATTCATTAGCTAAACTTTGTAAATGAATAATCTTTTGAACTTCTAAATCACATTGCTTAGTTCGAGGATCAAGATGAGCTAATGACAACTCATTCCAACTAATTTTCTTATCCAGCTGTTTGATTTCTCCCCTAATGTTGGAAAAACTGACTCGTCAAAATGACAATCTGCAAAACGAGCTGTAAATAGATTCCCTGTAGATGGTTCTAAATATTTAATTATGGATAGGGATTCAAATCCAACATATACACCCAACCTTCTTTGAGGTCCTATCTTAGTTCTATGTGGTGGAGCAATTGGAACATATACGGCACATCCAAATGTTCTTAGATGGGAAATATTTGGTTCCTGACCATGAACTATTTGTAAGGGGGAGACTTTATAATAACTTGTTGGCCTGATGCGAATTAATGCAACTGCATGTAAAACTGCATGCCCCCAAGCAGTGATTGGGAGTTTTAACTTCATAAGTTATGGCCTTCCTATCAATTGAAGTCGTTTTATTAAAAATTCTGCTAGACCATTTTGTGTGTGAACATGAGCTACAGGATGTTCAACACTTATTCCAATGAACATGCAATAGTTATTAAAAGACTGAGAAGTAAATTCACCAGCATTATCAAGACGGATGATCTTAATAGGAAAATCTGGGAAATGGGCTCGTAATCGAATCAATTGAGCAAGCAATCTCGCAAACGCCAGGTTGCGAGTTGATAACAAATATACATAGGACCATCTACTCGATGCATCAATTAAAACCATAAAGTACCTAAATAGTCCAAATGGTGGATGTATAGGCCCACATGTATCCCCTTGAATTCGATCAAGAAAAGTAAGTGGTTCGTTATTTATCTTAGCTGGTGATGGTCGAATTATTAATTTTCCCAGTGAGCATGCAGCACATGTAATATTTTGAAGAATCTGCTGGTTCTTCAATAAATGTCCACATGAATTTTCAATTATTTTTTGCATCATTATTGAACCGGGATGGCCTAACCGGTCATGCCAAAGAACAAAGTCATTAGTAAACTTCTGGTTTACTATAGCATGTGTTTCTATAGAACTGATCTTTGTGTAGTACAAACCAGTAGAGAATGCAGGCAATTTCTCAACAATTTGTTTATTGCCTTGAGCAATTCTCGTAATTTGAAGGAATTCACAATTTCCTTCGTTTAAAGTCTCAATATGATATCCATTTTGGCGAATATCTTTAAAACTCAATAAATTTCTTTGAGACTTAGAGGAGTATAATGCATTAATAATTTCAATTTTTGTTCCCCTTGGTAATAAAATAATTGCTTTTCCGGAGCCTTCTATAATGGTTGTACTACCAGATATAGTGCTCACACTTCCTTCTTTCATTATTAAGTGAGAAAAATATCTCTTGTCTTTCAATATGGTATGAGTAGCTGCACTGTCTGCTAGACATATATCTTCACCATTCCTTTGTGAGATAATATTCTTCAAAGAAACATAATAACCACAAAATGTCACACATAATGGTGAAAACATCACATAAAAACATAGCACTAGTAAAGGTCATAACATTATTATTAAAGTTGCTAAATGAAACATAGAGTAGTAGAGGTTTATTTTATCATTTATCGAAATTTGTGGGCTTAATAATTTCCTTCAGGGGTAGAAAGAAAATCAGCCACTTCCAAGTGGGTTGCATTACCATCATCAAAATCACCTTCGCCATCTTTATACACAAAATTGGTTTCTACTTTCTTTCCCTTCTGTTTTATGGACTGCTATAAAGATCAACTAGATGCTTTTGCGTGTGACACATACGTGACCAATGTCCTTTTCCTCCACAACGATAACATACATTAGTCACATTTTCACCTCTTTCTTTCTCTTTCCTGTTACCATTTTTTTGATCCCACTTCTGGTAGGAATGTGAATTTTTAAAATGACCACCTCGACCATATCCATATCCACGTCCGCGGCCACGCCCTCGGCCACGACCACGGCCAAGCATACTACTATTTTCATGGTGTGTTTCTTTTAATTCTTGCCCATTATGTAAACTCACATTCACTTCAGGGAATGGAGCAGAGCCAGTTGGGCGTAATTCATGGTTTTTCATTAGTAGCTCGTTGTTTTGCTCCGCCACTAGGAGACAAGAAATTAATTCAGAATATTTCTGGAATATTTTTTTCACGATATTGTGTCTACAGAACAACATTATTTGCATGGGAAGTTGAGTATGTTTTTTCTAACATTTCTGCATCAGTAATCTTCTCTCCACATAAATTCAATTGTGAAGTGATTCTAAACATGGCCGAGTTATAATCACTAACAGACTTAAAGTCTTGCAATCTTAAATTCAGCCACTCATAACGAGCTTTAGGCAAAACCACAGTTTTCTGGTGGTCATACCTTTCCTTTAGATTGGCCCAAAGAATTTGGGGGTCCTTAACAATCAAATATTTAGTCTTTAGACCTTCATGGAGGTGATGGCAAAGGAAAATCATGGCCTTGGCCTTATCTTGTGTAATTTCTTCATTTCCCTCCTTAATAGTCTCACCCAAACCCTTTGCATCTAAGTGAATTTCAGCATCTAGTACCCATGATAAATAGTTATTTCCAGTGATGTCCAGAGCCACAAATTCGAGTTTTGTAAGATTTGACATTATAAAATTCACCTAAGCGTCCTTCGGCAATCTTTAAGGAAAAGTTTGTTGGCCTTGATTTCCTGTATTAGAGACTCGTACTGATAACGTGTTGTGAAATAATGAAAGGAAAGAGCAAACTAAAATGTGATAGAAGAGAGAGTGTCTAGAAAATGTAGAAGAGAAAGTGTGGAGAGAATGTATAATCTTTTCTATTATTTTTCATGAATACATGAGCCCCATATATATATAGGTTGATAGTAACTCTCTAATTATTATAGGGCATGTAAAGGGTCATGACCTCTTATCTCCCATATTAATTAAGTATAGGAAGAGTCTCATAACTTATGGGGTATAGGAAGAGTCTCATAACTTATTGGGTATAGGAGGAGTCTCATAACTTATGGGGGTGATAATGACATCCACATAAATATTCATAACATTTTCTCATTTTTTTGTCTTCCGCCCTATATTTAGGTCAAATCTGGTCAATAACTAACTAGATGTAGGGTGAAGAAAACTTGAAATTAGGGTAGATATATAGCTCATGCCAACTTGTTTGATAGGGTTACCTTATGGCATTAAAATTGGATTTTTTTTGGGCGTAAGAGTTTTGGTCTTAAATGATGAAATGAAAGGTTGTGGCGTCTGTTATCCAAATTCTTACGTTTGTTAATAGTGAAAATCCTAAAACCCCAAAATTTCGTGTCTCCTTGTTTTGTAGTTTATGACGTAATAATTATTCTATTTTAAGATTAAGATTTTGGTTAAGATTTTTTCCTAAATAAAAAAATATTAAATTTTATTCCCATTTAAAATATCAATTTAGATTATTTTTTACTAGGTTCTAACTTTACAAATCTTTTCATACATTTTAATTTCCACGCGTTAGATTAGAGAATAAATTAGTTATTTTATTAAAAATTTAATCTATTTTTATTAGTTTTAAAAAATATAAATTTTTTAAATTTAAAATTAATTAAAAACCGGCGTAACAAATTTTTTTCTATAAAATTGGAGAGGAAAAATCATTATTAAAATATAAGTTTTAATTAATTTAAGCAGTTGTTAGGATAAAATACGTTATATTTATTACATAACAAAATTAGCTGTATAATTGATGGTGAGAATAACACATTTACCTTATCCATCAACCACGTGAGCTTAGGCGTTACATTGGTTTACACTATGAATTTTTGAATTGATCCAAGAAGTCCGACCCCATATCAGCAATGCAATTAAAAAGAAAGAAAAAATATATGAGACAGTGCTCCAGCTCAGCTGGGTCCTAACAGAGATCTATAGACTGAAGCAACAGATAACAATAGCACTTGACGACAGGCAAAAAGGGGATAGCTGGCGAAACCCCAATTTCTTATGACGTCAAGTCTCCCCAATGTTTTCAGTTGGGGAAGGGAAGCTCCATGTCTTATTATTTGTTTATTTATTATTTAGCCGCAAACCACGACATTTGCAACCTTTTCTCATAAATAATCTAAAAAAATTAATTATTTATGAAAATGACTCACTTGTAAAATTATATAAAAAAATGATTTGTTTTAAATAATGAATTTTAGTGTCATCGTTGTCATTGGCGATATTGGACTGAAGTGTAATTATATAAAAATTCAAGGATTTGATGAAGCAATTATTTTTTTAGATTAGATGAAAAAAAAGTAATGTAATGATTGGGCACTCAACTAAATGATTTTATATTTATGATCTATTTACATGTTAGGTTTGTTCCTTTTGAAATTAAATTTAAATAACAATTAAAAATATAATAATAACAAAAATAAATCTTTTTTATTTTTTAAAAATAATAAAATTAAAAAATTAAATTACCCAAATATATCCCTCAGAATTTTCCATCAAGTTAAAAATTTTTATTTATAACCTGAGAAAAATTGCTTAGAGAGAAAAATTGCTTAGAGATATATTTGGGTAATTTTTAAATAAGAATTTTATATAATTTTTTAATTTTATTGTTTAAAAAAATGAAAAAAAATAATTTTATCATTATTTTATTTTAAAGACTATTAAAATCTAATTTAAAAAAAAGATAGATAAACTAAAATTTTAAAAACATTTAATTGGGTGCAGCCGACAGTCATGGTGCACCTTTTTTATCCAATCTAAAAAGAGTAATTGTATAATTAAGTTTCTAAACGTTTTATATAATTACATTTCAGTATGATGCTGTCAATAGTAATGACAATATTTAAAAATTTATTTTTTAAATAACCTGTCAATGATTGGCCCATTATAAAAAGTAATGCCATCAATGACAATAATGATATCGAAGTTTATTATTTAAAATGAATTATTTTCGTATATAATTTTATAAGTAAATTATTTTCGTAAATAATTAATTGATTTGAGTTATTTTTTAAAAAAACCGATATTTGCTCTCCTCTTTCACACGTGGTGGGCCCCACACGTGATACAATAAACACGTTTGTTGACGTAAGTTGGCCTAAGGCTAATGAGTCAGTCAGGTCAGGGCTGGCACTTGGCTGACCTACGCTTCCCGCATCGTCCGCCGGCAACCTTTTCTCTCTTAATGTTCATCATTGAACACACCTACTAGGCGTGTGGGTCACATTGAATAATTAAAAACGAAGGACTCGTTACATGCATCCATCAGATGATGTAATGTTGGTCATGAAATGCAATGATGGCGTAAGATTACGCAGACAAGAAGCATGGGATTTTTCTAATCAAGAAGCTTCTCTTCTGTCTACGTACATTGTTTTCTTTAATTTCGGTAAACGTCATTCCCCTGTTTTCTTCCTTAAAATCCCGGCTTGCAACAGTGTTCTTCACAACCAATAAATATTTTAATTTCTTCATTATACATTGGATCTGAAGAAAAAAAAGAAAAGACTCGGTAACACAACACATTACTATTTATTGTTTGTATTTGGACATTGCAAAAAATGACAACAGATCTACGTCACCCACTAAGCTAAACAGCCCAGCCGCGTAAGCCTAACTGCCGTTGACGCCTGACCCTTTCAAAATCCCCTTCTTTACCCGTACTTGCTTATATATATATATTCAGACACACCTACATATGTATAAGATATATTCGCTTTTGCTATCTTGCTCACGTTACTGGTGTCTAGTTCTCCGCTATTTCTTTTAAAATTTTCAGGATGCAACAAGCAATTCCATACAAATCCTGGTCTCTGCGATGCATCGACGCAACTTCCCATCGTGCCCGTTCAACAACAACACTTGCCCACAACGGACGCGGGAAAGATGTGCTTAATATAGTGTCGGAGAACGCTGTGATAGTGTTGGCCAGGAAGGGTTGTTGTATGAGCCATGTAGTGAGGCGTTTGCTGCTGACACTGGGCGTAAACCCTGCGGTTCATGAGATTGATGAGGAGGATGAGGCTGGTGTTTTGAATGAATTGGGGACCATTTGCAAAGGTACCGAAAACAGTAAAATGGTTCAGCTTCCGGCTGTGTTTATTGGTGGGAGGTTGTTTGGGGGATTGGATAAAGTCATGGCTACTCATATTAGCGGCGACTTGATTCCGGTGCTGAAAGATGCCGGTGCCTTGTGGCTTTGACTTTGACTTTTATTCATACTGAATTTTTTTCCCTCCTATATTAGGTTTTGGTTTTAGAATTAGCCCAATTGGGAATGTAACATTGTTACATGAATATAGAAATCAAAATGGGGTTTCTTGATTTTATTACAATGATTCTCAATTAAGGAAATGGAAGACCTCTTTTTTATCGATCAGTGTTGGTAATCTGTTTCCAGGATTTCTTCAATGAATATTTTTTTGTTTGAATGTTACAAGCTATTGTGTTCTTGTTTGGTGCTAAAGATGAGATGTATGGTCCTTGTATCACATGGAAGTTAGTGATACCTCTCTGTTTTTGGTATGACATAACACCTAACTCTTATTGCGATAGCGCATGTGCAGATGTCGTGTTCCTGTCAGTCTAAACATAGGATAAGGTAGCTAAATCCTAATTAATCCCAAGACAAAATAAAAAAACTCGGTCGTGTTGATAGGATGGACCAATTTATCGGTTCCCTTGCGGATGGATAGCCAAATGTTTGAATAAATTGAGAACATAACATAAGATAAGCTTGTATTCAGTGGTATTTTAGTAGGGAAAATCCTTTTCCGACAGAGATGATTCTAGATCTTCAATTGGTTTTTGATGGGACTCGTTCCGAAACCAGGTGGTAGATGATAATTTTTATGAACAGATTCTACGAAACCAACCTACCCCATAGGATTAGGAACTCAACATCCCTCTGTTTGCATCATCTCAATCCTTCCAATCGGTAGAGTTCAAAGCCTTTGCATGAATGAATATGGATGCCTAAGCCAAAACTCCAAAGGCCACACTCAAATGCCCCCAAAAACTTTTGGTGTGGCGGCAGTGTCGTGGTTTGAGTCCACAGTGAAAAAATACCAAGCAAGGAACACATTGTAACAAAACAACATGGGCAGAAGAGCTGAAAACCAACATATTCAGCACTAAAGTAAAGAATGACATCTTTTTTTCAAAAACGTCCTTTTAATGGACTGGGTTATACTCACTCCAAATAAAATGTTAGACTTGTTTAAAATACGGGTTAAGCTAAAGTTTAAATATTTAAGGCTTAAACCTAACCCATTTCTTAAGTTTGTATTGTATATCACTAAAAAATTTAAAGGCTTTGAGGATAATGCTTCAAAGTGGTATAACATGCAAGGTTGAGAAGATGGAGTCAACCTCTCCACCATGCAAGTTTGTAAATGTTAATCAGGTAAATTCGCTTATAATTATTTAGTGAAAATACGGTTTGCATTCTCGCAACTTCATGCATTTACTGCTCCTCTGCTCCAACTACAAACATTTAACTCATTTTTACCACGTAAAATTTATTTTTTTTATGAATAAATAAAATTATAATGTAAACATACTAAATAATTTTCATAAATGAAAAACTATTTAAATTTATTAAATATTAAATTAAAAACAATATACATATTTAAAAAAAATTAGAATATAATATGAATTGACCTAAAACAAGTTTGGACTAACCATTTATAAATATACATTTTATAAAAAAAAAGTATAATATTTTAAAAATATATAAAGAATTATAATATATAAATAAATTTAAAATTTTTCAAATTTAAAAAATATATAAATATATAAAAGAACTAAAAAATTTAAAATCTAGAAATTAAAATTTTGAAAAAAGCTTTAACTTACAAATTGAAAATTTTAAAAAATAAACATAAATATAAATATAAATTTTAGAAAAAATTAATGTTTTATTAAATATTGAAAAAAATAAGTACGTATTTTTAAAAAATTATAAAATTTTAAAAATATTTAAAATTCGAAGAAAACACCTGTCACCAATTTGTCAACATTAATCAACGGTGATTAACGGTTGGTCAAAATCAAATGTATATTTTTTTTAAAAATATTTTTTTAATATTTATTTTATTTTTAATTTTAATAAATATGATTTTCACATGGCATATTTTGATTGGGTTGGTTCCCACATGGCACATTTTTATTAGCGTAACATGTCCACCGATTTTTTAACACTGTTATAAAAAGTAGACTAAACTAAATCATAAAGATAGTTTAAGTACTAAAGTGAGAAGAAGAAAAGGTTAGGTACCAAAGTAGGAAAATATATATAGTTTGAGAGGGGGGCAAAGTGAACATTAAGTGTAATAAATACTATGTAATTTAGTTAATTATTTAGTAGATCAAATTGTATCGAAAATTATCTCCCATTAATAAAAAGTTTTAGATTATTGAAACGAGATTAGTAAAATTACATATAAATATATTTTAAAAATAAAATATATATATCTTAAAAATAAAATACTATTATTATTGTATAATTTTTTTTGTGAATTATAATAAAAAGACAAAAGCCCAAACAACCAACACAACTTGAATTCATGTCACACTATGACACTCCAAAATTAGGGTTGGGAGTTTTAAATCTATTGGTTGAGTCAAGTAAGATTCAGTTAAACATTTATGTTTTCTTTTGTGTTTGAGAGTTAACTACAACTCTGGTGGTTTAGTGGCTAGGTGTTAGTTCATTTGCTTGGTAGGAATTTTTTTTTTTCCTTAGTTTTAATTCTGAAAATTTTGATAGGTGAAAGTTTTTTTGAAAAATCCTTTTAATTTTATTTGGTTAAGTTTTTAATTTGTTTCACTTTATTTGATTTATTTTTATTAAAAAATAGGAGAGTAATCCCAAGAAAATTGGCTCACGTTCCTTTATTCTCCCTCTCTTTCAGGTCTAACTCTTTCTCCCTTACTGAGACTACTCATAATTAGGGAGAAATATTGTGGTTTAATTTTTGCAGTTTATATATATATATATATATATATATATATATTGTAATTGATTCATTTTAGTTGTGTGAGTATCTTTATTCTGTTTTAACAATTGTATGCGTTGTGATATTTTTTTTTTTATAATTTTAGTGTTTTTAAAAGTTGAGATTTTAGTTGAATTTATTGTGAATCAAATGTAATGTCTGAAAGGTTGTTTTAGATTATTTCCTTGAATTAATTGTTAATGCCTTCAAATTTTAAAACCATCTTTTGTCTTTCTTTATAAAAATATTTGTAAAATGTGACTAGTAGAGTCAGTGAGCAAGAGCAACAATTTGAGTTTATTATCACTTCATTTTGTGTGCTCACTATGCATTCAGCTTGGTAATTTTCTATAAAGAGTGTAATTCATAATTATAAAGGTGGAGATAAATAATACATTTTTGAGGTTATACATGTTTAATTCTATTTTAACCTTTTGAGAGCAAGGAGAAGTTTGAACTTGAATAAGTATGTATGTATTCATGATATATATATATATATATATATATATATGCATAGTTGGTCTTGTTATTACTGCTTGACTTGATCTGGGTTGTTGGAGTATTAATTCATGCGTGTGTTATATAGAGTCTATTGTTAAGAGTTGTTAAGTTGTTATCATTTTGTTACTTAAGTTTGGTATGTAATTGTTAGGAGTAGTTGCTCTATTCATGTATAAATACCTATAGTGCATTGATTCAAAGTAAGAAAGAATACTAAGCAATTCAGCAAATTATGTTCTCTATTTTAGATCTTGCTTTCGTTTAAATAGTGTAGTAGTTAATATGGTATCAGTCACCAAGTCTTGGTACCTGATTTTGCTTCCGCAACATGGCACCATTGGCCGATTCCACCTCTGCTGATCATACAAGTCCGACCTTCTTTAGCACACGTCTGATTCATTTTTTTCGCGTCATGACACAGTGAAACTTGAGGAAGGCAATTTTGTCCAGTGGCAGCACCATATCCGACTGATCATAAAGGGGTATGAGCTGCAAGGATTCCTGGAAGGCACGCTCTCTGCTTTACCTCTGTTTGTTGCGTCTCTCGAAGGTGCTCTCACTCCAAATCCAGAGGTATCTGCATTTAATCAACAAGATAAGTTGTTAGCTTCTTAACTCCTCTCTACAATAAGTTCATCTCTTTTGTCATGCTTTACCTCTGCTAAGTTTGTATGTGAAATATGGAGTACAGCAAGTCGTTTTTTCACTGCCTCTACTGGTGCGAAAATCTCTCGAATTAAACATGATCTTCACTCTACGAAGAAAGGTGATTTAACTGTTAAGGAATATATAGCAAAAATACAAAATATTTGTGCATTACTTGTAGCATCCGGATCGGAGGTGTCAGAGACCGAAAAAGTGGAATTGTTTTGGCTGTCTCTCGTTGGATTTTGACACTGTTTTAACGTTGGGTTCATTCTCGATGGAGCCCTTTTCATTTTAGCGCTCAGTTGACACCCTTCTAGGGCTTGAAAGTCGACAGATGCGAGCGGGTGTGAGGTTCCTATCCAAGCCCATCTAGTCGAAACTTCTTTGGTTACTGAGGTGATCAACTTTGACTCGCGCAATGCGCGTGGTGGGTGATCTACAGTGGGTTAGCATGGACGTGGATTTTGACCACGAACACAGTGCCAGATATGCAGCTGATTCGATCATTTGGTGCAGTGTTGCTTCTATCGCTTCAACCGTGACTATGGCGGCCTGAACGTCTCCACCAGGGCTCGATTGTCATCTGCGGTTGATGGACAAAGTGATGATCTCTTTAGCCAGACTGGTTTTTTCGGTGGCTCTGGACTTGGTGGTTACTCGTGGGGAGGCTGGCCATCTTTTCAAGATCGTGGTCCTTATCAGTCGCAACCTAGAGTTGATCCGTTTGACTATTCTTACCCTAATTATGGATATGGAATGCGGCGTACTAGTGGTTCCCATAATTTGTGGTTTGGGTTTGGTGGTGGCCTATCAAATGGGTGTGGCCCATATGATAGACCATCATTTGGATGTACCATGCCTCGTGAGATAGGCATGATGTGGGCCAACACTGTGTAAGGCCGTCTGCTGTAGTGCACAGGCCAAGTCCTGCAGGTCAGTCATTTGGACAGACTAGTGGATAGTGTGTTGGGCCAACTGCAGTCCAGTCTCTTGGGCCAAATGCAGGCCAATTTTTTAGGCAGTATAGTGGGTAGACTCGTGGGTCGAATAATGGGCAAATTAATGCTAGCCGAAAATTTGGGCCTAATACTAATTATGTTGAAGGTTCTACGCAAAATAATGCTCTTTAAGTTTCATGGCGAACTAAACCGTGAGCCCGTGTATTTAATTTTGACTCCTCACAGTGTGTTGAACTATCCAGTTCCTAATTTTTCATGCTTCAAATTTTTCGGATGCTACGCAATATGATTCCAACTTTGATAATTCTAACTCATATTTTCTTGTGCCAGTAGAAATCTCTTCATGGTATCTAGACTCAGGGGCCACTCATCATGTCTGTTAGAATGTGTCTGGTTTAAATGCTTCCATTCTGTATACAGGTACTTCTTCTCTTTTAATTGGCAATGGGGCTCCCACTAAAATTTCGTCCATTGGGAATACTGTTTTACCAACAATGAAGAAGTTATTACATCTCTCTAATGTGTGTGCTAAGCATCCCGAAAAATCTTATGTCTGCCTCTCAATTTGCTACTGACAATAATATATTTTTTGAATTTCAACCCTTTTATTGTGTTATTAAGGACATCCAGATAGAGGAAATTTTACTGCGGGGCCAAGTTCGTGATGGTCTCTATCAATTTTCGGTAGACCAGTCTATCTCTCCTGCTCCAAATCCTTCTATTCACAACACCGAGATCTACGATTGTCCTTCGGATGATGCTGTCTTTACACTATGGCATAAAAGGCTTGGTCGTCCTTCCCTTACAGTTGTTAAGAGTGTCTTTAATAAATGTGGAATTGTTTCAAATAAAAATTGTCTTGATAATGTTTGTGTTGCTTGTCAGAAAGGGAAATCGCATACATTGCCTTTTTCACACTTTGTTATTGCAAATATGGAATTATTTGAAATAGTTATATCTAATTTGTAGAGACCAGCTTCTGCGACCTGTGGGGGTAATTTGTCCTATATTTCCTTTATTCACATGTGTAGTCGATTTACCTGGGTTTATTTGATTAAGTGTAAATCTTAAGTAGTTGACTTTTTTTTTAAATTCCAGAAGATGGTATTCACTCAGTTTGAGAAGAATATTAAAAAATTTCAGAGCGATTGAGGAGGTGAGTTTCGTGCTTTTGCGTCAATTCTCGCTAGTCAAAGGATTCTTCATCGTCTTACATGCCCCCATACTTCTGATCAAAATAGTGTTGCTGAGCTTAAGTACAGACACATTATAGAGATTGATTTTACACTTTTGGCCCAAGCTAATTTACCTATGGACTACTGGGGCTATGCATTCTGTAGTGGTATGTATCTTATTAATCGACTACCCACTCCGGTCTTGAAAGGTCGGTCTCCGTACCAAATTCTTTATGGGCATGAACCTACGTATGATCATCTTAGGGTGTTTAATTGTTGTTTTCCATATTTACGACCTTTTGTGAGACTTAAGCGAGACTTTCGCTCACAACCATGTACGTTCTTGGGATATAGCTCTCAACATAAGGGCTATAACTGTCTCACACCGGATGGTAAGGTCATTGTCTCTTGTCATGTTATTTTTTATGAGCATCGATTCCTATTTCTTTTGCCTGTTGTGGATAATGTTCAGACACCTACGTGTGTTCTCACGTATATTCCTATCATTCAGTCTTCGTCTTCTCGATCACTATAGAGCCTAGTAGAACCACTGTGTTTTTGCCTACAGTACCTATAGCTGGGTAAAACTGTGATTCAGTACAGTCTAGTTTAGTTGCCTCACCAGCTACATCTAGTCCGTTACAAAACATCTCAATTGATTTGTCGGCTGAATTAGGGTCTGGTCTAAGGGAGCCACATCTTTCTACTAAAGCTATTTCGTTACGTACTGAGATTCCCATTGATCCTTCTGTCTCTCCAAAGAATACTTATGCTATGATTACTTGGTCTAAGGCCGAAATTTTTAGACCCAAGGCTTTGTCAGTAGGTGCTGTAGATTTTGAACCAAGCTCTGTTGAGGAAGCTCTTACCCATAAGGATTGAAAGGTAACGGTTCAAGCTAAGTTTCAAGCTTTAATGGCCAACTCTACTTGGGAGCTTATTCCTCTACCTCCTGGTCGGAAGGCGATTGGGTGCAAATGGCTTTTTAAAATCAAGAAGAATCCAGATAGGATAATTACTCGACGAAAGGCACGATTTGTGGCAAATGAATGTTTATAGGTGCTTAGGTGTGACTTCAAAGAAACATTTAGCCCGGTGGTCAAACCTCCTACTATCCGAACCATTTTATCTATTATTGTATCCAATGATTGGCAACTTCGTTAAGTCGATGTAAACAATACCTTTTTAAATGGAGACCTAACTGACGAAGTCTTCATGCAGCAACCTCCAGGTTATGTACAATATGGTCATAATGGTGAGCAGTTGGTGTGTTGTCTGACAAAGGCATTGTATGGCTTACGGCAAGCACCTCGTATTTGGTTTGAAAAATTGAAGTAGTTTCTTATTTTTACTGGGTTTGTTTTGTCTAAATCGAATGCTTCATTGTTTGTTAAAGTTTCAACCAAGTTCACCATCTATGTCCTTATCTATGTGGATGATATTATTATTACTTGAAGTTCGCCTGACAAAATAAATTGTTTTGTTCAAGAGCTCCATAATAAATTTTCTCTAAAGGATATGGATGATCTCAATTTTTTTTAGGGATTGAAGTCAGTAGATCATCTTCTAGAAATTTTCACTTGTGCTAGCGCGAATACATCTGAGACCTTCTTGACAAGAGTTCTCTGGCTAATGCAAAGAGTGTTCATACGCCTATGGTAAATTCATCTACTTTGTCTAAGGATGAGGGTGACCGACTCATTGATCTTACTAAATATTGAAGTCTTACTAGTGCCCTTCAGTATGTTGTCTAAACTCGACCAGACATTGCTTATGTCATAAATCGTGTGTCAGTTCATGCATGCTCCCACTACGACTCATATGGTAGCATTAAAACGTATCTTAGGGTATTTACATGGCACTATTACTCATGGTCTAGTTTTTTGGCGATCTAACAGACTTTTTTTGGTTGGTTATGCTGATGCCAACTGGGATCTTAATTTTGATGACTTCCGTTCTACTACGGGCTATTGTGTCTACTTTGGTCATACACCTGTTTCTTAGTGTTCTAAGAAATATCAAGTTATTTCCATATCCACGGCAAAGGCTGAATATCAAAGTTTAGCAGCAGCCACTAGTGATGTTGCCTGGTTGGTTTCTCTATTAACAGAGTTAAAAATCAATTCAAATGATCCTCCTATTATTTGGTGTGATAATTCCAGTGCAATGGCTGTTGCAGCTAATCTAGTTTAACACTCCAAATTCAAAAATATTGAACTTGATTTGTTTTTCATTTGCAAAAAGGTGGCTAATGGGTCTTTGGTTGTTGGCGAAGTACTAGCCTGTGACCAGGTTACAGATATTCTCACTAAACCACTATCTGTCTCTACTGGAAGTTCACCTGACGAAATAAACTGTTTTGTTCAGCAGCTCTACAATGAATTTTCTCTAAAGGATATGGGTGATCTTAATTTTTTTAAGGATTGAAGCCAGTAAATCATCTTCTAGAAATCTTCACTTGTGCCAGCGCGAATACATCTGAGACCTTATTAGCAAGAGTTCTCTGGCTAATGCAAAGAGTGTTCATACGCCTATGGTAAGTTCATCTACTTTGTCTAAGGATGAGGGTGACCGACTCATTGATCCTACTGAATATTAAAGTCTTACTGGTGCCCTTCAGTATGTAGTCTAAACTCGACCAGACATTGCTTATGTTGTAAATCGTGTGTTAGTTCATGCATGCCCCCACTACGACTCATATGGTAGCATTAAAATGTATCTTAGGGTATTTACATGGCACTATTACTCATGGTCTAGTTTTTCGACGATCTAACAGACTTTCTTTGGTTGGCATGCCGATGCCAACTGGGGTCCTGATTTTAATGACTTCAGTTCTACTACGGGCTATTGTGTCTACTTTGGTCATACACATGTTTCTTAGTGTTCTAAGAAACATCAAGTTATTTCCAGATCCACGATAAAGGCTGAATATCAAAGTTTAGCAGCAGCCACTAGTGACGTTGCCTGGTTGGTTTCTCTATTAACAGAGTTAAAAATCAGTTCAGATGATCCTCCTGTTGTTTTGTGTGATAATTCCAGTGCAATGGCTATTGTAGCTAATCTAGTTTTACACTCCAAATTCAAACATATTGAACTTAATTTGTTTTTTGTTTGCGAAAAAGTGGCTAATGGGTCTTTGGTTGTTGGCGAAGTACTAGCCTGTGACCAGGTTACATATATTCTCACTAAACCACTATCCGTCTCTACTTTCACTCATTTTCGACGTCTTCTTAAAGTCATACCACTTGAGGAAGCTGGGTGAATATTAGAATATAGAGTCTATTGTTAAGAGTTGTTAAGTTGTTATCATTATGTTACTTAAATTTGGTATGCAGTTGTTAGAAACAATTGTTCTATTCATGTATAAATACCTACAATGTATTGATTCAAAGCAATAAAGAATACTAAGCAATTCAGTAAATTATGTTCTCAATTTTAGATCTTGCTTCTATTTAAGTAGTGTAGTAGTTAATAGTGATGAACAAACATTAAAATTTTGTTGAAGAAATAAAAGGTAAGTAATATATATATACACACAATATAGATACGCAAGTCTGTATGTGTTAAATATATATATATATATATGCGTGGATTGGATTAATAAATATAATATATATGAGTAGGGTCTGTTGGTGTTAAACATATATATATGTGTGTAAGTTTGGGTTTTTTATAATATATATATTGAGTGGGTTTATATATATGAATCTTATTATATTGGTGTATTTGGGATATCATTATTGCTTGTATACGGTCATTGAGGGGCGTATTTTTGTTGGAGTGTTTTATGTAATTGTAATATATGACGTTGCTAATCGCATAAGTTGTTTTAATAAAATGACTAGATGTAATTAACGAAAATTGTGTATCTTATTAATTTAGAGTTTTCGTAATTGTTTATGAGTATGTGTGGAATATTAAAATCTGAGTATCGGTAAATCTGATTAGGCTAATCTAAACTATCTATTAATACAAGTATTGATTAAAGAAATAAAAAATGAGCTTGTCCGACTCTGTATATTCATAAGCTTGATTTTGTATGTAGTTGCATTCTGGGTTGGGATTTGATTTTAGAAGTGAAGGAAGTTTGATTCGACAATTAAATCGCATTATTATAGTTCAGTGATAAAACCGCAATTATGTTAGTAGCCTAATTGCTTATCAATATTGAGGCAATGACCTCTTCGTAGTGTGAATTGGATGGATGGGTCCACCATGACCCAACATGGTGTGTAAAGGTTGGAAAGGGTTTCGGTTACCCTTATTGGTGTGTGTGAGATATATGGAGATGGTGTGTAGAGGCTGGATATGTTGGTATTGAGACAAGGGCATGTGTGTATGAACTGCATATGATCTGCTTTTGAGTAAATACTTCACATACGATTATCTGGTGTGATATGATTTCAGTTTTTGTGTATGTTTGAGTAATTTTATGGGAACACGATTCACCTATCTGTTTAATGTTATAATTATGTAATATGCCAATTTGATATGATTTCTGTTAATGATTCGATTTGGTGATCTTGTAAATTTTTAGTTAACTATTCGACTCTGTGTAATTACGTTGTTTAAGACTCACACCGGGCTTACCTAGCTCACTCCCTTAGTTTCTCCTTTTCAGGTAACCCTTAAGAGTAGGGGTTCGACTCAGCTAACCGGAGGTCTCGGAAATAAGCATTTTGGTTTGATTTAAATAAGCTTCCATAAGTTTTGATAAACTAATTTCATTTGAACTGTAAGAAAATTTTACGGATTGTTGTATGTGTTTTGGTTTTATTTTGGTTTAAAACAAATTTAGAGATTCATGGACTTTGATTTTGAGACTCTTTCGTTAAATAAACACTCAAGTTTTAAGTGTTACTATTACATATTTCGAAATACAACAAAATTACGATTTTTCTTCCGCTGCAATGATGTTTTTGAAATTTTGAGTAACAAATTGCTTAGTCTGAAATGGTTGCAAATCGACCTGGAAAATATCAATTTGGTCTAATTTAGTTTAAACGATTATTAAACCACATTTTGCAAAAGGTAAAATAAGATTTATCGAATTTTGTTAAGCATAAGAAGAAAAATGGATTGTTTTTTTGGAAACGTATTTAGTAATTTGAACATCGGTTTGCTTTAGGCCATTTCGGTGGCCAATGTGACCTCAGAATCTAGTTAAAATTTCTGGACCGGGTTCTGGGGTGTTACACACACCTTTAAAACTTAAATCATGTACAAGCATGATGGGAAAGCTATATGGTAGTTGGATTTGGGTGTAATTGTTTTTAATTATCTGTGTAATTAATCAAATTCTCAATTCTCTCCCTCAGAATTGAAGAGTGTAATTGTAAGCTCCAATTACACTCAATTCAATGAGACCTACTAATTACATCAGTTACTCAAACATGTAGATATTTAATTACAATCAATTACACTCAACTTCAACTATCAAGTGGCTTTCAAATGTGTCTTAATATTTTCAATCAAGGGCGTAGCTAGGGGATTGGTAGGGGCTCCGATCCGTCTAAAATGAAAAATTTTCTATTTAGGCCCTTTAAAATTTTAAAATTTTAAATTAGTAAAAGTAAAATTGCACTTTGGCCCCCTAAAAATGATAAATTTTTTATATAATCATTTAAAAATTTTAAAGTTGTAGACTATTAAATTGTATTTTTACTATTATAAAAATTACAATTTAATTTCGACCATTAAAAACATTTTTGATTTCGCCTCTATTTTCAACATTAAATAATAAGTACTACCTACCAACTTATCTCATTCATTGTTTTTTATTAAAAATTTTATGAATATTTTTTATTTTCAATAATTCATCCAAAACCCTAACTCGATTCAATTTAACTCAATTGTATCAAATGCTTGGTGATTTTAAAAATTTTAAACTTTTCTTCACACATATATATTTTTTTCAATATACCAAAGCATGCTAATAGTATCTTGATAAGTATGCGTATTATTATATATTTTGAATATTTAATATAATAATGAAAAATATTAATATTAAGTACATATAAAAATTAATATTTAATGTAATAAAACTTCAATGCCAATGGTATAACAATAAATAAATAAAACTATTAGTTTATTTAATAAAAAATCAACAATTTTTTTGAATAAATTATTCATTTTCTTTTAGACTTTATATATGCATATCATTAAAAATTATTATTTTATTTATAAAAATTAAAGAGAAATAACTTAGTATATTGTAGTAGAATTTTTAGATTTTATAAATAAAGTCAGGAATTTACAAATGTACTTTTTTTACATAATATTACATGTAAAAAAATTATAATAATAGAGATATGGAGGAAACACAAATAATGAAATTAATTATTCTTGCACTGCATATTGCATAATAAAATATAAGAAAGATCAATCACTTTTCCACCAAATTACCTTTGTAATATTAATTAGTGCATGCTTTTGTTCCACTTTATGCAATTGGTGGTGTTAGAGTGAGTGGTAAGATGGGCCTCATTTTTGGTAAAAGGAAGAGACTTTGAATGAAATTGTGTTAAATCCTTTCTTCCGTTAGAGCAAGTACAGTTTCCCAACATAAATATCTTCTTCCCATATCACATCATGCCTTCTTTAATTTCCTTAGTGGAACTTTTAAGTGCACAAGGTTGATGGTGACCTTGTTTAATCAATTCAATAATCTTGGTATATGCTCACTACTTCAATATTGTTTAGTAAGTCTTAGCTAGGTGTTATTTGCTCATGTAAATAGTGCATGTATTAAATTAAAAAGGAAATGAAATGGAGGGTTGGTCCCTACCTATTCTCTTCTAATTAATATACATAAATAAAAAAAAGGAAGATAGCTATCTACAAATGATGGTCCTTTATACGAGAGAGAGAGAGAGAGTGTGTGTGTGTGTGTGGAGGGGTGTGTGCTTTAGCTTTACTTGCCAAACACAAAAAGAGAATCTTTGATCTTCATATATATGGTATTAGTTGCATGAATATAATGGACAAAAATTTAACTATTCTTTGATCTAATATACAAAATTTTAATTTAATTCTGAGTGTCTATATTACTTTTTCCAATAAAATTTTGTGTTGATAACAAGAATGCAAAACCTTAGCTCCACTCAGCAAGCAAACAAGATAATAGAATAGATTAATGATATATTGTGTCGACAACTCACCCTAATTAATAATTATTACACACTTAATCATATAAAACCTGCATATAGATATTGAATTGAAGAAGCACTTTGAGAAATTATTGCAGTTGTTTTTATGTTGTTGTTTGTATCTGCATTTATCCTTGTTTAATATATATCTTATTTTGGCACATTCAACAAAATGACAGCTGCTTGATTTGTAAAGCGTATATATATATATATATATATTTCCCTCAGCAACAACATTGATTCAATAATTTAATCTTTTGTTTTTTTTCTCAAAACATGATATATATAGCAAGAGGAGACAGCAGTGAAAGGATGGTTGAAAGGAAGTTAATGGCTTGGTCAATATATATAGATTATAAAGTAAAAGGAATTCATAATATATATCATCCAGTTAGGTAAAAGGTGAAACATTATGATTTGCTTTAGTCTTCATTTTATGAGAGAAGAGTGAGCAGCCATTTGTCGTCTTCCACATTCAAATATGGTTTCCTATTAATGGCGGACTAAAGGAAGGCCCTTTTATCACCACTACATTGTCCGCTACTAATTCCATGCCAACTATGTATGTATGTATGTATGTATACGTGTTACTAGAAAATTAAGGTGAAGTTGTTTTAATGCAGGCCACCACAACATGCTTTCATATATAATTCTGCAGTTTAGTTCTACTTAAAACACATTCAATCAACAAATTTGACAAGTAGGATGATAGTTTAATTTGTATATGATATACAAATGATAGTTTTAAAATAATAAACAAAGGTTATAACCATTTAGTTTTATAATCATTTAATAAATATATAAATTTGATTATTGTAAAATTAATTCTAAATATTTAGATATATATGAATGATAAAATAATAAATATAAATATAATTAATAAAATTTAACTGTTTAACACAAATAAGAATTTAATATATTTTTTATTATTTAATATAAAATATAATTGCTTGTTTTTATATATTAACTTAATTTAATATTATTTAAATAATTATTTTTTAATCTTACATTACCACTACAACTACAATTGAATCCAAATATATTTTTCACCTTATTATAATATTCAATCTCACCCTACTATTTTTAGTCTCACCACCCATCTAAAAATTTCCTAAGCACAACAATGCCCCAGATTCTCAATTCGGGCTATATGGCAGTAGCTGCAGCATGCTTGCTTCGAAATATTGAGGTTGCTGCAATGTGGTGCATTTGGTACAATACACTTTCCTCTTTTGTTTTAGTTTGGGATAATGCAAAATTTAGTCTCCAAATTTTATATTTTTTCAATTTGATCATTAAATTTTTTTAGTCCACGTTAATCTTTAAATTTGATTTTTTTTAAATTGGATTAATGTGATGACGTGATAACCTTCTTATATTATCATATAAATCAAAATTGAAAAAAGTTGATAAGTTTAAAGACTAACGTGAACAAAAAATTAAAATTAAATTGTACAATAAGGGATGTTCTCTTATTTTTTATTTTAGTTTTTAATTATACATTAAATTTATTTTTTAATAAAATCAAATTGTAGACATATCATTAAAATTTTAAATAAAAATGATTTTAAATAATTTATCCTTTAAAAAACTCCCTAAAATTTAAAAGTTATACAAAATTTTAATTCTTTTTAAATACTGCTAAAAACATTTAATAAGGAAAGAGAATATAAAATTTTCAAAAATAAATATTGCTTAATTAGTTAATTAAATACTTTGAAAAATATTTTAAATTTTTTAAAAAATCCTAAATCCTAAAACAGTCAATGAGATATTTTTTTCTAAAAAACCAATAAAAAACATATTTGAAATTTTATATGAAAAGTGTAAATGTTTTTAGTAGTAATATATTTTAAAAATGATTTAATGATATTTAATTATTAACTGGTAAAAAAAATATCATATATATTAAGATTCTAAATCTTTAATATTATAAATATATTATATTTTAAAAATTTATAGGCACAATCTACCCGTGCGATAAAACTAGTTATTAAATATAATTCTCCTTTTTCTTTTTAAATTTCATTCATATATAAATTTGTAATGGTTTATATTTGTTAAATATTAATAAATTTTTTATTTAAAAAAGTATAAATTAAAATAACTCATCTTAATTTGATTATTGATGTCATTGGAGTATATAATTTTTAATTAAAATTTTATAAAAAGGACTTGTATTGGAGATTATTCTAGCTGTTTCAAATTATGATAACATAAAGTAGCAGCCACTAAGCATCCAAGAATATTCAGATATTTGTGTTATAAAGAGGTTAGATTAAATGTAAGGAGACCATCTAGGCTGTGCAAATTTTATATATATATATATAAAGAGAAAGAAGAAAAATAAATAAATAAATGATAAAAAAAAAATGTGTTTGGGGGAAAAAAAGGCATATATTCTCCAACTTTTTATAAGCCAAAGCATGTGGAATTCTGTAATGGATTCTTAGATCCAATCTGCCAAGTGTATCATATTTTTTATTTATTTTCTAAAGTTAACTTAATTATCCCTCCATAAATTTCTTCCTAAAATCACAAATCAGATGTGGGTAATAGTATTATGAAATCCCTCGTATTAAGAGTTAGATTGTATTTTGTTTATTCTACATAAAAATGAAGAAGTTAGTCTCTATACATTAGATTAAAAAGCTAATTTGTCATTCTGTTAAAAATTTCATCAATTTCAGTTGTTTAAAATTAGTCCATGTACTTGCCACATATCACTTACTGATTATTCTGTCACATTGGTCAATTTTTAATAATACAAATAGATAGAAACTAATTTATTCTTTAGCTTTGCATACAATAAATCATTTACCATTTTTTGAGTTGAAAAAATAAAATGTACATAACCTTGGTGATACTTATACCATCAAATATGATATGTTTGAATGTTCCAAAATTGTGCACGATGATGCAAAAATAATAATAATAATAATAATTTGAAGAGGATGTAAATGAAAAAAAGAAGAAGAATGCAAGTGGTTATAAAGAGTCATATGCATGCCTTGAATTACGAGAAGTATAGGGATGATTGCTTGAATTAATGTCATGACCTTGATTTTCAAAGTTTAAAAAAGGAGGAAAAAAAAGAAAAACATGCCCAGCTTGGCCTTGGTTACAACATTTTGGTCTTCCCCAAACATTTCAAGAACCCTGTCTATATATGGTTTTCTAACACACAAATGTAATTAATTAACATAAAATTGTCAGGTTTTTTTTTTTTTTTTTGTAAACACAAACCAAGAGATGTTTGAATAGGAATCTATGAATGGATGAAACCTTGAAAGTTGAAGCATTAGGTTTATTTTAAGAAGGATAGGGGGCGTTGGAGAAGGAGAGAATATTCTGGTGCCGCCACAGTTCAACAGCTAAACTCCAAAACTTTTATACTAAATAAAGACAGGATGCTATCACATAACATGATTACATAATTATGATAAAAAGAAAAAGTCAGCCCACAAGTTGACCACTGCTCTCCCTTCCAAATATTCACTGCACTCTGTCCCTCTTCTTCATTTTATAATACTGCAGTTTTTTTCTTTTTTTATTATTATCTACTAATTCCCATCCCAAAATTTTAATTTCATCCTTTAAAAATTAGTCAGGATTTTCAGATAAAAATGGTGGGGTTAAATAAAAGCGTTGCAACACTTATATATATATATATATATATTTCCAAAGGGGAGGCCATTTATTAGGTTTAATATGCTATTTTAAATATGTAGCAAAATGAAGTACTGAGTTAGGATTGGATCAAACCATGGGGATGCAAAATTAAAATTCTCTATTTCTAATTTTGGGTGGAAAAGACAATATCTGAAATAATGTAAGAGTAGATGATTAGACAGGTAGGTTTGATTTTAAATATGGTATACAAGAAAATACTTTCTTCATACTAAATAAAGTGCATGCAATACATCCATAGTCCCAAAATCCTGTACCACCCATTGGATGGATGGCTTGAAATTTGAACCAAAAGAATCCATCAAATGAAAAGCAAAGCTACATGTAAGCTAAAAAGTGTATAATATAAAGTTACCATTCAAGTTAAAACCAATGATGAATTATTTGAGTAAGACCAAAACAAGGGCAAATGGCTCCAATTTTAGCTAAATCCAAGGACTGAAAAAAAAAAGATTTTTAGTTTTCGTGGAAAATGAGGAACAAAAAAAATGAAGGGTTGATGACAAGTTTGGCATCTCTTTTTTCAAGTCATGTCATTTAGGGTCTCTTGTTAAATTCATCTTTTTGACGGAAACAGCACATATATAATTTTATTATTGTTTAATGGAAAATTGCTTAAATAAGTCGGTGAACATAAGTGGACCATTGTATACCGAACCACCTAGCTTTTTGTTTTAGAATTTCATTATAAATCAAAAACCTTTTCACTATGCTTTTCTTATTAACTTTAAAGGAAAAGCTTTTAACAAAGGAACCCAAAGTACTAGTTAAATGCCCATCTAGGTAAAAAATTGGAATGGTTTGCGAGATTATTAGAAAGTAACACATTGCGTGTCACCTATATTTTATATTGATATATAAAAATTAATTTTTAACAATAAAAATGAATGATTTATTCTGTTTTTGATCTAATACACAAAGACTAATTTACATATTTTTGGAATAAAAAGAACAAAATATAATTCGAATCTTAATATAAGAGGCTTTTATGATAGTGTTACTACTAATTCTCATATGATTTATATGGCTCTGATCACAATTGATGGTAAAATATAATTGAGTAGTGCTTACAGACAAAGGATTGGTTCTCAAACATTTACTCAAGCTTGGTTTTTCAGAAGTTTTGGAACTGCATAAATAGTAGTACCTTTGATTTATTTTACATATAGGGAAATAGAAATAAAAAATTGCAGGTTAGAAGGCAGCAGAGAATAGAAAAATGGTAAAACGAAAAAGCATACAAATTATGAGATAATCATTCCAAATGGAAAAAGCATGGAGATTAGCTTTCTACGGACCTCATCATATGTGTCATTATGCACCTTTGGGCTTCTCTCTCTCTCTCTTTCTTCAACCTCCTTCCTTACCTCCCAACTTTAACTTTTCACCGCCTCTCATTAAAAAATAATATGTTATATATTAGTATTATATTCCACCCAAAAGTGAGTAATTATAATTAAATCAGTGCATACTTGAGAGAGAAAGAGAGAGGAGATCCATTCTTTTGCATATATCAGTTTATGTTGTTAGGGTTGAGAAACCATAACCAAACACCGAGCTGTCTCTTCATGAGTTTTCTCTTAATCACCACATTAATATAAACACTCCATTTTTTGGTTAACTTTTCTGGGTTTTTTTTTTTTTGGTTCTATAAGCTTTAACAACATAGATGCTAGAGACGATGGCAGAAGAACCGGTTTCAAATGGTTTTATGCAGAATCCTGTACCTGGATCCAATAACCCTCCTGTTGCAAAGAGGAAGAGAAACCTACCAGGAACACCAGGCAAGTATATATAGTTTCCTCTTTCTTCGTGGTCTAATGGTGTATTTATGCTACATAATCAAAGTAATTAATCAAGCTAACTACTGTACCAGATCCTGAAGCTGAAGTGATAGCTTTGTCCCCAAAGACTCTGATGGCAACCAACAGGTTTTTGTGTGAAATATGCGGCAAGGGTTTCCAAAGAGACCAAAACCTTCAACTCCATAGGCGAGGCCATAATCTTCCATGGAAGTTGAAGCAAAGGACTACAAAGGAAGTGAGAAAGCGGGTGTATGTGTGCCCTGAAAAGACCTGCGTCCATCACCATCCTTCCAGGGCTCTCGGGGACCTGACTGGCATAAAGAAACACTTTTATCGGAAGCACGGGGAGAAGAAGTGGAAGTGTGAGAAGTGTTCAAAGCGATACGCTGTGCAGTCAGATTGGAAAGCTCACTCAAAGACCTGCGGCACCAGGGAGTACAAATGCGATTGTGGTACTCTATTTTCAAGGTAATCCTTTACTATACCTAATTCATATCTTTGTGGTTCTTATAGTTTTTGACCGAGTGATAGGCTAAACAAACACCGCCCTCTGACCCTCTCTTCAACTATAGCTAGGAGTTGAAATAATAAAAAGTGGAAGTAAAGACAAAGAACATATTGTCATTTCGTATTTACTGAAATATATTTTTATTAATTGATGCATGGACTGTATGAAATTTTTCGTTGAGCAGAAGAGATAGCTTCATCACGCATAGGGCTTTCTGTGATGCTTTGGCTGAGGAAACAGCTAGAGTAAATGCAGCTTCCAGCATGCACAGCTTGGCCACCACCAATTTCAGTTACCAACTTATGGGCAATCCATTAGATACTGGGATGCCACAACAGTTTCCCTCTATCTTCAAAACAACTTCAAGCAATGATGAAACCATAGATCAAACTAGACGTGGTTTTTCCTTGTGGATGGGCCAAGCACCTCAGGGCCATGATTCAATTGGCAAAAGTCTCCAAGAGATTCAACAATTTGGTTCTTTGAATTCGGGATCCATGTATAGCGATCCCCTGGTTTCGACATCGAATCCTCCGGCATCAGATTATCAGTTAAACTGGGTGTTTGGCAATAAGGTCTCATCCGGTAATGCTGAAGATCAGCTAACCAGCACTTCACTTCCTTTGAACAATAATGTCAAGGAAAATGGAACTCAACTTGTGAGTATTCCTTCATTATTTAGCACCCAACACCAGTCTCAGCAAACCCCATCTTTTAGTATGTCTGCCACAGCTTTATTACAAAAAGCTGCCCAAATTGGTGCCACTTCAACTGACACTTCATTCCTAGGAAGCTTCGGGACCAAGTGTACCAACAGTCAAGTTCAAGATGGGAGCAAGTACAGTGATCTGTATGTGTCAAATACACAAACGACTACCCTAGGATGTGACATGGAAAATTCGGCAAACGATATTTCCACGTTGAATCAATTGCAAATGTACCCTGCAAAACGCCGCTACTTGCAGAATGAAGAAAGTGGGGGAGGACAAACAAGGGATTTTTTGGGTGTGGGAGTACAGCAGGCCATCTGTCACCCATCTTCAATCAATGGATGGATATGAAAATGAACAGAAATTTACCTATTTCTCTTTATGGAAAGCTTGGGTGATGGATAATAAAAGTGGAGTTAAAGATGGAAAGGGAGAGACGACATAATGACTTTGCAAGGAAGAAAAGTTGCAGAGGTTAACAGTGCTCCTGGGGGAATTATTCAAGAGATTAAGGATAATGAGATCCGTGCATATTCTCTTCAACCTTTGAGAGCCCAACAATCCCTTTTAAAAATTATGCCTTTATTTTCTTTTTTAACTTTGATAAAAGAGGATATGAAGTAGTGGGGGGAAAGCAAAGCAAAGCAAAGCAAAAAAAAAAAAAAAAAAAAAACCTTTGGAGCTCCATTATTGCATTAATTGTTTCATCTCTATGGTTGTTGTTGTCCTGTCATACTAGATTTAAAAAAGTAATTACGTATCCATAAAATAAAAGCTTTCATTATTCTACCTAATACAAACAACAAGCTATGAACTGTTAATTGGAAATAATATAATGTAGCTTTTCCCCTCATCAAACCATGCATGTGTACAGTGTATTATAGCTTTTCCTTCGTCAAGATTACCACTATAACATGCAAAAACAAATGGAAAGAAGGGCATTAATTAAAAGCTTCAATATTTTTTTCCCAGTAATTGTAATATATATGTAAAATTATATCTTTGAGAGCATATTATCGATTTTATGGAAAACAGAAAATGATACGTACAAATCATAAATCAAGAGATTCAAACTCAAATGTTGATTTAAAGTGTCACTAAATATTGAAGCAATAAGATAAACATGGGTAGATTGCAGCAGAAAAAACCCAATGTCCCAAAACTTGAGCTAGGGCCTAGGGACAGAGTCATATTCATATACAAGGGAAAAGAATAAAATTGTCATCAAGCGTGCACCATTCCTCGTGCTTTTGTCTGCTTTTTTTCTCCCGATGATCACAATAGAATGGGGTCAGCCAGACATGGAAAACAAGTGGACAATGGATAAGAGTTTAACTTTGTGGCTTATTTGACTCTAACAGGATATTGATACTTGATAATATATATAGTATTGTGGCCCCATATTATTTTGACCTCTATTGCTTACATTCTCAAGTTGTACCACATATTCGATTTTTACATATTTGTAGAGTAACACCATTTTATTATAATAATCAAACTTTTAATAAATTTTTTTTTTATATTTTCTTGTAATTTTTTTATGGCAACTTTTTACTTATAACCGTAATTATTAAATTAGTTTTATATAATAACATATTGCTTAAAATTGTAATTGTTTCATATAAGTAAGCCTATTGTTTGTAATTTATTAAGTAAAATATAATCTTAATTAAAATATTATTTTAATAAAATATTAAAATTTCACATGAAAAAATCTATTTAATCATATTTTATTAAATGAAAATAATCTTTAATGAGTTGAATTAAATATATCAATTCAATAAACTATGAATTTGAAACATCATCAACTTATAAATTGATTATTTTAACATAATAACTCATGATAAGTTAATGAACTCATATTGATTTAATTGAACTTCATAATTAATTATGTGAAAGAATGAAAAAGTAATAATGCACGTACCAATTATACGTCTTTTAATTTTGTTTTCTTTATTTAATAAAAACTCACAATCATCGATTAAGATTGTTAACGAAAGGGTTGGATAGAGTTTATAAAACTTTTCAAACAAATTGAAGCAAGACAAGTAAAGCTAAGATATTAGTTTCCATTGAACAAGTGTATAGGTAGGTAGGGAAATCATGGTTCTACGAAGTTGGTTTGAGATAGAGAAAGGGTAGGTCCTCGAATGATTGACCTCATCCCCAAAAGAGAGATGAGTTGATGAAAGTTTCACTCTTCTCAATAACAACTTTTGCATTTCCATTAAAGGGAAAAAGTATGAAGGTTCATAATCCAGCTGACTCATTATCTTTTTTTCTGCAAAACTTCAGTAATAAGTCAATGGATAAAAATATACATTCTTCTACCCCAAAAAAGCTCTAAATTAATTCATTAATTATACTAGGTTGGCGCTAATGACTCTAGGGTAACCACCTTAAACCATTCAACAACCATTTTGGTCTCATTTCTTCAAAATGTGAGTAAATTAATCCTTTTATATTACTCCAAATGTGAGTTAACTAATTTTTGTACATTAAATGAATCAAGTACTACTGATTATTTATTTTAGTGTTTTATGTATAAGGAATAATAGCAATTTTAGCCCTTGATCTTTATATTTTTATTCAATTTCGCCCCTACTCTTGGATCAAATTGACCCTCAACTTTTCTTTGATGACATGGCGCTATTTTGTCTTATATACTATATCAACAAATAATTTATTTTTTTAAATCATAAATAAAAATTATAAAAATATAGCTATTAATTTTTTTTAAAAAAAGTGAAAATTTCTATAAAAATATATCCCAAATTGTTTAATTTTGCCAAGACTTGCTTGAAATAGTGGTTAGATCTCGTGTCTGGTGCTTAAATGACACAGGTCCAAACCTTGTCATCCTTTTATGTTTTCAATTCTTTAATTTTTAATATCTATTTTCATAAATTTTTGAAACTATAATTTTCATTTATAATTTTTTAGCTTTCTTTTAATTCTTGAATTATTTGCTACCACAACATATGAGATAAAATAGTGTTATATCAGAAATGGAATGCTAAGAGCCAATTTACTTCAAATAAAAGAGTAAGGGTCAAATCGAATAAAAATATAGAAATTAAAGGTTAAATTTGTTATTATACCTTATAAACATAAAACCAATAAGGAATGAACTATTTTGGTCATATTTTCCAGTAAAGAGATACAAATGCATTAACATGATGATTTCTTGTTTTCTGAGCAAGTTGAAAGGGGAGAAAAAAGGCAGGTAAAAAGAAAAGGAATTGATTCTGGTAATGACATACTCCATGGAATGATAGCAAAGTGAAAATGGGTGTTAATTTTTCTTTAGGTGAAAGCCAAGGAAAAAAGGATAGAAAGAAGGTTGTGTGCTCAAAAGCAAAACATTTTACACTTTTTCAATCACCTTTGAAAAAGTAGCCATTGTTGGAAATCATATTGTTTCTCTTCGAATAGGAGATTGAGCCCAACATCAATCCTATTGGATTGGGTCACAAACCTAACACAATTAATGAAGCTTTAAACCCCCACCCAGCCCTATCATATTCAAACACCAAAATTATACCTTTCAGACTCACTGAATTGAAGCAGAGAACGAAGCAAATATGAAATTCACGGACTCACCGGTGATACAGCTTCAAGTGCGCGATTCCCAACTCTCTATCCAACAAGACAATGGCTCCTTCCACGTTGGTACCTCCGTCTGGCCTTGTTCTTTGGTTCTAGCCAAATTCGTGGAGCGCTGGGCACCATCTTCGCCCACCACCACCACCGATAACCCTTATTACGACCTCCTTGATTTTCACACCCGCCGTCGTCGCGCCATCGAATTGGGAACTGGTTGTGGAGCTGCTGGAATGGCTTTCCACCTATTGGGTCTCCAAGACATCATCCTCACCGATATATCCCCTGTTATGCCTGCGCTCAAGCATAACCTAAAACGTAATAAACCCGTTCTGGGTAAGAACATGAAGACCTCGATTCTTTATTGGAACAACAAGGATCAGATCAGGGGCGTTAATCCTCCATTCGATGTGGTGATCGCGGCAGATGTAGTCTACATCGAGGAATCGGTGGGTCATTTAGTTGGGGCTATGGAGGCGTTAGTTTCCGACGATGGGGTGATTCTGTTAGGGTACCAGCTGAGGTCGCCGGAAGCTGATAAGTTGTTTTGGGAAATGTGTGAAAAGGTTTTCGTGATCGAAAAGGTTCCTCATCAGGATTTGCACCCTGATTATGCTTATGAGGAGACCGATGTTTATGTTTTCAGAAAGAAGAAGAACAATAACAATTAGCAGGGTATGGAAATTGTCCATTTTTCTATAGCGAATGATATAATTGAACTTGTAGTCATTGTTGCTTAGCCTGTTTGCTGCAAAATTGTGGGCTTGGATTGAAATGTTGTCTTTTGCAATCTTCACTTGATCTTGTTATTTAATTATGCCAGTTCCTGCCCTGAATTTTGTTTGGTGAATACAAGTAAATTGATTCACGCATGATGACTGAAGAATGCTTCTATGTCATAAGTCATTGGTTAAGTCTAATTGTTTGTTACGGTTCACCTGTTTAAGCACTATGAGAGGTCGGATCTTCAACAAGTTCGGCGTTTTTCTTGATCAGGGTTTTATCACCCTATTTTACCAAGAGTTAGTTCAAATGGTAGCATTCTCTCCCATAAATGATCTATATGCTATAGGTAATGGAGTCTAGTCCAACCATGTGCTTACTGTTTAATTACTTTGTTTTTGCCTGCTATTGCACTTTGAAGCACTCTCACTCTTTCTAGATCTAGAGCTTTCGGTAGAGTCGAGAGATAAGACCGTACCAGACTTGTTCAGGGTGCGTACCTCCCAACCATATATGTTCTTTTAAAGTACTTGTGTATTCTTGTTTGAACGAACTTATATTCAGGCTATATAGATATAAGATATAATCTTTCAAACGTATACAGAACCTTTTAAAAGGATTGACCATTACCATGTCAAACATATTTTAACATCCAATATTCATATCATAGTTAAAATGCAACAGCATCTTTTAATAATTATGACCAGTGATACCCGGATGTTACTACTCGACCTGTCTCTTATCTATGCCAGATGAATGATGTGTTTCAGCCCAGCAGCAAGGCTTGGGACCTTTCTGGGCTACCTCTTTAGCAAATTAAGCAAAGTTTGCTTAAAAGCAGGTAGGGTCAAGCTTTCTTCTTCTATTGGTTGTTGAACCTTCTGAAACTCAATTTTGTGCCCTCCACTTATGGTTGGTTGGTATACGTGTTCCTGCTGTTAATTGATTTCTATTTTTCTTTCACATCAAGCTTCTTTTCGTTTTCATTTCTTTCACTTTTTCCGTTCTACAAATCTGAGTTTCATGAAATTGAATTCAATTTGTGTAGCATGGGCGTTGCATATCACTTTGATGCTTCTTAAATAGATAAATGGATGCGGGGCTACCCAGAAATGCATTTGTGGAGGCTAATTTAAGATGGACTATGCAGAGTATTGAAAGGAATATTTCATTGCATGTTCCTATTTCACCATTCTTGAACCTGGATTTCACTAAGCCAATGTTAATTTAAACTCTTTCATAGAAAACTTCTAAAAAGAATCATATGATGGATTATTTGTGTAATAGTCCACCGCACAAGAAAAACGGATATTGCAGTCCCAATGAGAATATTTGCTTATTGAGAACGTCAAACATAAACTAAAAAAAAGTTTATTAAACAAAGAGTATTTTTAATCTTTTATCCTCTAAAAAGTTGTTTCAAGTCACTATTATTTTAGTTTCCATTAATGTAAACTATTTCGAAGGGTTGTGCTAGGTGGCCCATGAACGCCTTTAGGTATATGTTATGGGCTAGGGTCAGTGGGTTTGAGGTGGACGTAAACAATATTAATATATTTTATATTTGTTTAAATTTAATCTATCATAAAATATGGACTTAAAATTTTATTTAAGCTTGTTTTTATTTATAACTGAGCTGTCGAATCTCACTTTAGGTTTATTCATATTAATTTTTAAATTTTTGAAAAATGTTGATATTCTTAAAATTTTTAATGCTTTATAATACTATATATAGTTATAGATTTAATTTTTTTGTGTTATAAATTATATAATAAAATATACATTGCAAACTTACAATTCAAGATTTAAACTTGATCTATTTTAAATTAAACAGGTTTAATTTTTTTGCCCAATAATTTTATTCAAACTTACCAAAATAAAAAAATATATAAAACCTCTACAAAAAAACATATCACTAAATGCAACACTAGAGTAAACAAATACATCAATTAATTTTTTTTTAACTATCGAAAGATTGTTAATAATTGATTAGCTAATATAATGATTCACATGAGCAAAAGATGTATTAAAATATTATATAAAAAATTAAAATTATGAAAATTATTAGGGGTGTGCAAATCATGTTAATGAAACCATAGGAACATTTAAAAAAAATGAATAAATCTCTTTTGCAATTTAGGGTGAGAATTAGGTAGCAAGTCTGAACTACATTTACCTACTCAGGATATGCCTAACAATTAATTATGGATCCAATGTAGAAACACCAAATAAATATTCTACAAAAAACAATGTAGAAAAATATGAGCAAGTCTTTGTTTATATGAAAATATTTACCACCACCACCACCATGGTTGGAATGAAATGAGCTACTTTATTGATTTATAAAGTTAATAAATGAGGCAGACCTACAATAACCAAATGTTCATGCAATGTCGCTCTCACCATCAGTAGACTTTTTGGCAAACCCCAAGCAGTCCAAGACACAGATACAGGCCATGGTTGGGTCCATCCTTCATTAGAAACGTGTACTGTCAAAATTTTAAAAGGTATCCTATCATTTTCTTGTGACAACCACAGCCATGAAGGAGAATAACAAAGGGCCCAATTCACTTATGAAGGGCGGCAACTGCGGTTTGACCACACTGCTATCTTCTATTTGCTTACAGCTAACCTATCCTTTCACTCAACCAGCAGAGCTGTACTTGAAACCATGGCTGCCAAGCATTTTAAAACAAGGGGAAGAGGAATGATTCAAAATGAAAGCCACTCTTACTCATGCTTTGATCCTTTTGGATCATTTTCAAAATTTTCACACACCTATTTGTACAATTGTCCTACACAAGGCTGCTCTAAGGTAGGCCTAACTACTTGGTACACTTGTCAAAGCGGGCACCTCTCTTGTAACTGCACCATTCCCACTACCCCATGAAACCCACCAGCTTGACGAAATTGAAAGTTTAAATTTAGTGTGATTCACTTGAACATTTGAACTACTTAAAGCTACACTAAACTAGACTAGACTAGCTTGATCAGAGGCTTCCTCATAGTAGCAGTAATACGGTGAGAGGTTTCCATCCTGATTGGCCTTGAGTTTGTTCTCCCCACCAGCTTCTTGCAACAATTTGACCACCTTCCGCATTGACAGGCGGTTAATGGGAAGAGCATCAGTGCAAAGGATACCAATATCGAGTACCCTGCAAATTTCTTCCTTGTACGTAGAGTCCAGTCTCGGGTCAATTATCTGATCCACTCCCTTTTGGTTGTAGGTAGCACAGACCCATTTCACCATATCTTTCTCCCCAAACTCCGGATCGGTAGGGGGTTTACCGGTAACCAACTCTAAGATGACAACTCCAAAGCTGTAGATATCACTTTTCTCATTCACTCTTAGGGTATATGCATACTCTGCATGCAAATGAAAACAAATTGAATAATAAGAGGTAATATAGATCTTACAGGACAGATTACTAAGTTCATGTTAACAGGCCAATGTAGCCACTTATCCATGTCTAAGCTTAACCAATCAATACAAGTATTGTATATTCTAAATGAAAAGGGGGAATTAATATAAATAAGCATCAACAAGGAACAAACCTGGTGCAATGTAACCACACGAGCCTGCAATCACAGACATTGATTCAGCACCTTTCCCGACTCCTTCAACAATCTTAGCAACTCCAAAATCCGCAACTCTGGCACCGAATTCGTGGTCTAACAATATATTGTTTGATTTCACATCCCGATGAACAATTGGAGGAACACAATCATGATGCAAATAGGATAATCCCTCAGCTGCATCTAAAGCAATCTTATACCTAGTGGGCCAATCTAACAAGCCCCCCTTGCTGCTATGCAACAAATCCCCCAAGCTCCCATTCGGCATATACTCATAAACTAAAAGTTTGTCATCTCCTGTAATGCAACAACACCACAGTCTCACTATATTCTTGTGTCTAATTTTTCCCAGCATTTCAACTTCAGTTTCAAACTCATCTCTCTCCATATCGGCCGCACTCAAAGAATCTTCTTTCTTAACTCCACTGAGTTTCTTCACAGCTACTGCATCACCATTGCTCAGCACAACTTTGTAAACTTTGCCAGAACCTCCACTTCCTATCACATTCTCTTCCTTGAGGCAATCTGCAATCTCATATTCACTAAAACCGATCTTATGAAACGATCTCCACTTCGTTACAGTAGCTCTTTTCTTGTTCTTTTTGAAACTCCGGTACTTCATGAAGAACCAAACAACCCCTACAACAAAAACCAAGCCAGCCAGTACAAAAATGGATCTAAGAATCCACATATTGGTTTGGTTCTTAGATCGACTTATCTTCGGACAAAGACCTTCCAAGTCACCACATAATCCGGGATTACCCAAGAAGCTATTCTTGTAATTTTCCTTCGCATAAAAGGGAGGGAGCTCTCCTGAAAGCTGATTATTCGACAAATTAAACACGTTCAGCTTTAAATTCTGCAACTCAATTGGGACTTTCCCGGAAAATGAGTTACTTGAAAGATCAAGATAATTAAGTACAGGCAAGCCACCAATATCACCAGGAATACTGCCGGATAGCCTATTGTTAGCCAAATTTAACTCATTCAAACTCATACATTCCTTAATTCCTTCGGGGATTCTTCCATCAATCTCATTTTCACTGAGATCAAGCCTGACCAACTGCTTCAGTTTTACCAAAGATAGAGGAATGTGACCGGTGAACTCGTTTTCACTAGCAGACATCTCTACCAGTGTCTCCAAGGACCCGATTTCATCAGGTAACGACCCGGAAAAACGGTTGTTGGAAATTGACAGAATAGAGAGATTATGAGCACTTGAAATCGACTTTGAAATTTCCCCACTAAAGGAATTTTCAGCAAGCTCGAGCAAAAATACTCTGGGTAGCCCCCAGAACCCGTCTGGAACCCGACCCGAGAAACGGTTGTGCTTGAACCGAACCCGGCCCAAGCTCTGGCATTTTCCTAGACTTTCCGGAATTTCGCCCGAAAATGAATTGAAAATCAGAATAATATCTCCTAACTGCCCCTTTGAGCACAAATTCTCTGGAATTTCGCCAGAAAACTGATTATAAGAGACATCCAAACTTTGTAGTGGCGAGTTTACACCAAGTTGACTCGGTAATGGTCCACTGAGTTTGTTGTTGAACAGTTTCAGCTCTTGCAACTTTTTCGACACAGTTATGCTCTCTGGTAAAGTCCCTTCAAGCCGGTTATCATAAAGATTCAATGACTCAAGCTGTAACCCGCATAAACCGGTTGGAATTGTCCCAGTTAACTCGTTCATAGCCGCGTCGAATCGCTTCAACGTAATTAAATTCCCCATATTTAACGGCAACTCGCCTGATAGAGAGTTGTTATATAACTCAATTTGCTCAATGCTTTTCAACTGGGAAATTGAACTAGGGATGGATCCAGAGAGCTGGTTAAGGGATAAATCAAGGTTTCGGAGGCTAACCAACCGACCGAAACTCGACGGAATTTGGCCGACGAGGTTACAGCCGGCAAGAAAAAGCTGCTCAAGGTTCGTTAAGTTACCTAGTTCGCTCGGTATATGAGACGGAGGAAAAGGGTTATAAGCGAGATCCAGTTCTTTGAGAGTGGAAATATTACCCAAAATAGCAGGAATGGTGGCGTCGAGGAGATTTCCCGCCAAGTTGAGACACCGGAGCCGTTGGAATTGTCCGAAAGTCGCGGGAATTTCGCCAGAGAAGTTGTTCCCGTAAAGGATTAGATTTTCGAGGGTGGGAATATTGGGGAGGGAGGGAGGGAGAGAGCCAACAAGGAGATTCTGGGAGAGATCGAGGGTGGTTAGATTTTGACAGGTGGAAAGATCAAGGGGTAGAGAAGAGTTGATGGAATTATTGGCAAGAGAGATGGAGCGAAGATAAGGGAGACGGCAGAGGAAAAGCGGGAAAGGCCCAACGAGCTGGAAATCAGAAAGGTCGACAGACTGAACACGGGCAGTGGGGGAGTGGCAAGAAATACCTTGCCAATTGCAAGGAGTGTCGTCTCGGCGATTCCAGGAGGAGAGGGCGTTGGTTGGGTCGGAAAGGCTTTGCTTGACCTGCAACAGGTACAGACCTTCCTGGTTTAGAGCAAAGGCATAGGGCAGAGGATTCAAAAATAGGAGCAAGAATACCAGAAACATGGTTTGGGTTAGAGGAGAGTGGATTGTGGTTGTATTTGGATGTTGTTGCGTTGTCTAGAGTGAAGGAGGGAGGCATGGAAGTCGGCAAAGCGTTTGGATATTTTAAGGGAGAAAAGGTGGGTGTGGCAGTGGGTCCTGGTTTGCTACTGGGGTCTTACATCAGATGAAGATGGTGAAGTGTGTTGAACCCAAGAGATGAAGCGCAATTTGGATCAATTTTCAAAAGTTGTTTGAAACTTCAGACAAACACAGGAAACTTCCCGGTCAAAAGAGTTCAGTAGTGATCACAGTGCTTTTGGCAAATAATTTAACTCCACTACATCTTCAGGTAATGTAACTGTTTACACTATCTAATCCAAATTTGGCTTCTAATATAGAATCAACATTTATTTAATGAAGGTTTAATATCAATTTTTAGATTATTTAAACCCACCATTTGGAAAAGAATGAAGTTGATTAGATCCAAAAAAGCATAATAAATTAAGATAATAACTCCATTGCTTTTAAATTCAATCCCAACAAGAAAATAAGGGCAAATTACACTATCACTCACTTAATTTTGATCAGCTGACAAAATAATTATTCTGGTTTCAATTCAGTTACTCAACTTTTGAAAAATAATAAAACAATCCTTTTAATGGAAAAGTGACATGGCATTTAACGCGCTCCTTCTGTCATTAATTGGCTAGTTGCAAGGTTTAGTTGTCATTTAAACAGCCCTATAACCCTAGTTGGGGAATAGAAAAGAAGAATAGAAGAAATGGAGTTATACGACCGTTTTGTTCCTCCAAGGTGGAGCCACCACTCAGTTTGTTGCTATCGGTTGAATCTCTGTCCCTTTTTTTCTTCTCTTCTTCTCCTCTCTTCTTTTTTTTCTTAACTCTAGTCGTTGTAGTTCATACCAAATGTCTCCTCTTTGCCTCTCAAATCTTACTTCAGATTTCCTAATAGGCCTTCAAAATCCCAAGATTAATACCTCAAAACTTCGAACAAGGCTTCAATGAATCTCCACCGTCCACCGTTGGATCACCACAATATTCTGGCCACAGCTTTTCTTCGACCAACCATGACTCTTGACCGCTCAGATCATCAAACTGGTGACCCGAGTTCTCCAACCCGTAAAACCCGAAATAGGTGTGGGTTTCTTCTATTTTGATTATCTTCTTTTTTAGTTTTTTTTACCCCTCTCTTTTGATGCAGACCAATTTAGGATTCTTTTTTTTTTATTGGTTTGATTTTGGATGCTTGCTATTTGGTAATTTTGTTTTTGTTGGTTTTTGTTGTTTGTTGTCGATTTTGATTTGAAACTCCATAACATCGCCACAAGCAGGAGCTCCGACCAAACTAGTGTTGATGTTCAGATCATTCTTATTGAAGGAACCGACATTATGAGGATTGTTGTAGTGGTCAATAATGTTTTCATAGAAAAGATGTGGAAGAATCTGAATGGGTTGTGATGGGATCTCTCCTTTAACGTTAGCCCAAGCAACCATTTTTATGCCAGCCTCAACATTTTCACCATCGATTTTCAATTTTCACTACCAAATTTTTTTCCCATTCTGAGCCTTGATTTTGGGCCATGTCAATTTGCCACATCAGCTAATTGGGTTTCCAACGTGGCAAGTTAATTGGCCACGTCAATTGTCTCGTTAAGCCTGTGATGGAAAATGTTAATGAGTGACTGATTTGTCACTTTTCGATAACGTTAGTAGCTAATTTGTTATTTTTTGAAAGTTAAGTGACTGAATTGAAATCAAAGTGACTATCTTATCGGCTACATCAAAGTTGAGTAAAATTTGTAACTTTTCGATAACGTTAATAGCTAATTTGTTATTTTTCGAAAGTTAAGTGACTGAATTGAAATCAAAGTGACTATTTTATCGGCTGCATTAAAATTGAGTGATTATTAGTGCAATTTACCTTTAATAGAATAAAAGGAAAAAAAAAAGCATAATTAGACGAGGTGATGATGGGAGAGAGGGGCCAAGTATAATAATTACTAAAAGTATAGGCCAATGGAAATAAAAAGCATAATGACAATCAGTATTAAAAGTCTACTCTGGAGTCAATGTGAAAGGGATATAATTTTGTTTTAACTTTATGATATAATATCCTTCATTCATAACCTGCACCTGCTGTCCACATATTTTGTTTTATAGAATAAGAGGATTTTTCTACATTCACATTTATCTTTTTCATTTATTTTAATGCCTAAATATATTTAACTTTCACTGTTAAATTAAGATTTAAATAATTACTTATTATTTAATTTGATTTTAATTATGTTATTTCAATATTATAATCTTTTATCTAAATAAATCTAGAATCAAGCTCTAATAATTATAATTAATATTGCATAAAATCAACTTAATTACAAAATTTTATATAAATTAATTATTGAGACATTAACTTAAACAACACAAAACAAAAAAAAATAATTTTAAATTTTGAGTTAATTTTACGCATTTTAAAAAATATGCCATGAATTAATACATAAAGTGAACCCAACATGAAAATATGATTTTTTTAAAAATAAAATCATAATATAAAACTATATATTCAATTGGATAAGGTAACATTTAATTCTTGAATTTGATAAGTATTTTCTCAACTTGATTTCTAGATTTTTTTTGTTTCACATTAATTCATGAATTTGGTAATTCTTTTCAATTTTGAATTATATGACGATGTAACATTTGGAAATTCTATTGCATTATCACCTATATTAGAGCGTCACATCATCACATAGACTAAAAGTAGAAAAAATTGTCAAATTTTAAATTAATGTGGTAAAAAAAAAAGACTAAATTACTTTATCCTTGTACAATACATGTGATAAATTATACATAATACGAATAAAAATATATTAAAAATTATAATGTAATATGAAATTTATGAAAATTAAGAAAACAACAAAAATATATGACCTTTTCAATAATATAAACCAATCTCATTAAATAAATAATTTAAGCAATACATACAACCTGTGAGTAATTGTATGGATTAACTCATTAATACTATCATTTAAAATTATTATAATGGTCGATTGAGCCTTAGTTTGGTCGGTATTGACATTGTTGTCAGTGCAAAAGGACGTGAGTTCAAGTGCGCTGAAGCGTGTTTATATTTTTTTTATATATATCATAGTGAATCAAAAACATATCTCATATCAGCTTGTGCACAAGACTAAAACTTTAAATACATCATTTAAATTAAAATAATATAAAATATCATTTTTCATATATTTTATCTATACCGGGATAATGTAAGAATTTTTTTATTTCAAAAAAATTCGATTACTTGACTTAATTTTATTCAATCTTCAAGATATGTTACTTCAGATGTATTCATAAATAAAATTATCGTACTTTCATAAAATTAACCATGCTTATAATTTAAAAATTTTACTCAAAAATATTTCCAACTCCAAAAATAAGAAGTTATATTGAGTGTTATGGTACTAGGTGCAACCAGCACCACGTACGTGTAGCATTGCATGAGTCATTGCTCAAAATCAAATCTTAGGTGATTGAAGAGGTCAAAAAGATTGGGCTTTGATTTTTCAGTGTAGAAATTGGTTTCCTTTATGCAGATGATAGAACAGTAGATTCCTAACCATGTTATTATCCATCACTTTCTCTACAAACTCATTATATGGAATATATGGAAGTACAGCTCACGCAAGTGAAGTAAATAATTTTTAAGCACGTGAATTAGCCAGCCCAAGTGGTTGAAGAACAAGGCTAAATGCTCATCACCAATCAATCAATCTATCTCCAATTTCAAAAGTTGTGTGTTTTTATTGGGTTGGTAAAATATTAGAGAATTTGATGCCCTCAAAATAGAGACAGCACCCACCACCACTCATTTTTCCACGCTCCACTTTTTGACTCCCAAACAACTTAAAGTTGATTATTTTTTATTATAAAGTATTAAAATAAATGCATACAATTTATTTTTTTTAATAATGTTAACATTTGTTATCATCAAGGAATAGATAAAAAGAAATCGATCGTGATAATTAGGAAATCGGTTCACTTGAATTAGAGAGAGAGTTGGAGTAAGCAGAGGACCAAGGAGGAGAGGAGGTTGTACCATGTTTAAGGGAGTTGAGAGTTGGGGAAAAGGATCCTTTCATCATCGTGTCTTGGCTGATAGTTTGCTCGCGAGGTTTGTTAGGTGGCAAGTTCATTATATGTCAGTCATCAAGAAATATTTGCTCTAACATTCCCTTTGTTAATGTTGTCTTTGTCCTCAATAATCTCATAATGGTCACCTCTTGAGGAATAAGAGCAACCCTCTAAAAGTGAGTGGCTTAATAAAAGGCTTGGTAATGATGAGTGACTAAGGATGAATGGCTTTCATATAAAAGGTTGAAATAATATGAAATAAAAAATACATTAATATGCTTATAAAAACAACAGAACCTCAGACTTAAGGATGTAATCGTAATTATCTAACCATCTAACAAAAGGAGCTAATATGTTAAAAAAAACTTGAAGCAACACGAAATAAAAAATACAAATGTGTAGAAGAGTTGAACTCGAGACTCAATGATATAATTACAACTATCTAACCATCTCACGAAATGACTAATATGTTAAAAAATATTAATTAAAATGTAAAAAACTTCAAACAACATTAAATAAAAAATATAAATACAAGTAGGAGATTAATCGAACTCAAAACTCAATGATGTAATTGCAACTATCTAACCATCAAACCAAAGAACTAATATGCTAAAAGAATAATTAAAAAATTAAAAAGTTTGAAGCAACATGAAATAAAAAATACAAATGTGAGTAAGAGAGTAATTGAACCCGAGACTCAAGGATAAAAGCACTTACATTTAACCATCTGGACAAACCTAAAAACACATTCAATTAGAAGCTTTCCATACAATATCTAGGAGTGTTCAAACGGTTAACCGAACTGGATTAGTATTAACCGAACTTTTTAATCCTTTAACCGTTAACCAAATTGAATTTTTTTTAAAAAAAATTAATCGAACCGAATTATTTCGGTTAATTCAATCGGTTAACCAAAATTTATATGTTTTTGTTTTTTTGGTTAAAACAAGTATAAAATATATAAAAAAATTTAAATTGATAATGTTCATCTGACTGAATTAACCGAATTAAAATTACATATAATTTGCATTATTAATTATTAAGTTCAGTTAATTCAATTAATTACCCGATTTCGAACCGAATTAATTGATAACTGAACTTCCAAAAAATTATTAACCAACTTCCCACTGAATTAGATTGATTAACCTCCCGATTAACCGAATTAGACATGTTCGATTGATTAATTCGGTTTTAACTGAAATTTGAACACCCCCAACTATATATATCCACTAAAAACATATCCAACTGGATGCGTTTTCCAAATATCGACTTAATCCGGTTAATTTCTCAAAAAAAACGATTTGATCCAATAATTATGGTTAAAAATAAGCATTTTTGGATAATTCACCCATTTATAACAACATTAAATTATAATTCTTTTCCAAAATGATAAATTCAAAACCTCTTGTTTCTCTTTTATTTTGTTTTCCAAATATTTCAGAATATTATGGTAATAGATTTATGTATTATAGCTTGAAATTTATTTATATTGTCAATAACATTTTAATTTGATTTATTTATTTTTAAATTTAACTTAAATAAATTTATTCAACTTTATTCGATTTGAATTTTATTTCACTTAGTTCGGTTTGTAATTTTTTAAATTAAATTAAAATAATAAAATAAGACTTATCAACTCGACTAATTTAAAATATTTTCGTCTCATTCAATTAAATCCTCACCCATCATCAATATAATTTGAAACTCTTTTTTTTAATTTACAATAATCTTTTTGAATAAAATCAAATCTGAATCAACATTAATGACATAAATTTTAACTTATTTTTCAAGTGAAATATGAGGACATCATGTGTTTGAATATAATATGATATTGTAAGAAATATATTATTTGTTTGGTTTTAGGAAATAGAAGAATGAAAAACACTTTATTGAAAATTTTAAAAATTATTTTTAGAAAATAAAAATATGTGAAAATCATAAAATAATAAAAGAAACATTTTCATTATTTTCACTAAAAATGTTTTGTAAAAATAAAAATGATCGAAAACAAGAATTTTTTACCTTAAATTGATTGACTTTGGTTTAAACCTCATATAAATATAAAATGTTTTTTTCTTTGTTTTTCAATAATTTTTCCAATATTAAATTTGTTACCTTCATTCAAAACCATATAAAGTGTAAAACTTTTTATTTTATTTTATAATGTTTTCATTATAGAATAAAAGGTATTAAACATGATTTCATGTTTTAATTATTAAAAACATTTTTTTTATATTTTTATTTAGAAAATAAAAATAAAAGCTTTTTTCTAGAAATAAAATTAGAAAATGGAAATAAAAAATGTTTAATTTTTGTCATTCTCCACTCATGAGATTTCTAAATTTACATTATCCAGAAGACACATTTCATCATCAAAAAGTAAAAAGACACTTTCCACTTATGTTTTAATGAAGAACCATAATTTCAAACTTCGAATAGTTAGAAATGAATATGGACAAAAACATGAAAATTCAGACAATGATGATGAATAAGTTGGATTCCTTGACAGTACATGTTACATCAAGTAGAAGACAAACCCTAAATTTATGCTAGTCTTGTTTACAGTTGCAGAGTTTACAGCTTTCTCTTGAGTGTTGAAATAGAATTTTACACCTTTTTTTAATTTTTAAACAATGCATATTCCCCTAATATTAGTTGCAACCAATCAACTGCCAATCAGGAATTTTTATTTATTTTTTTAATAGGAAAATAAATGGTCAAAAGTCAAAACTTTCCTCAACTGTAGAAAAATGTGTGTGATAAAACCAACCAACCAAGTTAATTTGGTTTCTTCTATTTCTTCATCATACAGTAGTGTAAACAGATTGGACAAGACAAGCTTTCGGCTTGTGCAAGAACTCAAATTTTCCTAGCCCAGAATAACTAATATTGCACGTGCCCTTCTCTTCGTTTCTTTTTGTCTCTTCTTTTTGCCAAGAAAAGGTGGCATCAATTGCATGTTGTTGAATTAATTATCCATTTCAATGTTTGTAATACTTAAATATATTTATAATAATTTGATAATAAAACTTTAACGCTTTTAATAAAAATAAATATTCATTTTAATGTTTGAGTTCTACTACTATTAAAACAGTTATTTTTGTTTATTTCATGATACATTTTAGTCACTTATATTTGAAATGTTATGTTTTAGTCACTTACGTTATCGCATTGTAACATTTTAGTCACTAAGCCGTTAATTACTATTAACGGTGTAACAATAAGTCAAGCTATTACACTAAATCATCATGTCAAACAAAAAATTTAGGTTAATTTATACAATTGATCCCTATATTTTCTTATTGAGCAATTTATTTTTTTTCTTTTATGTTCTTTTAACTTTCTTTTTTTTCCATTCCCTTCTACTTCTCCCTTTGTTTTCTTCCCTTCTCCATTTCTTTTAACGTAATTTTTCTATGTTTTTCTTTTGTTAAAACTAGTCCCTATACTTTTTTTTATTTTTTTTGAATAATTTAAATTGTTCGTTAAGGCAAGCTTGTGGACTAGTTTTAATAAATGGAAAACATAGAAAAACTACGTTAAAAGAAATGAAGAAGGGAGAAAAACAGAGGGAGAAGCAGAAAAGAAAGGAAAAAAATGAAAGTTAAAAGAACATAAAAGAAAAAAATTAAATTGCTCAAAATAAAAAGTATAGGGACCAATTGTAGAATTTAACCTAAAATTTTCATTTAAATTGATGATTTAACGTGCCACATCAGCTTACCATTACACCATTGACAGAAATTATCGACTCATTGACTAAAATGTTACAACATGATAACATAGGTGACTAAAACGTAACATTTCAAATATAAGTGACTAAAATATAACCTGAAGCAAACAGAAATGACTATTTTAGTAGTTTACCCTTTATATAAATCAGTTGATTAAGATGATGAAGGATAAACACTAAAACAGCCTCAGATTATTATATTCAATCAATCGTGTTGGTCATTTTAAGGCAAGCATAAATGAAGCCAGCAGAGCAATAATGGTGTTTTCTAATATCTCGACTTTGACATCCACCCAATTCTATGTTGTTTGGGTGTGTAAAAAAATCCAAAAACCTAATTTGAAGCAACTCAATTCATTTAGTGTAACAGCTCGTTTTTCAGTGATATTGAAAATAGTGGTTTTGGGGCCACCAAATCCGACGAGTAAGTTCATAAATATTATATTTAATATTTATGAGTAAAATATGGTTTTTAAAAGCATTTTTGATATAATAATATATGTTATATAAACGATTTATTAAGTGATTTTACCCTAAGGTCAAGTGGTATCGAGACCTCGTTTCTATAAACTGAGCCATAAATATTTTTATAAATATTTATGGAGTGCTATTAAGGTGGTATTAAAGTTTCGTTAAAAAATTTTAATATTTCGATAGTTAATTAAGAGAAAAGAACCAAATTGAAAAATGTGCAAAACTTATTAATTAATACATTTAGGTGATTAGATAGTTTAATTAATAAATGAGGAAGGGCTTAAGTGATAATTAAGCCATAAATAATGAGTGGGCCGGCATAATGGTTGAAAATGAATAAAATACTATATATTTAATGGCAATTTTGTAATTAAAGTGAAATTAAAAACACTTTAACCTCATTTTCTTTTCTTCACTCCACCGAACACCATAGCTATGGAGGTTTCAATTCTGGATTTGTTCCTTTACATGCGAGTATAATTGATCCTATTTCTTGTAATTTTTATGTTTTTTAGATCGTTGCAACTAAGTCCAACTAGCTCTTACCTTCAATTTTGAAATTGTTAAAGATTTTGAATGTTTCCATTGATGAATCTTGTGATTTTTTATGTTAAATGATGAATTTAAAGTATTAATTGTTATTTAAAAGTATTTTATTAAGTGATTTTTTATGAATTTTTCTATTATGGACTAAATTGTTAAAATAGTAAAAATACAAGGATTTAATGTGAAATTGTTGCATAAATGAGATGTTTTGAATACTATGAGCATTTGGCTAGCTTGAGTTTGTATTAAAAATGGTTAATTTGCATGTTTTGGGTTCATAGACTAAATTGAATAAAAGTAAAATTTTAGGGACAATTTTGTAAAATTGTCAAAAATAACCAAATTGCATGAAATGAATTTTTTATAGTTTAAATTAATAAATTGAATGAAATTATTAAGTTAAATCAAGATCGGGTGGAAAATCGAGGAAAATGGAAAATTACCAAAATGCTCCTAAATCTTGATATTTTTCCAATTTAGCTAGGTAAGTTTGTATGAACTGTATTCTGTATAATTTTGATTAAATTGAATGTTAATATGTGATTATATTGTGATTAAATCAATATATATATATATGTTAGTATGCAATTTATTGTGTTATGAAACGACGTAAATCTAAAGACGTACGACGATTACCGAATCTCGTTTGAACCTTAGGAATTTGTAGGATATAAATGACATGTCATTAGGGTTACCAATACTCAGCTCGCATGAGCTTCCCGTTATTCATCTCGCATGAGCTTTCCGTTATTCAGCTCAGAAGAGCTTACTATTTACAGCTCGGAAGAGCTTACAGTTTACAGCTCGTATGACCATACATGTACATAAATTGACGGATTACAGTTCAGTACGCCTCATGTGTACTACCCGTGGATCCAACGATATTCTAAATTGTTCAACGAGCAATGTTCTGTTACGAAACAATATAAGTTCGATACGAACTAATATATGTATATTCATGAAATACATGGAAATGATGGTACATGATATATTGATATATTGAAATGGATGATATATGTATATGAAGAAATGGTAAGGGAATGATATGTATCATGACATGTACATATGTAACAACCCATTTTCGATAAAAATCGGAACAGTGTTTCGAGACTACAAATTTGATTTTGGAAAGAAAATTTATTTTAAAATATTTTTATGATCTATAGTATGATAATAATGTCATATGAAAATTTCGTAAAGAAATTTTACCAATTACATGTTTATTTTGATAAAGGACCAAATTGCACAAAGTGCAAAAGTAGAGTTCTAATAGCTAAAGGGATTAAATAGCTATAGAACTTTAAATTAGAGGTCCTTGTATGGTAATTAGACCATTAAAGAAAAGTTAGTAGATTTTTTGGATGACTCATCCATGGAAATTTAGAAAAAGAAAATGATTAAATTGGGAATGAGAAAAATTAAAGGATGATAAATAAGTAAATAAGAAATAATATCATCATATCATCATATCATCATCTTCATCCCCAAAATTCTATGGAAACCCTAAGAGAGAGAAAGGAAGCTTTCTTGGCTTAATTAGGTATGTTTTCTTGTCTCATTTTTAATAATTTTTATATTTTTGAGATTGAAATAATTCAATCTATTTATTTTGGGGATTAATTTGCAAAGTTATCAAAGTATCAAAGTATTTCCATGGATGAATATGTTGAAATTTTAAAATTGATGATAGAAAATGAAAGGTTGTTAATAGATAAATAACTTTTTTAAAGTGAATTTTCATGAAATGTTGATTTAGGGACTAAATTGGAAAAAGGTGAAATCTATGGAAAAAATTCTGATTTTTATGAAACACGTGGGCTGTAAATGTTACATGTAAAATTTGGTTAGACTTGGAATAAGGATTAAATTGCATGAATTTTATTTTCTGAGCCTAAGGACAAAATCATCATTAATTAAAACTTAAAGGTCAAAATGATAATTTTGCTTAATATGTGAATTGGACTGAATTGAGTATGAAATGTATTAAATTGGTGTTAAATTTACTTGTATAAATCTGGATAGACCAAAGTCAGGGTTAGAATGAATAAGAGAGAAATATTGGATTAGTATATTGTACGTACATGAACAATTATCGAGGTAAGTTCGTGTAACTAAATTATGTAATTATATATTTGAATTGATATGAATGATTTATATGTGAATTGTAGAATTTCCATATAAGTGAAATTGATTGAATTTCTAATAAATGTGTATATGTAAATTTTATAAATGTAATAAATATAAGAAATGATCACTACACTCGAAAAATGTTAAGTCCCATTTGAATGAATGAAAGTTGGTGGATACTTGATTTCCTGATAGGTATTGATCTTGCATATGTTGCAGACATACCGTAGCTCGAAAGAGCATCCTGATATAAGCCCTCTCAATCTTCCGGTTAAAGTGTTCCTGTGAGCATCCTGATCGGTAGTAATTTGCATGTGTTGCGCACTACCGCAACTCTTTGTGAGCGTCCCTTTATTTGATCAGTTGTGATCCTGCATATGTTGCGGACACAAACACAGCTCTTTGTGAGCGTCCTGTTATGCCATCGGTTGTGATCCTGCATATGTTGCGGATACAAATGCAGCTCTATATGAGTGTCCTGTTAGTGCTTGCTTGAACTTCCCGTTATAAGCTATCCAGTGCTTCCTAATAAGTGCTCTCCGGAGCTTCCTGTTTAGTGCTATTTGAAGCTACCCATTATAAGTTCTTTGTGAACTTTCTGTTACATTGCCCGGATATGCTTTCTGTTACATGGCTCAATGAGTTTCTCGTTATAATGCTTGAGAGAAAGCTTTCTATTTAAGTGCTCTAATGAGTATTCCTAGACATGATTTGACAGATTCTGAATTGTACACTTCGAGTGTACTACCTGTGTATCTATCGATGTTTTCAATGATTCAATAGGTAAAATTCTGAAAAAAGAAGATATGATCATGAAATGAAGTATTTACCAGGAATACATGAAATTGACAATACAAGAAAATGGAAATTTAAGATAATACATGAACATAGAAATTGATCGATGAATATATTTGTTTATGATTATAGAATTGTACACATTGAGTGTACTATCCGTATGACATTGATGTTTCGAATGATTAAGTGAGCAAAGTTCTGACATGAAATAATCCGAACTTGATATGAATTCTTATGAGAATGTACCTAAAATGCTTGAATATGATTTGTATATGAGATATATGAATATATGGCATGAAAAGCATATGAACATGGAAATTAGATTATTGATGATCCCATACATGTTTCTTGATATAGAATGAATTATATGACTAACAAAGATGTTGAGTATATGTGTTAAGGCTCGTGATCAAATTAATTGAATGTGCCTTGTATGTTTATCTTAAACATAAAAAAGGAATGGTAAGTTAATTACCATGTTATACGGACTTAATAAGCATTATATGCTTAAGTTAATTACCATGTTATACGGACTTAATAAGCATTATATGCTTACTCTATTTTATTTTCCTCTGTTCTGTAGTAATTCAGAAGCTCGTTGGATTAGAAACTTGGCGGGGATCACTCATATTATCCATCGGCCCATTTAGGTTTATACGGTAAATCAATTAAAGTTATAATGGCATGTATAGGTTGATCAGTCAATGTTGGCTTGTAAATATTTTGGATATTGCTAGCCATTGAAATGGCTTGTGTTGATCATGTTTTGATATGTATAAATGAGGCTATAACATGTTTGATGTGTGCTTAAATGGTTGATTAATAGATATCATGTTAACATATATGATAAAACATGCATATAAGTGAATTTGATAAGTTAAGTAAGCTTATATATTTATTTACAAGACTTGGTAGATGTGACAATGTATAGTCACTTGAGGTGCCTAAAGGCACATTTGGTTAAAAGTGGAATTATGACATGTTTAAGACATGATTTTGGTATGTTTAAAAGCCTTGATATGGGTTGGAAATGTGTTTAAGTGTTAAACTGGATAGAAAGATAAGTTTAGGTGAAGAATAAGGCTTGGTAATAGCCTTATTCTGTTCACACGGATAGAGACACAGGCGTGTGTCTCAACCGTGTGCGACACATGGCCTAGCATATGGGCGTATATTCTAGCCGTGTGTCCCTTGCATATTAAAATTTAGAAACAAAATGTTCATAATTAACCACATGGCCTGGCACACGAGCGTGTAACTTGGCTGTGTGACCCTTGCACTTAAATAAAATGTAAAACAGAGAGTTACACGGGCTAAGGACACGGGTGTGTGCCCTACTTCAATACCACATGGCCTAGGACACGAGCGTGTCACTTGGTCGTATGAGCCACACGATCTAACCACACGGGCGTGTATCCCCTGCACACAGGAAAATTTTTTGAAATTTCGCGAAAATTTTTTTAAATGCCCGATTTAGTCCATACTTGTTTCGAATGTATGTTTTGAGATTCGAAGGCTCATACAAAGAGCGATATGATTAATTTATGATTTATATCTGATTTGAATGTAAAGTGACATGAAACGTCTGAGTTCGATCTGTAAATTTCGGTAATGCTCCTAAACTTTGTTCCAAGAACAGATACGGGTTAGGGATGTTACAACATATATGAATATCTTTGATATGTTGATACATGGAAATTATTGAGACGAGTAATAAACTCAAGTGTGACATGTTGAGATAATAAGGTTATCAATGTTGAATTTATATGAAATATGTTCAAGTATGCTAACAAGTGTTGTTGTTTGATGCTTAGGCAAGTGCCAAGCTGTTGGTTGAATGGTAATATGTTTAATTATAAGTTGCATTGAAATGGTAAGTGCTCAAATGAAAATATGCTTAAGCTCATTAAATAGTATGCTATTGATTTATTCACCTTGTGAGTTGTTGAATATAGCTTCACGAATCTTGCAGTATCAATATTGAAATATCATTGATATGTATAAATTTCATCTTTGAAATGAATTGATATGATTAAAGTTTATACGAGCTTACAAAGCATTCATTACTTATGTAGTTGTTTTCCTTTACTTTTTAGATTATTAGAAGCTCGATCGGGTTGGAAGCTTGTTGGAGTTATATCACACTATCCATCGGTTCTATCAGTACTTTCAGATGATATTTTAGCTAAATGTTGGCCTATATGTGTTTTGTTAAAATTTAGCCACTTATGTGGCTTGTGTTTTGGTATTTTGGTATGTCCATAATTTGCCTTATAATGTAGATGTGTGGAATGAATTGTGGTTGAATGATGAAAGGGAAAATAATAGTTGAATATGCATATGAAATATGTTTCATAACTTGTGTGATTTGGTACTATGTTAGTGTATATATATTTAATGCTATTGAATAAGTGGTACAATTGGTACCAAATGGTAAGTTTTGGTAAATGATTTACATGTTGTGCATTAATACAATTATACATAAAAGTTGGTTGATTACTTGGTTACATGAATTACATGGTTAGACATGTTTATAATTGTCATTGGAGGTGCCTAAGAGCATATTGGTTGTATGTGAATATACTACATGTTTAAGGCTTGATTTTACTTGTTTTGGATGCCATAATATGGTTTGTTTATATGCACAATGTTAACTGTAGGTATATGCCTTGTTGGGTGAGAAAGATGGCTTGTAAAATAGCTTATTTTCATCCACACAGGCAGAGACACGGACGTGTATCTCAGCCATGCGTGACACACGGCCAGGTGACATGGCCGTGTGTTTCCTGTAGCTTGTAAAGGTTTTAAGTCAGTATGTTCACACGGCCTAGCATACGGGCGTGTGGCTTAGTCGTGTGACTCAAGTCAGTATACCCACACGGCCTAAGACACGGGTGTGTCTCGTACTCGTGTGAGTCACATAGCTTAGCCATACGGCTGTGTGACCCCTGCAATGTTGAAAGTTTTAAAAGTTTCCGAAAAATTTTTTGAGTTTCTGATTTTGTCCCGATTTGTATCTAATGCGTAATTTGGGCCTCGAGGGCTTGTATGGGACAATATGTATGATATTGATTGGTTTTTGACATGAATGCTATATGATATGAAATGTTTGCATTTTCTATATGTTTGATTTGTAAACTCTGGTAATGCTCCGTAACCTTGTTCCGGTGGCGCATTTGGGTTAGAGGTGTTACATTTAGTTTGATTTGTTTGACCTTACTTTTTTATTGGTTAATAAGTTTAATATTAATTTTTTTTGTTAATTTATCTTTATTTTTTGAGTTAAATTTGGATCTTTCAAAAAAGGTCAAATCACCTTTTTTTTATGAGAATACTGATTAAACATTAATTTTTAACGATATTAATGTGACAACTTGTGTGACAATCTATGTATACTTTATGCTAATATGAAACTATTTGTTTTATATGCTACTCCAACAAATAATTTAAAAGTTCATAATTTTTTTTTAAAAAAAAGCATGAATATACGTGGATTACCATGAGAGCTATCATGCTTAAAAATTGAACGTTGTAGTTAGTATTTTTGTTAAGAAAAACAATTTGGCTCTTAAAAATATTTCTGATCAAATTCGACTATTTTTAAAAGGTTAAGGATCAAATTTTACTAAAAAGAATAAATAAAGGTCAAATTGATCAAATATGTAAACATTAAGACTAAATATATCATTATGCCTTTTAAGGCATTTAACAGGACAATTGGAGGCTTTTAAGTTTAGGTAAAATTATGATATTCATTATTTTACTATTTTTAGATTTGAAATTTAATTTAACGTGATATAATCTTTTTATTTTTATAATATAATTATTAATTAGTTAATTAAAATAATTAATATTAGTCTAAATAATTAATATTGTTAAATATTTTAATTAAAATGTTAATGAGAAAAATGTTAGCATGATGAGTTGGAAATGGTATTTTTAAGCAAAAATTGACATCTAACAACAAAGTAAAAAAGATTAAATTATGTTTTATAAACTAAATTCCAAAATTAGAAATTAATGTTAAATTTAGAAACCAAAAATATGAAACCCGAATTACACCATCTAAACCCAACCTAATACATAAATGACCCACAACTGTGACCCAATAATGAACACCCCATACCCATATCCCATAATAACAACCCAAATACCTCTGATCTGCCCAAAACCAGCACATATATGCTCTTCCTATCAACTGTTGACAACTTTTCTTGGTTTCATTTACATCAGCCTTCAACTGTTCAAAGTTCAGTCCCAAATATAAATGGAAATGAGCTTAGTTACTAAAAATATAAATTAAAAATTTCAAATGTGTTATCTACGTGGACTTAATGATTTAGGAAAAAAAAAATTATGTGTTGAATTTTTGGTTGATTTCACAATTCAGTAACATTGTTAACATTTTATACTATAATAAAACACATATTGTTAGTTCAAGTATCACATTGGATATTTTATAAAAAGTACAGGTACCATAATAAAACATATCTTGATAGTTCAGTAGATCTTGAGCCAACCCGAATTCAATTTATACAATAAAAAATATTTTAGAATTTAAATTTAATTATGAAATTTCAATTAAGATATTTTTTAATTTTTTTATAGTGAAATGTGCTTTTTTGATGGGCCAATCTGAACACAAGCTTGTGCATGAAATTTTGTTTTAGAATCGAGCTTCAACCCAACCCATAAACGGCTCTATAGTTTAGGCGCCACATTAAGGATTTTATAAAAGTATAAGTACCAAATGTGACATCAACCCCATAAATAAATAAAAATTATAATCAACAACATAAACAATTGTTTTATAAATTATAACAACAAAATTAAATATTTAAATTAGCTTTGACATGGTTCTAACAATTTTTTAATTTGTTTGATTGGTCTTATTAAGAAATTAAAGTTTAATCGATTTAATTATTGGTTCAATCAATTCGTAGTGATTCTCAGTTTAATTGGTTCAATGTCATTTTTTGGATTGGTTCTCAATTCAAGTAATTAGTTTAGTCCGATTCAAACATCATTGATGACTATGTTTGATAAAATAAAAAAAAAATTATTGAAAAATTAAATGTTGAATTTAAGTTATAAAATTTATTTGATGTATTACTTAAAATCAAAGCTTGATTTTAATTAAATTGTTGGATAAAAATTGATATAATTTTAAGTGAAATAGAATAAAATAAAAAATAATTGAATTTCTTTTGGATTAAGCGGTTTTGAGGAAAGAAATAAATTGATTGAATTTATTGAATGTGAAATTGGTAGCTGCTGAATTATGTGTTCCCTGATGGAGCGGAGTTTTAAAAGGTCAAAAAGCGGAGCTCCCAAAAAAAAGCAGCTCCTTCAATTTTAAGCTTCCGACCATTAAACATCTAAATTCTTCCTTCAACATTACTTAAAACAAATGAATAATCACTACCATGTCTTCCTAACTAACTAATCATCTCATCTCATTACTATCAACCTCTTCACCTTTGCCACATGCAATCATGCTAAATTTTTAATATAAATATTAAAAATCTTTTTTTTTAAATATATATTTGTTATTATAGGTTCTTATTATATTTGTTTTTTTTTTTTATAAAATATTTAGAACTATTCATAACCCTTCTCCAACCCTTAAATAGGAAGATAATATTCTTCAACGCACTCGGACTTATGTTCTCTTGTACTGACAACAATGCCAATATCAATCGAGTTAAAATTCAATCAGCTGATTCTTCAAATATTTAAAAATGTAGCATAAATATGTTTAACTAATTTAACTGAAACATTCCAAATCTTCCTTTCCCACTACCCTTTGATGAGAGTAAAAGGAAAAGGAGCCTAAATAAAAGAAAGTTATACGAAGCATGATCTCTTTATTGACCGATGAAAATCAAAGATTTTAGGTGTCTCAATGGCTGGACATTCACATGCTCCATGCCCTACTTGTCATCATTATTTTCTTCCCCCACTTCTTTTTCTTTCCTCAATCGGCGCATAATTTCCCGCCCATCACCACGCCAACCATCTCTATAAAACAAACTTGGTCACTAATGGTAGCTTCCCACCATCAACTTACACTTGTATTTCCTCTAATTTTCTTACTATGGCTTCCTTTGCAAACCACATTGTTTTATTCTTCTTTCTGCTGCTTTCTTCTTCTGTCCAGATTCAAGCTAGGGAGAGCAAGTTCTTTAGCAAGATCTTCCACCTTGGGGCCAAAATTTCTCCTCTAGTGGTACCTACACCAACGCCAGCACCAGCATCGGCGCCGGCACTAGCACCGACAGTGGCACCTGCAACAGCACCGGCTAACATTGGTATCCAAGATCCTTATTATGGCCTCTATGGTCATGGCTCTGGCATGTTTCCCCCAGCAAAAGAGGGTGTCACCACTGGCAACACTCCCACCGCTTTTGAAAACGATCTTTTCGCCGAGGAACTTGCGGATGAAAAATACGAGAGCGGCTACGAGAAAAACAACTACTATTACAACAACAACAACAACAACAATGGCTACACCACAAGTAAGTACAACAACAATGGCTACACTCTCAGCAGCTACAACAACAATGGCTACAGCGGGAACTACAACACCAATGGCTACAATGACAACTACAACAACAATGGGTATGAGACAGAGAGACAAGGAATGAGTGACACCAGATTTGTAGAAGGTGATAAGTATTATTACAGTAAGAAGAATGAGAATTACTACCCTAATGGATATGAGTTTTCATCAAGCAAGGGAACTACTAAAAATGAAGGTTACTATGGGAATACAGAGAACTCCAATGAGTTCAACTCCATGGAAGAGTTTCAGAACAAGGAAGATCAGTACATGGAGAGGCAAGAAGAGTATGTGCCCTAGATATTTGATTATCATGATTCAAGAATGAAAAAGGAAAAAGGAGTTTGAGATATATAGTGGTTCATATATTTAAAGATGAGGAAGATTGAAGTTTATGAAGTCTTTCCTCTGTTTTATTATTTTATAGCCTTCACTTGTGTTTGCACAATATTTCATGCTTTACAAATCAAAATGGATCCAAGACTATACAGTTTCACATTTTGGACTTAATTTTAATGATTCTTGCAAGAGCTAACTATTATTTGGTCTAATTCAAATCAAAGAATCATTGGTGTTGCTAAAATTTCAGAATCCAAATCACCCCAAAATTTATTATGTGGTAAATTGAATAAGAAATATTGGTATAATCACACATGTTCTGTTCCATTCCAGCTCCAGGCTACCATTGAGGAATTATTCTATTTAGATGGGTGGTATTTAAGTAAAATCTTATCAAGTGATAATTTCAATATTTAAACTTAATTTAAATGTTTGGAGAAAAAGTTGTCGATAACATATATTATAATTTATAAGAAGAAAAAGAAAAATTTGTGCACCTACTTAAAACATATAAACTAATGCGATGAAAGTATCATAGAGTCTTCTGTACTAGAAGTTAGATTGCATTTTGTTCCCTCTACTTAAAAAAGAGGAAATTAGTCCATGTACATTAAATCAAAGAGTAAATTGACCCTTCTGTTAAAAATTTCATCCATTTTTTGTCGTTAAAAACTAGTTTTTGTACATCAACATGAGGTACACATGTCATACCATATGTCACTATTTGATTATTCTATCAACCACGTTAATTTTTAAAAGTACAAATAGATGAAGTTTTTAACATAAAGCTCTTTGATCTAATATATAGGGATTAATTTGCTCATTTTTTTAGTAGATGAAACAAAATGCAATTTAACTTCTAATATAATGACTTCTATGATACTTTTACCAAACTAATGCTGAATAGAAAAAGTCACACCTCATTTTAATAGGATGTAAAAGGACATGATCTACTCTCCAATTCCTATTGAAACCTAGCTTGATTTCAAAGTGTAGGAACTAGAATGGTTAAAATATGTCATTATTATTTTGTTAAAGTCAAGTTCATTAGAATATTATTTTTTACTTACACGGTTATTAAGTGGATGTTTTTTTTTCTTATTTTAAAACTTCAATTAATAAATTTAACAAAAACAATTAACGGTAGTAATAACTAGACTTAAAATTTAAAATCTAAAAAAATCAAAGAAACTAAATTTTCAAAACTGAAAATATAAAAACTAAATTTCAAATTTACGAAAAGTAGAAAAACCCGTGAATATTTTAACCAACCCCCAAATGCAAGGATAATTTGTTCTATTCCATATTCTCAAAAAAAGAAAAATTGTTCCATTCCATTAATTTTCTTTTTCTTTTTTGTTGTTTTCTTAAATATCATGATTAAGTATTAACATAAAACAAGTAAAAAAAATGCATAAAGGTATAAATGTTTTATTAAACAATATTAAATGAGATGTTGACTGAATCTTATCTTGATTGGAATCGACATTGTTGGCAATGCAAGAGTACATGAGTTTGAACACGCTGAAGTGTATTTATCATTTTATTTAAAGGTTAGGGTGTTATGGGAAGTTATAGTGTTGAGATCTAATGCTAGTAATGTAGTATTTTCGTTTAAGTATATTTGTATTTTTCAAACAAATTGATTTAATAAAATATTTATTAATTACATTAATACCTTATGTATATTGTCTTTGATTTTTTGCACATAATGCAAAATGGAAGCAAATATTGACTCACTGGTTATCTAACATTTAATTAATATTTAGCGATATTACATGGTCAGATTGTAATACGGAAAAATAACTTGTATTAGTAGATGAATCTAAATATGTCATTAGTTTAACTAAAAATGGGCAAACAGATTAAAAGACTAATATGTAATCTCTCAAGTACAATTGGGGAGATGCTTTATCTTGAGTATCAGACAAGACCCAAGTAGAAAAGATATTAAATCTATTTATGGATTTATTCACTTGTGACATTCATAGTGTGACGTACATTAATCCTGAGTAGATGATGGATTATGTATGCGTGACTCATATACTTTAATGTAAGTAAAAATCTGAGTTCAAACAAATAAGAAAATGAAAGTTGATGTATTAGGTATATGGCTTTCGTAGTGTGTAGCATCGTTCACAATAGTGGAATTCATAGTCTAACTAATGGGTAAATGACCCTCTCATCAGTATTACATTATAGATAAAAAGTAAATGTGGTCACGGTTCATATGTCATTGTGATAAATGATTTGATTACTATTTGATAATAATTGACTTTTCATGAAGAAAAATGTAATAGTCACCATGAGATAAAATAAGATCATATTAGGAAAACAAATTTATCTCAAAGAGATTAATGAAGATATCCTATGAGGGTAACACACTTATGAAAGTGTCATTGGATAAGCATTTATTGAGTAGCTTTCGTAACAATATGCAATTAGGTAGAGCTCAATCACGATACTATAGTGAAATGACTTCATGACTAAATAAGTTTATAATTAATAGGTGAAAGACTGAAACTTAATTAGAAACTATTTGAGCCCTAATGATATATATCCAATCAATCCATCTACTAGCTCGTTGAAACAAAAAATGAATTACATATAGAACTAAATGAACAAAAATAATGAAGTTGGAGAAATGGATTGCTTTTACAAATAAATGTGTTTTCTCACTAAGTATAGAAATTACTTGAAAACTAATTTAAGATTTTCAATTTATTATTTAATTAATTATAATTAAATAATTGAAGTTTGAAAATAAAATTAAATTAATTAGTCATTATGAACCCATTGAATATGGAAATTAAATATATTTTATCATAGATTCTTTTGTGTTAAAGTCATCATGACTTTAACTGAATTACGATTTGGTTGAGAAATTTATTTAATTGAGAAATTATTTAAATTAATAATATTTATTTTGTGAATAGAAAATAAATATTTGGTTGAATTAAATTATAAAGTGTTGAGTCAAAAGTTCAAGAAACACATATAATTAGATGAAATACATGAGAGGCCTTATTTCCCTCATTTTACATGTCAAAGGCGACAACCCTAGAGTTTTTATTTAAGGTGTGTCGCTGCCTTATTCTAGTTACACTAAAAGAGTGTTATGCTATTAAAAAAAACATTATTTGTGTTATGCTTATTCTACTAGAATTCTCTAATCTCTCCTTATAAATAGATGACATAAGTAGAGCTATTAACACATAAGTTTCATATATTGTTATTTTGCTAGAAATTAATGAAATTTATTTTCTTAGAATAAATTTTATTTTCAGTAAATGATAATTTCTACCGGTTTTATTGAGGGAATTACTTTCCTACTGAAACTAACAAATTGTTTTTAGTTCTTGTTGTTCAAGCTTATCCTCGAAGCAATTTGCGATATGAGTAGAACGAAAAAGTTCGTTCGGTTGAAAGTAAGAACATTTTGGATCTGTCTCACACAAAAAATAAGTACCTTTCAGTAGAAAGTTTATTATTATAAATATCACAAATCAACTCGGTTTTAAAAAAAATTAAACTTCTACTATAACAATAAATTGTTTTCATAACCAAAATTTTCCAAGATATAGTCCATTGTATAAAAAATAATATTAAATGAGATAATATCATATTTGGTATATGTACTTTCATAAAATATCTAATGTGATATCTAAACTATCAAAATGTGTTTTATTATAGTACCTGTACTTTCATAAAATGTCAAATGTGATACCCGCACTTTGAAAATGTCCAATTTGATATTTGAACTATCAATATGTATTTTATTATGGTACTTGGTCTTTTATAAAATGTCAAATGTAATATTTGCACTTTGAAAATGTCCAATATGATATTTGAATTATCAATATATACTTTATTATGGTACTTGGTATTAACATCATTAATAGATTACTGAACAATCCAGTGAAAAATTAACACGTAGAATTTTCTTTTTCTAAATTATCAAATTCACATGAATAATATAACATTGTGTGAGAAACTAAATAAAAAAATAAATTAAATTTAAAAAAAATAAAAATATGATTTCAAATTGTTTGATCCCATCTCATACCCAATATTATATAAAAAAATCATACAATAATAAAAAAACTTAAAGTTTACATTGAATTAATTTATATTTAAATTAATATATTTCCATTAACGAAGAATATTACTTTAATTTTAAATAACAAATTTTAATTATTTATACAACAGGTAACTTTATATTTCATATAAAATTTTATAAATAATACATTTATACAATATAATGTAATATAATTGCATTAATTATATATTATCTATGAATTATTATGGTAAATTTATTCACTATCAAAAAATAATAATTGAATAAGGAAGAGCTTAATTTATTATATATTATTTTTTATAGCAAATATTTTAATAATGATTAGAAAAATTTTTAGTAGCAATATATTTGAATGATAAAAATAATTGATATATATATATATATATATATATTGTTTATGTTTATTATTTCTTATTTTAAACAATGTTGCTTTGTATTAATTATATGGAGTAAATTATATTTTATATTGAATATGGTAAAAAATGCTTTAATTATGATTTGAAATTTTTTTATTATTGAAGTATGTAATTTATATATTTTAATCATATTTAAACGTTTAAATAATAATTATTACTTTAAATTAATTACAATAATTAAAAAATATTTTAAAATCTAATAAAATAATTAAATTGGTAAAATAATGTGTAAAACAAGTGACTTTAGAAACTAGTTTAATTATAATATTGATTTTAAAATAATTTTTTCCTTTATATTTTAGTCAGTTTTTCATTAAAATATTCTCCATTATGGTTATTAATTAATTAATTTTGATTTATATTTTTATTGATCTAAAAGACGGAAGTGTTTAGAAAGCCACCTAAAAATTAAATTTGAATTTGATTGTGTATAATTACACAAATGTGATATTCTCTAATTCTTATGGGGAGAATAAGAATTGAAGTAATTATGCAACTAATTACACCATTTAATTTTAAATTAAGTTATAAATTTTTATATTATAATCATGAATACGTATGAATGTTTGGAATGATTATGACCAAAAATTTCTTATATCATAAATACTATAAAAATAATTTATTGTAGTTTATAAAGTATTATAATATATTTATTTATAAATAGAAGTTATTGTTGAGAAGTATGGACATAACTTATTTATATGTCCATGCTATATAATATAAAAAATTTATGCTTATTCGTAAAAAACAACATATTATAGTTTATCATAATTTATTTGTAAAAATATTTTATGACAAAAAAAAATTATTTACAAGTGTTATCAAAGTTATTAGACACTAAGTTTATATAAGGTTTTATGATTAAAGCTATATACAATTTACACCGTTAATTCAAATATTATATGATTGATATTAATTATACAAATATAAAAGGTTTTATTGCACATATAGTAAGATATGATACCATTTGAGAGAACAAAACTAGACACAAGTATCAGGGATGGATTGTGAAACATTTAAAGCTTCCAAATATGGTTGAGAGGACATTTGTTATTATAAAAAAATATTTCCTATACTTGCAACGTCACCTTGGTATAGCATAAAAAAAAGAAAGTTGGATGCTACTAGCATGTTTCATACTTCAAAGCTTCATTTATAAGTGGATTTGGGATGATTCATACTTCAAATAGTACATGGAAGAAAAAGATTTTGATAATCTTAATAATACAAATTCAAATTCAGATGATGGTGAACTTAACCAAAGACCAACATTTGATGAAAATAAGCTTATGTTAAATATTAAGGAGGGAATAACCCAAACAAATATGCAACACTAGAACAATTAGATAAAAGTGTATATGCTATTTATTTTTCTTATTATTTTTATTAGTAATCGTATTATCAACCACTCTTTTGACTAACATAATGTATATGATGATTTGATTTTAATTTTAGTTACTTGTTTATAATTTTCTTTTATCGTGCCAATAATTTTTATAGTCATTAATATTTTTTAAAGTATAAATTATGTACTAAACATGATATAAAAATTATAATGTAATTATACTTTTCTTGATAATTATAATTCTTTGTAATTAAAAGTGAATATTTATTAATTATTAACCTATTAATTATAATTTTTGTTTAATTACTCTGCTGTCTATACAGACCTAAAAAAAATAAAACTGATTTGCTCGTATTGGGCTTTTATCTAAGTGAACCCTGCCTATCTAGTTAAAGGGAAATCTTCTCACCGTTTGGCCCTGCTTTTCTGTCTTTTAGTTCTAGGGTTTTAGTTTGACTCTCCATTCCGTAAGGGTTTTGCTTTCTGAGGACCGAGATTCTCCGAAGAAAGAGAGGAGAGAAATAGTAAGGGAAAGAAAATGAAGGTGAAAGTAATATCACGTTCTACAGATGAGTTCACTCGAGAACGAAGCCAAGATCTGCAGAGGGTGTTTCGTAATTTCGACCCCAGCCTACGATCCCAAGAGAAAGCCGTCGAGTACGTCCGAGCTCTTAACGCTGCTAAATTGGACAAGGTAAATTATCAATTTCGGATTGAATTAGTTTGATTTTTTAAAATTTGAAGTTTCACTCAATGTTTGATTTCTTAGTTTAGATATTTGCAAGACCCTTTATTGGAGCTATGGATGGGCATAGAGATTCCATTAAGTGTATGGCAAAGAACCCAAATTACTTGAAAGCAATTTTTTCTGGTTCTGACGATGGAGGTAATTTATATAAATTATTTTCATCTCTTTAGTACCAAATTTTAATGCCATCGTAAGACTAAGTTATTGCAAAAGATTCTAACTTCTCATCTCCCATCTTTTTGCAGATATCCGACTTTGGGATTTAGCATCCAGGTATTCGTAGTACATTTTTCTTTACAATTTAATGTCGTATTATAATGATTGGTAGCTGTAGTGGTTTTAAATATAATTTTTATTAACTTATCTTATTCTTCTCCTTTGATGGATTTTTGGTAGGTTTTATATTGTTACATTATCATTTAAAATGCATTGCAATTTGCATTTATTTTTGAAATTTTGATTTGAAGGCGAACAGTTTGTCAATTTCCTGGTCACCAAGGTGCTGTACAAGGTTTGACAGTATCAACAGATGGAAGCATTCTTGTATCATGTGGAAGTGATTGCACGTAAGACAAATTTTGATAGCTGAAGTTGATTTTTGATCTGTAGTGACGGTTGATTAACCTGGAACTTGAACACATGTACTATCTCTAAGTATCACCTAAATTTTCTCACTGTTATTTCTGTTCTTTTTTCAGTGTTAGGCTCTGGAATGTTCCTGATGCTAATCTTGCAGATTCAGATAATCTTTCCGATAATTCAGCTAAGGTAAGTCTTTTTTACAATATTCTCATATTTCTATGAAAGCAAAGATTTCTTCCTCTCTTCATCCCTTTCCTAAACCCCAACCTCTCCCCTTTTTACTTTCTATCTTTTTTGATCAAGAATTCCATTGTTATCATTCTAAAATATCTACAACTTGTATTGTTCAGCCGGTAGCAGTTTATGTTTGGAAGAATGCATTCCGGTAAGGATCATGACATTCAGAAATTATCAATATTCTTTCAGCCTTTTCTTCTGGCGTCTTTTTTCTCCTTCTTAGGTGTAAATTGCAACGTTTATTTTTCTTTAGGGCTGTTGATCACCAATGGGATGGTGATCTCTTTGCCACAGCTGGTGCTCAAGTAGATATATGGAATCACAATAGGTTTTGATCTCAACTTATCTTAATCTTTTTCCTTCTGCAATATGCTGATTTATATATTTATTTTATGAGAATATGCCTTTCTTTAATTAGGTCTCAGCCAGTGAACACTTTTGATTGGGGAGCAGACACAACTATATCTGTTCGATTTAATCCAGGAGAGCCAAATATCTTGGCAACATCAGCTAAGTATGTGTAGATGCTTGTTTCTGGTTACAGTATTATGTGGTTGATGAAAATATGCATGTAATTCTAGAACCTTTCAGTTCTCAAATCTCATATGTTCTGTCCCAAGAAAGTTAAAATAGACGATTGAAACTGAATGATGATGTTCATATGGATAAATCAAGTTATACTAAATATAATCTAGTAGCTCATGTTTCAGCCTTACTTACTTTAAGTATAAATTAAAGATGAAATGGTGAGATCCGTAATGTCAACTAGCTTGGCTTTTAGAGACACCAAAACAGTGTAGTGTAGTCTTCTAATAACATATTTATCTACTATGGGGTTCCCATGACACACTATGTACTTGTTTATTTCTTTCTCTGGCAGCTGCTGAGATAGTGTCATTTTATATTGCTATTATTGATGCTTTCCATCAAAGTAGGTAGTTGAAAATGTATGACCTTTTTGTTAATTTAGATATGAATTATGGTATTCTTTAATCTAAGGGATTTTATGGGTGATGGTGTGTCATTAACTTTTGAAATATGCTTCCAGCCAGTGGTGTGGTGTTGAAAACGTTTTCCATGTTTTGGCATCCTGAAAACATATTTTCTCTTTTTCAATGTTCTAGTATGTATTATAAAGAGTATATGATTATTTGCATATATTTTTTCTGTTTTTAGTGATCGGAGCATAACATTGTATGATCTGCGGATGTCATCCCCGGCAAGGAAAGTTATTATGAGGGTAATTCTCGACACTATTGAGTATGAAAACATGGAACTGGTATTATTGCTTGAGAGGATAAAAGTCGGATAATTTTTTGGTCCTTTTTTATCTAATTATAAATTATGGTAGTTTTCCTTAAAAGAGATGTATAACTTGTTAAATGTAGATTTCCGAAGAGCTCAGCAGAATACTTTCTTTTAGTGGTTAATATTTGTAACTTTGCTTTTAGTGATAGCTTTTCAGTAATACTGTAAAATCAGTGATTCGTCAAAGGGAATCTGACTTTGATTTTGTTGCAGACGAAAACCAATTCTATTGCTTGGAACCCAATGGAGCCTATGAACTTCACTGCGGTAAGTGTGACAAGTTGAAGTGTCCTTCCATTTACTTATAGAAGCTTCTTTGATCTTTAAGATTTCTGCCAAATCTTGTCTGTTAGTTGATCATTTTGGTAGCATTACTCCACCCATTGAAAAAGAACAAAAATGAGAAAAAGAAAGAAAAGGAAAAAGGAACGAATTATTTGTTCTGAAGAGCTCTTTTAAATGCAGGCAAATGAGGATTGCAATTGCTACAGCTATGATGCCAGAAAGCTGGAGGAGGCCAAGTGTGTGCACAAAGATCATGTTTCTGCAGTGTATGACCTACTTTTAGTCTTGTTACTTTATGTTCAAGTAATATATTTTCTTGAAAATATTAAGTCCTTCCTTTTTTCTTCCAGAATGGATATTGATTTCTCACCAACTGGTCGGGAATTTGTAACTGGATCTTATGATAGAACAGTGAGTCTTTCTTTTCTCATTTCTAATTCAATTGCAGCATTGTTTTTGTTTATCAGGGCCATTGTTAGTGTCTAAACAAACTTTGGTCTACAGGTCAGAATTTTCCAGTATAATGGTGGTCACAGTCGAGAAATCTATCATACGAAGAGAATGCAAAGGTTTAGTTTCTAATCATTTAGATAATAATAATCTGTCTGTTTACTGAATCTGTTATTGTTTGCTGATCAAATTTCCTCTCCTTTTAGGGTATTCTGTGTGAAGTATAGCTGTGATGCCAGTTATGTCATTTCAGGAAGTGATGATACTAACCTTAGGCTCTGGAAAGCTAAAGCATCAGAACAATTGGGAGTGGTAAGAATCTATTCATTTCACATGATTCATTGGGATTTCTACATTTAGGTCGTATTTCCTAGCGACTGAGAAATTTGTTGAGGTTGTCTTATCAATGGAATCAACATTTATAACAGAGAATATTTGGTCTATTTAGGCTCCGGGACTTTGAGATGTAGCTTGAGGCTTTGCTTTGTAGAGTGGAAAGAAAATTGGAAAGATGGAAAATTGACGGAGTAGAAAGACAATATACATTTTTCTTTTCATTTGATGCTTGGTAGGAAAGATGTAAAAATCGAAAGAAAAAGTAAATTTCTTTCCTTCATTGCTTGGTAGAGTTGAAAAATAAGAGAAAAGGAAAAGAAACTTTGAAAAATGCATAAATCTGAACTAATACATCCCTTATTTTCTCTTTTCTTATCATTTCAATTTGGCATGGTTTGTTTTATACATTAGAATGGAAAATGATCATCTCTCTAACTTTTTCCTTTCACTTCTCTTTCCTACCAAGCACACTCAAAAATTGTTTTCTTTTCACTGCTTCCTTCTAGCCTTTCACTTTTCCACTTAACCAACGAACACCATTCTTCTGCCTGAAAAGTAATTTCTCTTATTGCATCTCTCACTTAAATATCTCATCCATTCTTCTGCCTTATGCAGGTACTTCCAAGGGAAAGAAAGAAACATGAGTATCTTGAAGCTGTTAAGAATCGTTACAAGCATCTGCCTGAAGTTAAGCGTATTGTGAGGTAAATTGAAACTGAAGAGACTTGGTTCACGTTTATAAACTTGTGGCAATGTCAATAAAATACCCATATTTTTTAGGGAGTTCCCCTAGGGTGGACATTTTAAGGATTTTAAAACTATGCACTAGGGAATTTATCTGTTAAACACTATTTTATCAACTTAGATAAATGAACTTAGGCACAAGAAAATTAGTAGTGATTTTGTAGTAAGTTCTTAATGCTCCTGTATTGGTTATATGATTATGCAGGCACAGGCACTTGCCAAGACCAGTTTATAAGGCAGCCAACCTCAGACGCACTATGATTGAAGCAGAAAGAAGGAAAGAACAAAGAAGGAAAGCTCACAGTGCCCCTGGAAGCATTGTGACTGAACCGGTTCGTAAAAGAAGAATAATCAAAGAGGTTGAGTGAGTTGTCCTGAGGAACTTCCTTGAACAAGCATCAGCACTGCATATCTGCAGTTCTCTGTAGCCGAATGTTAGTTGACTGCAATTCCTGAATTTCGTGACTTTTGTGCTCGATCCTCAACTAAATGTAGGCTGTAGTAAGCTGAGGCAGCTTCTTTTTGTTTCAATTAACAGTTTTGTCACACAAAAAGTTGATAGATGTATTTGTAATTGTAATGAATATTATAATCTGGTTTTAAGGCTTATTAACGAATGAAAATATTGGATACTGGGCTTCGTTCAATTGCAGTTGGCCCTTTTTGGGCATTTTGTTATCCATCGATGTTCTGTCTTTCGGATAAACTAAAATTTCAGCCATCCAAAGGAGCAGGGCATAGCTCGCTACATTTAAAGACTGGCAAATGACCTAAACAAGTGATGATTACTTGCTGCAGATTGTAGTGAACAACTACGAGTCAAGGCAAACTAAGATACATCTCGGGACATTGTCCCTATCTCCAGGAATGGCAAGACTAGATATAAGGCTTCCGCACCGGCGTTCTTCTAACGGGACGGATTTTTTTGGGTAAATATTTGCTTCGGTTTTGCTCTACTTTGCCTTTTAAACTTATTTTTCACCCTGAAATATTCAGTGCATCTTTTAATACATTCTTCTAAAGCACATATGGTACACATGCGATGTTTGTACTTTTACAAAATGTTGAATATAGTATTTGTACTTTAAAAATGTTCAATGTGATATTTGAATTATCAATATGTGCTTTATTATTGTACTTGGTACTTTCATAACATGTCTAATGTGGTAGCGGTACTTTGAAATGTCCAATATGGTTCCTGAATTATCAATATGCGTTTATTATGGTAGCTAATGTTAACAACGTTAGTAGAATATTTTTTTTCCCAAATCATCGAGTACTCATGGATAATATAACATTATCTGAAAACTAAATAAAAAAAAACAAATAACTAAACTTATCATTAATAAAAAAGAAATAAACACTAAACTTACATTAGCAAAAATCTTCTCCTTCAAGTAAATAGTCATCTCCAAAGAGTTTTCGATTTGAAATAATATTTTAATTGATTTTTAAATAATATTATTTTATTATCCATGAAAGTGTACTTTCATGTTAATTAGTATTGACTTTGTTTTATTAACCCTATATTTAGTTATTTTATTTAGTTTTCACATAATATTATATTATTCATGTGGATTTAATTTGGAAAAAAAATTCTACTTGTCTAATTTCATTGACTATTTAGCGATTCACTGACGATATTAATACCATGTACTATAATAAAACACATTGATAATTCAAGACCATAGTAGACATTTTCAAAGTACAAGTACTACAAAATTGGACATTTTACGAGATTACATATGTAATAATAAAAGGCTTAATGATAAATTTGGCCACTAACATTTGCATATTTTGTCACAATGGCCCTAACTGTATTTTTGAGCATTTTTTGGCCGTCAACCTTTGTTCTTTTTTTCAATCTGTTTTACCGTTAAAAAAGTTAAATGGGGATGATGTGAAATTTTATATGTGAAATATTTCTAATGACATATAATTTATTACTAAGATAACATAATAAGATAATTACATGTGAAAAATAATAAAATAAATAATACATTAAATTAAAAAAAACAACTTAATTTAAAGAAAATAAACGGAATTATCTAAAAAAATTAACTCAGTAGAAAAACTTCTCAGTAAACAAATATATGAAAGATTTTGAAAGAAAAGAAAAATTGAAATTTCAAATTATTCATTAAATCTGTTAGAAAAAGCAACTTGATAAAAAGAACAAATGTTGATGGCCAAAAAAGGCTTAAAAATACAATTAGGACCATTTTGACAAAACATATAAATATTAATGGCCAAATTTATCATTAAGCCATAATAAAATACATATTGATAGTTTAAGTATCACATTAGACATTTTCAAAGTACAAGTACCACATTGAACATTTTATGAAATTACAGGCACCAAATATAACATTATCTAATATATATAATGAATAAATAAATTATAGGAAGTAACATACCAAATAAATTATGTTTTAGTCAAAATGATAGTTAAATATAATGGTGTTTTGAGTTCAACTTTAATTTTCATGAAGTACATTTTTTTATATTTTACATCAAATATAAAATGATTGATTTATTACCAATTATTCCTTATTATTTAATAAAAAGAATGAGCTAACTAGTGACATCAACTTAGTCAACCTTTTCAATAATAGTATAGATATAAATACATACAAAATACTCCGTGAGTGAAAATTTAAAATATATTAAAATTATGTTAAAATATTAAATTGAAAACCATCGATGAAGCAGTTTTAGATATCTATGAAGATGGATGTTTTTGAGATCCATGCAAGGAAGGGAGGCGAAGATGGATAAAACAATCCTCAGGTTCATGCCTAATCTACTACAGTATCATCCCCATCCATCTCCTATCAACATTTGTGATTCTGTTGCAAGAACTATTCCATACAAATACCAGTTTGTTTGGGATAAGCGGTGCACTTTTCCTTTACCATCTGTACACGAGAATCGGTAGCCTTGCCTAATACTCTATTCTTCCTCCAAAGTTAAGTTGACAGGAGATAGAAAGCTTGGATAGGAGAATCCACACTTTAACCTGTCCCTTGTAGGACCCCGAGTCTTAGACTGGGTGTAGTCAGTTTCGCACCGGTCAAATAGTAAACCAGTGAACCAACTCCCTTTTCCATGCAGAGAATAAGAATGGCCCTCTGTCTTACACTTGCATCCCCTTTCATCTGTTGAAAAACAGCATTTCTAGCCATGGCTCTCAATTGAAAAGCAGAATCAAGGACGATATAACAACAGATATCAGAGTAGTAGTCAAAAAAAAAAAATATTTAAAAAAAAAGAAATACAATGCTTCACCTTTAAACATGCAACAAATGCCCAAAACCAACATCTAATCTAAAAGACAGCTGCAGCATACTGCCCTACATAACAACTGAACCGCTAAAGCAGCATTTGGTGTCCTAACAATTGTACCAAGAAAACTCCTCATTGTTTTGTGTCTGGAGCACCTCTTAACAAATGCATAAAAACACCAAAAACTTACTTCACATATTACACTTAATTAAAACATAATGTATCTATTAAGATCGTCGTTTACGATCATCTTCTTCTTCTTCATCAGAATCACCACTCTCTCGGAAACGTGGATTCTTCTCCTGTTGAGTCCAAATTACGGTTTCAAAATATGGAACAAAAAGGATGGATTGTAGAAATTATCATAAAAAGTGAAGCATTACCGGTCTAGCGTCATGGTCAGAGGCCCTCCTGGATTCATGATCCGAGTTTCTCTTTGAGGACTCACGTGCATAGCGGTCATCATCTCGGTGTCGCTTCCGATGGTAATCTGCTTCACCAACAATCAATCAAGTCTATGAATGGCTCAAGTGTATATCAATGTAACAAGAATAATTAGTGCAATTCACAGGTAGTACCTCTCCCATGACGATAAGAACCACCATGACCATGGCCCCCACCATGCCTACCATCTGAAATTATAACATGTCAGTATGTTTAAATCCTTTCTCTGAGCATATTACCACCCAAAACAACATGAGATGCACATTATGGACAGAGAAGCCCATGAACACATAAGAAGTTCCATCCAGGAGATTTGCTTCAGAACAAAGGATTAAACTATGCAGGGATCAAATGATAAGTAGTAATGAGATTTATATAAACCGAGAAACAAGGGGAAAAAATAAGACCTCACAGCCAAAAGCAAACGAACTATCTATCAAGATTATGAAATTAAGCCTACTTTTCCAAATATGTTCATAAATTACTGTGGAAGAGGGTAATTAAGCCTACTTGCATGATAAATCCCATGCCATCCAAACTTACTTTCAAGCATCATAACTAAAATAAATAGGTTACCAACATTTAACCAAACTAACCAGTGAAAGCCTGTTTCTTCCCACTCAAGCATTTTAAAACAAGGAGAAAATGATAAGCAACATCATGGTTTTAAGAGTCAAAAGAAGGAATAATTTTAACCAACACCACCAAAACTAGAGAGTCTATACAGCTATATTTAAAAGTCTGTAGGAACTCACAATGAGGGGCCATAACTGGTGGGAATGAGCCCAGTGACCCAGCACCATAATCTACAAGCTGTCTTTGTGCTTCCAACTCTTTTTGAACTAATTTTCCATAACCACCTCTGCGTATAGCACATTAAGGAAGAAGACAATATATGACAAGAAGACATTCCAAAGAGACCCTAATGCTTTATTTCAACAATCATCTTTGTCTATGCATAAGATCTCACGAGAGAGGAAACAAGTGATTATCCAAAATTGTGAATCGATTTTAGGCTTTCAGTATCAATATACTTATACATGGCAGGTTAGTTTCAGAATAAGATAAGAAACTCTGAGCATTAAATTCCTAACCAACAACAGAGAGGATATCAGGATCGTAATCAGTTCGATATTCATCTCGCACCTGCATAAACACATGACAAACAGAAGTTTAGCAACACTCTCTCTATCCCATTGTACATATCATAGGTCCATATTACACAAGTCCATGACCACACATCCAAATCGAAAAGCCAAAACAATGCAAAATTTCATTAAAATATGAAATCGGGGCAAGCATTTGCAAAATTGCAGAGAACTCACTTGGCCACCACTTCGACCACGGCCCCATTGCCTTCCTTCAACAAATCCCCAATCAAAATCTACACGAATCGGACGGTCATCAAGGATTGTCCCACTAATGTATTTAACAGCATCCTCTGCATCTTCCCTAGAATAATACCTGATGAAAAAAAATACCCAATAACCAATTAAGAGCTTTAAAATAAATATTAACATGGTTTAGGGGAGGGAAACAAATGAAGAGAGAGTTACAAGACAAAGCAAAAGCCGCAAGGCGTTTTAGAGTTCTTGTCAAGGCCCATAATAATTTTCTTGATTTCACCGGCTCTGGAGAAAAGCTCATAAACTTGTTCTTCAGTAGTGTAAAAAGACATGTTTCCGATGTAGACGGTTGTCGAAGTGAGGAGTGCTTGCTCGAATTCCTCTTGCGAGCCATTGAATCTTCTGTCTCGGTACGCTGAAAGCTTAGCTGGGTCCTATAATTTAACAATCCCCCCCAAAAAGGAGAGAAAATTTATCATTTAACTTATTCACATCGAAAGCAGCTGGGAAGCAAATAAAATACCTTGAACAGAGAAGCCATTGCCTTCTTCAAAAGCTCCCAAAAATTCGTATTGCCTGCATATAACGAATTATAAAGGTCGAAACTTTTGCCCTTGCCGTTGCCCTTGCCCTTGATAAACAGTACAGCTGAGTACGATGCCTTCTGCGGGCGAATTAAGTATTTATTGGGCCGTAGCTTTTACAAAGAAAAAAGGGGTTTTTTTAGCCTTTGGCCCATTATCTTTTTACCCACTTATTCAACTTAGCTGGCTTCTCTACTTCGCCCGCTCTGGAAAGGCTTCCGAATCCGAATCTAAATCCTTGCAGCAGCAGAAAGAACAAAGAAGAAAATATTTTTGGTTATCTAGAATATCTCGACTTCATCTCATTCCACAAAGTTGCCAATGGCATCGATTGGCGCCGCCACAAGAGCAGTTCTCCGATCAAGTTCTGCTCGCAACGCTGCGGCTCGGCTCGCCCCACAATCTAAAGCTGCACCATCGCAGTTTCGTGTCTCCTCCAGGATTCCTCTTTCCAACTGCATTTACAGGTACCCCTTTCATCTTAAACTAGCAAAAAGGAAAAAAAAATCAAAGCTTTTTACAGTATATAAAAGGGATTCTTGTTTTTGGGGGTTGAAAGGTGTCCAGTTGAAGCGAGTTTCTGCTTGGAATCGATGCTGCCGTATCACTCGGCGACTGCTTCGGCTTTGATGACTTCGATGCTCACCATTTCTCGCCGAAGCTATTTTTGGCTCTCGGAAGGTATTAAGATTTCAATCTGTTGCCTTATTTGCTTTTTGGGCTTGTTTGTTTATGAGCTTCAAGGAGAATCGATTTGCTTTATCTTTTTGTTTTGCCTCGTTTTATTTTGCTCAATCTTTTGAAACCACGTCGATACTTGTAAGAAGGGTTGATCTGAAACCCGAGTATAAAAACATATATCCGTTGTCTGTTTTTGTTGTGTACTTGTGTTCAAGAGAGAAGTGGTCTTGTCACTTTGTCTAAACCATGGACTTGTTATCTGGGATATTATTATTACCTCCTTTTCTTTGGTTTGGTTTTTGGTAAGTAGCATCTCCTAGGTACTTGTTAGTGTTGTCCTAGTAAAACTAAAAGAACTTGTTTGCAGTAGTGGTCTTAGCGAATGCTTAATTCAGTTTTCCTGTGATTTGAGTCATGAATTTTATTTCATAAATAGTGAGACAACATTCAATTAACTTCAAGCTTTTGAGTTAGGCATTGCATCATTCTTAGACTAGACCTACTGTGCTTTTTATTTCAAAGAAGTGATTGAAGACAACATAAATTTAGGGTTAATATTTGTTTTGTGGTTTTTCTCTAGTCTTTTAAGGCTTTCAGTTGAATGCTTCCTCATAAAGACATTCTGTTTTCCTCAACCTGCTTTATCTGTTTCAATAAGAAGTTTCAGTTTAACTTTTTTGATAAGAAGCTCCTTGGTTGTTTATCACATGGACCTTTTATTATTATTTTTTTTAAGATGACAATGATATAACTGTATGCATCTCTTATATTTTATAGCCCAAATATTCATGAATGCTATTCATGGAGTTCTTCACATGCTTAATGTGCTCCATCTTAGAAAAAACTTGCTTCTTTTTGCATAAGTAGCCTTGGTTAAACAGCTAAAAAAACTCACTCTTTATCTAATTATAACTGTAAACTCATGCATTAGCCCAGATTACATCTTTTTGTTATTGTAAAGTTTTAGATATATAGTCCAAATGTTTGACATAAGCATTTCAGTTGATTGGAATTGATATAAGAATAAATCCAATGCAATCAATAAGGAGCTTACATAATTTCTGTTCAATCAGCTTGCAATGATGATGTGTGACTAATGTTCAGAGGATTGGAGCAAGTTTAATGCACTCAATTCTCCCTTCTAAGAGTTTATGCGGTAACATAGAAGTTTTCAATGAGCTGATGAGGAGCCAAGTTGAATTTCCTAGTCTCTCAAACCTAGATGGACCAGTAGATGGCGTTGCGCTTTAGTTCCTAAAATGTGCTATTACTTTGTGTCAGTTATTTGTGTAGCCTTTTGTAGCTCATAGACAATTAATATGAAATGAATCATAGATTATTGATAATATGATTTTAATGTATGACATTCATGCTCATCTTTTATGTCAAATGGTGCAAAAACACATTGACCTGGCTAACCAAACGATGCCATTCTGGAAGCGTCTTATTATTTCTGAAGTGGTTGTTTGGGTTACATTGTGCTTATATGTCATATCCCTACCTTGGTTATTTTCCTGTTTCAAAACAGTGTGTTTTAACTTGAGGTTTATTTGACACATTTCTTAATTTTGGGTTCTTAATATATCTGGCATTGCCCTCATTGGTATTGTCTAGTTGAACTTGATAACTCTCCAGATTCAGTTTACCCCAGGGGTTTGGGGGGGGGGGGTATCACTCTTGTCCTGAGTGGTTGGATCAGCCCTTTGAAATAAATTAAATAACATTTACTGCATTGGAATGCTTGCTCATTGCTGCCCCACTAACATGCTTGCTATTGTTGGGGTTGAAATCCTAGTATATACCTTTTTTTTTTTGTTGATTCGTGTTATGCTATGGACCTCATATGGTGTCAAAGCTGATGTAACTCTTCTTTTTTGCTCAAGGAAAAACAAAGACTTCTTTGACAGTACTGACACAATTTCTTCTTCTTCTTAGGGCTGTAATATCCTCTTAATGTATGACAATTCCAGCTGAGAGGAGATATTCTTGTTATCTTGTTAATTTTACTGTGTAACTTTGTTCTCAAAACATTTTAGTAAAATCTTGTTCCGACTACAACTGCAACCCCACCTGGTCATGGGACTTTGATCTGTTGTTTGTTCCATAAGATATATATTTTGAGAAAAATGATTGTGTTTTGGTTGAATTAGCATAGTGTTATTTAATCATTTCAATGCTAGTTTTCATTTAGAGGCTAAGTAAAATCACCACTTGCCCAAGTGTCAATGGCATGAATATGTAGATGATCAAAGGAGAACAAAAGAAACAAATTCCAACTTGTTGGTATTTATTGTTTTTATTCTGTTAAAAATCTGATCAGCCTATTAAAAAGAATCCAACTTTATCACAGTAGATTATTTGTGTTAGGATAAGGGAAAAAAACCAAATTAGTTTTTCTTTGATTCCTCTCCTGCTACCACCAAGGCCTTCTGTGACAGCTCTCGTTCCACTTCTTCGGCCTCAACTTCAACCGAGTCTTGCACTAGATGTTGCCGGCAATACCGGATTATCACCATAGTTATGAATGCTGCGAGGCAAATAATTTAAGTTAGCCAATGCAAGGGTGAAGAAAAGATCTCAAAAAATCGTAGCCAAGGTCACTGTTATAATCAACTTACCAGTAAAAATACGGGTTTTAATACTAGAGAGATTCCAAAAGGCTGTTGCTGCTGAAGCTGCCACAAGCTTTTTATGAGAGCAAGCTCCCCATGTTTCCATGCCCCATTCTTTCATGTACTCAGCTGCACACGCACAAATTCACTTCCACAACTAATTTGCAGATACCAAAAAACAAATATCAAGTATTTTGAGACGTTATTTTTGTATACCCTTTTTGTTTATCAGACCAGAGTAGCGAGAGTGCAGTTTTGGCACGGAGAAGCTGATGAAAAATCCTGCTCCAAAGCAAACAATGATTCCACTTCAGAATTTTTAGGTAAATTCAAACTTCATTAATTAAGATGCATTGGGAGATAGTTTGGGTATATATACCAAATGCACATAGTCTCCTCAGGGTTATAATGTCGCCATACTCAGCTCCAAGGAGGAGCAATGGAGCTACCTGCAGGCAGAAAAAAAAAGCATGCCTCATATAACCTTTTTCCCATTTTGTTATCATCATCATCCTAACCCTAAGTTTTGGAATGACATTTGAACTTTGGTGGATCACCTTGAGGGTCATGGATGGTTCCCCAGAGAAGAGTTTTCTCATCTTTGAAATTGCAAAATTTGTAGCTGGAAGAATCAGTTTAGCTAGTCTGAGAAAATCTTCTTCCTTAAGCTTGAATTCATTCATCTTGTCAACATTTTGATATATGGAGTTGGAGAAGAAGGAAACCCCCAAACACAAAAGACCAATATGAGATATCACCGAGAAAATGCTACAGACATGAACAACAATATGAGAGTTAGGTTAAGTGTAGAACTCCAAAGTGAAAATCAATGGAAGATCAAAAGCAGGTGGCCATTGGCATATTACCTAAAAGTAACACCTTTGGTAAAGCAAGAGGATAAGAAACATAAACATCCAAATCCAAACCACAAACTTGATTTTGCAACATCCCTCCACATAACCAGATCACTAATCATCTCTCCCATTCGATCAAGATTACATTTTTCACAATCATCGGCTTCTAGAACCATTAAAAAAATCAACGAAAGATCAAGAATAAGGTAAAAAAGAGAGCCAAAAACAAGATTACATAGAAAAAAACATAATGCATACTTGAAGAAGGAAGAGCAGGGACCAAACTGAGTTTCTCCTTCTTTGATTTCCCACTATGCCGCCTTTTCCTTGGTTTCCCCATCTCCTCTCCCAAAACCAAATCCCTATCTTCTCTTAACTCCATCTCGATTCTCCTCCTCGACCTTCTACTGTTCCTAGGGGTCCCACATCCCAAAACACCCGTCTGAGAAGCCCTGCTTTTGCATTTCCTACGAGAACCACCACCTGGCTCCGCCGCACCAACTTCCTCCGCCATTTCGAGCCTATCGGCGAGTCGGGTTCTTGATCTCCTCAGAGGAGATGCAGGGGAGAGAAGCAAAAGTTCTTGGAGAGGCAGAGAGTTGGTAGATGATCGGAGAGAAAGAGGGGAGGGCGAAGCTGGAGTAGTTAGTTTCTTGGGGGAAGGCGAAATGTGGTCCAAAGAAAAATGGGGGATGGTGGGTCTTTCTCGTTCTCCGGATTCAACAACAGAGTAGCCGATTCTTGCTAGACGTGAAGCAGATTTGGTGTGAGAAATGGGGTTTGAGCGGTGTGAAGGTGGGGTCGAACTTGGTTCCATTTTGATATCAAAGCTGGAATTAATTGCAAGCAAGATTTCCGGGGGGAGTCAGTGAGAGAAAATTTAGGAGAATTAAAAGAGGACGATGATGTTGGAGGTTGTGCTGGAGAGGGGGTTTTGATTGAGACTTTGGGGCCAAAATTATTTAAGAAATGGAAATAGCCGTTGGAGAAAAGGGAGGGATTTGAGTTCTCTTTTGGATTTTTATTTAACAAATGGAAATGGGACCTCCACTCTTGCAACGGTTAAATAAACCGACTTTTCCTTTTTACTGGTCAAGGCCATGTCCATAACCATATAACCCATTCTATTTAGAGATGCTCGTGGGTCAGGTTAAATTCAGGAGCGAAGTTAAAAAATATTTTAGGGGCTAAAATTAAGTTTTAATCATTTTTAGATTGGATTTTATCTAAAAGTGCTCGTGGGTTGGGTCAAATTCAGGGGTTAAGTTAGAAAAAATTTTAGGGCTAAAATTAAATTGTAATTTTATTGATAGTAAAAATGTAATTTTATCATTTTAATAACCTCTATCTTTATAATTTTTAAAGGATTAAATCAAATTTTTATCATTTTAAAGGGGGCCGAAGTGTAATTTTACTTTTACTAATTTAAATTTTTAAAAATTTCAAAAGGCCTAAATGAATTTTTTTCCATTTTTGGGGGATCGGGAACCTACCAGGCCCCTGGTTTTGCCCCTGGTCAAATCTATGCCTTAATGTGAGAGTTGTTGTCAAGTTTAGGTCTCAAATAATGATTTAACCCTAAAAAATATATTGGTGTCACATTTCAAAATTCAGCCTTGTAGTTTTGGGTAGTAGGAATTGGGTTATTAAATCGAGGGTTCAAGTCGGATACCAAAATTATGGTCGTAAATAATTAGTTGAGATATCAAAATAGTACAATTAGATTTTTATTTATTAATTGACTTAAAATGAAATTTAATTACGAGGTCTAGTTTGAAAATAATGAGTTTTAATTAAGTTAGGACTTGATTGGAAAAGGAAAGAAACAGGGAGTGACCAAAAGGGTAAATTCCCCAATTTTTGAAAATTAGATTTCTACATGGAGTCTACCACCGTCTTCTTTTTTCTTAAAACCTAAACTCATTCAAATTTTTCCTAAACCTAAATTAGAGAGTTCTTTCGAAATTAACTTATCCTTTTAGATTCATTAACCTCTCAAACACCAAAATAACCCCCAATTTTAAAGGAAAATCACGTTTTCTTCCCCAATTTTGTCATTGTTCTTCTTAAGTTTAAACCCCGAATTAGAGTTGTAAATCGCCGTTTTCATTGAATTAAGGTAATGTTATGACTTTTTAGGATTAAATAAAGAGTGTTGTTAATTCAAATTAAGTTTTAAAAGATTGTATGAAGATTTATTTAGATTTAATATTTTTAAAGCATGTTTGGATTCAAAAATGGAAAATCACGAAATCTTAAGTAAACCCAGGTTTTTAAAGTGATTTTTGATTCATTTTAACCTAATTAGAAGGTATTTCACTTCAATTTGATAATTCATAACCAGATATTTAAGAATCAAACATTTTCCCTTTTTACATAATCTCGATAGCTTTAATTTTTCGAAAATTTTAGAACCATGGATTTAGGTAAAATTAATGGTTTAGATATTAAATCAAATGATATTTAGGATGTTTAAACTCAATGGAAGATTAAAAACAAGATTAGAATGTCGAAACTTCAATTTCGGCAAAGCTAGCTAGTTTTCGGTAGTGAGAAATGAACGGCTTGAATTATGCTTTTCTTTGCTGTTTGGTTGTATCCAAGGCTATTTTTAATTAGTTTAGAATGTATTTGTTATGTGTGCAAAGTGCTAGATCAATCGAGAGCCACTACGAGCAAGTCTAAGGCAAGGAAAATCTTATTTAAGCTTTCGGCTAGTAAGTGGAAATTTGATCGGTGAGTGCCCAGAGTTGCTGTTGGTATGTGCGATTCATAGTGTTAATCGAGAGCTTAATATTAGCCTAAAGCCCTATCCTAAGTTCTAAAAGTAAGTATTTTCTAAACTTGTTGCTTGTATCAAAAAGTTATGCCTCAGTAAGTTGGATTGTGTTGTGCGATGCTATTACAACAGGTAATACATGAAAATATGTGAATGTAATATGAGATATACTATTTTTAATGTGCACATATGAGATTTGATATTTGATAGCTCAATGAGCATTATTGTGGCACTTCAAGTGCAATTAAATGTAAATTCGATAAGTATGCATTGTGTATGAGATTGTGATGTGAATTGAAGAATATGAATAGATGTTATGTGCATTAAAACAATAATTAAATATGTTTAATGATGAATATTTTGGTCTTGTGATCTCTTGAAACTATTGGATGTAGTTGGCATATCATAGGATTGTGAGTACTCACATTTGTGTTATGTGATTTAGGCATTGAGGCCTCGGGAAAGGTTAGAGAGATAAGGGAATATCGATGTAAGCTCCATTCATTGGGACATATTGGTGTGTTGGAGAGTTTTAGCTTTATGCTACATTAATAGGACATGTTAGACTTTTTAAGTCATTGGTGTGATGGAGATCTATTTATCTAATGTATGGTGATAAAGTCCACTTTTATATTTTATATAATCTTAAGCTACCAAATTATCATTATTTGAATTATATATATATGAGTTATGCTGTGTGTAAATGCATGTGAGAGTATATGCTAGACTTGTGAGACAATGAATCATGAATACATTATTTTGATTTCATGAGTATATGGTTGTGAATGCCTTAGTATGCTCTTACTTAACTTATGTTATTGTGTATGCTTTATGGTCATTCCAAACATTCATTGAGCTTGCAAAACTCACACTCGTTCTCTAAAATTCATAGGCTAGTAGTACATTCAAGTAGTGCGAAGTAGATAGGCATTGATCCATCCAAGGTATAACATTCGAGTAGGTGGTTTTATGAATTTTGAACACTTTGAATAAAGACAATGTGGGTTATAGTTACAATTATTATTATCATTATTTCGGGATTAGACTTATGAACTGTTAATGTTATTTTTAGACTTGAGATGCATTGTCTATCAAGTCTAATTGAAAAGATGCCTTATCTTGGGTATCAGAGCTGATTACTTCCAAAAGATAGAGACATAGATGTGACTAACAATACATCAGACAAGACCCAAGCAGAATAGATCTTAAATCCCTTTATGGATTTATTCACTCATAACGCTCACAGTGTGACATACCTAAGTCTTGAGTGGATGACATACTATGTATGCGTGACATAACCCTGAATCCAAGACTGAGCCTGTAAACTGTCACCATTGTCGTGATTTAGGATGTCACGACACTACCTTGACATGAAGAATTATTGAGTTAAGGGCGTTTTGGTTCACACAACAAACTTTAACGAGGAAATGTCAGCCGAATTAGGTCAATAGACGTCAACTAACCTTAAATATATAAACAGGCTTTACTGAACACTTTATAAACATTTTTTCTATACCTTTAATCTTTTATTCTAGTTTAGGTTGAATATTTTATTTAGTTTTCAGTTTTTAGTTTCTTTTGTACTTAAGATTTCCATTTGTAATTCAAATTTTTTTTCATTCTTGTTCTTTAGAGAATCTGACTTGTGGATTCATCAACTCTATATGGATTTATGCGTTTTCAATATTCAATACAAATTAAAATTTCTCTTAAACCCATATTCTTGATCTACTTTTCATGTTTATCTTTTTAATCAAGTTTATGTCGTTTATGAGATCCATGAGGAACTAATCCTGTAACACTCTTTACCCGTATTCGATGCCGGAACAAGGTATGAGGCATTACCAGAACATAATCACATACAATCGTATCATCCGAGACATAAGTTTTGCATATAATTTAAAATCTTTCAATTTTTATTACCAGGTCTCTAAAAATGAGCCTACGGGGCCCAAAACGTACTTTGGGAACAGTCTGGGACCAAACCGGAAACTTTAAGAAACTTTAGAAAATTTTCATACAAAATAAGGCACACGCCCGTGTGATACAGGGACACGCCCGTGTGAGTAGGCCGTGTGGTCACACACGCCCATGTCTCCAGCCCGTGTGAATTTATTTTTCAGTTTGAACCTACAGGGATTTTCACACGGCCGAGCACATGCTCGTATCCTAGGCCGTGTCTTTCACATAGCGAGACAGACGCTTGTGTCTCTGCCCGTGTGCAAAAACCTGGACATTCTGTTTATGATGTCAGCATACATTTTAGGTCACACGGCCAAGATACAAGCCCGTGTGTTGGCCCATGTGACGAACTCAATTTTTCGCAAATTGGGTGTAAGGGACATATAGCCGGACTACACGCCCATGGGGTAGACCGTGTGTCACACACGGCATAGACATACGTCCGTGTGCCTACCCGTATGGACAAATATAAGGCTATTTACCAAGCCTTTTGCCACCCTGAAAATCAACCACACTTAAACCATTTCTAACAACACTCATCATAGCATAAATACACATTTAAATACTCAAAATCATGGCAATCCCCAACTCAAACTTAATCCAAACATATTCTCCATTCATCATGCATATATACAATCATTCATTCATCACATTTTCCACATATCAATTTCATGCCATTATTCATCCCATATAGGCAAGCAACTCATTCATAAAAGACCTCATCATATATTTATAACACCACCAATATTAGCCACATTACATGGCTTTATACAAAATGTAGTACCAATTTACATAGGCTCACATATTTAGCCCAAAAATTATGACACTTGCAAAATGACCAAGTTCCTATACATGCCATAATTCAATGTAAGTTTCAAAGTACAAAAAAGTGTTGATAGTATGGATGATCCTCCGACGATATCTGAATCCTGAGTTGGCTTGGCTACTCTATGAAACAAGGGAAAAAGAAAAAGAGGGTAAACTTTAAGCTTAGTGAGCTTATATGTAAACAATAGACATCAAAACAACACACTTAGCATTCAAGAACATATTCTAATAAACATAAAGGGTTCAAGTTTTATAGTTGCACTTACTCATTTCACACCTTACCCAACATTCTTAAACACATGACATGCACAATGCTCACACATTCATATATTCATTCCCTGCATTTATTCACCACAATAACTCACGTAATTTCACTTAATCATTTCTTCAGTGTACACTTTAGATTAATAGTCCATGCACGGTGATTCACACATATCCACCAATATTATCACTTACACAGTAATATCGCATATAGCCCAGCAATATCAACAATTCAGAGTGGTTTCGCACATAGCCCACCAATATTAATAAATACATTGTGGTTCTCACTTAGCCCACCAATATTAACAAGTACCTGGTGGTTCACACTTAGCCCACCGATAATAATAATTCACACAGAATTTTTCCGTATCCTTTCATTTTTTTGTCACTTTATCAAATAACAATAATGATTACTCACATTTCACATAAGAAATCAACATAGAGAAGTATTAATGAAAGGGATGTATCATTTACATATAAACTTACCTCGGTACAAAATATGTTAATATGCGAATTAGTCTGAAACCTTGCCTTTGCCTCGGTCAAGGTCGATTCCATGTTCTTCATGATCTATAATGACACATTTAGCTTATTTAATACACACATTATTCAAATTAATCCAAAATCTTGCTATAGCAAAATTTACAATTTAGCCCCTAACTTTACCAATTTTTACACTTTAGTCCCTAGGCTTGTCAGATGAAATGCGTTCATTTTTCATACACCCAAACCTAGCCAATTCATATTATTTCTTATAGCAGCCCAAAATTTCCACTAAATCACATTTCATACACAAGTTTTACAACTTTTACAATTTGGTCATTTTTATCAATTTCACCAAAAATCTAGTAAAAGATGTTCACCATAGTTCAAACTTTCATATTCTACCACTAGACATCAAAATACATGTATGTCATTCATGGGTCAAATTTTAAACACAAACCCTAACTCAAAATAGTGGTAGATATAGCTAGATCAAGTTACGAGGATTTCAAAAATACAAAGAACATAAAAAACGGGGCTAGGAGTCACTTACTTTGAGCTTGAAAGGATAACAAAACCCTAGCTATAGAATCCTTACAAAATTCGGCCAATGAGAGAAGATGGAAACCAAATTTTGACTTATTTTCCCTTTTTAATTCATTAAATAACTAAATGACCAAAATACCCTTATTCATAACTTAATATTTTATCTTTCCTTGGACATTTTTGTCCAAACTAAAGTAAAATGGTCTAATTATCAACTAAGGACTTCCAATTTAAAAACCCAATTCAATCAAGTACCTTATAGATTAAAACACACATTTTTCACCTATTACAATTTAGTCCAACTTATCAAATTGGACACCCAAACAATAAAATTTCTCAACCAAAATTTCACACAAGAATCAATCACTATATAAACCTTAAAAATCAATTGCAATAAATATTTTAACCTTGAATTCATGGTTTTGAAACCACTGTTCCGTTTAGGCCCTATTTCGGGCTGTTACAACTCTTCCTGCTTTAGGGATTTTCGTCCCTGAAAATCTTACCAGTGAGCAGTTTGGATATTGGTTTCTCATAGCCTCCTCAGGCTCCTATGTAACTAATTCGACCCTGTGTCTTTGCCATAATACTTTCACAATACTTTTATTTCTTAATTGTTTAACTTCTCGAGCCAAAATCTTAACCGGCTCTTCACCATAAGTTATATCCGGTTGGATTTCAACTTCTGTCGGTACAACCACATGTGAAGGGTCTAATCAGTATCTTTACAACATAGATACATAGAATACATCATGAATCCTTTCTAATTCTGATGGCAAATCCAACTGATAGGCTACCGGCCCTATCCTCTCGGTGATCTCATACGGTCTGATAAAACGTAGACTCAATTTGCTTTTTCAGCCAAATTTGAGAACTTTTTTCTATGGTGACACTTTCAAAAATACCTTATCACCGACTTAAAACTCAATCTATTTCCGTTTCAAATCCGCATAGGATTTTTGTCTATCTGAAGTGGCCATTAAACAATCTCGAATCACTTTTACTTTCTCTTCGGTCTCTTTGATTAAATCAACTCCGTGAATTTGATTTTCTTTGAGTTCGGTCTAGTACAAATACGTTCGACACTTACGCCCATACAATGCCTTATAATGTGTCATCTTCAAACTCGACTGAAAACTATTGTTGTAGGCAAATTCTACCAATGGTAAATACTTTTCCCAATTGCCTTGGAATTCCAATACACAACATCGGAGCATGTCTTCAAGTATTTATATTACTCTCTCCGACTGACCGTCAGTTTGCGGGTGGAATGCCATACTAAATTCAACTTTGTGCCCAAGGCTTCTTACAACTTTTTTCAAAATCGTAATGTGAATCTCGGATCCCTATATGAAATTATCGATAAAGGTACGCCGTGTAATCTCACAATTTTAGAAATATACAAGTCAGCCAACTTATCAAATGAATAGTCAGTGCGCACTGGTATAAAATGAGCTGACTTCGTAAGCTTATCAACTACGACCCATACGATATCTTTCTTACTCAATGTCAAAGGCAATCTTGTCACAACATCCATAGTAAGACGGTCCCATTTCCACTCGAGAACTATAATAGACTGAAGTAAGCTGGAAGGCGCTTGGTGTTCAGCCTTCACTTATTGGCAAATCAAACATCTCGATACAAACTCGGAAATATCTCTCTTCATACTCAGCTACGAATACCATTTCTTCAAATCATTATACATCTTTGTACTACCCGGATGGATAGACAAACAACCACTCTGTGCCTCTTGCAAAATCTTTCAAATAAGCTCACCATCTTTAGGTACACAAATCTTATCTCGAAACATCAAACAACCATCAGTACCAATCCAAAAGTTTGAATCGTTACCCGTCTCGTATTGAGCCATCTTTTCTTGCAAATCTTTATCACTTTTCTAAGCTTCAACAATCTCTTGCAGAAACATCGGTCTAGCTCTCAACTCTGCTAGAATCGACCCATCACCAGTTACAGACAACTGAATATTCATAGCCTTCAAGGTAAACAATGACTTCCTACTCAATGCATCGGCGACTACATTCGCCTTCCCAAGGTGATAGTCAATTACCAACTCATAATCATTTATCAACTCTAGCCATCTTCGTTGCCGTAGGTTCAACTCTTTTTGAGTCATTAAATATTTTAGACTTTTGTGGTCAGTGAATATCTGACATTTCTCACCATACAAATGGTGTCTCTATATCTTCAATGCAAATACAATAGAGGCCAGTTCTAAATCATGGGTCGGGTAATTATTCTTGTGTGGTTTTAGCTATTTTGAGACATAAGCGATCACCTTACCTTCTTGGATAAGTACACACCCCAATCCATTTAAAGATGCACCGCTATAGACCACAAATTCCCTTCCCAGTTCGGGTTGCACTAAAACAGAAGCTTTATTCAACAATGTCTTTAGTCTTTCAAAACTCTGTTAGCATTTTTCGGTCCACTCAAACTTAACATCTTTTTGTAGTAACCTTGTCATAGGAGTGGTAATCATAGAAAATCCTTTAAGAAACCGCCTGTAGTAGCCGGCTAGGCCTAGAAAACTCATAACCTCTGATATGTTTTTCGGTGATTTCCATTCAATAATAGCCGAAATCTTTCCTGGGTCAACTCTAATGCCATCACCCGAAACAATGTGCCCTAAAAATCTGACTTCCTTAAGCCAAAATTCAATTTTACTAAACTTGGCATACAATTTCTCCTCTTTCAGAATCTACAATACTGTTCGCAAGTGTTCGGCATACTCATTCTCATCACAGGAATAAATCAAAATATTATCTATAAACACCACCATAAACTTATCCAAATATGGCCAAAAAATTTGGTTCATCAAGTCCATAAACATAGCCAGTGCATTAGTCAAACCGAAAGGCATCACAAGAAATTTATAGTGTCCATACATCATCCGAAAGGCAGTCTTTGGCCCATCAGACTCCTTAACTCTTAACTAATAATATCCGGATCTTAAGTCTATCTTAGAAAACATGGTGGCTCTTTTCAATTGGTCGAACAAATCATCAATTCTCAGAAATGGATACTTTTTCTTTATTGTCACCTTGTTAAGTTAACGGTAGTCAATGCAAAGTCTCATTGTTCCATCTTTCTTCTTAACAAATAATACGGGAGCACCCTAAGGAGAAAAACTTGGTCTCACAAAACCCTTATCTGTCAACTCCTGCAACTGAGCCTGTAACTCTTTCAATTCGGTCGGAGCCATTCTATACGAAACAATAGAGATTGGTGCAGTCCCAGGTAACAAATCAATAGCAAACTCAATCTCTCTATCTGGAGGCAACCCATGTAATTCTTACACATCCAGAAATTCACAAACTACTAGCACTGATTCAAGCTTCGACTCAAACATCTCAGTATTCAACACATACGCATGGTAACCTTCACACCCTTTCCTCATACACTTCTAAGCAGATAAGTACGAAATCACCATAGGCAACTTATTTATTTCATCGGTTTCAACCCAAAGAATTTCACCATTTTCACATTTCAACTCAAGGGTTTTCTATCTACAATTTACCTTGGCATCATGCAATGTTAGCTAATCCATGCCCAAAATAACATCAAACTCGTCAAATGGTAACAACATCAAATTAGCCAGAAAACAATGACCTTGAATCATCAAAGGACAATTTTTAAAAACCCTATCTACCAACACATACTTGCCCAAAGGGTTTGACACTTTAATCACAAATTCAGTTAATTCAACAAGCAATTTCTTACTATTTACCAAATTCACACAAATATAAGAATGAGTAGATTCGGGGTCAATTAATGCAATATCATTAGTATTGTAAAGAGAAAATGTACCAGTGATCACATCGGGGGATGACGCATCTTCACGAGCACGTATAACGTAAACTTTAGTAGGTGTTCTCGTTTCTGATCTCACAACTAAATTTTTCACCATACTTTTACTACTAGCTCTAGTCCCGGCATTTCGCGATGGTCTACATCTGCTATCAGTATTACTTGGTCTGATACTCTAAGGTCTCTCTTCTTCAGCTTTCTTAGGATAATCTTTAATAAAATGTTCTCGAGAACCACACTTTCCCTAACACTCACCAAAATATTGTCTACCGCAATTCTGACACTCAGGTTTATTAGGTCTCACATTACTCACACTTGTCATCGAGGTGGCTTAAACTTTAAAGCCTGAATATGTTTTACCACGGTCTCAGTGTGAATACCTTACTGAAACTGTCATTTGAGGATTCATTTCTTTAGATTTCTTTAATTGGGATTGAAACGACTTACTCATCGGCCTTTTTCTAGCATCTCTAGCCTCACTCTCGGCCTTTTTCTTCTCTTTGCTTAATTCTTCGGCTTTACAAGCACGTTCAACCAATTCAACAAACTCATTAATTTTTAAAATCCCAACTAACAATTTGATGTCCTCATTCAGTCCATCTTCAAACTTTCTACACATAATAGCTTCAGAGGAAACACACTCTCGAGTATATTTATTGAGCCTAAAGAAATCACGTTCATACTCTGCCATAGACATCTTACCTTGCTTCAATTCAAGGAACTCTTTCCGTTGTTGGTCAATGAAATGTTGGCTTATGATATGCGTGATATGAAGTAATAAAATTTATAATAATGATCACACCAGAAAGTAACTATTATCATGATTTTAAGGCAAGCGCACCTATCGAACACTGGTATAGTTTAGTGGCAAGACCGAGATATCGTACCCAAGGGAACCAAAAGTACTAGTACTAACTTTCTTTCTATTATTTAACCTAAAAATAAAAGGGGATTTTATGAAACTAAACTAATTCTAAAACTAAACTATGAAAGCACAAAAAGTGAATTGGAGAAAACTCTTAGGAAAAACTGATTGATTTGGACAATACTCAAAGGAGAATCCACCTAGACTTCACTTGTTATCAACTCTTGAACTAGACGATTTATTCACTGGACTTGATCTATAGAAATCCCTAACTTATGTTAATATCTCTCTCGAGACTAAATATAACTAACCCTAGGTTGATTAATTGAAATCTCTTTCTAATTAAAACCCTTAGTGTTGCATTAACTTGATCTATGAATTCCCTTATTAGGTTTGACCCTAATCCGGCAGATTTCGTCGTCCTATCTTTAGGATTACGATCAACTCCACTTAATTGTGTTGGATCTACTCCTATGCAGGGACTTTTACTCCTCTGCATAAGCACATGCGACTTAAATCAATATCCCAGAAATATCAATTTAGGAGTTAAAAACACAATTAAGAACAAATCAAATATTTATCATATAATTCAAGAGAGAATAATAACAATATCTATCTTAGGTTTCATCCCCCTCAAGTATTTGGGGGATTTAGTTCATAATTAATAAAGAAAACATCTTAAAAAAAATAAAATAACAAAACATAAATAACCCAAAAACCCCTGAAGGATTGAAGGGAGATTTTCAGTCTTGAGGCAGAATTTGACTTCTGTGATGAATCAATCAGCTTCCCTTGGAGTAATTCCTTGCTTCTACTCTCTGTGTTGGCAGAAATAAGGCACTTTTTTGTGGAAGAAAAAGCACACTTTTGTAGTTGCCCCCTAGGGTCTTTATATAGAGCTTTGGAGTGTCTTTCTTAGCCTCTAAGTAGCCTTTTTCGAGTGAAATTGTACTTCCTCACGATAGGGACACACCCGTGTGCCACGCCCATGTGGATTGAGGCCCATGCTGTGGTCGAGCCTGTTGATAGTGGCACGGTCGTGTGGTCTAGCCGTGCTTATCGAGGTTGGGCCGTGTTTGAGCTTAAGGAGGCACGGTCGTGTGGTGAATCTCCGGGCCGTGCTATTTACTGAATTGGGTGTATTTTGCCTGTTTTTGGCCCGTTCCTTGCTCTTTTCTCTTCCCTAAGCTCACCTGGGCATAAAACATGAAATAGAAGGATTAAGAGCACCAATTTCTACAAATTCAATGATAATTTATCCATAAATTGGGCTAAGCATGAGGTAAAAACATGTATAATTTATCGTTTATCAGCTTATATATTTCTTTCGGAATTTCTCTTGAAAGAAATCCAATGTCGCTCTTTTCTTTGGAACTACAGATACCAATGTCTTTCACCAGTGATATGTCGAATCCTTTAGCAATGATACAGCACATCTTAAACATTCTTTGGGCGTGCAAGAAAGTTTATCAAACACTCGCATAGAATTCTCAAGCCAGAACTTTGCATTTTTTGGATCATCATCTATGTTGGCCTTGAATTTTTCAGCCTATTGCTTTCGAATCTTATCAACTGGGGGCTTGGTTAACCTTACCATATCAACGCCATGAGGAGTTACCGGGATCAGTTGAGGTATAGAAGGGGACAGAAGAGGTTGAGCATTAGGATTTGCTCGAACAAATTCAGTATACCAATTACTTATCATTTAGAGAAAGGCTTCCCGAGCCTCTTCTCTCTAACTACGCGTCTCAGATCAACTTTATATTGGCACGGTCCCTTGCACTGGAGTCGGTGTATTACTAGCAGCATCACCAACCGCAACTTGGTCGGAATCCATTTACTATATAAAAACACATTTTAAAATTGTCAAAAATTATCACACTATCACAATGTATTTATGGCATTTATAGCTAGACTTACACACATGCTACAGTAGTCTGAGAACCAAATAAACATAGCAGCCCACAATTTTCACTAAATCACATTTCATACACAAGTTTTACAACTTTTACAATTTGGTCATTTTTATCAATTTCACCAAAAATCATCTAGTAAAAGATGTTCACCACAGTTCAAACTTCCATATTCTACCACTAGACATCAAAATATATGTATATCATTCATGGGTAAAATTTTAAACACAAACCCTAACTTAAAGTAATGGTAGATATAGCTAGATTAAGCTACAAGGATTTCAAAAATACGAAGAACATAAAAAATGGGCTAAGAGTCACTTACTTTGAGCTTGAAAAGATGAAAAAAACCCTAGTTATGGAGTCCTTACAAAATTTGGCCAAGGGGAGAAGATGGACACCAAATTTTGACTTATTTTCCCTTTTTAATTCATTAAATAACGAAATGACCAAAATGCCCTTCATTCATAACTTTAATATTTTATCCTTCTTTGGGTATTTTTATCCAAACTAAAGTAAAATGGTCTAATTATCAACTAAGAACTTCCAATTTAAAAACTCATTTCAATCAAGTACCTTTATAGATTAAAACACACATTTTTCACCTAGTGCAATTTAGTCCAACTTATCAAATTGGACACCCAAACAGTAAAATTTCTCAACCAAAATTTCACACAAGCATTCAATCACCATATAAACCTTAAAACTCAATCTCAATAAATATTTTAACCTCAGATTCATGGTTTCAAAACCACTTTTCCGTTTAGGCCCTATTTCGGGTTGTTACAAATCCTTTTTTAGGGGATTAGCGAGTGGATGTCAGCAAGTGGACGTGGAAGTAATTAATTCCTATGTAAGGTTTCTTAACGGATCAGCTAGTTGGGATAGGAAGAGCTTAAACCCTAGGCTTGACAACCTTAGGAAGTCATCTAAGTAAGAATAAACCCAAAATTGATATTGCTTACCCATGAACACCATACCTCTATTCGGTTTGGGTTGTGAGGTTGAGAGGTAAGTAGTTCTTGTTGACTCGTTAGTTTAGTAGAAGATCGAGAGATCTTAATAGGTTAACGACTAGTTGATTACTCAACAAATTAGTTTTCTTTTTTTTTTCTTTTAATGCAATTTATTTATTTTTCTTTAATACAATTTTTCTTTCTTTATGTTTTATCGTAATATAATTTAATTAAAATACTAATTAGATCTATTAATGTCGAAGTTATAATTAATTTAGTATTCACCTACCTTGGGTACGATCCTTGAAGTATTTCCATATTTTGTTGTATAAACCATATTACAACCTGACTCGTATACTTGTGGAAATCACCTAACTCTTATATTTGGTTGTAGGAATTACACTCTAGATGTTAGCATGTCCGGAGGCGGTCAAGTTGTTGGCACTAGAATTGTTTTTCGTATTTTAACAAGAAAATGATGGCTCAATAAAGTTTAGTTGAGACCTAGTTAAAACTGAACTAGAATACTGTTGATGACAGCTTGATGTATTTAGGTAATTGAATGACTTGTTTAGTTAACTTGTTTAGTGTACAAGTAACATTTTATTACTTACTAAATTGATTAGTGGTAGTAGTTGTAATGACCAAAAAATTAACAGGCACCAAAAAATGAGTCATAGGGCCTTCGTCTTAGTAAATCGAGTTAGAAAATAAGTATTAGGAATATTTGTGAATCTAGTTGTGTGCTTAATTAAGTTTTAATTAGGAGAATTTAGCTCAATTTAGAGAATTTAGGAGAAAGGACTAAATTAGATAAAAGGTAAAAGTTTAATTATAGATTAAAAGAAAATAGTAAGGACCAAATAGGCAATTAAGCCTTATTTGGAATTTGAGGCGGCAAACTTAGATAAAATCAAAGATTATTTTTAGATTTTTTTATATTATGATAATTATTAATTAATTATTTATTAAAGTTTATTTTAAATTATAAAATTTAGATATTTATTATTAAATAAATAAGATAATATAATGAAAAATGTATGATAATGATAAATACATGTGTAATATATATATATACACTTGTAAAATATTTGTATATTTTCTTAATTAATAAGTTAAAGATATTTTGTAACATCATCATCATCATCATTATTATTATTATTATTATTATTATTATTATTATTATAATATTAAATTGTGGGATTTTGTATAATAAACAAATTAAGTAGTAACAAATGTATGGTAATGATGATATACAAATGTAATGAATTATATGTGTACATTTGTATATTTATAATTGATTATAATAGATTTTTAGTGTAATTATAATATAAAATATTAAGTTAATAAATAAAAGAAGCTAAAGAAGTTTAATAAAAGAAAATAAATAAAAGAATGGAAAAAGTTACAGAGACCATTCGAAAATAAGAAAGAAAGAAAGAAGAAAGAAAAGAAAAAGGTGAAATTTAACATTAAAAGTTTGAAAGTTTGAAAGGTAAGTCAATTAAGTCCTTTTTTTCTTAAGTTTTGATGTTTTAAAAGCTTTAGGACTAAGTTTTGTTAAAACTAAGTTGAAGGTTTGGAAGTTTATAGGTTTTTGAGTAAAGTTCGTGTTGAACAAATGTTTAAATTAGTGGATTAATTGATAGAATTATTGATTAGAATTGATTAAGGGATTAAATTGAAAAAGGAGTCATAAGTTTTGTATTTGAGTGACTAAGTTGAAAGAAAGCTTGAATTAGGGTTCTAATATGAATATTTGAAAGTTAAGTGGAATATGGAAAAAAATTGAATAAAAATAAACTAGGAATTGAGTTAGAAAGTAAATGAGACAATTAGGATTAAATTGAAAATAATTTATAAATTGAATGGAAATTATATTATTATTAAATTGTTACTGTAATTAATAGAGTAAATTATTATTATTATTTTCGTAGCTAACAAAAAAACCGAAGCATCAGCATCGAAAGGAAATGAGAAAGTTGTTGAGGACTAAAATGAGAAATATACGGCTTGTATTACATTAATTCAAGTTATTTATTATTAAATGTTTACTTTCAATATATGTGTATGGAAAATGAAATTGAGATAAATATTGATATTTGAATTGAATGTGATTTGGATTTATTGATGAATATTTATATATGTGTGTGAGAAATTGAATCGATATTATAATTGAATTGAATTTAAATGATTATGATCAATTGAAAGTGAAAGTGAAGTGAATAAGTGAATCCGATACGCTATTAACTAGTCGAGCTTAGTCGGATATAGTTGGCATGCCATAGGATTGGAAGAGTTTAAGAATTCTTTGACCTCGAGTCGATGAGACACTTGGTGTGTCATTTTATTGCTTCGGATAAATTAAATGAGGCGTTGGTCGCCATTTTACTTCGGTTTAGCCGATGAGACGTTGGTCGTCACTTATTGCTTCAAACTATTTGATGAGGCGTTGGTCACCATTCTAGTGTGTTTGGTTGTATCCGTGTATTCGTCAAGGTCCGAGTCGAGTTAATAGGGGTAAATAAGTAAAATGAGAAAATTTGAATAAAAGTAAGTGATTAAGTTATGAAAAGAAATGAGAAAGTAAGAATGTGAATTTAAATGTGATATGAGATTTGTGTTATGAGAATTAAATGCTTGAACCAAAGGTTCATGAAATGTTTTAAGATGAATTGTGATTTGAAATATTATATGAGTTAGAGAAAGAAATTAAAGGGTTTAAAACTATTTGAAATTATATTTATGATTTGGTATGAACTTACATGTGTAAATTGTTAGTTATCTATGTTTACTTATGATATTTATTAATGTTATAATTTGAATTATGGTAATACCACTGAGTATTTCCAATACTCAACGTACGGTTGTTTTCCATGCGCAGGCTAGGTAAAGCAAGGTTCGGTTCAACATCCAAGTCACTCTCGACTTCAGCTACAACTTTTGGTGATGTAATCTAATTTTGAGTAATGTGGCATGTACTAGGTTCTTTTGATCATTTGTATAGGACTTATATTTGAAATGTAAATTTGGTGTTAAGTACTAAGTTAAAACTTAGTAACTAGTATGAACTATTAATGAAATATAAGTTTTGGTATGTTAAGTGGTTTATTTGAAAAGAATGTATGAATTATAAGTTGAATTTTGAATGATATTGTGAATGAGTTTATATTTTAATGTTTTAGGTATAATGTTGGTGTATTAAGTATGTGATTGTATTGGTTGACATATTGGTATTGGAATGGTTTCATTCTAAAATGTGCAGGAAGGTTAGGTTAGTGATAAAGGCTCATATAGAGTCCACACGGCCTGGCACACGGGCGTGTGGCCAGACCGTGTGAGACACACGGCTAGCTCCTGGGCGTGTGATCTGGTCGTGTGTCCTATGCATATTAATCTTATAAAATCAAAATTGCACACGTGTTAAGCACACGGGCATGTGGCTTGGCCATGTGAGAAAAATTTATGAATAGATACAAGTTAGAAAAGTACACGGGTAAGGAACACGGGCGTGTTCCCAAACCTCCACGGCCATATTGAGCCACACGGTTCATCAACACGGGCATGCCATGGGGTCACACGGGCGTGTCCCCAATCCACACGGGCATGTGAGCCCTGTATTTGAGAAAAAATTTAAAATGTTCGAAAAATTCCTTAAGTACTCGAATTAGTCCCGAACCACTTTAATTCGTATTAAGGGTCTCGAGGGTCAATATAAGGGACTATATGTTTATTTCATATTATGTTTAATAATTATTTGTGTATTATCTGTAAATTATCCGATTGGTCCGGTAATGCTCCGTAACCCTATTCCAGTGACGGTTTGGGGTTAGGGGGTGTTACAGTAGTTATGTTTGATAGATGATTAGGCAAGCCTACTCTCAGGTTATAGGTCTATAGTGGGATTTTCTGACCCTTCCATTAAGCTTTATACCCGCTGTTTGTGCTATATAAGGATGTCGATAATCAACATGTTTCACCTTTGTTTTTCTCTAAGTTCTTCCTTATGTCTCTGGAAATTTTTAAGTTCTCTTCACTAGAGAAGACGAGGAAGGTTTCTAGTAGCTAGTAAAATGCCATCGATAAGTACCAGCTTATTGGTAATTCCTAGAAAACCCTTAGGAAGACATCAACGGAATTTAAGTTTTTGCAGTAGTGCATGCATGATTAAATTATAGTAGGAAAATAGTCTAATGATTATAATTGTTTCTTATTTAGCTGAAGAAGCTAGTGAATGTCCGAGCAATCGAGGCAAATGACCAATTGAATAGATTCTTTTCTAAAGTTGCTGGTGAGTTCCTTGTTACTTTCTTTGAGTTATAAAAATTCTATAATATGTGGGTTGTGTATGGTAAGTTGTTTTTTCTATAAATGGGTCGATGCATTGTGTCTAGTTATGTGTGTAGTCAACCAATGTGTGTGAGTGAGTATGGTCATTATCGATGTAAAGTACCTTTTTTGTTGCACGAGCCCAGTGCCGGTCAACTTCTGATATGTGAAAACATAGAAAAAAATCTGTTTATAATGCTTCTGATAAGGTATCTATATTGCAAATCGGACTAACAGATCATGATCTAACCTTGTGGGAGAACACATGTTCAATTTAACAAGGACATTATCGTAAATACAAATATGATAACGATGGATATGTGATTCTGATTCTAAAATCTTGGTCCGAGGCAGGCACAAGGATGGGTCACAGGTAAACCAACATGATTGTGAAAGATAAGTATAAGTTGGCGGTATGTTTCCGCCTGGGTACTATGGGTGTTATGTTTAAATTGGTGAAGTGTTGCCATCAGACACTGCTGTTGATGAATCAGCATATTCTGTCTATAAGATCAAGTCTTACAAAAATGTCTACTTTTCTCATGAATATTGTTGCTTGAGGATTATCGGTGTTTTTGTATTCATTTTGTGTCTATTTGGAACTCACTAAGTTCAAATGAACTTACTCCGTTACTTTTCTTTCTCAGGCATTTTGTTATAAAAGAAGATTAGTAGAAGGAGACTATGTTAGAGCTACGTCTGCGAGTGAGTCATTTGTCTATTTTTGTATTATGCATGGCAATTTTGGCAGATGGCGTATAAATCTGTTTTGTAATCAACTTTTGTAATTATCTTCTTTGTTTATATTGTTTCTGTTTCAAAGGAATTACCCATTTACTCTAATAATGGACGTTTAACTTCTAAGAATGGTTGATTATGAATTTTACTAGTTATATGTATATGCCATAGCGGTGCTACAGATGGATAATAGAGTTTTCCTTTGTAATCCCTAATGATTTTACTAAAAATGCGTCATGGAATGAAAGAAGATTTATAGAATTCAACAAAGAAAGGAAATAATCAAAACTAAATTGGGTCGAAATTTTTGAACTTGTTGGTAACGCCCCAGTCCATTAGGTGTTCTCTTTGGCTAAGCATTATATGCCATGATTACTGACAAGCTAAGGGGTGTTACAGTAACACTAAGTCCTTTTGGGGACCCATATACTTTTAACAATTTTTCCTTTATAAAAACTTGAGGGACCTCTATGTTTATAGTGATTAAAGTTATTTTTAACAAAGTTTTGTTTGGAATTTCTCCTTTTTCAAACCTTTTTGGAAAAACTCTGTTAGAGTGAGCTTTTTCGCTCTCAAGTTGCTTTTGATGATCATCATGAACTTTTGAAAGCAAATTATCCAAGTCTTGGTTCTTTTTCTCAAAATCATTTATAATAGCTTGCATATCATTAATTTTACATTCAAGTTCATGATTGGCTTTGGAGAGTGAACTATTTCATCTTTTAATTTTGAAACATTTTTCTTATATTTTGAAACCATAATTTCAAACTCCAAACTCAATTCATCATAAGCATCTTGTAACTCGTCAAATGAATAAGAAATTGAATTAGACAAGTTAGAAGATACCTTAGTATCATCAATTGCCATAAGACAAAGGTTGACTATTTCTTGATCTTCATCTTTAGATGAATCCTCATCACTCCAAGTAGCAACATGAGCCTTGAAATTTTGTTTGATTGATCCCTTTTTCTTCCATTGGGGACAACCGAACTTGATGTGTCTCGATTTCTTGCATTCATAGCATATGATAGGATCCTTCTCCTTGGTAGATTTTGTTGGAAAAACGGGTTTGGAAAACGTAGTGGAAAATAAATTTGGGAAAAACCAGAGTTTTAAAATTTTTTTCAAAACAAGATCTTAGTTGTGATATCTAAAGTAATAAACACTTAATCAAAATTATACATTTTTTATTCGTCTAGGATGAGCGCTTCGACTGAGTAATCTTCTCTACTATCCTCAAGCTTATTTAGTGTGGGCTCGCTTTGAATCAGAAAATTTTTCACAAAAATTACTAGTGGGGTAATTTTATAAAACTTTTGGGTCAAGTTGTAAATCAGAAAAATATCTCTAGAAATTTTCTGCAATAATCTCTTTAGAGAAATTTTTTCTCTACAACTTTCTCTTGAATTTAAGTGTGTGTAAATAATGACCCAATGCTCTCTTTATATAGGGAAAGTTTGGAGTGTTCAACTATAATTAAACTTAATCACTTTAATATTAAATCTTATTAAATTAATAAAATTAATGTTTATCTACAAATAAAATTAAATTAAATTTAATATTAAGATAATAACTTTAATATTAAATTAATAAAATACTATTAAAATAATATTATTTTTGGAATAACTAATCTGAAATCAAATTCTCTAGTAGAGTCCCAGTAGGTGTGTAACTCTTCCACTGTTGAACCACCGATGACCAACCGCCGTCGACCATCGAGACGCTATCGTTGCAGCCATTGGCATCGCCGTCTCCGGTGGTGTAGGTGTGACACCCTTACGACACCCCGAGCTAGTTTGGTCTGGGTCAATGATTACCCGACTGGTCTGGTCTAGCCACCAGTTGGACCGTAGGCCCAGTTTCACATACCGGGCTCGGTTCAACTAGTTTTTGGGTCTTGGTTTCAGTTTTGGGCTCCCGAGCCTAATTTACGATCTTAGATCTAATTTTCAAGTTCAATTACCTATTGGGCCAATTGTCTGGCTTGAAAATTAATTTCCATAAATATCATATTAATTTTAATTGATTTGATTAATTTAATTTTACTTGATCAAAATTAATTTTTCCAAAAATCACTTAGATTTTCCAAATTAAGTTTTCAAGAAAATTCTTTAATCAAATTCTCTAGTTGAATAATTCTCACGAACGCCTAATTTAATTCCACATCGAATAAATTTACTCAATTAATTTATTCTCAAAGTCGTAGAATTTTTTTTGATTCAAATGCAATCTGATTGAGCTTTTGTTGAGCTAGCGGAGGAACTAATCAGAAATATATAATTAGGTTCTAGTGATTGCAATTATGTCCAGAAGTATCGTTCCAATAATTTACAATTACTTAATCATGGTGTCTGTCCACAAGAAGTACCATGATTGAAAACTCCTTATTGTATACTCTTTACGAAAGTAATTCATCCAACTGTTTTGTCTAATGACCTCGTCATGTGTGTATTACCCTCATATGATATCTTTGATTCTTTTAAGTTAAATCCATTCACTCAATACAATTCTATTTTATCTCATTGTCACTATTGTGTCTTTTTAATGATTAATATGATCATTATTAACAAATGGCTGTGATAAATTGCTCGTTCGAGAACGAGCAACCTGTTGCCACGCTCCATATTTATCAATCCACACAATGCCAATAAGAGGATATCATTAACTCTTTAATTGAGTTATGAATTTCACTTTTGCTAATAAAATCATGCCATACACAAGTCATGTACCTAACATACCAGCTATGGGCTCGATCATCTTTAGAGCATAAGCCTCTACTTATATCAAAACATATGAGTTGCATATGCATGATCAGTGACTAACTTAGGATTTAGGTAAATCACACCATGAACGTCACAAGTGAATTAAATCACAAATAGATTTAGAATTAATTCATCTTGGGTCCAGTCTAATATATCATTCTACCAATAAATACATCTATGTCTCTGCTTGTGTAGTTAACTGTTCCGATAGCCAAGACTAGCCATCTCCCCAATTGGAATTGTAGACGACATAATAATCCTTCTCAATATGTGAATCAAATGCTCACTTTGATTCTTTTACGAGATTATAGACTCATTTAGATTATCTACTAAAGTAAGTTATCTTTCTCGCAATGTAAACGTTCTTTACAATGCCACTTATCTTTACTTTGAACTTTAGACAATCAATAAGCTAATATTTGCTTGTCACAATTTCGCTATGCATGCAAAATATAAAAAACATAAATATAAAAGACATAACAGTGAAATGTGAAATTAACTTTATTTATTTATTCATCGTTCAAATAAATAGAAAATAGTTACATGTTTACTATAATATGGGCACATTTCCCAACAGATTCAAGCTTGAATCCTTCATTCTTTTGGAATTTTCTCCCTTTATTGGACCTCATAAACTTTTTGAATCTTCTAGCAAACATGACCATCTCTTTGTCTTCATCCACCTTTTCACTTGATTCATTATATTCATTTGTGGTGGATTTAATAGCAACACAACTTTTTCTTCTCAATTTTGGCTTCTTCAACCTTTTCATTGAGCCTCACCTCATGTGTAAGCAAAGAATCGATGAGCTCATCCAAAGTCAATGTTTCTAAATTTTTTGCTTCTTCAATTGTAATCACATTGGCTTCTCATGATTTAAACAAATTTCAAAGCATCTTCCTTACCACCTCTTCATTTGGATATGTCTTTCTTGTGTTTCATTTTGAAGGTTTCGTAATTTAATGTAAGAATGTCAACCTTAGACTTCTTTACTTGGCTGATACCTTCATGTCTGACTCCGAGCTTATCCTATATCTCATTGGCATTAAAGCAAGATGAAACTCTACCACATTCTTCTGGGCCAAGTGCACAAAATAAGGTGTGCATAGCCTTGGCATTCAACTGAATACTTCTTTTATCTTCTTCATTCCACTCTTTCTTACTTGAGAGGTATGAAGGGGTCGTTCATGATGATGTCCTATACGGTAATATCATTCGCTTGTATGAATAACATTATACTTATCTTCCAATAAGAGTAGTTGGCACTGTTAAAGTAAGGAGGCTTAAAGATGGATTGTGATTTTCCAAGAAAAACTGAACTGGATGTAAACACCATCTTTTGTAGATTGATTGGTTGAATGTTGAGCTACCTTGAAGATCTTCTCTTTGGTTGTTAAGCCATCTAAAAGAGACTAGCTCTGATACCAATTGTTAATTCAAATAATCAAATCAAAATTGCCAAGAGGGGGTGAATTAACTTTTAAAAATTTTGTGAACGCTAGAGAGAAAAGATAGAAAATTGAACACAAGAATTTAGAGTGGTTTAGCCCCAATTGCCTACTCTACTACCTTAAGTTTTTACAACTAAGGACTTTTCCAAATTCACTAATTTGATAACCTTTGAGGATAAGGTTTAACCTTACAAACTTTTTTAAGGTTTCTATCCAAACCTTAAGATACAAACACTCTTAAAGAGCTACAAAGAAGAAAACAAAGAAATAATCTTTATAAAATCAAAGTGTTTGCAAATTAAGCTCAATTACAAGGAAAAACACCTAAGCTAATAGAATAACAATGAAGCTCACAAGAGTATGAAAGAAAAGTAGGGAAATATTTGACACAAAAGTTGTTTGTTTGATCTTTTTGCTTTATTATTCTTTCTTCTTGTTGTAGGACCTTTAGAGGCTGATATTTATACCCTTTAATTCATTTCTAATCGTTGTGGTTGTTGAGAAAATAAATAAAGCTGTTGGGGATGAAAATATCAAACCATTAAATTCACTTGCAATGAAAAGTATCAATACTTTTTCTACGAGTATCGGTACTAGTAACATTTAATACATGATTCAGCAACTGTTAAAGTTAGTTTAGAATGATACTAAAGATGATTTATCGTTACCTGGTAAAAGGTATTGATATATTCTAATGGGTATCAATACTTTTTGTCATTGTTTGAAAAATCATGAAAAACAGAATGCAAAGGTGGTATCGATAAAATTCAATAGGTAGCAATATATTTTAAAAAGTATCAATACTTATTGCTTTTGTTCAGTTTTTGATGCAAGATAGTAAGCAACTTTGGTATCGATAAAAATCATATGGGTACCGATATTTTTTGGAAAATATCGATACTTTTTGTAGGGAGCAGTTTTTCAATTGATTTAATTTGTTTCAATCGAGTTCAAGAGTTTAAAATAGGTATTGAACTTTGCCCAAAATTTTCTAAGTGTTCAAAACATTTTCTAAGATGTTTGAAAGTCTTGAAATGATTTTTAAGCTTTGAACTTAATAATTTTTTTGTTCAAAAATAAATTTTATTCAAAAATATTTTTATTTGTTATATCAAAACAATTTATCAAATAAATCTAGTTCAATAATAGTGGTTCAACCCTAATTGCCCATCTCCACTAGCTTGATATACCTCAACCAAGAATTTCTCAATTTACTATACTTAAATTATTACCTTTTAAGGAAAATGTATAACCTTTACAATGTATTTTTTTCACAAAGCTAAGATAAAACAGTCCTCCTAAGTTTTATAGCTTAATTAAAACTCTTTTAAATTTTATAACTAAATTAAATCTCCTTTTACAATCTACTTATGATTTTATACCTCAAAAATATTAAATATGCTAATTTACAACAAAGAACTGTCCATGCTCTTTACAATCTACTTAAAAGTTCAACAATCTACTTTAAGATTTTATACTTCAATTTCTACAAACTTTTCTATCCACTTATGAATTTGGAAAGGTAAAAAAAAAAAAATCATTAAACATTAAATTAAAGTGTATGTCTACATAATAAAAATAATAAAATCATAATTATATTAATATAATGTATAGTAAAATTATATTTATCTTAAATAATAATTAAAATTTAGTAGATTATATTTATATCAATAAAGTAAGATGAATAATGGTAGAAGAGAATATTTGTATATATTTGAACGATAGTTACAATATTATATTTTACTTGATAAAAACATTAATGTATATTATTTACTTTATAATCTTATAATAATTTTTAATTTATCATATAATAATAGTGTTTGTTTATGATATTAAATAAATATATCTATTAAAAAATGACTTAAAGGTTAAAAAAGAATAGAAAAAGGTAAACTTGAAAGAAACAAAAATTTTCATCTGGACCAAAAATTACCGGTGAGCAATTGGAGGTGTAACATGGTAAAGAACAGTCTACTAAACAACCATTGCAGTGAGATTGAACTAAAAAGAAAGGAAAAAAAAACGCACTGAAACGGAGCTAATTCACCATCCAAAAGAGGTCTAAATCATGCAACATTATCTCCCTGTGAAAACACAAAAAGCAGCCATAATTGGACCACCTTACACTAACTTTATGCAATTAATGATAAAAAGATTTTTGTTGAAATAAAATATGGATTAATATGCAGAGTTAAATTTCTAGACGCCCCCTGCTCTTTCCCTGTCGTCTGCCAAAAATACATTAGTAACGACATTTATGCATTGGGAAGCATGTCTTTTCTTTTTATTTTTTTTTAAGGAGCACGTCTTTTCTTAAAACTATTAATTATACTCGATAAATATTAATGATTAATAAATTTGGTCATATGTGCAAAACAGGCTAATAATATTAGACTGTTTATGTTTCCTGTAGGTTATCAATTATTTATATATTTATAGGTAAGAATCATTCATTACATTATTCATAAGCATGCTAGATGATTATAACCAGCATGGAACTATTATAGGAATCAATTCCTGTCACCCTAAAGAAATTATTTATTTAAAATTTCTCCCAGTAGAAGTTGAATTGAAGCATTGTATCAGATCTTTACATAAAAAAAAAGAGAGCATTAGATCAGATCTCAAACACAATGTTCTTCTTACCTTGATCAGGTTGAACTCCATTTGCCTGAAATCTTTAATCATCACTCTCTTGTCACTCTCACATAACCTGGTGGTTCTGCACAGTTCAGAATTTTGGCCTTGTGTGTGTCTAACTATATATATATCAGAAGAGCAGTGGATGTGTCAAAAGAGAAGCAACTTCGAGATCTTGAATGATACAGTCACATATTTCATTACACACAAAATAATTTCCGGGGTTTAATACTACTTGTGGAGCTTCCTTGTTTAAACCATAATCACAATATCAAAGTAAAGCAGTTGACCACCAAAACCCAGTACTAGCATCTTAGAAAGAGTTGCATGATCACAGAAACAGGGGATCATGTTACTATTAATGGAATAGTTTATTGGTAAACGCCTAATTTTACCGGCAAACTGAACTGGGTATGAAATACAAGGCATTCTTGTTGATCACACCACCTACTACAGTTATTTTATTGCTTCTTGGCATGCCTTTGGCAAAAGGCTTTTACCCTTGCCAATCCTTCTTGGAGAAGAGAAGGCTCGATAGCAAACGTAACGCGAAGCCAGTTCTTCAAATCCACTGCTCTCCCTGCATCATTCATTCTTTGCCTTTTAGTCTCGCAAAGTAAATCACCAACAATTCCTTGGTAAAAAAAGGTACTTATAGGTGTTCATTGACTCACACTAGTCCATGAAACCTACTCATAACCAAATACTTAAATCTCACATTCTCAATAAAGAATATTGACAACATAAACCATTCAGATTATTGTATCAGAATTGTTGCAGTTGTTGGAGCATACTTCCGGTTCATTGAAGAGTATCTTTTTTCACTTAATCACAATTGAAGATTCATTTTTGGTTTTCCTTCTTTCCCCCATAGGAAAAAGGACGTTTAGCTTAATTCTATTGGTGAAAAATGATACAGAAACATCAATCTCACCTGGTAGAATAATGACTGATTCTTCTTTAGCTAACTTGAGACAGAAATCAACATCATCATTAATGTCTTCCAACATTGATAGGTTCAGCTTCACCTGCATTTAAAGCTTACAAATATAAATACTTTTTCAAATTCTTCAGCATACATCATAAACATCAAACCACTCCCTTACCATTACAAACATTGATCCTTCAGGTTTCTTTGGACAAGTTAAGGAAGGTATCTCTTCAATTCTATTATAGCATATATCAGCACATTCCCTCAGGGTGCTGATAATCTTTGAGAAAAAATCCTCCTTTGTATTCTCAAGGATTTGAGGAATGGCTGCCTGTTTCATAAAACCAAATTACACCAATTTATCAGAAGGATAGGTTAGGAGAATAACTTAGAGTGAAACTTTACTGAGCTTTATGGGAAAAATTATAGCACACTTCACTGCCTACAGCACATCAATGCAAGCATTTGTCTTAGCAAAAGTATCTTGATTAACAAACCTGGATAAATGTAGCGGGATCAGAAGAGATATTGAGGAATCCTGTGATCGAATCAATTACCTGATAAGAGCCAATGAGATCATTAACACAACATGATCCGAACTTCATAGATTTCTACTTTTAAATATGCATTGCCTGTAGCCTCTTTAATTAGGAAAATGTAGCACCATGTATCTTAAACAAGAGAAAAATAAATTAGGGGCCAACCCCAGATTTTTGAAGAATGCCATCGGGATCACTTGTGACAAGCCACCCTAGGCGCCAACCAGGAACAACCCATCTCTTTGATATAGACCCCATGGTGAGAATAGGCACGGTTAATCCAAACACTCGCATCGGCACATATGGAGTGCTTCCAAATGCGAGATTGTCGTAAGCTTCATCAGCAATGACCAAAATCCCAAGCTTTCTTGCCGTCTCTGCAATCTAACTTCCAAAAAGATAACAGTGATCAACATCTTGTTTTGAGAAGAAACAACAAGTCATACTGAAAATAAAACAAGCTTGTTTAACCTTGTTCAAATGTTCATAGCTGAAGACATTCCCACAAGGGTTGCCTGGATTTATAATAACCATAGCAACAGTATTCTCATCTGCAAGAGTCTCTACAGCATCAAGATCAATCTCCCAACCTTTTTCAGGAAGAAGATCATAATGACGCATTTCAAGATGGTTATAAGCACACCAAGCTTCATAAAGTGGGAAGCCCGGTCTAGGAAGCAAAATATTGGCACCGGGGCGGGAAAGAATTGATATAACAACTTCGATTCCTTGAGTACATCCAATTGTTAGATAAACATCATCCGGCGATAACTTGTAGGGAAGGTCACGGTTGAGGTAATCTGCAAGTGCCCTGTTGGAATTCGAACCAAACAAAGTTCATGACCACTCATTCATTCATAAGTAAACTTCAGTCACACCTTTAAAATTTTTTTGCAGTTTCTTTTGAAACATGATTAAAAGAGAAAGTTTACAATCTAACCTTCTTGCGGGAAGAATACCAACAGTGGTCGCATAACAATTATGCTTAGCCGAACGTAGAGCATCAACGATGGCATCTTCAGCAGCAGGGGTAGTCCTGAAGCTAGGAAAATGAGAGGGATCGCCATGACCGAGAGGAACGACTGTAAGGCAATTATCTTGGTTGATGTTGCCCATTAATAGGTTGAGATATCCTCGGACGGTGGTGGTGGACGCTGCCTCCAGGCCCTGCTTCCGTTGGAAACCCCATTTCTTTGCTCCACTCTCCATCTTCTTGTTGCTAACGGAGTTTGGACTTTGGAGTTAAGGGTTATCGGGGCTGTGCGTCTTTAACAACCATTATCTACCGATCATTTATCCAACAGAATAAAACGGTAATTGCATTTTCCATTATTTATTAAAAAAAAAGTAAATTAGTTTTGGTGCATAATTTAAAGTGTAAAATGGTTCTTCTATTAAAATTTTTATTTATTTTTACTATTAAAAATTAGTATAATTAACAAAATAATCAAACGATGATATAATATGTATGAAATTTTTAACTGGATGACCAATTTACTATTTAATTTAATGTATAAAAATTAAATTATCTATTTTAAGTAGATGAAACAAAATACAAATTAACTCTTAATATAATCATACTCAACAAGTTACAATTTGAAATTTGACAAACACCATTAGTTAATTTCTCACCATTTTATAAATTTTTCATCAATAACACTAGTAATATATTTCAATTTGTTTCAATTTTAGTTTAAAAATGATTTTTTTTCAAATTTTATTTATATTCTTATAGGTTAACTAATAATGTTAGTCGAAAAATAAATTTTAAACTTTTGATATTATTTTTTACCAAACAAAATGAACTTTCATATTATGAATACTAGGAAACTATTTTTACATTAAATTTTTTATTGTTTAAATTAATCTCAAAACTTAATAAATTATTCTCATATTAAAATCTGAATTTAATAATTATTTTCATATTAAAACCTGAATTTTAAATTTTTTAAAAATTAATTTAAAAAAATTAAACTCCAATATAAAAGCAATTATACTTCAACATAAAAAAAAAAATGGTAACGCCTAAAAACTTGAAATTGTCCTATATCCTACGCGACTCACTTGGCTCACACAAGGACAAAATGTTTGGTACAATGTATACTATAGGCGCTAGTGACGTACAGCAGTGTTTATCTTTGTGCTATTGAGTATTTTTTTAACTATAACCTCTCTATACAAAATAATCATTCAATTCTGAATTCAATTATATAACTTTTAAGAAATAACAAATTAGCTTTACTGACCATCTTCCATACGGACGTAAAATAGAAAAATACCTAACATTTAACGGAAGAAAAGAAGAATAAAGTTTTTACCCAAAAATTCATTAAGGAGAAATTTAAAAAACTTCCATTAACCCAGAAACTAAAACAAATAAAATCATCATTAACGCAAAAATTTAATTCATATCTCTCTTTTCATCTCTCTTCTACAAGAAAAAATAACCCCATGAAATCATTAACCCAAAAATTAAAATTCTTCATAATCCGGTCTCTGATTTCATCTCTTCTTATAGAGAACATGTAAGAGCACAAGTTAACAGGGAATGGTCTTCCTGTCAGCCAGTGTACAAATATCATTTTCTTCAACGGTTAACCTGAAAGAAAAAAAAAAAAGAAAAACCCAATTTTTTCCCAGGAAAGCTTAGAACTTTTGGATATAAGTACTTTTGGTTGAAATGGGATTAGTTCAAATCCCACCAAAGCTTTGTGTGGGAATTGATGAATAGAAGGGCAGAACTTGAGATGGTTATAAAACATACTTATAAATTTGAGTTTTTTTTTAATGAAGAATGTAAGATTAAAATGAAGATGGAACTTTGTGGTGTGACCACTTCTGGCTATCCGCCATCATAAGAATAGATTCCTTTCAGAATGCGTCGTTAGGAAAGGAAAAGTTTGGATCTTTGATGGCTTTTCTTGTTTTGGCATCTCCATTTATTGTTCTTCTTTTTTTATTGTTTGGTATGGTTCTTAAATTGGGTTTTCTATTGGCACATCATCTGTTTTATTAGGGATTAGTGAAAACTGATTTGTCATTTTTTAATAAAACTAATGATTGGTTTATTATTTTATGAAAATTGAGTAACTAAGTGATTATTTTATTATTAAGATCAAAGTTGAGTAAGTGATGATGTAATTTATTATTGTTAAAATTAGAAACAAATTATAAAATATATATTTAAAAAATCAACAACAAATTATAAGATCCATTTTTCGCCTGGTTTAATGCCAATTTTTGCTCTTTGGATTTTGTCTTTCATAAACAAAAACGCTGGAAAGAAAATTTAAAATACAAAATGGATAGAAACAAAATATAAATAAAAAGAATGCAATAAAACGATGCAAGCTAGGTGAAAATGAAAAATGAAAAATACTTAATCACATAGTTGCTGTCCATAAGTGTCTTTGGTTAGATATTTTTAAATGTTATTTCTCCACCGAAAGGTTCAAATAATTCCTTAAACTTAGTAAAGTTGAACATCATACCCAAATTAGAAGTCAAACGAAATTCGAAGTTCTTTCACCACCATTCCCTTTCCCAATTATAATTTCAACACAGTAAAAATACGTGATTGGATTGAAGGGATAGTGCTTGGAAGTTTGATGTGAAAAACTTACTAAAATAATCTTTAAGCCACTTTCTCCCACTATTTCACCTAATACATGAAAAATAAAACATGTGACAAAATAAAATAATTAAAAAACCTAAATAACACAATTCGAAGGGAAAATTATCATAAATAAATTGAAAATTAGAGCTTATCACCTTGCTCAAAGTGCGAAATTTCTCTGCATCTAGATGAGACAACAGTTGAGTACCCTAGGTAATATCCCACACAAATGTAGCTTTAACCTCAACACCAAGATCGAATTGGAAACCCCAATACCAAATTGAAACTATTCAAACGAAGCATATTAACCTCACAACTAACTAACTATTGAATCTTAAATGCAATAGAAAAACAAACTAAAGAAAATAAAATAAATAAAGGAGAGAAAATAAAAAGTTTACAAACTAATGAAAATCTTTATTAAAAGACTTCCCAATGTACCCTCTGCAGAAATTATTCATATGCATGCTAGATGACTATAATCAGCATGGAATTATTACAGGAATCAATTCCTGTCAAAATAAAATCAATTATTTATTTAAAATTTCTCCCAACAGAAGTTGAATTGAAGCATTATATCAGATCTTTGCATAACAGGAAAGCACTAGATCAGATCTCAAATACAATGTTCTTCTTACCTTGATCAGTTTGAACTCCATTTGCCTGAAATCTTTAACCATCACTCTCTTGTCCCTCTCACATAACCTGGTGGTTCTGCACAGTTCAGAATTTTGGCCTTGTGTGTGTATAACTATATATATCAGAAGAGCAGTGGATGTGTTAAAAGAAAAGCAACTTGAAGATCTTCAATGATACAGTCACATATTTCATTACACAGAAAAATAATTTCTGGGGTTTACTACTACTTGTGGAGCTTCCTTGTTTAAACCATAATCACAATATCAAAGTAAAGCAGTTGACCACCAAAACCCAGTACTAGCATCTTAGAAAGAGTTGCATTATCACAGAAACAGGGGATCATGTTACTATTAATGGAATAGTTTATTGGTAAACACCTAAGTTTACCAGCAAATTGAACTGGGTATGAAATACAAGGCATTCTTGTTGATCACACCACCTACTACAGTTATTTTATTGCTTCTTGGCATGCCTTTGGCAAAAGGCTTTTACCCTTCCCAACCCTTCTTGGAGAAGACAAGACTCGATAGCAAACGTAACGCAAAGCCAGTTCTTCAACCCCACTGCTATCCCTGCATCCATTCATTTTTCGCTTGTTAGTCTCAGAGTGTAAATCAGCACCAAGCCTTTTGTATGTGTTAAAACACTATGAATTCCTTGGAAAAAAAGTACTTAAGAGTGTTTAGGGACTCACATTACTCCATGAAACCTACTCATAACTGAATACTCAAATCTCAAATTCTCAAGAAATAATATCGATAACAAAAACCTTTCAGTTTATCATATCAGACTTGTAGCTGTTGATGGAGCATACTTCTGGTTCATTGATGAGTATCTTTTTTTTTTTTTCACTTAATCATAACTGAAAAATCTTTTTTTTTTTCCTTCTTTCCCCCGTGGGAAATAAGGACATTAGATTAATTCTATTGGTGAAAATGATATAGAAACGTCAATCTTACCCGGTAGAATAATGACTGATTCTTGTTAGCTAACTTGAGGCAGAAATCCATATCATCATTAATGTCTTCCAACATTGCCAGGTTCAGCTTCACCTGCATTGAAAGCTTACTAATGTAAATACTTTTCCAATTTCTCCAGCATTCATCCTAAACATCAAACAACTCCCTTACCATTATAAACATCAATCCTTCCGGTTTCCTTGGACAAGTTAAGGAAGGTATCTCCTGAATTCTGTTGTAGCATATATGAGCGCATTCCCTTAGGTTGCAGATGATCTTTCAGAAAAAATCCTCCTTTGTATTCTCAAGGATTTGAGGAATCGCTGCCTGTTTCATAAAACCAAATTACACCAATTCATCTGGAGGATAGGATAGGTGAATGATTCAAAGTAAAACTTTACAGATCTTTATGGGAAAAATTATAATTCACTTCATTGCCTATAGTACATAAACTAGCTTTTGGCAAGAAAGTGGCAATTGCATTTTTCCAATTTGAGCATTTGTCTTAGCAAAAGTATGTTGATTACCAGACCTGGATAAATGTAGCGGGATCAGAAGAGATATTGAGGAATCCTGTGATCGAATTGATTACCTGATAAGAGTCAATGAGATAATTAACTCAACATAATCATATATTTCTACTTTTAAATATGCATTGCATGTAGCTTCTTTAACTAGCACCACATATCTTAAACAAGAGAAAATTACATTAGGAGCCAACCCCAGATTTTTGAAGAATGCCATTGGGATCACTTGTGACAAGCCACCGTAGGCGCCAACCAGGAACAATCCATCTCTTTGATATAGACCCCATGGTGAGAATAGGCACGGTTAACCCAAACACTCGCATTGGCACATATGGAGTGCTTCCAAATGTGAGATTGTCGTAAGCTTCATTAGCAATGACCAAATTCCCAAGCTTTCTTGCTGTATCTGCAACCTAACTTCCAAAAAGATAACACTGATCAGCTTCTTGTTTTGAAAAGAGTCAACAAGTTATATTCTGAAAGTAAAACAAGCATGTTTAACCTTGTTCAAATGTTCATAGCTGAAGACATTCCCACAAGGGTTGCCTGGATTTATAATAACCATAGCGGCAGTATTCTCATCTGCAAGAGTCTCCAACCTCCCAACCTTTTTCAGGAAGAAGATCATAATGACGCATTTCAAGATGATTATAAGCACACCAAGCTTCATAGTGTGGATAGCCTGGTCTAGGAAGCAAGATATTGGCACCAGGGCTGGAAAGAACTGCTGTAACGACTTCTATTGCTTGATTACATCCAATTGTTAGATAAACATCATCGGGCGTTAATTTGTAGGAAAGGTCACGGTTGAGATAATCTTCAACTGCCCTGTTGGAATTCAAACCGAACAATGTTGATTACCATTAGAATTTTTTGCAGTTTGTTTTGAACATGATTAAAGAGACAGTTCTCAATTCAATGTAACCTCCTTGCGGGAAGAATACCAAGAGTGGTAGCATAACAATTATGCTTAGCCGATCGTAGAGCATCAACAATGGCATCTTCAGCAGCAGGGGTAGTCCTGAAGCTTGGAAAATGAGAGGGGTCGCCATGACCGAGAGGAACGACTACAGAGCTATTATCTTGGTTGATGTTGCCCATTAATAGGTTGAAATATCCTCGTACGGTGGTGGCCGAGGCTGCGTCCAGGCCCTGTTTCCCTTGGAAACCCCATTTCTTTGCTCCATTCACCATCTTCTCTCTTCTTGTTGTTGCTATGGAGTTCGGAAGTGGGGGTTGTGCGGCTTCAACAACCCTTCATGTACCAATCATTTGCCCAATAGGGTTTTTTTTAATTTTTTTCTCCGTATTGCGATAACCTAAAAACTTGAAATTGTCATTTTATCCTACGCCAATCAGGTCCACAGAACATATGTTAAAGAACACAAGATATCAGGTGTACTGTACTAGGGAGTTTAATTTATGCTTAGCTTGGGTTTAAATGGGCGATTGGGTGTGGTGCGGTGCCTTTAGCTTACTTTTTATCTCAGGTTATAATATTGCTACAGTATCTAATCTCATCAAAACCGCTGTTTTTACACTAATCGCAAGTAAACGCATCGCCCATCCAAACTTACCCTTAGTAGGCCAAGTGATAGTGATATACTCATGCTATGTGTTCAGCACTCCACTCCTTAATGTTTTCTTTTTAGTTTTTAATTTTTATAAGGAATAAATATTAAATTTATATATAAATTTTAGTTTAATATATAATTTAATACATAAAATTTTTATTTTGATTCAATATAATAAACATTTAAAGAGATAAATACATACATTTTTTTTTCATATTGGATTAATATAATTCATATCAACCTCTACCCCTACACTTTAGTAATCTTCTCATCTCCTCTACTATGGTAATACACTCAAACAAGTCACTTTCGGTGGTTGCATCCTTAAGCCTCTTCAATGCTATTTAATGTTTGGGAATATTCCCTCTAACCATGATAAAATTAAAAATTAAGATAAAATGTGAAAACAAAGACAAAAGAAGAACAAAAACCTACTAGATCAGAAAACAAGCCTTAAACTCTCCATCGCCACCGAAAGCAGACAAAACAGAGAAAAGGAAAAGGAAGAAAAGTTAGAAAATAAAAGTTGGATCAATTGATAAAGTGAGAACCAAAATGTAAGTCTCTCTATTTATAAAACATAAACAACTTTTGCCATACCCAGGTTGCGTAACAACTAAGCAACCACACTCGACACTTGCACACACTTCCTAAAAATATGCAACGAAACTTTCTCCTGAGCACCTATGTGGCACGACCATATTGTTATCATTAATGATTGATCACCTCCGTTACCAAAATATGCGCCACCATTTAATGTACATCTCCACACATTCATTTTGGTGCCCAAACTTAAAATCCGCCAATAAGTGTAATAATTCACATTTGAAATTCAAATATCAAATATCATTCGGCTTCTGGGATGAATCAATCGGCTTTCCTTGGAGTAATTCCTTGCTTTCACTCTCCGTATTGGCAGAAATAAGGCACTCTCTTGTGGGAGAAAAGGTACACCTTTGAAGTTGCCTCCTAGGGTTTTTATATAGAGCTTTGGAATACCTTTCTTAGCCTCTAAGCATCTTTTTCCGAGTGAAATTGCACTTCCTCACGATAGGGACAAGCCCGTGTGTCACGCCCGTGTGGAACGATAAAAGGCCGTGTGCGAAACTGTTGATGGTGGCACGGCCGTGTGGTCTGGCCGTGCTTGTCGGGGTTGGGCCGTGTTGGACTTTAGGTGGCACGACCGTGGGACACGGCTGTGTGGTGAATCCTTGGGCCGTGTTGTTTTTACACTTTGGCTCATTTTCTCCGTTTTCGGCCTGTTTTTCGTTCTTTTCTCTTCCCTGTGCTCTCCTGAGTATAAAACATGAAATAGAAGGATTAAGAGCACCAATTTCCACAAATTCAACGATAATTCATCCAGAAATTAAGCTAAGCATGAGGTAAAAATATGTATAAATTATCGTTTATCACTCCACATGTCACCCTTGAGTGTCACATCATTGAACATACCTTCGCCATGAGCTACCTCCACCAAGAATGCCTAGTGCCCTTTAATTGTGATGAGACAACCATTGATTGCCAAACCACTTTATATTGTTACATCACTGATCTACAATGTCACATCATCGCCTTTACAAAGAGATAAAAAGTGATCTAGTTACGAACAAGATACTTATATGTGGCATCTCATGTGTCTCATATATAAGCTCTCTCTGAATAATGAAGACATATACACAACCCTTACTCTCTTTTTACCATCCAATCAACCTATCTCTCTTCCTCTTTCACCATCCCTTTTTGATGGCTTTTTGCCTTTCACCTCTGCTAGTTCCTCCCCCTTTTTTTTTTATCCTTGATATCAACATATATAATTTAAATAATATTCATATGAATAAATAGATCACCACTTAAGATTTTTAGGAGTCACCACCTAAGGATGGCAATGGAATGAGGTAGAGGAAAGTGTTGCCAAAGTCATCACCACTCCACAGTTGGCACACTCTACTCCATCAACTACCCCATTTCACTATGGACGTATAATTTTGAAAACCATTATCACCACTATCGATGTTGGCAGCATCTATCCCTGCCCACTCTACTTCATTACAGTTTAATTTTGGGTAAACTATAAAATAGTCACTTTTGCTTGCCTTAGATTACATTTTAGTCACGTATACTTAAAATGTTACGTTTTCGTTACTTACGTTATTATTTTGTTATGAAGTGGCCACTCTACCATTAAGCTTTATTACCTCCCTAATGACGATCCCACGTGGCAGTCCAAATTAAGTTTATTTAATTAAAAACCTATTTTCATCCCAGGAATTGGACATTCAAGTTATCATTCAATTAAACATAATAAGTTACTAAGCTTGGCATAGTTAGCTAGACATGAAAAACCAAATATCAATAAGGTGAGTTTTAACTTGAAAATAAAACATATAATACCATAATCACGTATTATGCCAATTCATGTCATTTTGATTAACTAGATCAAAACTTATTCAATCATGGAATGAAACAATTATATACATGCTAATGTCATTTCTTCAATACTTTGTTCAAGGTCAAATTTAAATTTTCACAAGTGAATATCAATATCTTTATGTCTCATTTCAATTTCTCAATTCATGTAATTTATTTTGCCTAATGAACTCTAGTAAATGGACTCAGATACACAGGTATTTCTGATACACCAGTTACTCGTACGAGCTAAATTTATAACCGTGTCAGGTTACTAGTCCAAGTTAAACCTTTATAACGATACATCTGATTGCTTGTCTAAGATGAAAATATACATGCCAGGTTACCCATTCGAGCTAAACCTTTAAAACAACACCAAGTTACCAATCCAAGCTAAACATATGTCACATGTATCTTCGGGTCCACAACAAATGTTGGATCACAGTAACATTTGTAACCAATCTCGTACAAGTGTTCACAAAACCTTATTGGCATGCCAATTGTATCCTAACCTTTATTAAGTTCACACAGGCCTCTTTTTCAATTATAATCAACATTTTACAATTTAGTCCAATTCTCACCTTTTTCATCAATTCACAATTAAACACATATATAATTTACAAATCAAATACACAACAACCTATATAAACAAATACCATATGAACCTAGCTGGTCAAAATAGCAAACAAATCGAATCCTTAAGGACTATTCGATAATTTTGACTTTTCCCGAATTATATTCCATTTGATTCAATTCTTAACCTAAAAAATTATTTTAGACAATTCATCAATACCAAACATTTTTATATTATTCCATGATATGCATGAACCTATTTAATTTCATTTTTTCTAATTCCCCTAAAGTTTTAAATTTTATTCAATTTAGTCCTTAAAACTAAAATAACAATATCTTTCAATTTTGAGCTTCAATTTCAAAATTGATCTCAATAACATCCCTTAGGGTCTCCCTGCTATCTATTATTATTGAAATTTCACATCAATTTCACAATTTATACACTTTAGTCCTTTTGTTCAGAAACTAACAATTAAACATTATAATCTACTTTTTTTTTCACATTTAAACTTAAAATCTATCAATTTAACACTAATTTCTTCAAGAAATCAACAATGTCAACTTTCAAACTTTAACAATTTTGCAAATTGATACATGGGTTAGCTAAATCAAGCTCTTATGACCTCAAAAACATAAAAATTACAAGAAAAGAACTTGAATTACATTAACAATTGAGGACCGAATGGTGAAAACTTTCAAATTTTTTCTTTCTTTCAAGTTTTAACCAAAAGAATAAGATGAAGAAAAGATGCTATCTATTTTTTTCTTTATTTTGTCTTATGTACTTTAATTAAAAGTTAATTAATTTTAATTAATTAATCTTAATTATAATTCACTGAAATTAGTGGATGACAACATCATTTTCCACTATCTCATAAAATAAAATGGTTTGTTTACCATTTGGAACCTTTAACTATTTAAAAACTATAGTGATAAGACTTTTATAATTTAGTTAATATAACCTTAATTAAGCAATTAATAGGCAAAAATTAAAGGACTAAACTTTAATATTCTATTATACCAACTCAGTAAATATTTATATTTAATATTTACAAGCTTGGTTTACAAAAATTAAGGTTCTAAAACTGCCTTTTTTGGCACAACTAAAAATTGAGCTATTACAGTTTAAGTCATTTTGAAGGTTGTCATGCTTGGTATTTATAGGCACCATGCATGCCGAAAATAAAAAAAAAAACATATTTACTGAAAATATTAAGAAAATCTAATTTGATTTTAAGTATAACATCTGATACTCGCGATATTAAGTAATAAAATTTGTAAAAACTGATCACATCAAAAACTAACTAATATCACGATTTTAAAGGCAAGCGCACCTATCGAACGGTAGTATAGTTTAGCGGCAAGACCGAGTTATCGTACCCAAAGGAACCAAAAGTACTAATAATTACTTCCTTTCTATTATCTAGCCTGAAAATAAAAGAGGATTGGTTGAAACTAATTTTAAAACTAACTAAAAGTGCACAAAAAGTAAATTGGGGAAAACTTTAGGGAAAAGCTGATTGATATGAGCAATACTTAAGGAAGAATCCACCTAGACTTCACTTGTTATTAATTTCTTGAACTAGATGATTTCTTCACTTGATTTGATCCGTAGAGATCCCTAACTTATGTTAATACCTCCGTCGAGGATAAGAACAACTAATCCTAGGTGGTTAATTAAAGTTTCTTTATTAATTAACACCCCTAGGTTGCATTAATTCGATCTATGGATCCCCCTATTAGGTTTGACCCTAATCCGACAGATTAATGTCGCCCTATGTCCAGGGTTGCATGCAAGTCCGCTTAATTATGGTAGATCTACTATTAAAACATGGATTTTTGCTCCTCTTCCTAAGCACATTAGTTTCTTGAAATAATACCTAGGATTATTAAATCAAGAATGAAGAACACATAATTAAGAACAATTCAAGTATTTATCATATAATTCAAGAATAAATAATAACAAGATCTGTCTTAGATTTCATCCCCCTCAAGTATTTGAGAGGTTTAGTTCATAATTATAAAGAAAACATCTCAGAAGAAATAAGATAACAAAATATAAAGAACCCAAAAACCCCTGAAGAAATTTAGGGAGATCCTCTGTCTTGATGTAGAATTCTGGCTTCTGGGATGAATCAATCGGCTTCCCTTGGAGTAATTCCTTGCTTTCACTCATTGTGTTGGCAGAAATATGGCGCTCCTTTTTGGGAGAAAAGAGTTCCCCCTTAGCGAGAAATAAGCACACCCTTGAAGTTGCCTCCTAGAGTCTTTATATAGAGTTTAGAATGGCTTTCTTAGCCCCTAAGTATCCTTTTTCGAGTAGAATTGAACTTCCTCACGATAGGGACACGCCCGTGTGCCACGCCCGTGTGGTTTCGACAATAGGCCGTGTAGGCTTGTTGAGGGTGGCATGACAGTGTAGCCTGGCCGTGCTTGTCGGAACTGGGCCGTGTTGGACTTTGTGTGGCACGGCCGTGTGCCACGGCCGTGTGGTAAATCCTTGGGCCGTGTCGTTTTCTTATTTTGGCCCATTTTCTCCGCTTTTGGCCCGTTTCTCGTTCTTTTCTCTTCCCTATGCTCTCCTGAGTATAAGACATGAAATAGAAGGATTAAGAGCACCAATTCTCACAAATCTAATGATAATTCATCCAAAATATAGGCTAAACATGAGGTAAAAATATGTATAATTTATCGTTTATCAAATACCCCCACACTTAAGCCTTTGCTTGTTCTCAAGCAAAATCTCAATCCCTAATTAAGAATCATTCCTCTCAACTTACAATCTTTATCAATAATGTTTCAAACTAATTCACAAGTAGTCATACAATGAAAATTCAATCAGAAGAACATTAAAGATTCAATCACTCTAAGTTGAGAATTTTATCATTGAAACATAAGTTTCTTTCCTTCTTCTAAGTAATCATCTCTCAATTGAAATTAACAGGTTTTGACATCCTCACTAAGGGTTCACTCTATCCACTCAAAGTGTTTAGGGTTCAAGAATTAAGCACTCTCTAATCAATCTGAAAAGTTATTACCATAGGCTTGCAAGAAAATCAAATTTCCACCACTATAGATTGATACGACACATCGATCAAAAGGTCTTTCAATGGTTGTAATGGGGCTTTGGTTAGGGGTGTTGTCACAAGCTGAAAAAGAGGGTTAGAATCGAGATTGAATTGAAAAATCATCTAGCTAGAGAAATCTCTATCACTGGAACATATTCCTAGAGCTAAGCCTTATGATGACATCGTTCTGGATTTGGAAGCTTGTAGAAATATACAAAAACTATTGAACTATTACAGATTACAACTGAATTAACTGTATATACACTTTTTTTAGAATAATTCAAGTACAATACTTTGAATATTGACAAACTTTACAACTGAAAAAGAGAACAAAGCTAGATAATAATTTTAACTCAAATCTAGAAAAAAATAGGGATCAAAATAATTGAATGGAATTCAACAAAAATGGGTTATGGGTTAATATTAGAGGTAAGTCAAAGAATGGGTTGTTAGGCTTAATGGGGTTTACTAGGGGTTAATTTATAGAGGTAGGCTTTTTATGGAGTAAGTGGGTTAAATCCTAAGTGCCTTTATCATCTCAATATATCAAATCAATGATGTGGTCTTGACATGTATAATCGAAGCAAGTTCTAGAATAACAAATCAGTATTGACTCACTCAAAGCAATAATAAAAGTGAGCATGAAAGAATGTATACTCAAAAGGCTCAAAAATCTCACTAGAATTATGGCTTTTAATGTCAATCCTGCGAATTTCAAATCTCAAGATAACACTTAAAATTCAGGAAAATAACTTATGAAAAAATTGGGTTCTCAAAAATTTCAACTTATCATGCTTGATTCCCTAATGTTTTAAAGTTTGAATAATCAAAGCATAAACACCTATATCTTAATTCTCAACATATCAATAGAAATCATAAATCAATCAGAATTAATTCCTAACAAGAGATTTGAAGATAATGCAGAGAATTTGAAATTTGAGAGCAATTTTTAGGGATTTCAAAGATAATATAAAGAATGAAAGTGAGTTTCCCCCCACACTTAAGATGTACATTGCCCTCAATGTACAAAGATAACATTAATAGCAATAGAAGCACAAGATCATAAGTTAAGAAGAGAAGTAAAACTCCCTGAATATTGGATGGAACCTTTGAATTGTGAAAGTTGTCTTGGAGGAAGGAATACTTGAAGTTCATGGTTTTGAAATTGCGATAGCACTTAAGGGATTTTAGGTATTTCAGGATTAGAACAATTACTCGTTAGGAAATAACTGATATAAAATAATTGAAATAACATAAACTAGTTCTGAGAATACTAAAATTTAAATAAAGAAAAAGATAAAATAAAATAAAATAGAAAAAATAAAAATTTAAGGGATTTTGACACGCCTGGCTCGAGACACACGTCCGTGTTGCGAGGGCGTGTTGAGGCACACGGCCGTGTCGCACGGCCGTATCCTTCGATGTTCGCTTCTCCCATGGTCGTGTAGGGGGTCACACGCCCATGTTGGAATTGACAGTGTTGGCCATGGCTATATCGCATGGCCGTGGCTATTTATCGTAGCCCGTGCCTTAGGGAAAATTTGACCTTGCTTGTACACGGCCAAGTTGCACGACCGTGTCTCTGCTCAAAGTGTACACACGGCCTGAGGCAAGCCCGTGGGCATGGTCGTGTGGTCCTAAATTTCTGCATTAAAAAGGGTTAGTTGATGCATAAAAATACTAAAATCAAAAATAAAAGAAAAGTTACTAAGTTAGTGCTCGAGTTGCCTTCCGAGAAGTGCTTATTTATAGTCTAAGCTCGACTTTGCTCGAGCTTGTACTTCATAGTGGTTTGAAGAGTTGATACTCTTCTATCCTGCTTACAATTTCATTATCAACGTAAGATTTGAGTCGAGTGTGATTTACCTTGAAAGTGCCGAGTGACTCATGTTTTATCTCGACTGTACCATAGGGAAAGATTTTCATTACCATGAAGTAAGGTGTATCACTTGTATGCTCTTTTGAATTCAAGATTCGAGGATCGTCTTCCCCTAAGATTACCTTATCCCCTACCTTGAGTTGATTCGTTTGTACCTGAGGGTCGTCTTGCTGATGCTCTAGGTTGGTTTGGCATACTTTGGGCTTTTCGTGATAGTTCAGCCACTCATCTAGTTCCTCAATCTGAAGCATTCGCTTTCCAGGTGCGTCTCCCTTGGATGGGCTTGTCTGTGATTGAGTTGCCTTTATGTGGAGTGTATCCTGCACAGAAGGTTGGATGGTGAGATTATTCTTTTTACAAGGACTCGTGACTATATTATTATCAATAGTCTTATTCGAGTTTCGAGCTTGTAAAGTAACTTTGTCATCACTTACACGTAGTGTAAGTTCACATGTTCCTAAATCAATTATTGTTCTAGCAATTGCTAAAAAGGGTCGCCCTAGAATTAAGGGTATATTGCTATCCTACTCAATGTCTAAAACAAGAAAGTCAACTGGGAATATAAGTTTATCAATTTTGATGAGCACATATTCAATTATTCCCTTAGGAGACCTAATAGTTTTATCAGCCAGTTGAATGCTCATATTGGTTTGCTTAGGTTTTTCAAGACCTAGTTGTTTAAACAGTTTATAAGGCATGATATTTATACTAGCCCCTAAGTCAGCTAAAGCATTTTTGGCGTCTAGGTTACCAAGTAAACAAGGAATAGTAAAACTCACTGGATCTTTTAGTTTGGTTGGCAGTTTATTTTGGAGAATAGTTTAGCATTTCTCATTGAGTTCCACTGTGGACAGTTCTTCCAACTTCTTTTTATTTGTGAGAAGTTCTTCTAAAAAATTTGAGTACTTTGGCATTTGCGAAATTCCTTCAACAAACGGTAAGTTGATATGTAATTTCTTTAAGAGTTTAAGAAACTTACCGAATTACTCATTTGTGCGGTCTTTCTTTAGCGCGTTTGGGCATAAGATACGAGGTTTAAATTCTTTGGTAATTTCATCTTTGTAACTTACTTCATTCTTTCCTTTACTTACCACAGGCTCCTTGCATGGCTCAGGGTTGGTTTTGGTTAACCCCTCATTATCTATCGTATCTACAGTATTAAGTTGCTCTTTGGGGTTAGTTTCAGTGTTGCTTGGTAACCCACCTTACGGTCTTTCAGAGATTACCTTGGCAAGCTGGCCTATTTGAGTTTCAAGTCATTGAATAGATGCTTGCTGGTTCCTTAGTGCCATTTCGGTATTTTGGAAACGGGTTTCTAACATGGCCATAAATTTAATGAACATCTCTTCTAGGTTCGACTTTTTCTCCTGTTGTGGTGGTGGCTGCTGAAATTCTGAAGGAGGCAGTTGTCTTTGATTTCCTTATCCTTCCCATGAAAAATTAGGGTGACTCCGCCAATCTACATTATAAGTATTACTATAAGGGTTATTTTGAGGTCTATAATTGTTACCCATATAGTTGGTTTGCTCAGTTTTCATGCCATGTCCATAAGAGGAGTAATCTGGATTGAACATATTTCCCTAGATTGCGTCACACTGTGTCACTGGATGTGCCTGCGTAGAACCAACAAAATTATCAAACTTTTTATTTAAAAGTTCTACCTGGTTAGTAAGCATGGTGACAGCATCAATATTATAAACTCCTACAGCTTTTGTCGGCTTTGTCCTCATGACTTGCCATTGATAGTTATTCAGTGACATCTCTTCTATAAAGTCATAAGCTGCTTCTGGTGTTTTATTGTTGATTGTTCCTCCGGCGGCCGCATCGATCATCTGCCTTGTTGATGGATTCAAACCGCTGTGAAAGGTTTGAACTTGTAACCACAAAGGTAACCCATAGTGAGGCCACCTTCTCAAAAGATCTTTGTATTTCTCCCAGGTATCGTAAAGTGTCTCTAGATCCATCTGCACAAAAGAAGAGATATCGTTTCGCAATTTAGCTGTTTTAGCTGGAGGAAAATATTTAAGTAAAAAATTTTCGGTCATCTGTTCCCATGTAGTGATTGAGCCTCGTGGTAGAGAATTTAACCACTGTTTAGCTTTGTTTCTCTAAGAGAATGGGAATAGCCTAAGACGAATGGCATCATCAGAAACGCCATTTATTTTGAATGTATCGCGTAGTTCCAAGAAATTGGCTAGATGCGAGTTAGGATCCTCATCCTGCAAACCATCAAACTGAACAAATTGTTGTATCATTTGAATAGTGTTAGGTTTCAGTTCAAAATTATTTGCAGCAATAGTAGGCCTAACAACGCTAGATTCAATGCCTGCTAAATTAGGTCTAGCATAATCATACATAGTACGCGGAGCAGGATTTTGCTCGACAGGATTTGCGGCTACTACAGGAAGTAGCTGATTATCCTGATTTGCTTCCATATCTTCAGTAGGTTCAGGTTCTTCTTCTTGTCCTTCTTCTGGATATTGCAAACTTCTTCTTATCTCTTGGCAAGTTTGACGAACTGTCGCTTCTAAATAATGGTCGAAAAGTAATGGTCCTCCTGGGTTTCTTCTAGTCATAAACTAGAGATACCTAGAAAGGAAAAAGCAAAGAAAATTAAAATAAATAAAAATAAAAATAAAATCTGAAAATAAATAAAAATAGTAATGGCTAAAGTAATAGAAATCGAGTTTTCTTAATATTTCAGTTCCCCGACAACGGCGCCAAAAACTTGATACTCGCGATATTAAGTAATAAAATTTATAAAAACTAATCACACAAAAAACTAACTAATATCACGATTTTAAAGGCAAGCGCACCTATCGAACAGTAGTATAGTTTAGTGACAAGACCGAGTTATCGTACCCAAGGGAACTAAAAGTACTAATACTTACTTCATTTCTATTATCTAGCCTGAAAATAAAAGAGGATTGGTTGAAACTAATTCTAAAACTAATTAAAAGTGCATAAAAAGTAAATTGGGGAAAACTTTAGGGAAAAGTTGATTGATATGAGCAATACTTAAGGGAGAATCCACCTAAACTTCACTTGTTATTAATTTCTTGAACTAGATGATTTCTTCACTTGACTTGATCCGTAGAGATCCCTAACTTATGTTAATACCTCCAGCAAGGATAAGAACAACTAATCCTAGGTGGTTAATTAAAGTTTCTTTATTAATTAACACTCCTAGGTTGCATTAATTCGATCTATAGGTCCGCCTATTAGGTTTGACCCTAATCCGCAGATTTATGTCGCCCTATGTCTAGGGTTGCATGCAACTCCGCTTAATTATGGTAGATCTACTCTTAAAACAGGGACTTTTGCTCCTCTCCATAAGCACATCAGTTTCTTGAAGTAATACCTAGGATTATTAAATCAAGAATGAAGAACACATAATTAAGAACAATTCAAGTATTTATCATATAATTCAAGAATAAATAATAACAAGATCTGTCTTAGATTTCATCCCCCTCAAGTATTTGAGAGGTTTAGTTCATAATTAATAAAGAAAACATCTCAGAAGAAATAAGATAACAAAACATAAAGAACCCAAAAACCCCTGAAGGAATTTAAGGAGATCCTCTGTCTTGATGTAGAATTCTGGCTTCTGGGATGAATCAATCGGCTTCCCTTAGAGTAATTCCTTACTTTCACTCATTGTGTTGGCAGAAATATGGCGCTCCTTTTTGGGAGAAAAGAGTTCCCCCTTAGCGGGAAATAAGCACACCCTTGTAGTTGCCTCCTAGGGTCTTTATATAGAGTTTAGAATGGCTTTCTTAGCCCCTAAGTATCCTTTTTCGAGTAGAATTAAACTTCCTCACGATAGGGACACGCCCGTGTGCCACGCCCGTGTGGTTTCGACAAGAGGCCGTGTGGGCTTGTTGAGGGTGGCACAGCCGTGTAGCCTGGCTGTGCTTGTCGGGGCTGGGCTATGTTGGACCTTATGTGGCACGGCCGTGTGGTGAATCCCTGGGCCGTGTTATTTTCTCATTTTGGCCCATTTTCTCTGTTTTTGGCCCGTTTCTCGTTCTTTTCTCTTCCCTATGCTCTCCTGAGTATAAGACATGAAATAGAAGGATTAAGAGCACCAATTCTCACAAATCTAATGATAATTAATCCAAAATATAGACTAAACATGAGGTAAAAATATGTATAATTTATCGTTTATCAACATCCCTAACTCGAATCCGTAGCCAAAACAAGGTTACAGAGCATTACCAGAATTTACAGATCAAATAACAGACATTTCATATCATCTAGCGCACATATCAGAAACTAATCCAAAGCCATCATATTGTCCTTTATGTGAGCCCTCAAGACCCAAAATACATGTTAGAAATAAGTCGAAACTAAACCGGGTACTTAGAGAATTTTTCAAAAAATATTAAAATTTTTCAAAGGTGTAGGGGACACACACCCGTGTGGCCAAGTTGTGTGTCTCACACGGTCAAAAGACACGCCCGTGTCTCAGGCCGTATAGACATTCGAAATAGGGACACACGACCATGTCCCAGCCCGTGTCCAAACTTATGAGCTCTCTAACTTGGGTCACATGGTCAAACCACACGCCCGTATGCTAAGCTGTGTGAGTATACTGGCTTGCATTAATAAGATGCAGGGGTCACACGGCCAAGTGCCACACCCGTGCGCTAGGCCGTGTGAGCATTCTGTTTTGTACTAATTAAAAGATACAATAGACACACGATCGTGTCACATGGCCGTCTGTCGCACACGGCTGAAATACATGCTCGTGTCTCTGCCCGTGTGGACGAAATAAGCGATTTTTCTAGCTATATTCCTCACCCAATTTGTCTTCAACCTACATCAACACTTTTGCACATTATCAAGCCAGATAAAACTACTCAAAACAAGACAAACTCAAGTCTTAAACATAACATATCATCACATATATACAAGAATCCATGCTTACCAAATTAACTAAATACACATATAAGCATATTTATACCTAATATACCAATCCAATCTAATCATCAATATGCTTATGAATTATCCATCATTCAACCATACCAAACACACATTAAACATGATAATGCCACATATATATACATCAAATTCAACCCATTCAAATGGCTAATCACAACAAAAAAAATTGTATGTCATCATTGGCCAAATGAACCTATACATGCCATTATAACCAAAATGAATTTACTATATATACTGAAATGGGCCGATGGATAATGTGATGTAGCTCCGACCAGCTTCCAATATTAACAAGCTTCAGAGTTACTATAAAATAGAGGAAATAAAATAAAGTAAGCATTTAAGCTTAGTAAGTTCGTATAACATGAAATTTAACTTACCATTTATTCACATTTAATGTAAGCAAACAAGATATATCCAAAACAATTTGGGCAATAGCCCAAACACTTATCCCCATCAACCATGTTAGTCATGTATTTCATATGAATATCAAGAAACGTGTATGAGCTCAAAAATAATCAAATTTTCATATACATATACTTTTCACATCATGTGTCTATATAACATGTACAAATTATATCCATGTATTCAAGTATATACCCGTAATAAGTTGTCTCAAATTTATATTGTCTCATAAAATTTTTCCCGTTGAACCATTTAAAATATCGTTGGATACACGGGTAGTACACACGAAGCGTACAAATCTGTAATCCGTCTCATATAAAGGTATGCCCATACGAGCATGTAACTAGGAAGCTCTTCCAAGCCATGTAACAAAAAGCTCATGTGAGCTATATAACGGGAAGCTTTTACGATCTAAATATCGAAAAGCTCATACGAGCCATAAATGGAAAGCTCAAGAGCCATTAATCAGGAAGCTCATGAAAGCCAAATATTGGGAAGGTCGTGAGAGCCATATAACGAGATGCTCATAAGAGCTAAATAACGGGACGCTCTTGCAAACTATGGTGTGTCCACAATACATGTAGGACCACAACCAATTTGGGAACCCTTAATTACATATCATTTGTATCCATCGAATTTCCAAGGTTCAAACAAGACTTAGTACTTGTCGGATATGTAATAAATACTTATACATGGCAATTATACATTTCGCATACATATCATTCAATTTAAACATATAAATATACAATTTAGTTACACGAACTTACCTCGACAAGTATACGTAGATTTGTAAACTACTAATCAGATACTTTTTCTTTTCCTCGATCCAATTCCGTACTAGGTCTATCCGGATCTAATTAAGTAAAAATAACTTACTTAAACTCAACATCCATGGCTAGAGTTTCCATGTATTTTGTTTTAGGAAAGATGATGAAAATGATTATATTTTAATTATTTATTTCATTTATCATCATTATCTTATCATCTTTCCAAAATTAACCTTAATAATTTTTTAATTTCCAATGATGAATAATCATCATTATCTACTAACTCCTCAAAATAGTCTATTTTCCATATAAGGACCTCCAATTTTAAATTCTATAGCTATTTGATACCTTAAGGTACTAGAATGTAACTTTTGCACTTTGTGCAATTTGATCCTTTTCATCAAATTAGACATGTAATCGGTAAAATTTCTTATCAAAATTTTTATATGATATTTCTATCATAATGTAGACCATAAAATAATATTAAAATAAATTTTCTTCCGACCTCAGATTTGTGGTCCTGAAACCATTGTTCTGATTTTATTGAAAACGGGATGTTACACTAAGGTTAATAGATCGAAGAAATCAAGTAACTTAGTTTGAATAAAATAATAAATAAATAAAATAAAAAATGTAAAAAACAAAACCAAACTCGGTCTAATACTATGCGTAAGAAGAAAGAATCGACCTGTTTGAACTAAATTAAGCTTTTAGGCTCAAGCCTCGTGCTTATGTCACGGGATTAGAACTTTAGTCTGGCAAATTGTGTGGCCTTAGGCAATTTCTTTGCTTCAAAGCTACATAAGTCGACCTATCTCTCGAAAGTGAGAACTCTCAAGGGAAATTCTCTAAGGCACCTGAATAAAGCTAATGCAACCGCCCCAAAAATAATAGAAACATATTCTTGTAAGATAAGGTATGGTGGGATCTTAAAACAGATCAAGAGTGGAAAAGAACAAATAGTCCAGTTTACATCTAGATAATGAAATGTAGCTCGGAAAAATTATAGTATGATCAAAAAAGAAATTTTATCGATTGTTTTGTGTATTACAAAATTTTAGAGTGATTTATTAAATCAAAAATTTCTTTCACGAATTGATTGCAAATCTGTAAAAGAAGTTTTATAGAAGGATGTTTAAAATATTACTTCAAAACAATTTTTTGCAAGATAACAAGCAATTTTGAGTATATTTGATTTTGAAATTAAATATACTAAAGGAGAAACTAAATCTTTACCTAATTTTCTCATTAGAGAATTCCTTCAAAAATGCCCCTTAAACAAAAAAGACAAAGGAAAAGAAAAAATAAAATAATCCTCCTATAAAACAAACATATACCCAAATCATCAGATCATGCTATGAAATTTGTTTGCAAGAAGAAAATGAAGGATCATCCTCATCAATAACCTCAAATGATGCATCCCTCTAGAATGCGCAAAACTTAAATGAAATCAATTCTCAAATAAAAAATGAACCGAATCTCTCTTAATCCCCATAAATGACATTAGTCATAGCCCAATCCAAAAAGAAAACTCCTTTCAAACACATTATTGTTGAAGCAACCAAAATTTCAAAAAAAAAAAAAATAGAGAGATTGTTTTATATGAACCGTAATCTCTAAAAAATATATATAAAAAAATCTCTTCAAGAGGTTTTTCCAAAAGAAGTAGCATCTTCACATACTGTTAGATAAAAATCCTTACAATATTTTACAAATAAATATTTTAAAAAAAAAATTATTATGGAGGAAGAATTTTCTGAAAAACCTTCACATATTGTTATTAAAGTACTTCTTAAAGGATGACATTTTAAGCCATCAAACTTACAAAAAAAACCCAACAATATTATGAAAATGTACTGGTTCAAACTGAAACAGTATTTGTTCAAACACTACATAGATCCAAAAGACCCTAACTTTATTACCTATTCAACCACCCAAATAATTAAAATTCTTAGACAAAGAGATTTGGGTGAAAACACAAACTCTCCAAACATAAATTCCAACAAAATTCACCACCAAAATAAACCATCACTCATATTTTACATATTGGGGCTATCAAACAATCTAGTATAATGTCTTCCTTATCAACAACCAACATATGAGACACTCTTGATTCATATATTTCAAGTATGACACCCAAGGGCCAATACAAATTCCCAAATTGATTTTTTTATCATAGTGAAGGCAACCAAGTGCCTTTATTTATCCTTTACAATTCCCAAATTGATTTTAAAAATAGTGGAATTGGTACATATCAACTTCTTTGATATCTTACTAGAAAAAATCCAAAATATATGGCATAAATTTTTTGACGAATTTTAGCCAAAGCTATAAAAAAAACATATATACAAAACAATCCTTTTTTTTTTCAAAATTGAGTATTGCTTGCATTATATCTTGGAATTATGCTTACAAACATGAACAATACATGAGAATCACATTGCTAATTTGAAATTTCAAAAAAAAAATGTTGGAACAAATTCAATGATGAAAAATATGAGTTCAAGTATTTGGATAATGCCCAGACTAAATTATTATCAAATTTCTTTAAGTCAAATTCACTGTCAGCGTGTTGTTGGCTCAAGCCAAAATTAAAAAGAATACATAAAATTTATTGTTGAAATGTTCAGCTCAATAGATTCCAACTCAAAAGATGAAAAATTCTTGACATTTACAATCAAAATAGTGGATCTTGCATATGACACTAAAAGAGTGACAATAAAATCTTTTGATAATAATATTAAAAATAAAATCTTAAACTTTATAAACCACAAAGCAGTTGATGGGCAAAATAACAGATACAGACGGGATCATTTAAGGCCAGCCAATAATTTATTGGTAACCAGCAAATTTATTTGGGTTATGAAATCCAACACAAACACCAATCTACTCCCGTTATTTTATTGCTTCTTGGCATGCCTATGGCAAAAGCCTTTTATCCTTCCCAACCCTTCTTGGAGAAGAGAAGGTTCAATAGCAAAAGTAATGCGAAGCCAGTTCTTCAATCTCACTGCTATCCCTGCATCCATTCATTCTTTGTTTTTCAGTAAAACAATATCTGTTGAGGGAGAATCGGTTTTCTTAGCGGGAGAAGTCTTTGATGTGCCCTTTTTTGAGCAACTGATTTGAATCTCGAACAATAGAGAGATTTTACTTAGGATATCTAGGTCCACCAAAAAAATGTTTTTATCATTTTAATCTTGGTAGGGTTTGAACCCATACCCTTGGCTAATCATACTTTCATTGTTTGAGGTCCAAATCAATTGCTGAAAAGACAATACGGATTCTCCCTCAACACTATCAGTTCCTATGAAAACTACATTACATTACCTGGTAGAACAATGACTGATTCTTCTTCAGCTAACTTGAGGCAGAAATCCATATCATCATTAATGTCTTCCAACATTGATAGGTTCAACTTTACCTGCGTTTAAAGCTTACTAATATAAATACTATTCTAATTTCTTCAGCATACATCATGAACATCAAACAACTCCCTTACCATTACAAACATTGATCCTTCCGGTTTCTTTGGACAAGTTAAGGAAGGTATCTCTTCAATTCTATTGTAGCATATATCAGCACATTCCCTCAGGGTGCTGATAATCTTTGAGAAAAAATCCTCCTTTGTATTCTTCATGATTTGAGGAATCGCTGCCTGTTTCATAAAAAATGACGGGAATTCTAATTTTCCAGTGTAAATGTGTGTCTTAACAAAAGTATCTTTGATTACCAAACCTGAATAAAGGTAGCCGGATCAGAAGAGAGATTGAGGAATTCTGCGATCGAATCAATTACCTGATAAGAGCCAAATTAGATCATTAACTTAACATGATCCCAACTTTTAAATATAGCACCACATATCTTAAACCAAAGAAATATAAAAGAAATAAGGGACAACCCCAGATTTTTTAAGGATGCCATTGGGATCGCTTGTGACAATCCACCCCAGGCGCCATCCTGGAACAATCCATCTCTTTGATATAGACCCCAGGGTGAGAACAGGCACGGTTGACCCCAATACTCGCATTGGCACATAACGAGTGCTTCCAAATGCCAGATTGTCGTAAGCTTCATCAGAAATAACCAAAATCCCAAGCTTTCTTGCTGTCTCTGCAACCTAAGATTCAATAAGAAAATACTAATCAACATCTTGTTTTGGGAAGAGTCAACAAATTACTCTAAAAGCTTTTTTAACCTTGTGCAACTGTTCATAGCTGAAGACATTTCCACAAGGGTTGCCTGGGTTTATAATAACCAAAGCGACAGTATTCTCATCCGCAATAGTCTCTACAGCATCAAGATCAACCTCCCAACCTTTTTCAGGAAGAAGATCATAATGACGTACTTCCAGATGATTATAAGCAGAATAAGATTCATAGTATGGAAAGCCCGGTCTAGGAAGCAAAATATTGGCACCAGGACGGGAAAGAACATTTATTGCTACTTCTATTGCTTGAGTACACCCACTTGTGAGATAAACATCATCCGGTGATAACTTGCAAGGAAGGTCACGATTGAGGTAATCTGCAATTGCCCTGTTGGAATTCAAACCGAACAAAGTCGATGACCATTCACTCATAAACAACCTTCAATAACACCGTTTTAAAGTTTTCAATCTAACTAACCTCCTTGCCGGAAGAACACCAGCAGAAGGCGCATAACAATTATGCTTAGCCGAACGTAGAGCATCAACAATGGCATCTTCAGCTGCAGGGGTAGTCTTGAAGCTTGGAAAATGAGAGGGGTCGCCATGACCAAGACGAATGACTGAAGAGCTATTATCTTTGTTGATGCGGGCTATTATTTGGTTGAGATATCCTCGCACAGTGGTGGCTGATGCTGCGTTCAGCTCTTGCTTTCCACGGAAACCCCATCTCTTTGCTTCAATCTCCATCTTCTCTCTTCTTGTTGTTGCTATGCAAATGCAAATGCAAATGCAAATGCAATGGAGTCTGGAGTTAAAATAGATTAATGCAAGCTGTGAGGCTTCAACAAACTCATGCACCAACCATTTTATTTTTACCCAAAAGAAACAGGAATTCACATTTGGTCCTTTTTGCGTTTTGATATTTCTTATCTTCCGATAAGATTTTATATGGTCAAACAGCCTAGAAGTTTTTTTTTTTTTTGCCCTTTAATGTTTTTCTTTTTTTTACTTTTTTTTTTTTTTAAATTTTCAGTATTTTTAGTCTATATTCTACCTACTAATCAAGAGAAATTGATTTACAAGGATTAATTGAAGAATTAACCCAACAGAAGATACGATAATTCATGTACGGAGCTAATGATAGACATAGTGATGTGGCATCGTCCCTCACCAGTCACCATGTGACATATTGATCCATGAAAGGTATTCAGGTCAAATATAAAAATAATTATTGTTTAAAAAAATTTATTTAAAAATCTATATTTATGAGAGAGATTGATTTAAGTATATTTTTTTATTGATAGTTTCTTTTATCATGGAGTTCATTTTATTGATTAAAGTATTTTCCACGTTTCTTTCCCGGATTTTTTTCATGGTTGCAGACAGCTGTGGCCATTAAAGCATCTCTGCATATGCAAACAAGCAGCAATTCTGTCAGAAAGCAGTAAAATTAAAAAAAAAAATTATGGCAAAATAATACAGATCTATTATTGTAATAAAATTAAATTTAATAAATAATTTTAATAGTGTTTATAATTCTTAAATTTTAAATTAATATTTTAATTAAAATAAAATATTTAAATTAATTTAATGATATTGTAAAAATTGAAATATCAAATTTTATTAAAAATTTAAATATAAATATTAAATCTTAAATTAAAATGTAACGTAAAGATAAAAATTGAAATTTAACTGTTGTATAATGCTAAATTCGTGTACAGGAGAGACTGCGGTCGATGCATTCAAATAACTTCCAAGCTTGTTCTCAGAGTCTCAAGCCTCGAGCTTTAGTAATTTATCTTCACTTTGTATTTTTTGGTAACAATCATATACATATATTTGTTTTATTGTAAGTGGGGTTGATGCTTTTATTGCTACGAATACTATACATTATTATTCTAACTTTATTTAACATTTGTGGCGCTTATGAGTTGCAACGGTGAGATATTTTATTCGCTATTTTACCCAACTCACTTTAAAAAATTAATTATTTATGTAAATAACACTAGTTTAAAAATAATCACTTAAATGACTTTAAATAATAAAATTAAGTTATGGAGGGTTGATAGACAGCACCCCTTTATTTTTGACAAAATCATTGGCTGATGATTGTATTATGAATTAAAAATAATAATTTTTTGGGTTAGACACTAGATGATTGGTACTCTTGTATTTTTTTCAAATCATATCATATTGATATATATTTATATTAGTATTTAAAAAAAATTTAGGTGCTAGCACACTAATAGCCGTCACCCCCTATATCTAATTAAAAAAACTTTTGGGTGTTGGAACATTGATAGCTAACACTCATTTCAAAATTAAAAAAAAAATTTGAGGTGCTGAAACACTAATGGCCGGCACCCCCTTTGTATTATCAAAAAAATAAATTTTATTTTTGAATCTGTAAATAAATCAATTTTGTATCTAATGATAAAAAAAGTTTAAAATATGGTTGTAAAATTAAATAAATTAATAACCCTAAATAGTATGATAAATAGTAATAAAACCTCCAATTGGATTAAAATCAAAATTAATTTTAAAAAATAGAATTTAATTTACTTGGTTGAATTTAATCAGATAAAGGGGATGTCGGCCATCAGTCTCCTAGCACCCCAAATTTTTTTTTGAATAATTTAAAAAAGGGTGTCAGCCGTTAGTGTAACACCCCTAACCCGAATCTGTCACTAGAACAGGGTTACAGAGCATTACCAAAAATTTCAGAATAGATAACAGACATTTCACATCAAAATACAGTGCTCTTACAGTATTCATATTAAAATCAATTAAACAGTCCCTTACGAGAGCCTTTGAGGCTCAAAGTATGCATTAGAATTGAGTCGGGACTAAAAACTTAGGAAATTTTTCGATAAATTTCAAAATTTTCCTAGGTACAGGGCAGACACGCCCGTGTAGTTAGACCATATGGCTCACACGGCCAAATGACATGCCCATGTCTTAGGCCGTGTGATACCTGAGTAGGGCACACGCCCATGTCCCTGAGCCGTGTAACTCTCTGACTTGTAATTTATTTAGGTGCAGGGGTCACACGGCCAAGTCACACGCCCGTGTGCCAGGCCGTGTGGTCAATTCTGAGCATTCTGTTTCTCAATTTTAAAATACAGGGGACACACGGCCACAATACACGCCCATGTGTTAGGCCGTGTGTCACACACGACTGAGACACACGCTTGTGTCTTTACCCGTGTAGACAGAATAAGGTTATTTCCAAGCTCTATTCCTCACCTAAACTTGTCTTTCTATCCATTTTAACACTTGAACATATTTCCAATCCATATCAAGGCTCTTAAACATACCAAAATCATGCCTTAAACATGTCATAAGTCTACTTTTAACCAATGTGCCTTTAAGCACTTCAAGTGACTATACATTTTCACATCTACTTATTCTCACAAATAAATTTACAAACTTATTTAACTTATCAAATTCACTTATATGCATGTTTTATCATATATGTTAACATGATATCTATTTATCAACCATTTAAGCACACATCATACATGTTATAGCCTCATTTATACATATCAAAACATGTTCAAGGCAAGCCATTCCAATGGCTAGCAGTATCCAAAACATTTACAAGCCAACATTGGCTAATCAACCTATACATGCCACTATAACCTTAATTGATTTACCGTATATACCTAAATAGGCCGATGGATAGTGTGGATGATCTTCGCTAAGCTCCTAATCCAATGAGCCTCCGAGTTACTATAGGACAAGGAAAAATAAAATAGAGTAATCATATAATGCTTAGTAAGTTCGTATAACATGGTAATTAACTTACCATTCATTTTATATTTAAGATAAACATGAAAAACACATTCAATCATCTTGATCACGAGCCCTAACACACATCCTCACCATCATTGTTAGTCAAATATTTCATTTAAATATCAAGTAACATATATGGGCTCAACATGCAATGCCCTAATTTTTTGTAATTTCTGCTTTTGTGATTTGTTGCGTACAAAAATATCTGAATATGTTTCTACAATAATTTGACACAAAAATCTGCCTTATGTTGAGGAGGTCACAAGCTCAAGTCAAGATTTGGGCTAAATTTTAGATTTTTATTAAGTAAAGCTTTACTTTTGGTAATTAGGCTTTTAAGTAAGAGCTGGTTAAAATATGTCAGAATGGGCCTACTGGTTTGGTGGTTAAGTGAAGTGTCAGTATGTGAGAGGTCCTGTGTTCGATTCCTCACATTGACAAAGGTTGTTATTTTTACTGTATGGGTCGGCTAGGGTTTGAATTGGTTGGCACTCCGAGTAGTGGATGGTTAGTAGGATTTGGAGGAGGAAATTAAAGAGGTGGATGTAGTGGGGTTCTAGTGAAACTCATCCTCTCCTTCAGAATTCTTTTTGCAGAGGAAAAACACCCTTTATTTCCCAAAAACACCAAATTTTCGGGTTCTCCCTTCTCTTTTCTTTCGCCATTGTCTTTTGCTGCCGACCCTATCTTCTGTTTTAATTTTTGCTTTCAAACTCTAATATTCGCCTCCTCCGTTGCTCTTTTGTGCACTGTTGGTAAGTCTTTCATAACTGTAGTGTAAATTTCGTTTATGAATTTTTGGGTAACTTGGTCTACTGTTTCATTGGAGAAAGTTAAGGGCTGGAATGGATCGGTTAACATTGAAGTGGTGTGGTTACATGATCATTCAAGTGAAGGTAAGAAGGATAAAGGTTTTGAGTCTAATATCTCGGTTAGATTCGTTTAAGATTCGTTTAACACTGGAAATTGAGTATTGGAATGTTATTATAGGTTCTAAAAGTGACCAGGAGTGTTTAGGCGTCAGAAAAAGTTCAGGTGTGTACTCCAATTGCACAAAAAACGGGTTTCAGTGAAAGCTAAAAAGCTTATTGTCGACGCTACACAGGCGTGTAAACTACTCCTGTAGAGGCCGTGTAGCTAGACATGGTCGTGTGATTGACGAGCCAGGCCGTGCGCATGCGACATAGGCACGACGGACATAGCTGTGTGAGGCTAGCGAGGCTGTGTGCGAGACACGGGCTTTGCCAATTGGGCCGTATGGCCATACGGGCTTGTGGATCCACACGAGCGAGTGGAATTTTGGGCCAGGCCGTGTGATCTACATGGCCAAGGCCAATTTAGGTCGTGTGGGCCATACGAAAGTGTGGGCCCACACGGGCAGGCCATATGGGTGTGTGAACCTATTTTTCTGAATTGAACTTAAAGGTTGCACGAGTCGCCCAAGACGACTGTGACCTGTTGTAGGGTCGGTAAGGATATCTTAGACCCCTTTTCTGTTATCTGATATTATGATGCATGATTTAAGCATGTGTACTGTACTGTTCTGGATATTAATATATGACTGTTTATCTGCATTATAGCAAGTTATTTATATATGTTGCATTGCATTGGGGTGGGATTGTTGATGAAGTGAAGGAAGATTCTGGAAGGCTTTTAGTCTGTTATCTGGCAGCTATGCTGCACATTTCTGATATGTGACTTATGGTGTGTAGGGTTGAATGGGTTGATTTTATCCTCATACTTGGTGTGTAGGGCTGGGTGGGTCGATTCTATCCCCACATGATGTGTGGGGTTGGATGGAGATAGTGTGCAAGGTTGGCGGGCATGATTTCTGATATTCTGATCTGTTATGCATGCGATATATGTATGGGTTAAGGCTCGATTATATCTAATTCTGTACTGAGTGGGCTAAGGCCCACACTGATTCTGTAAAGGGCTCGACCCAAATTATGTCTGTTAACTGTTATCTGACTGTATGCATGTTGTACAGTGGGGATGTACACACTAAGTTTGTGAAAACTCACCCCTTTTATTTGTTTTATCTGTCAGGTAATCCCCAGCAGTAGATGGATTGGTGCAGCGGAGGGCCCAACGGTGAATACTGCTATACTTACTCCAGTACTACGGTTTTCTATGCTTTTACTGTTTTTATTTATATTTGAGAATAATGATAAACCGTAAATTATACATATTTTTAGCTCATGCTTAGCCTATTTTTGGATGAATTATTCCTTGATTTGTAGAATTTGATGCTTTTAATCCTTTAATTTCATATTTTATACTTAGGAGAGCATAGCAGAGTGAAAAGAACAAGAAATGGACCGAAAACGGAGAAAATGGGCTAAGGTGTGAAATCAACACAGCCTGGAGTTCACCACACGGGCGTGTCACACTGCCGTGCCACATTAGCAGGCTCGAGCACGGCCTAACATCAACTTATATGGGCGTGTCCCTGTCGTGATGAAGTTCAATTTCACTCGGAAAAGGCTACTTAGGGGCTAAGAAAGACATTCCCAACTCTATATAAAGACCCTAGGAGGCCACCATAAGGGAGTACATTATTCCCGCAAAGGGTACAGTCTTCCCGCCAAGACGGAGAGCTAAAGGCGGGGAATTACTCAAAGGAAAGTCGATTGATCCATCTCAGAAGCCAGGATCTACATCAAGACAGAAGATCTCCCTTCAATCCTTTCAGGAGTTTTAGGTTTTCTTATGTTTTGTTATTTTCTTTATTCTAAGATGTTTCTTTTTATAAACATGAACTAAAACCCCAAATATCTAAGGGGGATGAAACCTAAGACGAATCTTGTTATTGTTATCTGAACTATATGATAAATATTTGACTTGTTCTTAATTGTTTTTTTAATTCTCTTAATTGTTTTTTTAATTCTTAAATTGATATTTTCGGGATATTAATTTAAGTCGAATGTGCTTATACAGAGGAGCAAAAGTCTCTGTATAGGAGTAGATCCAACACAATTAAGCGGAGTTGATCGTAATCCTAGACATAGGATGATGAAAATCTGCCGGATTAGAGTCAAATCTAATATGGGGATCCATAGATCGAGTTAATGCAAAACTAGGGGTTTTAATTAGAAAGAGATTTCAATTAATCAACTTAGGATTAATTGTTCTTATTCTCGACAGAGATATTAACATAATTTAGGGATATCTACGGATCAAGTCAAATGAAGAAATCGTCTAGTTCTGAGTTAGATAACAAGTGAAGTCTAGGTGGATTCTTCCTTAGGTATTATCCTTATCATTCAGTTTTCCTAAAGTAATTTCCCCAATTTACTCTTTGTCGTGTCTTTAGTTTAATTTAGAATAGTTTACAACCAAACTCCCTCTTTATTTTTAGGCTAGATAATAGGGAGAAAGTCATTACTAGTACTTTTAGTTCCTTGGATTCGATATTCCGGTCTTTCCACTAACTATACTACTATTCGGTAGGTGCGCTTGCCTTTAATCGTGATAATAGTTAGTTTTCAAGTACTATTGATTTTATTACTTCATCTCAATCACGAGATCAAGTAATTTGATGTAAATTTGGACTTTGAACTGTTTTGAACTTTAAATTGGGTTTTGAACAGTTAAACTTGAATTTATTTACTATAACACAACTTAGTAGGGATTTTTTTCTGGAATAAATTAAGATTTTCGTAAGCAAATATGGTTTTTGAAAATTGAATGTTTTCAAAAGCTTCCGCGAAAGAGATAAATGCTTTTAAGCGAAACAAACGGTACACGTTTTTCCCAGACTAAGTAAAGATAATAATCTGGAACGATTTTATGGACAATACGTTTTCCAAAAACACTCTCATGTGACATCACCAGATTCGGCCATAACGTCTAAGCCAGGTCTGGGGTGTTACACAACAATCATTAGATTTCCATGTACTTTTATTTTTCACATCATGTATTCATATAGCGTATACAAATCATATCCCTATATTTCAAGTACATTTTCATAATAATTTGTCTTGAGTCCAGATTATTTCACGTCAAAACTTTGTCCATTAAATCTTTTGAAATATCATTTTCACATAGGTAGTACACTCGAGGTGTGCAAATCTATAATCACGAATGAACATATTTATCAAACAAGTTTCATATTCATATATCATCATATCATATTTCTATATATCATGTATCCTCATTTTCATGTATTTCAGACAGATACATGTAATAATTCATTTCATGTTCATATCTTCTCATGTCAGGATCTTACTCGTTGAATCATTAAAAACATCGATGGATACACAGGTAGTACACTCGAAGTGTACATTTTAGAATCTACCAAATTATGTCTGGGAGTACTCATTAGAGCACTTAATCAGAAAGCACACTCTCAAGCCATATAACAGAATGCTCATATGAGCATGTAACGGGGAATTTATTCAGGCTTGGTATCGAAAAGCTCATAAGAGACATAATCAGAAAGCTTGTATAAGCTTGTAACAGACAACTCCGAAGAGTACTTTAACAGAAAGCACTGGATAACCATATAACAGGAAGTTCAAGCGAGCACTAAGGGGTAGCTCCGGAGAGCCTTTAACAGAAAGTTCATAAAGAACTTATAAACAGAACGCTCATGAGAGAGTGAGTGTGTCTACAAAAAATACAGATCACGACAAATCGGAATGCTCTAAAGAGCATAAACAGGAAGCTCGCAGGAACATTGTAACAGGAAGCTTGAAAGGGCTTGTAACAAGATGCCCTTTCGAGATACGGTGCGTCCGCAACATATGCAGAAGTACTACCATTTCAAGAAACAGAACCCTGTATCCATCGAATCTCATTATCCAAATGGGGTTTATTTATTTATTACGGATTTTCAGTTATAAGATCAATTACATACGCATATATGGCATTTACACAATTTACATATTCAACACTCAATATAAGCATATAAATATAATATTTTTTATTTAAACGAAACTCAACGTTTATCGAGTATAGTCGGGCATTTGATCAATTTTATACATAAGGCATTCATACAACTCACACATATAACATTTATTTCAAGCATAAAAATATACTCAATTTAGTTACGCAAACTTACCCCGACAATTGTTCATTTTTGTAAAATTTACTAATCCGATATTTCTCTTTTCCTCGTTCTAACTCCAAATTTGGTCTATTCGGATCTAAAAAATTAAATCTAACATTAGTTCAATACATTTCATACTCAATTCAGTCCAATTCACATCTTAGGCAAAATTACCATTTTGCCCCTAAACTTTTCATTAATGACGATTTTGTCCTTAGGCTCAGAAAATGAAATTCATGCAATTTAATCCTAATTCCAAGCCTAGCCAAATTTTATATGTCACAATAACAGCACATGAATTTCAAAAAAATCAAAATTTTTCCATGGGTTTTAAAATTTTCAATTTAGTCCTTAAATCAACATTTCATGAAAATTTACTTTAGAAAAGTTATTTATCTATCAACAACCTTTCATTTTCTATCATCAATTTCAAAATGTCAGCATATCCATCGATGGCACAACTTTGATACTTTGATAACTTTGCAAATTAATCCCCAAAATAGATAGATTGAACTATTCCGATTTCAAAAATATAAAAATTATTAAAAACGGGTCAAGAAAACATACCTAATTAAGCTTGATTACTTTCCTTTCTCTCTCCTAGGGTTTCCATAGCATTTTGGGGAAGAAGATGATATATATTGATGATGTTTAATATTTGATTAATTTATCATCTTTAACTTTTCAACTTTCCAATTTCATCCTTTTCTTTTTCTAATTTTCCATGGATGAATCATCCAAAAATATCTACTAACTTTTCTTTAATGGTCTAATTTCCATATAAGGACCTCTACTTTAAAGTTCTATAGCTATTTAATCCCTTTAGCTATTAGAACTCTACTTTTACACTTTGTGCAATCTGGTCCTTTATCAAAATAAACATGTAATCGGTAAAATTTCTTTACAAAATTTTCATATGACATTATTATCATATTGTAGATCATAAAAATATTTTAAAATAAATGTTCTTTTCGGAATCAAATTTGTGGTCTCGAAACCACTGTTCTGATTTTTATCGAAAACAGGCTATTACAATTAGTGTGCCAACACCCCAATTTTATTTTTTTAATATTGGTATAAATGTATACCAATATGATACAATTTGAAAAAAAATACAGGGATGCCGACCATCTAATGTCCACAACCCCAAAAATTATTTTTTTATCCCTAACACAATCATCAGCCAATGATTGTGTAAATGCCGACCATCTACTTCCTATAACCTAATTTTACTATTCATTTTATGTTATTTAGATGATTGTTTTTGAATCAGGGTCATTTATGTAAATAATTATTTTTTTGGGTCACTTGGGAAAAATAACCTATTTTATTATTAAATTTTAACATTATTTTTATATATATTGAGGGGAGATGGTTTCGTATTCTTAACGGAAGGTACTTGTAAAACTAAACGTTGATAATGGCAATATAGAACGATCACAAAGCAATAAGAAAAGAAAAAATAAATCACACAGATTTATGTGGAAACCCTTTCGGAAAAAAACCATAGGCAAAATAGGAGAAATTCACTAATGTTGAAAAGTGAATAATACAAGAGGAGTTTTGACTACATCTATGTAAAGGTTAAAAAACCTTATTTTAATCAATGTCAAATAGAAAAGGTGTAGTTTTATAAGGATTATACTTGTGCGACATAGTCCGTATTTTTATTTGATGCCACAAATTCATAGTGGATCCCTCTCTACATTCTTAATTTCTCATTTGGATCTGCACATAAAATAAAACTTATAACTAACTCATTTTGTTCTCATTCCCTTTTTAAATCATATACTAACAATTATTTATCATTAGCTATAAAGTTTCTATGCCATATCAATTCAATAGTATCGCCAACTATAAACTAATACCTAATTTTCATCTCTTACCAAATAAAATTTTTGAGACATGTTTTCATTCTTGTTTTGAGTTCTGTAAAAGAGTCACAATTTTAAGCATCCAATTATTTTTTTTTGAGTAATTGAATCATTTTCCTAATTTCAAAGGCAAACTAGTACAATTTCACTAACCATTAATAATTATCAAACTTCATTTTTGTAGGGACCATATATAAATGTAGTTGGGTAGGTTTGGTTCTGTTAAAAAATTGCAATATACTATCTAATTAATGTGTTGAACCAGACTATTTGGGTGTCTAATTAAAGTAACAAACTTAATCATTGGATCCCAACTTAATTATATGGCAAAAGCTTCACTTAACTTTCAAAATCCCCAATTCATATTTTAAAACAAAAAAGAATTTTGAAAACTAAAAGCTTAATTATAAAAGGTTTTAGTTGGATCAACTAATTATAAAGGAATTTTAATCCATTTTATTAACATTTTAAAAGCTATAAAAAGAAGGGGGAGATATCATGGGGCACCCACCAAGTCGCCAAGGTGGTTAATGCTTGCAACAACTTGCCATATTGATTCAATAGTGCCAACAACTTGCCAACTATAAACTAGCACCTAATTTTCATCTCTTAGCCCTACACAGATCCCCTTATTTTGCCACTGTATTTTCTTTAACAAGGATTCGAGTTACACAACTCTAATAGTACTATTCCACTCAGGAGTTTTGTCTCTATAGAAATGAGAGGGTTACTTTCTTAACAAACTGAAATTGTGGCTAAAACAATGCTTCAAATTGTAACCATAGTTCAACCATAAACTAAAAATTGCGTAAAAGATAAAGATGACCATCGAGATTGATTATGCAGTTCAACCTCAATCTACATCTATGGGGTCTTGCCTAGAACAATGATACACTATCTTTCTCATAGCACAATCAATGATTTAAGTCTTAACACTAGTCTAACACTCGTCAATTTGGCGACCTCGCCATTGTACAAAAACTAGATTACTCTCCCACTAAGCTTTCTCCTTGAAAGCTTGGTTTTGCAACTCAAGGGAATCTCTTGATTGCTTATAAAAGCAATGCACAGACACACGTTTCTAACTTAAACAAATTAATCCTATATCAAGCTCTCAATCTTTCAGTTACTCTCAATCAATTTTAACCTAGACAAAACTTAAGTCTGTATACTACTTAAGTTTTACTTACATAAGAGTTATAATTTAAATAATTTTCAATAAAGTAAAGCTAAAAATTAGCACAAGATAATACTTCCGTAAAAGTCTAGGTACAATCTAAAGTCTTCAATCATAGAAAGTGACTTTACTTGTTCAACAAGTAACCAAGCTTAATCTACAAGAAACCAATCTTCAAGTTTTCAATTTCAACTCAATTGGTCTTTATGTTTTAGGTTCAAACTCATCCAAATAACTTTAAAATAGATAGCCCCAATATCTTTGTTCTAAAATTTGCCAACTCTTTACAATAGGCAAGTAACACAGTGAGACAGTGCCTTAAGTTGTGGTTATTGTTTTAGCCACAAAATTACCCTTGCCTTCAAATATGTCAACAATCTCCCCCTTTTTTGCAATTTTTAAACAAAACAGATATAGGGAAAATAAAACATTTTAATTACATATTCTTCCTATAAATAACTCCCCCTAAGTAAAATAATCTTCATTAAAGTAAATACTAAATATAAGTTTGTTAGTATGATCCAAAACATGTAAGGATAGGAGTACTGTAACACTCTTTACTCAACCAGGTCGTCGGGTCTAAGCTATAGGATGTTACATTTGTTGTCAGAGAAATTACAGTCAATCAGACATCACAAAATCATTTATACATGTAATCCAATGCCAATCACATTCAAATCACGGTAATCAACCAAACTTCAAGTCTTAATTAAGCTTACGAAAGCTTTTTTAACAACCTGAGCACAAATTAGGACCAAGTTGCACAGTTTTAAAAGTTTAGGGTTGATTTCATGGCATCATTTCCTCCATATCGTGATGTTTCCAAAATAGTATGTCACAACATTAACTCATGCCACTTGACGTTGTGATGTGACTCACTGTCATCTGACGTTGCCACAAGGTAGGTTTCTCGTCGAGACGTGGACTCTGTTTTTGGTAAAAATGAACCATTTTGTACCCATTTCAATGCTCTTCACCAAACCTATCAATTTATGCACAAAACATTAACTTCACCTGGTTTAAAACATGCTAAAATCATACCAAACAAGCTCAATGCTCATATTGAACTTTTCAACAAGGCATTTACCATTTAAACAATATTAAAACTTGAACATTTTCATATCATTAAGGTATATCAATCTCAAATCATTTGAACATCTAACCTTACCTATGCCATACCATTTTGAAACAAGCTATTTCATTTCATTTACCTACAATTGTAAACATTATACATAAATATGACATAAAAGCCTCAAGCATATCTATCAACCATATATACTAGGTCACATTTTATAAGCATGTTTTAAGTTGCTAATGTTCAAATACATTACAATTTCATTCACTAACCAATCAAGCTACCATTTCTAACTCATTTCATACAATTCCACATTCCATTCATACACTTATTGGATATAACATATTTAGCATATAAGCATATGTAAGTCCAACACCATAGGCAATATCAAAACACCAATTCAACATGGTTAAAACAACTTGCCATAAATAAGCACATTCACAAGTAAATAAATACGCCATGTCACCTATATATATACCACAATCCTTGACTTAAAATGACTAAATAACTATCGAAATAAGGATAATATAAGTTTCAAAATAATCCGACTTGATGTGTTTCGCAAGGCAACTATCTACAAAGAAAAGATAAAATAACTAGGTAAGCATATAAAATGCTTAGTAAGTTCATAGGCATTAGACAACAACTTATCTTGTCTTTCAATTAAATACAGTAAACTACCACAACTTGACATAATTGGCTAGGCATGGCAATGTACAACATTAACAAGGCGAGTTTAACATATAATCAACCATATAATATCTCAATCATATTTCAAACCAATTCCAAATCAATATTTGAATACCATGCTCATGCTCAATTTAATATTTATCCATTTAAACATCATGCTCATATCATTCCATTCCAACTTTTCATTTACCTATAAACACATAGTCCGATGAACTCTAGTAAATGGACTTGGATATACATGTATCTCTGATACACAGGAATCACGTGTGAATCAGATCTATACCGTCTTAGCATCGAAAAGAGGAACACATTATGGATTTTCTCTAGTTCAGAGGGCAAAGCTAATTTGTAAGCTACAGGGCCGATTCTTTCAACAATCTCATACGGTCCTATAAATTTCGGACTCAGTTTCTCTTTTCTGCCAAAATTTAACACTTTTTTCCACGGAGAGACTTTTAGGAATACTCGATCGCCAACAGCAAATTCTATATATATATATATATATATATTTTTTTTTTAGATCCGCTTACGATTTCTGACGATCAGATGTAACTTTCAAACAATCTCGAATAACTCAAACTTTGTCTTCAGTTTCTCATATTAAATTAATTCCCACCATTTTGGATTCACTCAATTCAGACTAATACAACGGTGTTTTACACTTTTTTCCCTAAAGAGCTTCAAACGATGCCATTTTTATACTGGATTGATAACTTTTATTATAAGTAAATTCAACTAACAGTAAATACTTTTTCCAGTTACTTTCAAACTCGAGTATACAACATCTCAGCATATCTTTCAGAATCTAAATCACTCGTTCTGATTGCCTATTTGTCTGAAAATGAAAAGTTGTGCTGAAATAGAGCTTAATGCCCACAGTCTCGTGAAGTTTGCCCCAAAATCTTGATATATATCTTGGATCACGATCAAAAATAATAGATGTCAAAATTTCGTGTAATCTCACAATCTTGGATACATATAATTCCGCTAATCTCTCAAGTGAGAAATCTATTTTGACTGGAATAAAATGTGTCAATTTTGTCAATCTGTTAACAATCACCCAGATCGAATCTTTCTTTTTCGAAGTTACAGGTAAACCAGATATGAAATCTATTGTGATTCGCTCCCACTTCCACTCAGGAATCATAACAGGTTGTAATAAACCCGACGATACCTGATGCTTTGTATTTACCTGCTGACATATTAAACATTTAGCTATAAATTCACAAATTTCTTGTTTCATACCCGGCCACGAGTACATCTGTTTCAAGTCACAATATATCTTCGTGTTACTAGGATGAATAAAATATGTACTATTATGAGCTTAAACAGAATATCACGTTTCAAATCTAGATCATTCGGAACGCAAATCATATGATGATAACGTAATGTAGCATTATCATCCACACTATACTCATTACTCAAATTATTCTAAACCAATTGTCTTTTCAGCATCAACTTTGGATATTCGTTTTGCAATTCTCAAATTCATTATAGAAACAAGGGTTTAGTTCTAAACTCTACTAGTACAGAACCATCTTCATTCAAAGCTAAATGAGCGTTTAACACTCGAAGTGCAAACAATGATGACTTTCGACTAAGTGCATCCGCAACCACATTAGCCTTTCTTGGATGATAATTAATAACCAGATGAGAATCTTTTAGTAGCTCTGACCAACGTCTCTGTCTCAAATTTGGTTCTTTCTGAGTCATCAAATACTTTAAACTTTTGTGATCTGTAAACACGTGATATTTCTCACTGTATAAGTAATGTTTCCAAATCTTCAAAACGAATACAATTATAGCCATCTCAAGATCATGAGTAGGATAATTCTTTTCTGTTGTTAATACAGTGCAAATATAAGAATGAGTTGACCCAAGGTCAATCAGTAGTGTCAATCAGTGCATACACAGTAACATCAAAGAGATACAATGTACCCGCAATCACATCAGGTGCAACAGCTTCTTCTCTGGCTCTAATGGTATATGTACGAGTAGGTGCTCTAGTCTCCAACCGAACAATAGTATCTTTTGCTCCGGTACGAGTAGTCCCAATAGTATTGTTTTAGCCCTGACGTCTACTTTTCTAAGATGTAGACATTTGCTTTTCATTCTATTATTCATGTTTAGGATAATTTTGGAGAAAGTGATCAGTTGACCCATATTTATAACAGGCTCCCGACTTAGCTCTACATTCTTCAGGATGATATTTTTCACAATGCCTACAATTGAGCTTTGGAGCATTCCGTACACTTCCCATACTATCAACTGGTTTAGTAGGAGCTTTAAAATCATGCTAAATCAAATTATTTTTGTTCGGATGCTCAGACATTGAAGTAGCTCGACTAAAGTCTTCTCTAGTCTTTTTTATCGGTGGTATTGAAAACAATTTGAAAGAATTTCTCTTATTAAACTCTCGAATTTGTTTATCCCTTTTGTATCTTACGAGTGTACACTTCTTCTATTTTCTGTGCGCGATAAGATAAATGATAAACGCTAAATTATACATATTTTTACCTCATGTTTAGCCTATATTTTGGATGAATTATTATCAATTTAGTGAGAATTGGTGCTCTTAATCTTTCTTTTTCATATCTTACACTCAGGAGAGCATAGGGAAGAGAAAAGAACGGAAAATAGACCAAAAACGGAGAAAAAGGTGTAATCAACACGGCCCAAGAAGTCACCACACGACCGTGGCACACGTCCGTGCCACACGAAGACCACATAGTCCAGCCTCCGACAAGCACGGCCAGGCCATACGGCCGTGTCACCTCAACAGTCCCAAACACGGCCTCTTGTCAAAACCATACGGGCGTGGCACACGGGCGTGTTTTAGTCGTGAAGAAGAGGAATTTCACTCGAATTTGGATGCTTAGAGGCTAAGAAAGGCTCTCAAAAGCTCTATATAAAGACCCTAGGAGGCAACTCTAAGAATATACTCTTTTCTCTGAAGAAAGAGCGCCATAATTCTGTCAACATAAAGGAGTGAAAGCAAGGGATTACTCCAAGGAAAGCCGATTGATTCATCCTAGAAGCCAGAGTTCTACATCAAGACAGAGGATCTCCCTAAATTCCTTCAGGGGTTTTTAGGTTCTTTATGTTTTGTTATCTTATTTCTCCTGAGATGTTTTCTTTCTTTATTATGAACTAAACCCCTCAAATACTTGAGGGGGATGAAACCTAAGATAGATCTTGTTATTATTTATTCTTGAATTATTCGATAAATACTTGAATTGTTCTTAATTATGTATTCTTCATTCTTGATTTAATAATCCTACGTATTACTTCAAGAAACTGATGTGCTTAGGCAGAGGAGAAAAAATCCCTGTTTTAAGAGTAGATCTACCATAATTAAGCGGAGTTGCATGCAACCCTAGACATAGGGCGACATAAATCTGCCGGATTAGGGTCAAACCTAATAGGGGGATCCATAGATCAAATTAATGCAACCTATGTGTGTTAATTAATAAGAAAACTTTAATTAACTACCTAGGATTAGTTGTTCTTATCCTCGAAAGAGGTATTAACATAAGTTAGGGATCTCTACGGATCAAGTCAAGTAAAGAAATCATCTAGTTCAAGAAATTAATAACAAGTGAAGTCTAGATGGATTCTCCCTTAAGTATTGTTTATATCAATCAGTTTTTCCCTAAAGTTTTCCCCAATTTACTTTTTGTGCACTTTTAGTTAGTTTTAGAATTAGTTTCAACCAATCCTCTTTTATTTTTAGGCTAGATAATAGAAAGGAAGTAAGTATTAGTACTTTTGGTTCCCTTGGGTACGATAACTCGGTCTTGCCACTAAACTATACTACTGTTCGATAGGTGCGCTGCCTTTAAAATCGTGATATTAGTTAGTTTTGGTGTGATCAGTTTTTATAAATTTTATTACTTAATATCGCGAGCATATCAATAAAACAACAAATTCTCGAATTTTATTACCTCTGATCATTATTTGGATTTCATCATTCAGGATCTTCAAATAGGATACACATCTCTTCTTCAGTAGGCACAATCTCTTAGGTATATTTACTAAGATATACAAACTCTCTTTCGTACTCAGCCATCGATTTATTTTCCTTATGTAACTCAAGAAATTATTTCTTTTTCTTGTTCAGATACCGCTTCCGGACATACTTCTTTTTAAATTTGGTCTGAAAGAGATCCTAGGAAATTTTCTCCCTCGGTACCATAGTTATACGCTTAATCATCAGGAGGGCAAGCTATTTCTTTGAAAACTTGTAAAATGTTCTGAAACTAATACTTAGCTTTAACCGGATCATCTTTTGAGCTACCCCAAAATTCTTCGGCACCACAATTTCTAAGCTTCTCTATCGGAATACATCGACTAGGCTTAGTTACCGGAGAAAGTGGAGATGCAAACGAAGGTATAACAAGGGCTGGAGGTTGTTGAGCAGGAGTTTTCATTTGTATATACTCGTTGAACCACTGGTTCACAAATCCGAATAACATGTTTTTAAGTTCATGTTCCTATACTGGAAGAATCGAAACATTACTACTCGTCCCATTATCAGAGGTCGGTACATTACTATTAACCTTATCATTGTCAGCATGATCAGGTCTATCTGACATCTTTACAATCTAAAATACAAACAAAGGCTAGATCGGATCAAACATGTCACACTATCATAGGTTATATGGCATGTAATTCTAAACATTTCATACACTACGCTCAATCTGAGAACTGACTAAACCGTAGCTCTAAGACCACTAAATGTAACAATGTAATCCATATATGTCGCCGAATTAGGGTTACAAAGTATTACCATACAAATAGATTATTAAAAATACATTTCATACATCATTTCAAAACATATTAAAATACACTCATACACGAGCCTTTGAGGCCCCAGAAACACCTTAGAAATAATTCAGGACCAAATTGAAAACATTTGAAAAGTTTAAGAAAAAGTTAAAAGATTTTGATTGTAGGGGTCACACGGCCATGTGGCCAAGCCGTGTGCCTTACACAGCTGAAACACAAGCTCGTGTCTCAAGCCGTGTAACCTTTGAAATAGGGACACACAGTCGAAACAGGGTTACGAAGCATTACCAAACTTTTCAGATCAAATACGAACATTACATAACCATTTAACATACACATCATAATTTAATCATATTGTCCCTCTTTTGAGCCATTGAGGCCCAAAATATGAGTTAGAAACAAATCGAGACCAAATCAGGTACCCTAGAAGTTTTTAATGAAATTTCAAAAATTTTCCTTGATGCAGGGCACACATGCCCGTGTGGTCAAGAGACATGCCCGTGTGACCAAAAGACACGCACGTGCCTCAAGCCATGTCAGACCCCGTGTAACTCTCTGACTTAGGCTTCGCGGTCAGCCATACACCCGTGTGCTAGGCTGTGTGCCTCACACGGCTGAGACACATGCCTATGTCTCTACCTATAACACCTTTAACCCTAAACCGTCACCGAAACAATGTTACGGAGTATTACTAGACCTTTTAGATAAATTACGAACATTTTACAAATAATTATCTAACATATTATAAAATATTCATAATGTCTCTTTTATGGACCCTCAAGGCCTAAATTACAACGTTAAAAGTGAATCGGGACCAATTCGGGTCATCGAGAAATTTTTTGTGAATTTCCAAAATTTTTCATAAATGCAGGGCTTATACGCCCGTGTGGATTAGAACACGCCCGTGTGGGCAGGCTGTGTGGTATCACACGCCCGTGTCCCTAACCCGTGTAACTCTTTGACTTGCTAACTAAGAAGAAATTAAAGTCATACGGCCAAGCCACACGCTCGTGTGCTAGGCCGTATGCTTCACACGGCTGAGACACATACCCGTGTCTCTACCCGTGTGCCTAAACCTGGGTATTCTGTTTTGAATTTTTAAAGTGCAGGGGACACACGGCCAGTTCACATGCCCATATGCTAGCCGTGTGTCTCATACGGTCTGGTCACATACCCGTATGCCAGGCCATGTGGACTCTATATGAGTCTTTTATATTAAGTAAACCAACCCTACAATTTCAGACCACAATCAATCCAATACTGATGACACAATCAATCCAATTTATATGCAAATACACCTAGATCACATAAAAAACAAAAACCTATTAACTTGCTTAATATATAAACAATAGTATTTCATAGTATCATTCAAATTAACTAAATAAGCTTCATTCAATCACATTTCATAATTTAGTACCAAATGAGCCATATTAATTCCTTATCATTTCATATAACCATTCAAAACACCATACCATGATCCTCTTGTTCATGTATTTCAAATTTTCATACCACAAATCAATTTCTCAATTCCTTTTGACAATACGATCAATCAAATTCATTCAAATGGCCATTTCATTTAATTTTCCCTATTAACATGACTCCGACCTTGACGGATACACAGATCCAACTAAACACTCCAGCATGGCACCCAGTGCCTCATCAGATACTTCGAAGCAAATAGTTGACTTCTAGTGTCTCATTGGCCTAGCCGAAGAAAGTTGGTACCCAATACCTCATCAAATCTATCCAAAGTAATATAGTGACACCCAGTGTCTCATCGACTAGTGGTCGAAGTATCCCTGAACACTTCTAATCCTATGGCATGCTAACTATATTCGACTTAGCCTGACTAGTTAATAGGGTATCCAAATCACATATAATTCTCAATTCAATCACAATTTCTCACATAATCAATTCATTCGTTTTCCACTTTCTAAATTAATATTCAATCCACATAATCACACATTTTGCTCAATTCAATACATTTCATTCAATTCAATCATAACACTTACCTCATAATTCACTTACCATTCACATAAATTAAATTTAACATTGATAATAAATAACTTGAATTATAGTAATATAAACTCGAAATTCTTGATTTAGTCCTCGATAATCTTTTCCTTTCCCTTCTGAGCTGATGCCTCTGGTTCTTTGTTAGCAATTTAAGCTTGAAACCTTAAAACCCTAGTTTTTCCTTTTATTTTTCTTTCCTTCTTTTCTTCTTTCTCCTTCTCTATTTCGTCCCTTTTATGTTTCTTTTCTAACCCTTTTTATTTCTTTTATTTGTTTTACTTATTAACTAATAGTATAATATAATAATATAATTTATCAAAATATCTTTTAACTTAAATGTTAAGTAAATACATAATTATAATACAAGTGTTTATATATTATTACACATATATAATTTTATCACCCTACATTTGTCATAAATTTAATTTATTTGTAATACAAAAATAATATAATATAATTATTATAAATTAATTTAATATACTTTATAACTAAATTATTTATTTATATAATTAAAACATACAAAAATCTTAGATTTTTATCTTTATTTGCCACCTCACTTTCTAAAAAGGGTTTAATTGCCTATTGAGTCCTTTTTATTTCCTTTTAATCTATAATTTAACTTCCACACTTTATTCAATTTAGTCCTTTTTACTAATTACTCCTAATTAAAACAAATTCACCTAACTAAAACCTAATTAAACACATCATAAATATTTCTAATAAATATTTACAAACCCATTTTACTAAAACGAAGGCCTGATAATGTACTTTTCCGATGCCCATGAATTTTGGGTCATTACACTGCCCGTGAGAAATTACCTGGGCATTCTGTTTTGAAATTTTAAAGTTGCAGAGGACACATGGCCAAATCACACGCCCATATGTTAGCCGTGTGTCTCACACGGTCCAATCACACGCCCGTGTGTCTGGCCGTGTGGACTCAAAATGAACCTTCAACATCAAGTTTGCCATACCCTGCAATCTTGAACACCAAGTAACTCATAAACCATTTACTCAACCAATCCAAAACACAATCAAACTCATTTAAAACACGTCAAAATAATTAACCTAGTTGTCTAACCAATGTACCTTCATAGGTACTTCAATTATATTATCAAAACATTTCAATAAGGTCTCATTCAAATCAAATTTGTAAACATATAAATTTTAACCTAATTTGGCTATATTATTTCAATTTGAACATCAATTTAAACATGTCATATTATAACCTTAAACATGAGCATATTTATATATATAACCAACCTAAAATTAACTTATAATCACTTCACAAAATAGTAACATTTAGATGCCCTAGGTACATGCCAACACAAAAAGAAGTATACATCACCAAGTTTTTAGTTTGGGATCGGCATTGGATGCTGAATTGGCAATCTGACTGTAACACCCCCTAACCCCAAACTGTCGCCGGAACAGGGTTACGGAGCATTATCGGAACTATAAAAAAATTTACAATTAATACACAATTATTATCAAACATAATATAAAATAACCTTATAGTCCCTTATATGGATCTTTGAGGTCCAAAAATACGAGTTAAAAGTAGTTCGGGACTAATTCGGGTACTTATAAAATTTTTCTAAAGAGTAAAGCTCACACGCTCGTGTTAATGAACCATGTGGTTCAACACGACCGTGGTGGTTTGGGACACGCCCGTGTCCCTTACCCGTGGAGCATTCTGATTTTCTCACACGGCTAAGCCACACGCCCTTGTGCCAGGCCGTGTGGACTCAATATGAGTCTTTCTAAACTAACCTAGCCAACCTTGCAAAATTTCAAACCAAAGCAAATTGGAAACCATTATAATAATCAATATATTTACACAGACAAACATATCTAACCATTCTTAAACAATTTATTTATCTATTTGTTCAATAAACATACATATATCAATTAAATTCATACTAATAAACTTTAGTTAATTCCATTTCATACTTGTATCTAATATGTCATATTAGTTCCATTTCATACTTATAACCAATTTAACCATCATGTTACTACCAAAAACTCAAAACTACTATACTTAACTTATACATCACCTAGGAACATGCCACAATTATTAAACGTAAAATACATTACTAACAATTCTCTGAGGTCGGGGTTGATCTGGATGCTGAATCGGACACTCGCTTTCATTTAACCTGCGCACGAAAACAACCATACACTGAGTATGGGTATACTCAGTGGTATTACCATAATTCAAATTTACAACATTATACAATGATTTATATACATTCAATTTAGGTCTACAATTATTCTTACATTTTCTCATTCTTTAAATTAAGTTATTCAATAATAACTATAAGTAATATCTCAAACCTTATCCAAATTGAATTCATACCTTATTTCTCTTTCTAAATTTTATTAGATTTATCAATCTCATTTCAATAGATCATTCTAATTCATATACAATTCATTCCATTTATCTCTTATCTAATATCAATTCTATTACAATTTATATTTACTAAAATCATATAACTAAAATAACAATTTCATCAATTAACTTCCTATATTATTCTTCAATCAATTCACACACCTTTGGTTTATATTTTAAATCTCATATTTCAGTTTCCTATTCACATATCAAATTCACACTCAAATCAACTAAACTCAATTATATTATTTATATAATTTCAAATGATTTGTGAACTTTAGCTTCATTTCTCAATCTTATAAAATATTTCAGTTCACATTTCAACTTTGAACATTTCATGAACCTTTGGTTCATGCATTCAATCTCATATCACAAATCTCATTTCATATTTATTTCGCAAATTCACATTCTTATTTCTTTTAATAGCTCAATCACATTTATTTGAAATTTATCATTTCACTTATTTACCCCTATTAACTTGACTCAGACCCTGGCGGATACACGGATCCAACCAAACACACCAGAATGGCGGCCAACGCCTCATCGGATAGTTCGAAGCAAATAAGTGACGACCAACGTCTCATCGGCTAAGCCGAAGTAAAGTGGCGACCAACGCCTCATCGAATCTATCCGAAGCAATATAATGACACACCAAATGTCTTATCGACTCGAGGTCAAAGAATCCCTGAACTCTTCCAATCCTATGGTATGCCAACTATATCCACCCTAGCCCGACTAGTTAATAGGGTATCGGATTACTTTCTCTATTTCAGTCAAATTCACATCAATTACACTTTGATCACATTTTCTCAAATAAATCTCAATTCAATCACAATTTGTTTCAAATTCACATAATCACATATTTTCACTCAATTCACATTTAAACTCAATCATTTTCTCATACTTTCAATCCATATACATTGCAAATAATCACATTCAATTTCACAATTCAAATCAATTACTCAATCTAATATACATTTCAAGACCACATTAATTCTTTCAAATCAAATCATATTACTAGAAATTTCCATTTAATTCACATACAATTCCATTTTATTTAATTCAATATCAATATTAACCTTATTTTTTTTATTAAACATATTATCCAAAATTCAACAATTACTAATAATAAATTCAATTCTAATACGAATTTATCATTCAATTCAATCTTGATACTTACCTCAATTTGCTTGTCATGTATATTAATTTAAAATTTAACAATTAATAATCAAATTCGAATTATGATAATACTAACCTGGATTTGTTCGACTACCCCTCGATGACTTTTTCCTTTCCTTTCAATGCCGATGCTTCGAGTTCTTTGCTAACTACGAAAATAATAATAATTTATATTATTAATTATAGCATCAAAATTTAAATAATTGAATTCTTATTCAATTCCTACTCTTCCTCTTCATTCTACATTCTTTATACACAATCCTACTATTTATTTATAAGTTCTTTCAAGGTTGTCTACCCGATTCATTGTCACTTAATTATCTATATCTTGAGTTACAGAATTCCAAATTAAGATCCATAAATTTTTTATGAAATTAGACTCACATATCTTCTTGCAATAAAATTTCAAAATTTTTGGTTTAGCCAATAATTACAGTTTATTCTTTAAAGTCACTCCTGTTCTGCTATTTGACAGTTCCAACCCTTCTTCACTAAAAATTATTTATCTTCTTGTACAGGATTTGAATAAAGTTCCTGTTTGTTTCTCTTAAAAATAGACTCATTAATAATTTTAACCATATAAATTGTAACCTATAATTATTTTTGTACAATTTTTAATGATTTTCCATAGTCAAAACAAAGTATCTCAAAATCGTTTTGAACCAGTCTTACAAAAATTCAAATATCTCTTGATTCACAAATCCATTGCTTACACCGTTTCTTCTATAAGAAACTAGACTTAATAAGATTTAATTTCATATCTTATTCATCCTCTAATTCAATTCCTAAAATTTTTGGTGATTTTTCAAAATTAGGCTTCTGTTGCTGTCCAAAACTGTTTCTTATAGCTTATTTTGCAATTAAATCCTTTACCTAATTCTAACTTGAAATTCTTTCAATTAAACCACTAATTCATCTTTTTGTTCAACATATACTATGTTCAAAAACCTTAAAACTTGAAAAACCTCAACTTAAATTCATCAAAACTTTATTCTAAAACTTATAAAACATCAAAATTAAAAGAAAAGGGCTAAATTGACTTACCTATTAAAGCTTTAAGCATCAAAACCATAATTTTTCCTTTTTCTTTTTCTTCTCCATTTCTTTCTTTCTTTCACGTTTGCTCTCTGTTTCTCTTTTTCTTTCTTTTGTTTTTCTTTTCTTATTCTTTCATATATATATATATATATATATATATATATACACACATATATTAGTTTATAATAATAAAAATCTATTTAACAACAAATACCTACAATACATTTGTACACGCATATATTTTACACTTGTCATTATTTAATTTGTTAATGATACAAAAATCTTATAATTTAATTAATTACTTAATAAATATCTTTCACTTAAAATATAAGTAATTATATATTTATTTTACAATGGTACAAATATTTTTAATACACATGTACATATTTACTACCATACAATTGTCTTTATTTTATTTATTTATTACTTTTTTTAAATCAAATTATAATATTAATAATTATATAAACTAAAAGAAAAATCTAAGATTTTTCTTTCAATTGCCGCCTCATTTATACAAAACGGCCTAATTCCATTTTAGTCCTTTTTACTCTCTTTTAATCTATAATTAGATTTTCATCCCTTATTCAATTTAGTCATTTTTACTAATTACTCTTAAAATAGGCTAAATTCACCTAATCAAAGCCTAATTAAGCACATAATTAATTTCATAAATATTTTTAATAAATATTTACGAGTCTGTTTTACTAAAAACGGAGACCCGATAATTCATTTTTCGATACTCGTACTTTTGAGGTCGTTACACTGACTTTATCTAACCTGCGCGCGGAAATAAACCGTACACTAAGTGATAAACCATAATATATACATATTTTTACCCCATGCTTAGCACATTTATGGATAATTTATCATTAGAATTGAGGAATATGATGCTCCTAATCCTTTGATTTCATGTTTTATACTTAGGTAAGCATAAGGAAGAGAAAAGAGCAATGAACGGGCCAAAAAAGGACAAAATGGGCTAAACCCAATAATTAACACGGCCTAGACCTTCGCACACGGGTAACCCACACGCCCATGTGTGATACATAGGATCGAACATGGCCTAAGCAACTGCACACGAGCGTGTCCCTGTCGAAGACCTGTTTTAGTTTCACACGGAAAAGGCTAATTTTGAGGTATTTTGGGCTAAGAAAGGTGTTCAAAAGCTTATAAAAAGACCCAAGGGGAGGAACAAGGGGACACACAGAGTAGAAAGAAAGGAATTACTCGAAGGACGCTGATTGATTCATCTCGGAAGCAAAGATTAACATCAAGACTGAATATCTCCCTTCAATTTCTCTCGTATTTTTTGGATTCTTTATGTTTTGTTGTTTTCCCTATTTTGAGATGTTTTCTTTTATAATTATGAACTAAATCCCATAAATACCTGAGGGGGATGAAACCTAAGACGGATCTTGTTATTATTATCTGAATTATATGATAAATGCTTGAATTTGTTCTTAATTGTGTTATTAATTCTTGTGTTAATATTTCAGGATATTAATTCAAGTCAAATATGTTTATTCAGTAGAGCAAAAGTCCCTGTTTAAGAGTAGATCCAACACAATTAAGCAGAGTTGATCGCAATCCTAGACATAGGACGACGAAAATCTGCTGGATTAGAGTCAAATCTAATAAGGGAATCCATAGATTGAGTTAATGCAACACTAGGGGTTTTAATTAGAAAGAAATTTCAATTAATCAACCTAGGGTTAGCTATTCTTAGTCTTAAAAGAGATATTAACATAATTTAGGGAATAAATCTCTAGTTCAGAGTCTAATAACAAGTGAAGTCTAGGTGGATTCTTCCTTGGGTATTGTCTTAATCAATTAATTTTCCAAAAGTATTTTCCCCAATTTACTCTCTGTCGTGTTCTTAGTTACTTATTTTAGTTTATTTAGTTTAAAGCAAATCTCATTTATTTTTAGGCTAGATAATAAAAAGAAAGTTAATACTAATACTTTTAGTCCCTGTGGGTTCGATATCCCAGTCTTGCCATAAACTATACTACTGTTCGATAGGTGCGCTTGCCTTTATTGTGATAATAGTTTAGTTTTATAGGTTTGACCATCATAAATATCACTCATCACTAAGTATGAACTCAGTGGTATTTCTATAATCCGAATACTTTAAAGTAAAATAAATAAACATATACATTAAATCATACAAACTTTAATCATATAACTAATCAATTGATAGGCAAAACATTTATAATTCATTCAATTCTTATCAATTGTTATCCCAGATAGCTTTTCATAATATCAACACATATTACTTGAACCATAATATTGATAATTCATATTCAATACACAAATACTAGATTCATGTGTTTCTATCCATATTTCATTTCACCATTCAATATCAATCATAACACTGTTTATTTCAATAATCCCTATTAACATAACTTGGACTCGGATAGATACACGAATCTAACCAAAACACACAGTTTGGCACCTAGTGCCTCATTCGATAATTCGAAGTAACAAGTTAACAACCAGTGTCTCATCGGCTATACCGAAGTAAATTGGTACCCAGTACCTCATCGAATTTATCTGAAGTAATAATTTGACACCTAGTGTGTCATCGACTCGAAGTCGAAGTATCCTTGAACTCTTCCAATCCTATGGCATGCCATCTATATCCGACTCAGCCTGATATAGTTAATAGGGTTTCAATTCACTTTTCTAATGCCACAATTATCCAATACTCAATTATCACATAAATCACAATTTCACATACATTCAATTCAATATAAAAAATGCTAACACTTAACTTATTTACTTATCATAAACATTTAAATCAAATACAACAATTAATAATTAAATTCGGATTATAGAAATACAAACCAGAATTTCTGGCTACTCCTTGTCGACCTTTTCCTTTCCCTTCTTAGCCGGAGTTTCCAGCACAACGTTAGCTATGGAAATTAAACAATTAAAAATCATCAATACAACACAATTTCACATTGAATATTTCAATTTTTATTCAACTTTTGCCTAATTTCCAATTTAGTCCTTAAACCGAGACTAACTTTATTTCTTTAAAACTAATTTCATATTTTCATTCAATGCACACTTTAAACTAGATTTAACTCTCTAATCTCACTTAAATCCCTAAATTTCAAAATTTATACAATTTAGTCCCTAATACTCAAAACTTATAATTTATTTTACAATTCAATCCTTTTTTCATTTCTAACTTAAAATTCTATCAATTTAATCCCAAATATTAAAATTATTCAACATTAACAACATTTAAAAACTTAATAATTTCTAAAATTTTGACATGTGTCAGGTAGTATTTAATTCTAGGATTTCAAAAAAATAAAAATTACAAGAAAATGGACTAATTTGACTTACCAATTGAGCTTTGAACCTTAAAATCATAATTTGACTTACTAAGCTTTAAAGCTTACTGTGTGAAATCTTCTCTGTTTTACAATGAATTAAAGCTAGCTCAGGTTAAGGGATCGTCAGCGACATCATCACACTACAAACATCTTTTTGGTATATTTTGAGATCATATATAGTGGTATATGGCATGTATAGGCTAGTGTTATTTTGGTATATTTTGAGTTATAAACTTAGCCATGTGAGTTGACTTATAAATGGTATAGTTGTTGAGATGATGTTGGTTATGTGATATAACTTTTGGTATAAGATGATATGGTATGTGATATATATATTTATCTTGTATTTTGGCAAGTTTAATATGACCAATGTGGTGTAGTAAATTTGTGCTTATAAGAAACATTATTGGTATGAATTGGTATGTTTATGAGGCATGAATTTGGTTGATAAAATGTGAGAAAATGCCTATAGAAGTTAAATGAAATTGATGAGTTTGGCATATAAATTTGGTATGCTTTGATTTGGCATTTGAGTTTAGAAATGGTTGATGTTATCATGGTATGAAATGTGAATATTTTGGTGATGTTTTGGCCGCCCATTGATGAATGGAATGGCATGAAATGTTGTATTATAGGTACATGAATGATAGATGGGAAAAATGACTTAAACCAAGCCTATTTTCGTGCCACATGGCCTGAGCACACGGGCGTGTGACTCGACTGTGTGACCCCTGCACCTTAATTAAAATAAGTCAGTGAGTTACACGGCATAGGCACACGAGCATGTCTATTGGTCGTGAGTGGCACATGGGCTGGCACATGGGCGTGTGGCCGGTCGTGTGACCCAAGTCAGTAGCCTCTCTAGATTTTACACAGCTTGACACACGGGCGTGTCCTTGGCCGTGTGGTGCAAGTCAGTATGTATGCCTTGTTTTCACACGGCCTGAGACACGGGCGTATCTGGTGGCCGTGTGAGTCACATGGCCTATTCACACGGGCGTGTGACCCTTATATGTATGAAAATTTTTAAGTTTCCAAAAAGTTTCTAATGTTATCGGTTTAGTCCCAACCTTTTTCAAGCCTGTTTTAAGGTCTCGTAGACCTATGTAAGTGACAGTATGATTATATTTGAATTTTATAGGTGTATGAATAATAATTATTGTGAAATGATTGTAATTTGATGTGATTTGTTCGGTAATACCTCGTAACCTTATTCTGGCGAAGGATACGGGTTAGGGGTGTTACACTATCGGTTCTTTACAGTAACTCTCTGAATAGGGTCACATGGCCAAGTCACATGCATGTGTACCAGGCCATGTAACTCTTGAAATAGCTCCATACGCTCGTGTGCCAGGTTATGTGCTACGCTGTGTAACAGCCCGACTTGCATGCAATAAAACCTATACATGGGCGTGTCGTCAGGTCGTGTGTCATACACAAATGAGTCACGCGCCTGTGTCTCAAGGCGTGTGGACATGAATTTGCCCAAAATTAAGCCATTCTTAACACCAAATTATGCAACCACCCAAAGACCTTTAGTACATATAATCAAGGCATCAAAACATGACCAAAACCTACATGAAATGACCAATTCAATAGTCTAAATTCATTCAACCAATATGCTATACAAGGCACCTCAAATGCAAACATTCAAACATACCTAAATATGTATACTTTACCATATTTCAATCATACATATCTAGTTCAATACCATCTCAAAACATACCATCTCTTGGCCATATTGAAACCAATTCATCACATACCATTATAACCATTCAAACAAGTATCATAACATAGCCATAATAACACATATTAATAAAGCACTAAAGTACCAAAAAAGGTATCAACCAAAACAACTTATACATTCAAGATCATACTTAACTATTTACATATCCAAAACATTAATATTAACATTCAAGCCTTTTACATGCCATATAATCTAAAATAAACGTTCCAAAAACTACCGAATTATGCTAGATAGTGTGACTTGAATGCCAATCTGATCGTCCAACCTTCCAAGTACCTACAAGAACATTAAATAACACAAGTAAGCTCAAAGAAGCTTAGTAAGTTTGATGTATTAAAATGATAAATCTTACCGAAGTAAGTACAACAATTCAAACAATAACAATTCAACCATGAAGGTTCCCTAACATCCACAATCTCAACCGATAAATCACAATGTTCAATTCAATACTCAAGTATATATAGCAAATCCATCAAAATCATTAAATAAATTACCTTACCGAGATTTTTACGGATAAGAGTACATTGTCAATCTAACCAAAACACACTAATGTTCATAAAAGCTAGTCCAACCAAAACACATCAAATAGAGAGTATAACACAAGAGTTCGCAACAAATGTTGAACCTTTGTTTACTCGGGAAACATATATATATATATATATATATATATATATCACTCAATAATCATCTTCACTCCAATCCCCCATAACACACCATATATCGACTGTACTCTATCCCGCGTTTAATCCAATCCAAACATCAAATTCAATAACATTTCTTAAATAACCATTCATTATCAACAATTGAATATATCTATTGTACTATGTTATATTATTCAACAATTCATATAGATGTTAAATTTAAAACCGTACAAACCTACCTGGACTGAATTGTAGTAGTTGTAAAAGTTCAGGGACTCTTTCGTAATTTTTCCTTTTTCACAAGTATCTATGGGATCTTGATCTAAAATGTAAAATTTCTCAATTATCAGCTTACATTTCACATTCCAAACCATTTTAGAATTAATACCCTTTTATTTTTTAAATTTACACAATTACCCCAAACTTTTACAATTTTTTCAATTTAGTCTATTAACCCGAAATTCATCAAATTAATCATTATTCCCAAGTAAATATTCTATCCAAATATACTAGGCTCTTAAAAAGTCCCTAATGAACATTAAATTCACTATCAAACCCTAAAATTTTGACATTTTCACAATTTAATCCTAAAATCAAAATCTAACCAAAATCACTTTACAAAATCATCAAACAACACAATCAAAGCTCCAAATGCACGGTATTCATTGAAAACATTCAATATTCATCAATAGAAACTTCAGAAAATTTTAACAGAATAAAAAACGAAGGTACGTACTAGCTGGACCTAGTTGTAAGGATCTCAAAAGTATAAAAATTACAAGAAATAGATGAGAATTAAGCTCATATGCACAAGGATGAAGAAACTGAAGCTTGAAGTTCTCTCCCAAAGGTGGTTTCAGCAAGGTTGAAGATAATGAATAGGAAACTTTCTATCCTTCTAATTTGTTTTTGTTTAATTCTAATTTATTTACAATTATGCCATTAACATGAAATTTTCTGTCATTTTTAATTCTAATTTCCGTCCCACACATTCATTATGTCTTAATTATTACATAGATCCTCCCTCAATTACTAACTAAGCCATTTGATTACCTAATTGCTTTGATTAGCAAGTTATGCACATTTTATAAATTAGTCCTTTTACTTTAATTAGCTATCTAAACATTAATATTTTTCAACCAAATTTTAATACGACTATAACGACTCCATAAATATTTTAAAAATAATATTTAAGAGTCGACACGATAAAAATTTGTGATCCCGAAACCACTATTCCGTCACCATTAAAAATCGGATTGTTACAGAAAGGGTATTTCTAGGTAATGTTAGTAATAATTCAATCGGGTTAAGATTTAGCTTAATTTATAATTAATTAATTTACCTATGCATTGTTTAATTGGGAAGTAGGAATTCATTAGTAATTAGTAAGTTAGAATTAATTTTAGTTTTAGTTTAGTTAACTTTAGTTCAATTCAATGTTGGATTTACACTACTGATTTGTAATCTGATTAGACTAGTACTTGTTTTCGGTGAGTTAATTTAGTAATAGTTTTCAACAACTTTAGCAATTATTTGGGTACGATCCTCGGAATACTCCAATATTTCGTTACAAATAAAACTATATTACAATTTGACATGCTCGGTTGCAGTACACCGCATCATTATATTCTTAACCTGCATTGTTTTTATAACCTCAATGCACGTACACTGAAATAATGTTGAAAATAGTAATTAAGAAATTCTTTTTTCTTAAAAGCACTAGTTTGAACTCATTATGATAATTTTTTTTGTAATGTTCTTAAGTAAAATTAACGTCAATAATTTGATTGAAATAGTTAACAATCTTAATTATTTAGACAAATTAAAGATATTATAAAAATAAAGAAACTAAATTAAATAAAAAATTTAAAATATAAAAATTAATTCTCAAATTTTAATATAATATAAATTTTATTGATAAATATATTAAAATGGTGGAATAATAACAAAAATCTATATGGCAACTATTAAGAGTATTCTTTTTTTCAATAAAAAAACATTAGCACTATTTTATTTGTAATAATTAGATTAGTGTGGTGTTTTAGCCATTTATGTCGACATGTCTTCCTCTCTATTCACAATCCCTTGCTTTCTCTCCTACTTTCTCAAGTTTTCTTATTTTTCATCAACTACGCAACAACGGAGGTTTGAAGGGACAAATTATTTTTATCTTCATACCTTTGTAACCATTCAACCCTTTAAGTAATGCATTGATATTTAAACTAATATATATATTTAGTATAAAAAGTTGGTGTTTCATGAGTGATATTTGACATTGATACTTTTGTTTTAGTTTATTTTTTTTAAAAAATAACCCACGAATTAATTTTTAAATTATACCATTTTTTTAAATTAGTACTTAAATTAATTTTTTATTATCCATTTTACATCTAGTTGTTAAATTTATTAAAAAAAAATTCCACCCAATAATAGATTATCGCTTTATAATTTTTTTTGAATTTTTTCCTTTCTTTCTTTTACACTATTTCTGTCTTTTTATTTTTATTTTTAATCTTTTCTTTTCTTTTCTTTTTTCATTTTCCTTTATAATGTCTAGCAAGTCACGCTCTCGAGGTTAAGACGCTAGCGATTAGTTTTGTTTATAAATTTTTCCGTCTGCTTACTTGACTTGACAGAATCAAAAAAGTTCTTTCATCGATCCAAATCGGTGTTTTTAGAATTGGTTCGGATCAGTTGGATAAAAAATCGATCAAGAAATAAATGCGAAGATAAGGGTTCAATCAATTGCCCTTTAACCGATAAAGACTAATTGAACCAACTAAAAATCTGTTGAACTAATTTTTCCTATTTTTTAAAATTTTTACTTTTATGAACTTTTAATAGCCCAAATTGTTCACACTTGTAGAAGAAATATAAGATGAGAGGAAGAAGAAAGAAAAAAGTTATAAAGTAAAAACAGGATATATAAAGAGAAAATAAGATGATTTTTTTTTTGGTCTTTTTGTAAGATAGTAATTTTAATTGTGTATTTAAAAAAAAATTTAACGGATTGATTAATACTTCAACTATCATATGTATTAATTCGGAGAAAAAATAGTTTAGAAACGTTTTGTAACAAAAAAATAATTTTAAAACAACTTACGAGGTACTAAAAAAAATAATTTAGATATTAATTTATAGATTAATTTTTTTAAATATATATTCAACGATTTAACTAATTTCAAAATAATTTAAATATCACGTGTAATTTAAAAAATTTTAAATATTAAGATAGTAAAAATAATATTATGTAAGCACCAATTTATGGGTTAAGCAATTATTTAGGCTTAACCATTCTATTTGAGCTTATGGTGTGCTTCTTTGAGCTTGGATTAACTTAGGAGGCCATGTATAACATCTAGTAAATCAAATTGGTTAAACAAAATTAATATAATGATCCAATATAATCGAAATGCATCCATCTTTTATGTTCCTTCTCCACCTGCGTTTTCCCATCATTCCTTCACTCAATCTACTATAATATTTAATTCCTTCTTTTTTGGTTGGCAAACATTTCATTCCATAAAGGATAAGCTGAGAAAAGATTTAGACCCCCCCCCCCAAAGAAAAAAACAACAAATGAGGAATGGAGGAGAAGAGTGAAAGGGCGGCCAAGATGATTATGCCCAAAATCTACCATCACCTGCATGCATGCTCCTACCAAGAGACTATGACCATTCCTCATTGAAGGGCAAGGAGCCATGACCATCAAAAGCGACTAAGGCCTCAACCACCAAACAAAGCAGAGCTGGTGTGGTGGCTCCAAAGCCTAGTGCGAATCCAACGGGTAGGAAACCAAGCAACGAAAGCGTCTTACCGTGCGCATGAAGCTAAGCCTGAGAGAGAACCAAAAAAGAAGAAACAAGTAGCAAGCTAGATTGAGGAGCCATTCTAGAAGCAAAACTGTGAAGAAACCCATTTGGTTGAAGGGGATCTACCTCCCCAAAACACGACGGCTGGAGGCCAAAGAAAAAGATAAGAGCGGTGTTATTGTGCCAGGAGATGAGAGAAAAAGCCCAACTGCAGTAGTCGACACAAAGGCCAGCTGCACTAGCAGTGAAAAAAAAATGTTCTCTTGTACAAAGGATTAAGGCCTAATTTTTTCCGTTACTTGGGCATAAGGTTCCAAGTGAATGCATATACTACAATACATCCATGTGGTGTTGCAAACGACTATTATAATCAAGACCGCAAAACAATTTAAAATTCATAGACAAGTATAATAATTCCATTCTGCTATAGTCTCGGAGGATTTTACAATGGTCGCTTAGTGTTGCCTTAACCAGTCTACAATTAGCATTTATATACAACTTTTCTAATTCCTGCATTGTTATATTTTCATAATTTTAATTTTATTTTATATTAATTTATGATTTATTAAATACACAAACAAGGACAGGCAATGGCCTGTTTGGTTCCCTATACCAGGGACTTGATAGTTACTAAGTGAGAATGGAATAAATAGATAATATATTTTACATAATTCGATTAGTTGAATGGAATAAACATGTTACAATATTACATTGTTTAGTTTACATGAATAATATTACGGAATAGATGAGGAATATGTTAAAATGATAAAGTGTGTAATAGAATCCAAGTTCAGGTATTAATCTAGACAAAAAAAAAATTCAACTACTAACTTAGGAAAAGTTGTAAGTTTAGAGGGACAAATATTGTTTTATCTCTAGACACTTTTAATTTACTCAAAACTTGACATGTATGGTCTACAATCTACATGAATGGAGCATAAAATATGATAGTGTAATTGCTAAAATATTAATCATAAAATTTTTTAAATGTCTAAATCTTTTTTTTTAGATCATTCCTATATTTCATGATTTATTAAATGTAAACAACAGTGTCAATCAGTGTGTCAAATGATGTCAATAAGAGTATATAATTCTATGCATGATCAGTGAACCAGATGATGTCATATCATTAGAAATAAAGTTTAATAGTCACAAGGTGTGGAATGGTATTAGTTCACCTTGTCCTTTAAACATGTTGCTATAGGTTCAATTCTTGCTCATACAGTGACGGAGCTTAAAATTTTATATTTTTACAATAGTAAAAATATAAGTTTATTATTTTATATTTTATATTTTTTGGGGGACAGAATTAAATTTTATATTTTTACAATAGTAAAAATATAAGTTTATTATTTTAATAGTTTATATCTTTATAGTTTCTAAAAGGTTAATCAAATTTTTATCATTTTTGGGAGGTCAAAGTATAATTTTATCATTACTAATTTAAAATTTTATAAATTATAGAGAGCTTAAATTGAAATTTTACTATTTTAGGGGGGCTATGGCCTCCTGGCTCTCCACTATGCTCTGCCACTATGTTCATATGAATTTAACATATTTTGCGACTAACCATTTATCTGTTTGGAGAGTTTCAATGTCTAGAGAATTAATTACTATTGCCAAGAATCGATATCTTAATTTCAATTAAAAAAATAGAATCTAACGTTCAACAAATATTAAATATAATGATAAGATACATTGCATCATTCACTTTTTTTTTTTTTATGACTCGTTGAAAGGTTTGGTATGTTAGAAATCAAGTTCTACTATGCTAATTTGCAGCCTTCTTTTCCATGTTCCAATTTGGACTTCGATACTATGCACTGCTGCCAGGAGGGTGCACTGGGAGTGAGTATGTTGCAATTCTTGAGGCCAAGGCAGGATTGATGGGGTTGCATTGGCTTCATGACCTAAATTTTAGAAGAGCGGAGGTGGAAAGTGATTTGTCTTCTAGTGACTAGGTAGTATTGAGCTTAGCGAACTTGATTACTGATGTTCGGTTTCTCTTTTTCTTTTTGGAATTTTACGTCATTTGTTTTAGACATTTATTGCAAGCTGGTAATTACCCAACGCATTATTTACCATTACCTGCTTTGTTAGATGTAGCTAATGAGTCTACTTGGTGGTTTTGTCCACCTCTTTGTATTCTGCTTTATTAATGACTGAATGAATGACCATTTGGGATAAACCCTTTTTCTGCTCATCAAATAGATGTGCATTTTGTTTTTATAAAAAAAAAACAATTATAATTATAATTATAATAATACGTCCAAATAACTACTACTAAAACTAACATTATAAAGCACACCTTTGAAATAATCTAGATTTATATAAGAATAAATCAGAACAAGATTCACATATAATAAAACTTAATTAGAATAAATCTAAATTAAAAACTCAAACATAATTTAAGACCCAAATATAATATTTCAAAGTTTTCAAGAATTCAATTTTGTCATTAATTGAAGATTATTTGACAAAAGAAAAAGGTCCGATTTAAATATATAAAATTTTTTTTTTTTCAAAATTTAAGAGCTTTATTAAGTTGACCAAACTCAACCATATTATTATGTTCTAAAGAATGAAGATATTTTCCACACCCCTAAAACTTGCAAATTTTCAATGAAGGCAAGTTAGTGCAACCAATTTCAACCTTTATTATCTATTATAAAGGATGGGCACTCCGACTGCCTAATTCTTTGTAACCAGCTCAAGGACCCACCATCGCAATATGTGTTATATGAATGTACGGCTCCTAACATCACGCCATGCTTCACTTTCCAATCCCATTACCAATTTGCCCTTTGAGGAACTCATTGAAAGGTGCAGCTGAAATATACTATACTTGGCTGTCTCCACCTCCATGGCAACCAAGTTCAACTCTATTATATAGGCTTTTGCTTTTGCTTTTGCTTTTGCTTAGGCTTATGCTTTTGCTAGCTATTAGTATGGCTTGCCATAACCCATGACTCCTTCAAAATTTGATGTTGAATCATTTAATGAGTTTATATTGTTGAAACATTCGTGATTGAAATTTTAATTTATAGAGGGAGTTGGGTCTTGTATCCTCAACAATGGTATTATTGTTTTCGATATGTTCATGCTCAGCTTTAAACTTAGAGTTTTGTCTCCCAACTTTAAGAAGAGCCTAAAAGAATTCACAGAGTTTATTGGGAACGCCTAGAATCAACCATAAAAATGTTTTATCATTTTGGTGTTGGTGGGATTCATACTCAAGCCTTTAAAGGGTCTTAGTGGATAAGAACATTACCACTTCACTAGCCAAATAATAAAAACATTTCCTCGGTGGATCTAGGCACTCCCCTAAAATTCCGTGAACCCATTCAGCTTTACTCGGAGTAGGGAGACAAAATTCAGGGCTAAAATCGAGCATAAACACCCTGAGAACGATACCAACTATTTGAGGTCTAGGTCAGCATCCCAAAAGACAATATTTCAAATACTTCTCCTAATAGGAGAGTTGATTCCCCCTCAACACAATCAGTTGGACTTTTGATTTTTTTTTTTTAAACTTTAGCTACAAGTATAAATATAACGTCAGCATAAGTACACGTATGAACAATTAAAAAGTAAAATCAAACTGTAACAACACACAACAAACTATAAACCAAAAATGGTTCAAACTAGAACCCACATAGACGCAATTACACATGGTGGGACTAGAATTTGGGCACTTAAGTTCCAAGGCCTTAGTATTTACTAAGGGCTTCAAGACTTCATTAACAGACTTTTGATTCTTAATTTAATCGATTTGGGTTGATGCATCTATATTAAAAATAAAAAACATAAATTAACAATAAGTAAGAAATTTTCAAAAATTAGAAAAAATTATAAAAAAAACCATAAACACTAAGAAATCTATATTTACAAAAAAAAAAAAAAAAAAAAAACATAATGAAGAGGTTAAATTTTTTGTTAAACAAATTTAAACTTAATGAAAAATTCTATTTTTCTTGTATCGAGGTCAAGGTACAAGATTCTGTCAAGAATCATTAAAAAAGAATTCTCATTTCAGACACCAATGATATTAATTAGATTTCATTAAATATCATTTGAAAAAAGTCTTAACAAAAATATTTTTCACGTCAACCAATCAGAAACATCCAAGTTTTGAGAAAAAATACATTTTTTTTTTAAATTTTACTATTATAAATAGAATATATTTACAAATAAAAATATATATCTAGATAACTATAGCATAGAACCAACCAATACATAGCACAACGAAGAACTAGAAAGAGAATGTGTTTGGTTTTAGGAAACAAAAGCCATTTTCATTTTTATTTTCATGTGCCTACTCCAGAGCAATGAAATCTCTTTTACATTGTTGAAAAAGCTTAATCAATTTCTATTAGTTGGACTTTAGATTTTTTTCTTTTAACTTTTACTATAGGTGTAAATATAATGCAAGTATAAGTACATATTTAAATAAATATAAAGTAGAATTAGATTATAACAACGCATAAATAAATGAAGAATTAAAAATGGTCTAAACAAAATTTCATATATGTGCAACTACGTATGATGAGACTCGAATCTGAATACTTAGAACTTAAAGCCTTAAATTTTACTAAGGATGTTAAAGCTTCGTTAGTATGCTTTTGATTCTTGATTTAATCAATTTGAGGTGCTTCACCTATATTAAAAATTAAAAACATAAATTAAGAAAAGCTAAGAAATTTTCAAAAATTGGAAAAATAATAAAAAAATCATAAATACTACGAAATTTTTATTTAGAAAAAATGAAAATAAACCAAAATATAATGAATAGACTCAATTTTTTGTTAAAGAAATCTAAACTTAATCAAAAACTCTATTTTTCTTCTGTCAATGTCAAGGTACAAGATTCCATCAAGATTTTTTGAAAAATAATTATGATTTCAACGCATATAACATGAATTAGATTTCATCAATCATCTCTGAAAAAGAAGTCTAACAAAAAATATTTTTCACATAAACTAAATTTGAAACATCCCTATTTTGAAAGAAAATGCAATTTTTTTTTCAATTCTACTATTACAAATAGAATATATTTATAAGTACAAATATATATTCGAGCAACTATAAATTAAAAACCGGAAAGAAAATTTTTGGTTTTACGAAACAAAAGTTTCACTTTCATGGAAAACACTACGAAAAACATGTTCTGTTGGAAATTTTGAAAACAATTTTTGAGAAATGAAAATAGGTAGAAGTTAGAAAAGATTTTGCAAAATTGAAAAAGTTGAAAATAAGGATTTTTAACTTTGATGAATTGACACTTGTTCAAATCCACACAAATACAAATATTCTTTTCTTAATAATTTTTATATACCCAACCTTACGCTGGTTAAAAATAAAATCGAGCTCTTGTATTATTTATGCTAGTAAATTTTATTAAATTTAATACTTGTGTTATTCATTTAATGAAACTTGTCGATTCTTGACTTTTAATCGAAATAATTTTATTCTCTATCCTCAAATCCTTAATTATTTACAGAGTGGACTTTAATTTTTTAAACCAATCACACAATGAAAATTTTAACTTTTCATTAAGAAAAATTAATTCTCCTTATGTGTAAAAAACCAAAGTGAAAAATTTGAATTCTCACAAAAAAAAAATAGAATTTATTTTGAGAAAATAAATTTCGCTATATTTCAGCAAATAACTACACTTGGTAATGCGTATTTATGACTTAACCCATAGTCCCTACTGTATTTGTTGAAGTTGAAGAAATCTCTTCTATGCACAATACAATTAACGACAAGGCGAGAACTATGGTTTGTCAGTATTGTGGAACGGTAGGAAATATCAGGCCATATTGTTTCAAATTGTTGATTGATTTGAGGAAGTTCAAATCAGGTGTAACTTCAGTTCAAAAAAGTAGGAAAAGACAGTCTTCTCTAAAGCAAATATGTGTCAAAAAAAAAAAAAAGAATGAAAAATGAATGCTTGTGGCACATATCCCTGAAGGATGTTGAAGAGGATATTTGATATTTTGATAGTAGGTGCTCGAGGCATATGACTGAAAAAAAGGAGCTTTTTGAAAACACCTTAAAAGCTTGATGTTGGAAAAGTCATTTTCAGAGATGGTCAAAAAGGAAGAATTGTTGGCAATGGGAGTCTTGATGTGGTTATATTACCTAAGTTACAAAATATGATACGAGCATCAAATGTTATTATTGGGCTCATGGACATGATAGATTTAATTTCTCACAAGGCCTCATAATTTGGTCCAAAGCTAAACATCTAAAAGCTCAACTCAATGTGTTAGTGCAAGAATAAGTGTCAAAAAGCTTTCAAGAGAAAGGATTAGAAGGGCCAAATGTTCAAGATAGTGTTTCATGCTACTACAAGGGATTAAATGGACATTTTTAATAAGGCTGCATGAGACCCAAATGTAAAGAGATAGGTCGCACACACATATAATAGAGAATAATGTCATTTGAGTTCATTTAGGTTGTTCATTTAAATCGTGTTAGTTCATTTGAGTTGAAATGGTTTATTTTAACATAATTTGTCGACAAATCCACTTAATATTGTTTTAGGCTAATTTTTAGAATCACAAAATTCATCCATTATTTAAATCTAGTCCATTATTTTAAATGGTTGAATTTTGATTTAGTATGAGTTAGTAGTCTTTGTTTTATATTTACATTCTAATGGTTAAAGAATTAGGATCTAGTTTAAACTCTTGTAGATAAATTTTACCTTTATCCTTAGGAGTTTGAGGTAGCTTGAACTCCATGGCTTGGGTGCCTATAAATATGGCTAACCTCTTTAATTTGTATTCATCTTGAAATTTTTGTTGTTTATGAAAACACTTTGGAGTTCTTTTTTTTATTTTTTATTTTGAGAATTTTCTTTTTAGAATAAATTTTAATTTTATTATCTGTTTATTTGGACATTCACGATGGAAATATCTTTTATCATTGCATTTGAAACATCAAATCTCTCGAGCACGTTTACGACTCTAAGAAGATGAAGTAGCAACATTTGGCCCTTCTAATCCCTTCTCTTGAAAGCCTTTTGACACCTATTCTTGTACCAACACACTGACTTGAGCTTTGGATTGAGTTACGAGGCCTTATAGTAAATTAAACCCATCACGTCTATGAACCCAGAAATAACTTTTGATACACGTATCAAAATGTTCATCTAATGGAAAGACTCAATGCAAACTTGATTAATATGAGTCAACTATGTAATCAAGGGTATCATGTGAGATTCGCTAAAGAAAACTATGAAGTATGAGACTCAAATGATAAGTTTGTTATGGAAGGTGCTAAATCTTTTGATAAGTGTTAGGTTGGTACACAATAAATCTAACAAAAAGGCTTTTCATTAAGTACTCAAGGAAGTTAATCAATATTTAATATTTATAATTGACTCACATGAAAAAAAAAATCTTTTTTTAATGAAAAAGGAAAAATATGCATAAAGGGATTGATCTTTGTATTGGCTGGTTGTCAAACTTAATATCTATAACTAAATCTAAACAATTAAGTGAATTAGCATAAATTTAGTTCTTATAAATAATTAAATACGATGAAAATAACATGATTCTTAATGTAGAAAAACTTAGAGTTTGATTTTAAGGAAACCTAATTCAACTTTTGATCATGATATTCGTATGGTTAATTATACTAAGCATCCTAAACTATCGCTTAGATTTTAAATAAGTCCTTTAAGTTCAAAATATTATGTTATTATGTCCTTTAGTTAGGTTAGTCATTGATTTAGGCGTTAAATGCAAGTTTGTAGTTGATGTGAATCGTATTTAAAACAATTTGATCCAATTATTAATGCGCGTACCTAATGTATAAACAATTTGAATCGAACATGTAAAAAAAAGTCAATATCATTCAATATATAAAAATGATCTGTGATATGTTTGAGATGGCAGTTACACCTATGCTAATGGCTAGATTGATGAAAGTACTCAATTGATACGATATTGATACTTTAAGAACCCAATTAAAATATTTTGACATTTGTAGGCTAATTTAGAATTTAAGTTATAGTTCAAGTACGTCTCGGTTAGTTAACCCTATTTATATTCATTATGGCACATACTATTATCTAATACTTAATGCATTTGTACTGTGTTAATCTCTGCTTTTGCGTCATATCTTTTATCCAATACATAAATTAATCAATTTAGAATTAAAATTAAACCATGATAATAAACTATACAAAAGTATAATAATTAGAGAAAATGATTTCTACATTTTTAATAAATTATTTATTAAAAATTTTATAAAAAAACTAATTAATTTTAATTGATGAAAACTAAAATGCAGACTCTTTAATTAATTTAATTCGATTCAAATAATCAAATCTCATATTAAAATATTCTATTCTGAGTAAAAATTTATCCAATTTTAATCTACGCATATAAAACAAATGACCCGATGCCAAATATTTTTTAATTAATATATTTAAAAAAAATTCTTAATTAATAGTTTGAAATCATGCTATTTGTAAATACAAAAGATTTAAGTAATAATCATAAATGTATTATCATTTAAGTTTTTTGTGTTTTATGGTCCACCCAAGGAAACCATAAATCATTGTAATTGAAAATAGGCTATGTTTAAATTTTGAGATATAAAATTTCAACCTACAGTGTTTTGGACGAGGCGCGACAAAAAATACTAAGACGGAAAATTTCAAATTTCAGAAATAGGAGTAGGGGAGGCGGATGACAGAAGCTCCTAAAGGGAAGCGCTATGAACACGCGTCGCTTTCTCCCTGCCTTCCCTTTTACTCCTTTCTCTCTCTTAACTGTCGGTGTTATAAAGTGATTCCGAATATTAGCTGATACTGTCAGTTGCAAGAATTGGTCATCAGTCATCACTTAAAAGCACCGAACAACATCTCCATTTTTCCTCCACTTCTGCAAAACCATCGTGCTCTACACGCTCTACACTTATTTAGGATCTTTTATTATATTGTACTTCAATTTCCAAACCCTTAACATTAGCATGATGATCTATAATTTATTAAATTTAAATTCGTTGAGAGTGGAATCCACTCAAAAAAGTAAAAGCGTGAAGGGGAATGCAAAGCGGTGAATGCAAAAGCCGGCACAACATCAACAACATCGCCGCTTGTCTCGAAATTTCCGCGTGACACGTACATTCGTACAACGTATCACATTGTCTCCTAACTTGGGCGGCGCCTCAGTCAAACAACTAATTGACTGCACAGCTTCCTAACTCTATATATTAAAACTAATCCATACGCATTTGACTCAAGCAAAAATATTTACAACTCTGAGAGAGAGAGAGAGAAAGAAAAAAAAAGGATAGCAAGTTGTTATGGCTCCCCGAGACAAAAATGCGAGCAAAATCTTGAAGAAAGCTAACGTTACTGGAAGTACGAGCAGCCAAGAGGTGCATTTCAGGGGAGTAAGGAAGAGGCCATGGGGTAGGTACGCTGCCGAAATCAGAGATCCCGGCAAGAAAAGCCGTGTTTGGCTTGGTACTTTCGATACGTCTGAGGAAGCTGCCAGAGCCTACGACGCGGCGGCGCGTGAGTTTCGTGGACCTAAGGCTAAGACCAACTTCCCTTTACCGGATGAAACCAACTGTTACAAGGGCCAGAACCAGCAGAGCCCTAGCCAAAGCAGCACGGTCGAGGAATCTGGAAGCCCAACGGTGGAGCGTGGAGTCAACACTGTGACCGGGGCATTAGGGAGATTCCCTTTCTTGTGCCACCAGCAGCTGGCTCTGGGTGGTGGAGTCGCTAATGGTGGGATTAGCGGGGTGACCCAGTCGCGGCCGGTTCTATTTTTCGAACCGTTGGGGGGAGCTGGCGTTGTTGGTCAGGTTTATCCGGTTCGGTTCGATCCGGTGGGAGTGCAGTTGGGGATGGGATTTGCAAGTGTTGTCCGAAGTGAACCGGACCCTTCATCGGCCATTCATTGCAAGGCAAGGAGACCTGGTCTTGCCCTTGATCTTAACCTTCCTCCTCCCGTCGATGCTTGATGTTTTGCATCATCTTTTTTTTTTTTTTATACGGAAAACGCCCTTTCATCAGCTTTAATTTAACATCTGAGAGGTAGGAAGCTATGATAAACAAGAGGTGATAGTAATCCGTGTTTTGTATCATTTTAGACACGGTTTTATCCTTTAAATCCGATGTAAATAGTTTTACGACAGTAATCCGTGTTTGCAAACTGAGAGGAAAACTATGATCCATTATCTTACATGATTTTGTTTATAACCTCTCGTTCAAAATTAACCATTCTTTTTTACTTTTAATGAGAATCTTTCTTATTTAGGCTGTTGTACCTGTTTTCAATCCTACTTTATGAACTTAATCCTGTTAGTTTTGAAATTGGATCCCTTTTCTCTGAATGGATTAAAATAATGAGAAAATGACTGGGGAACTAATTGTAAGAACTGAAACAGTTGTAGTTTATTTTTCTATTCTCATGTTCTTCCTTTTCCGCACCAATCCATTCCAATAGTGACGAAATAAAAAATTCTAGTACGAAAGGTAGCATGCGTTACCGACGGCAGATTTTCAAGAGTAATGTATATAATAATACCGTGTTTATGCTTGACAGATGGGTCGTGATTATGGTGATAGCCGGCAGGCACGTGTCTGTATTATATATTTGCCACCTAATTAATAATCATTTTGTATTTATTAAAATAAGTATGTGGCGGCAGTAGGGGTAAAGGAAGAAAGGGACCCACGCGGCAAACTTTAAGCATCACGTCAGTTAGACCCCGGACGCTTTCTATTTCAAAACCGCTGCCCCTTTCCCCAATGGGTCCCGCTATTCGTCGGCGAAATCTGTGGAGTGGATTGTGCGCTCTTCTTTAATGATGGTACCGTAAATACACGCGCTCAATTCAAAATGATTAAACAATTACACCGTTCACTGTTGTGGCGCGTGGAATGCAAAAGTTAAATGTAGGGGGAAGAAAGGACGATGAGCGGCACGTGAAGGGAGGTGTTGAGTACGGCGCATAGAAGCGGCAGAAAAAGTGTGACGTGTGGAAGTGTGAAAAGGCAGAGGAGAGGAGAGGGGTCATAAAGCATTGCCGCCGCTGTAGGTTTCGTTTTGGGGTCATTGTCTCTGGGGTAGTTGTTGAGTGGGGTCGACCCTTTTATTTGGGTGTTGGATGATTGCGAGCCAAGTGTCTTGGGCACGTCAATGCAATGCAACCGTCAATAATAATAAGGAAAGGAGACAAGGCAAAGGCAAAAATAGGTGAGTGGGGGTTTGGGCGGCTATTCCTACTTGCTAAATGCTAACATCACCGCCCTTTTCTGGACACCATGTGGGGGAACTCGTGGCCCCATCACAGTGAGGTGCCGTGGGTTTTGTGGCGCACGGAACTTTTAGACTAAACTATTATAGGGTTAATTTACTTAAATATTATAGGGTTAACGGGGTAAAATACGGGTGCAGAAGGCCTATTTCGCCCTGGCCCATACAAGAACAAAAACCAAAATAAAATTAAAATTAATAAATAGTCCATATAAATAAAAAACAGATAAAAGACCAATAAACCAAATGTCCAAATTACAATACAAATTTTACAGTCCATAAAACACAATAATGGGCCCAAACCCGAGCCAACTAAACCTAAGCTACCCAAAACTAAACACAAACCCAATTACCTAGCCCAAAAACTATAAACCCAAACCCAAATCAAAACAGGCCCTATAGGCTCATTTCTTTAACAAATTTCAGGAAACCCTAGGGCAAGGACCCCCTTATGCCGCCGCTGCCTCCGTGCTAGCCCCCACGTGCGCCGCCTCCGCCGTTATCACGTTGGCCTTCCATCTGGCCGTTTGTACCTGCAAAATTAACAAACAATAACAGCAAAGATGACAACAACAACACACAGCAAATTGACACAGAGGCATAACAGAAAATCTAAGGATTTTGTATTTTTCTATTTTATTTTTTATTTTGAATCGGCTATAAAGAGAGCCGAATGTAAACAAAAGGGGGATCCCCATTCTTTTTGTATTATGCACACACACTATATACAAAACCAAAAAGCAATAAAATTTTTTAAGTTTTTTTGAAAGGTAATCTCAGATCTATTTTTCCTTTTCGATTTTGTTTCTGTCCCTTCGATTTTTACCTAATGCATGTGAAAGAAAACTAAAGACAAGAGAGGGAGAAAGAGGCTTACCCGAACGCTCTTTAAATCGGGAATGATGGCTCCTCCTCTCGCGACGGCCACTAGATTGGTGGTGGTGCGGCGGGCATAAAAGGGTGGCTAGCCTTTGAGATGCCGAAACCCTAGTCGAAAAAATGTGAGAAAAGGGTTTCTGTTTTTTAAAAAAAATGGCAGATAGCCATTCAATTGTTTTTTTAGTTTTAATAACAAATGAAACGGCACCGTATGGTGCCCTTGACCCGAGTGACCCGACCCGCACAGGGGGAGGATCCGCGTGATTTGTATGAGGGGATAATTTGCGCATTCAATCCCCTCACTTTTTTCAGTTTTTAATATTAGTTTATTTTTCTTTTTTAACTTGTGCCATGAAATTTCGCGCCAGTTTCAATCTGGTCCACGATAGGTGCGTTTTGAATGGAGTGGGGATTAATTTCTCATTTCGTCCCTTATTTCACTCTCACATTTCAATTGGGCTCCATCATTTTGTTTATATTCGATTTATACCCCTAAATTTGTTTGGTTTTCAATTTTAATCCCTAATCGGCTGATATATTTTTTTCTTTGTCATTTTTACTCATTTTAAAGATTTTATATGTATTGTTTGCTTAAACTATTTTTTTATTTTAAATTTTATGTATTCTGTATTAAAACATTTCTATATTATTTATCTTAAATTGTTTTATTATATATTATTTTGAATTATTTTTCCTATAATATTTTTAATTGTTGTATTTACTCATTTAAATTTTTTTAATCTTATTATTTATTTATTTATTTTAATATCTTATATAGAGTTTATTTTAAATTATTTTGTTCTTTTTCATCATTCACATTAAGTGGTTTTATTATATACTATTTTGTTTATAATATATTATCTATTACATATATTATTAAAGTTTTAACTATTTTTAAGTGTTAATTTAAAATTTGTAATATATTTTTTCCTTGCATTGTTTTATTATTTGTTCAAAGTTTTCGTATATTATTTATTTTAGATCATTTTATTATTTATTTAAAATTCTCATATATTATTTAATTTTTTTATATTTTTTACTTTATTTTTTATATTCAATTTCTTTTTCATGACATTTTATTTTATCTTAATTTTTTTTGTAAATATCTTTAAATTATTATTATTTATTTTGTTTTTATTGGTTTATTCATTTTCTTAAAATTTAGATTTTGTTATTTTCATTATTATTATTATTATTATTATTATTATTATTATTATTATTATTATTATTTTCATGTTAGCCTTAACATTGGCCTTGTATTATTTGTGCTATTAATTATATTCTTTTATTATCTCTTCTTTTGATTGCCTATGTTTGCTTTAAAATTGATCCACCTTCTAATTTTTGTGAGTTGTTTTTAATATTTGTGTTTTGGTAATTTATTAGCGTATATTCATGAATCATTATTTTAAATAAAATGTGTATCATTTAATTGATACATTTCATTTCAAAAAGTTTTCAAAATAAGGCAATACTCAATATTTGGGGTTCTCGAGAAGATTGTGCCCTAACTCACTGGGTTTCGATTTTTCTCGTTGGATCTAAATAATTGAGTACCCATCTTGAATCAAAACAAAAAAATTTCAAATACAAGCTTATTCTCGAGAATTCGAGGTGTTGTGTCTTAACTCACTAGATATGACATTTTGTTATCTCGAGATAAGGATTTCTAAAAATAAAGGCAATATTTTATGTTTGGAATTTTGAAAAATTGTGCCCTAACTTACTAGGTTCCGATTTTTCATTTGACCAAAATAATTGAATATCATTTTTAAACTTCAATGCATGAGTTTTAAAAATCAAAAGACAAGCTCAGTTTCGAGGATTTGAAATGTTTTATCCTAACTCACTAGTGTGACATTTTATTTCTTCAAGATAAGATGGTCTTAGCATCCAATTTGATTTATCCAAGTGTTCTTTCAAATAAAAGGATCGTATTTCAAATTTTCGACGTTAGGTCATTAATTAATCAATTAGGTACCAATTTTGGGCGTTACGAGGGTGCTAACCCTTCCTCGTGCGTAACCGACTCCCGAAACATTTTTTTCGAATTTCGTAAACCAAAATCATTGTTTTAATAAATTAAAATGTTTTATTAAAATGATCAATCTCCTCGAAAAAAGATCGGTGGCGGCTCCATATTTCGTTTTAAAGTCGATCCCCATTTTTCTAAAAAAATGGTTTCGACAACGGGTTAAAAATATCCGCGTGTGATGCTACCTAGACTGACAGCACCAGTCGTGCCTGTCAAATAGGTGGCACTGGCCGCGCCTGCTAGGTAGGCGCCACTGCCCCAACGTCTCAGCCCTTTCTGCCTTCTGCGCACAATTGCCCCTTTGCCATTGCACAAAACACATTGTTAGGCAATGTTTAGTCTCTTCAAAAGGAAAAAAAATTGAAATGGGAGACCTTATAAGCATGGTCCCCAAGCACTGGTGAAGGGAAGAAAAGAGAAAGGAGAATAAAAAAAGAAGTAGAAGAAGAAGAAAGAAAGAAATAAAGGTAATGTATTATTTTAGTAAATAATTTTGTTTTTAATTTAAAGAGTTTAATTAAGATGTGAAATTTTTTTTATTAATTATTATTTATAAATTGTTTATGTTTAGTGTTTATGGTTTTGGTTTAATGTTTTTGTGAATGTAATTTTTTTTTGTTTTTTAATAATTATTTAAAATTAATTTGTTAGTAATTTAGGATTATGTTATAAATTGTTGTGTGTAGTTTAGTATTTGGTGAGTTTTTAGTAATGTAAAATTATTTGGTTAAATATTTTGTTAGTAAATTATTATAAATTGTTGTGTTTTGTGAGTTTTTAGTAATGTAAATTTAAAAAAATTAATAATTTTATAGTTATTTTGTTAGTAATTTATGATTAGGTTATAAATTGTTAGTGTTTTGTGTTTTGTTATTTTTTAGTAATGTAATTTAAAAAAAAATAATTTTATAGTTATTTTTTAGTAATTTATGATTATGTTATATAAATTGTTAGTGTTTAGTTTAGTGTTTTGTAATTTTTTAATGTAATTTTTATATAATGTAATTTTATTTGATTTTTATTTATTTGACAATTTTTATTGAATTATTAAAATGTTGATTAAATTTGTTGTTATATAATTTTATAGGTTGTTTGAAAGAAACTAATCATGTATGTTTCTATTTCTATTTTTATTTTTTTTAATTTGTATGTTTTTATGTTTAGATAATTTATATTTATTTTAATTATATTATTATTGTAAACTAACATTTTTTTTATTGTAGGTAAATCATGGGAAATTATGAGATATTTATCATGTTTTTCTGATTCTGAAATTTGAAATAATTTATTTTATTTTTTGAAACAAATTAAACAAATTCATTTTTTTAATTGCAAATTTGCAACAAATGAGTTCTTTGATTAATAATAATAATAATAATAATAATAATAATAATAATAATCACATATCAAGTACTATTAATAAGATGGTAAATGGTAATGAAATTTTTATTTGATACTCATGTTATTTGTGGAATTAAATTATATTGTATTAACTATTTTGCTAATTTAATAATGTCAAGGCCCGTACCGCGTATTGATGGGCCATGTTAATAGTGTAGGGTTTTTGCCAAATGAACGCTTAATGCCATACTTGGAGTTAGCCGAGTTCAGATCAGTGGCATTGATCCGGACCTTTGATCTGCGATACGACTTGATTTTCACTTTAGTCGAGCGATGGCATCCGGAGAACCACACATTTCATTTGCTGTGCAAGGAGTGCACCATCACTCTAGAGGATGTTGCACTACAGCTCGGGCTCCCCATCGATGGGAATGTGGTCACGGGCGTAAGTTTGATATCTAGGCCGGTTGCCCTTTGCTATGACTTACTTGAACGCTCGCCAAGTGAGGGAAAATTTACCGGTTTGAAGTTTTCATGGCTAAAGGCCAATTTTGAGTATTTGCCGAGTACTGCCAATGAATGGAAGGTGATGCAGGCCGTTCGAACTTATATTATGCACCTTATAGGGGGTGTACTCATGCCGGATACAAACGGCAATAGGGTATGAATTGTTTCAATTGCATAATCTAAAATTAATCATTTAAACAAGCAATCTCGCAAACGACAGGTTGCGAGTTGATAACGCATGTGATTAGTTTGTAGATGCATCTACCAAAATCATATAATATCAAAACCATCCACATGGTGGATGAATGGGCCCATATTCATTTAGAAATGCAAGACATTAAATTTCAACTTTAGCTAGTGAGTTTCTAAGAACCAATTTTTATTGAAAACAAGCAACAAATGAGAATTCTTTAAATTAAAGAATCTTCTGGTTCTTTAATGGATATCCATATGAATTTTCAATTAATTTTCGCATCATATATGATCCAAGAAGGTCTAACTGGTCACGCCAAGTAGTAAACGCATTTGTATTAGTAAACTTCTGGTTTACTTTAACATGTGTCTCAATTGTACTAAATTGTAACAAATTAATAATTTTACTATCATTCCTTTTATTTTGTATCCACATATAAGTGTTATTGTGACATTTACTACTAGAAATATCTAAATCAATTTGAATATTATAATGTCACTAAGTCAACAAAATAAATATAATTTCCAAACAATTATATGCAATATTCTATTAATAGCAAACTTTGAGAGTGGATCTTATTTTCCATGTGTATAACATGTACATAACCAATGACTTTTCATATATAAGTTTTCTCTCTTGCAAGTTCTCATCAATAATATTTTACCATGTAATTTTAATTGAGAACTTATTCTGAATACTGTAGAGTTATACTCACAGTATTAAAAACTTGCAACTTCAGGTGCATCCAACCATAACGAGCTTTAGATAGAATTATCATATTCTACTGCTCACATTTTTCTTTTAAATTTTCCAAAATTTAAGTAGATCTTTCACATCTAATATTTTGCTTTCAACCCCTTGGTGGGGATGATGATAAAAGAATATCACAAAGATAATCACAATCAATTCAATTTAATAACAAGAGTAATTAATAACCAAATCCTCCTTTTTTCTCATCCTTTCAAAATAGATATTTATCTTCATTCACAATCTCAATATGATATTCATTATAATTATCTTTTAAAATTCATGGATTAACCATCACAAAATATTAATATCTTAGCTCTTCTAGAGCTTTCTACTAATTTTGTACTATCAAATATTAAAATAATATTTTTTTTTGTTTTAGTACCAAATAAGATAAATATTTTCTATCTGTAATGATAGAATTCATTACTATATTTTCATATCCTTCCTCAAACAATATTAACAAAAACAAAATATTTGGGCATACGACACATATGTGGCCAATAATCGTTCATACCACATTGATAACATAAGTTATCTTTACCCTTTGAAAAGTTATCTTCAGAACTCTCATTGTTCTTTTATTTATTACTATGTTCCCACTTTTAGTGGTCCATGAGTATATCTTTTATTTTCTTTATGTTTTCATTCACTTCGGGGAATGCAGCAAATCTAGTAGGACGGACTTATAAACATCCCAATAGATTCTTTATTTCATAATCACCATTGCAAACATTCGTGATATTTCAAATCAAAATCTATCTATGCATGTTGTCATGATTAGTCTCAAATTATAATAAATAATAAATAAAACATATTAAAATATACCTTAAGATCTTTAATATCGTTGTAACACCCCAAACCCGGCCGAGACATTATGGCCGAATCTGGCAATGCCACATGATAGTGTAGTTGAAAACTAAGTTGTTTCAATAAAATCATTTCCAGGTTATTATCTTCCTTTAATTCTTGTTAGTTCTAAAGAAATTGTTTTGCTCATTTAAAACATTTCAAAACACCTCTCGTTCCAGAAGCTTTATTAAGATTAGTTTATGTGATCGTGAGGTTGAATATGAAAACTTTAACTTTTTGAAAACTGGATTCCCTACAACTAACCGTTATAAATCCATAAAAAAATAAAGTTGATGTGATAAGATCGTACCCAAAACTAAACTATTATCACGATAAAGGCAAGCGCACCTATCAAACAGTAGTATAGCTTATAGCAAGACCGGAATGTCGAACCCACAGGGACTAAAAGTACTAGTATTAACCTTCTTTTTATTATCTAGCCTAGAAATAAAAGGGATTTGTTTTAATTAATTATTAACTAAACTAAGAACGCGATAGAGAGTAAAGTGGGGAAAATACTTTTGGAAAACTGATTGATTAGGACAATACCCAATGAAGAATCCACCTAGACTTCACTTGTTATTTAACTCTGAACTAGATGATTTATTCACTTGACTTGATCCGTAGAAATCCTTAATTTATGTTAATATCTCTTTCAAGACTAAGAACAACTAACACTAGGTTGATTAATTGAAATTTCTTTCTAATTAAAACCTCTAATATTGCATTAACTCGATCTATGGATTTCCCTATTAGATTTGACTCTAATCCGACAGATCTTTGTCGTCTTATGTCTAGGATTACAATCAACTTCGCTTAATTGTGTTGGATCTACTCTTAGACAGGGATTTTTGCTCCATTGAATAAGCACATTCAACTTAGATTAATATCTTGAAATATTAACACAAGAATTAATGACACAATTAAGAACAAATCAAATATAAATAATAACAAGATCCATCTTAGGTTTTATCCCCCTTAGGTATTTAGGGGATTTAGTTCATTATTATAAAAGAAAGCATCTCAAAATAGGGAAAACAATAAAACATAAAGAACCCAAAAACTTCGAGAGAAAGTGAAGGGAGATCTTCAGTCTTGATGTAAATCCTTGCTTCTGAGATGAATCGATCGGCTTTTCTTGAGTAATTCCATGCTTTCTACTCTGTGTGTCCTTAGGTTTCTCCCATTGGGTGTTTTTATAGACTTTTCAATGCCTAGAATACCCAAAAAATTAACTTTTTTAGCGTGAAATTGAAACAGGGGTCGACAGGGAGACGCCCGTGAGATGTTGCTCAGGCCGTGTGAAATTCTGTGTGACACACACGGGCGTGTGGTTTACCCTTGTGAAGATGTCTAGATCGTGTTAAAGGTTGATTTTGGCCCATTTTGTTCATTTTTGACCCGTTTCTTGCTCTTTTCACTTCTCATGCTCATCTAAGTATAAAACATGAAATTAAAGGATTAGGACATCAAATTCCATAAATCTAATGATAAATCATCCATAAATGTGCCAAGCATGGGATAAAAATATGTATATATTATAGTTTATCAAAAGTAAAACCCCAAATCAAAACAAATGTCCATCAGTCCAAATTACAACACAGAACTCAACCAATGAAAATAAGAATAAAAATAGAACCAGTGATCATAAAATAAAATCATGAGAGTCCTAAAAACCGTGGTCACTACCGAGTCCTCCGTCGCACAGATCCGTCTAGGTCTGGGGATTACTTGTGCACATTAAATAGAGAATGAGTGAGTTTACGTAAACTCAATGTGTAGTCCTACAGAGACAAACAAACAATATACATAGTGCACAGTCAAAACAGTATGAGCTTAAGTCCTTTTCAGTATCAGTAGCAGTTTAGGCCTTAGCCCGTTCAGTATAAAACCAAGTATGCATTAGGGCCTTAGCCCATCACAGTATCAGTATCAGTCCATCGATATTCAATAACAAAGTCCTACCCATCTAACCTCTACACACCATCTCCGTCTAACCCAACACTCAATGTACGGATTAAATCAACGTACCCATCCCAACACTCCAGGTAGTACCGAATGCAGCACATTAAAGTTTGCAGCTGAGTTGCTAGATATTAGGCTTGAGAGCCTTTCAGTACACTTCCTCCAAATAATAAACCCCACCTAACGCAATGCAAACATACAAAAGATGGCATACTTTTATGCAAATATTCGTAAACATACATATAACAGTAATCAAGCATATAGGCATACAGTTATCATGCTCAGTAATTAGTTCACATAGTTAAGAGTCTAAGTAGATTTCACCGACCCTACAGTAGGTCCACAGTCGACTTGGGAGACCCGTGCAACCTTAGCAACCATGTAGATCAAACGGCCTGGCCCAAAGTCCCACACACCCGTGTGGCCCACATGGCCCAATTCAGTCTAGTCTGTGTGTCGCACACAGCCTTCCTGGCCATCGCACAGCCGTGTCCTTCACGCAAGGCCTGGCCTCATCTATCACACGGCCGTGTTGGGGCATACGGCCTACCACACGCTCATGTGGAACCCTATTTTCTACGTTTTTAGGTACACACCTGTGTTGTTTTCGATGCGTAAGCACTGTCAAGTAATCCCGAACCTATAATTAACCAAAATACTACTTAGTTAATCACTTAATCGACAAATTAGAACCAACTCAAATGGGTTACTCAACTATTGAGCGATTGAAACTTACCTTCAACGCTTCAAATCGATTTACTTTCGAAGTAGCACCAGAAGAGTCCCAAAACATCACAATAACACTAGTCAAAAACTTAACATTCTCAACTATAAACCACATAAATTCACTTATCGAAGTTGTCTACGAAATGCCAAAATAAGGAACAAAAGTGCGATTGCAGTCGAGATGGAAGCAAAATAAAGGAAAAAGCGAAGAGAATGGTAGGTTGCGACAAAGGGAGAGGAAAACCTAATGGAAAATCGGTAGAGTTTTTGGTGAGAAATCAAACATAAAAAAAGATGAGTATTTTTGGGAAAATTAACAAGAATGAAAACTCTATCAGATTTTCCCAACTCCTCCACTACTACTTAATCTCTACTACTCGGTATTTTAATTCATCTCAAACACCTACACGACAACATCAGCAAAAATAATTCCCTTGCCTATGCAGGGATTCGAACACAGAACCTTCAGCATATTAACACTCCACTTAACCACTAAACCAGTAGTCTCATTCTATCAATTATTTACCAACTTTTACTTAAAAGCCTACTAACCAAAGATAGGGCTTTATTAATAAAAATACCAAAACTTTCCCAAGTCATGGCTTGAGCTTGGAACCTCTCACATACACCCAGAACACTTAACCACTGAAGCAGACAGATATTTGTGTCACTTATACACAAAAAAAAATTTTAAATTTTTGGGTGTTACAATTCTACCACCTAAAAGAAAATTTCGTCCTCGAAATTTACTTGATCAGAATAGATGAGGATACTGCAGACACATTGCATCCTCAGGTTCCCAACTAGCCTCATCAGTGATTTGATTACGCTATAGAACTTTAACCAGTGGGATAGATTTCCTTCTCAGAACCTTTACGTCATGATCTAGAATCTGAACCGGCTCCTCTTAAAAGGTCAAGTCTGGCCTAACCTCAATCTCTTCAATTAAAACAATGTGAGTAAGATCAAAGTGATAGCACCTCAACATAAAGACGTGGAATACGTCATGAATATGATCCAACTCTAAAGGTAGCTCCAACTGATAAGCAACCGGTCCCACTTGCTTCAGAATATGATAAGGTCTAATAAACCTAGGGCTCAACTTACCCTTACGACCAAACCTCAGTACCTTCTTCCATGGCGAAACCTTAAAAAATACGAAGTCCCCCACAAAATACTCAATCTCTCGCCTCTTCAGATATGCATAAGATTTTTTTCTGTCAAAAGCCACTTTCAGATGATCCCGAATCAGTCTAACCTTATCCTCTGTCTTAGAAACCAACTCAGGACCCAGAACACTTCGCTCACCCAACTCAGTCTAAAAAAAAGGAGTACAACACTTATGACCATACAGTGCCTCATAAGGTGCCATCTAAATGCTAGATTGGAAACTGTTATTGTAGGTAAACTCCGCTAGCGGTAGATAATCCTCCCAACTACCATGAAAATTAATAACACATCTCCTCAACAAATCCTCTAGTATTTGAATCACTCTCTCAGATTGACCATCGGTCTGAGAATGGAACGCAGTACTGAAGTCCAACCTTAAACCCAAAGTTTCGTGTAACTTTTTCTAAAATCGAGATATGAAGCGAGGATTCCTATCAGAGATGATCGAAACTGATACCCTATGCAGTCTCACTATCTCTGAAATATAAACTTTGCCAGCTTCTGTGAAGAATAATTAGTACGAACCAGTATGAAGTGGGCGGACTTGGTCAATCGATCCACGATGACCCATACTGAATCCTTATTAGTAGGTTTGACGGGTAACTCACTAACGAAATCCATAGTTACTCGTTCCCACTTCCAAAGAGGAATCTTAACCGACTGCAGCAAACCCGAGGGTAACTGATGGTCAGTCTTAACCTACTGGCAAGTCAGACATCTAGCCATAAAATAGGCAACCGCCTTTTTCAGTCCTGGCCACCAATATAACTCGCAAAGGTCTCAGTACATCTTATTTCCATCAGGATGCATAGCATAAGGGCTACCATACGCCTCTCTCATTATAGGTTACCTCAAATCAATATCATTCGACACACATATTCGTCTATGGAAACATAACACCCTCTCAGAGTTCAACCCAAAATCTGTAGTGCTACCACTCTCAATATGTCAGAACCGACGACCCAAAGACTCGTCCTCCAACTACTTACCCTTAATTTGCTCAATCCATGTCAACTTAACCTGAAGCTCGGCTAATAAGCTACCATCACAAATAAGCTTAGATGAGCAATCATTACCCTTAAATCTGTCATAGCTCTATGAATCAGAGCATCGGCCACCACATTGGCTTTACCAAGGTGGTACTCAATGGTGCAGTCATAGTCCTTAAGCAGTTCAATCTAACTATGCTGCCTAAGATTAAGCTCCTTCTGAGTGAGGAGATACTTGAGGCTTTTGTGACCAGTGTAGATGATATACTCTTCCCATACAAATAATGCCTTCAGATTTTTAGTGCGAATATCACAGCGCCAACTCCAAGTCATGCGTCAGAAATTTGCCTCATGAGCCTTAAGTTGACGAGATGCATACGTAACCACCTTATCATCCTACGTCAACACACATCCCAAACCTACGTGTGACGCATCACTATAAACTGTGAACTCCTTTCTAGGTTCTAGCTGTATCAAAATAGGAGCCTCAGTCAGTAAAGTCTTAACCTTCACAAAACTCACTTGCTGCGCATTAGTCTAGTCAAACAGTACACACTTACGTAGTAGCCTAGTTAAGGATGCTGCAATCAAGTAGAAACCTTCAACAAATCACCGATAATAACCCGCTAATCCTAGAAAAATGCGGATTTCAGACATGTTCCTAGGTTAATTCCACTCCAACACAGCTTCAATATTTAGAGGATCAAGTCGAATCCCTTCAGCAGAAATCACATGACCCAGAAATGTCACCTCACGTAGCTAGAACTCGTACTTGCTAAACTTAGCATAGAGCTGCTTCTAACTCAAAGTCTATAGAACAACTCTAAGGCGTTCGTCATGCTCATCCTCGGTCCTCAAGTAAACCAGTATATCATCGATGAACACCATTACAAACCGATCTAGATAAGGCTGAAATACTCGGTTCATCAAATCCATGAAAGTTGTTGGTGCATTAGTCAGTTCAAATGGCATTACTAGGAATTCGTAGTGACTATAATGAGTCCTAAATGCCATTTTATGTATGTCAACCTCCCTAACCCTCAACTGATGTGTAATGACCCAAATTCCCGGGCACCGAAAAAACGAGTCGTAGGGCCTCCGTCTTAGGAAATTAAGTCCGTAAATATTTATTAAAAATATTTATGAGGATAATTATGAGTTAAATTAGATTTTGATTAAGTGAATCTAATTTAATTAGAAACAATTAGTAGATAAGACTAAATTGAATAAAGTGCAAAAGTTTAAGTATAGAATAGAAAATTTGTTAAAGGATTAAATTAGTAATTAAACCAAAGTAAGTGACATGTGTAATGATGGATAAATACATGTGTATTTATATTATTGGTACAATTGTATTATGTGTGTGTATTTACTTATTAATTAAGTAAAATAATAATTATTAATAATTATGTGATATTATATTTTATTAAATTGTTTTGATAATGACAAGTGTATGGTGATAGATAATACATGTGTATGTATGTGCATAATACATATGTATTAATTTTATTTGATATTAATTAGATATTTTATAATTGATTATAGTAATAAAATAAATAAAAGAAATAATAAAAGAAATGAAACAAAAAGATAGAAAGAAAGAACAGAGAAGTCATGAAACAGAGAAAGAAAGGAAAGAAAGAAAAGAAAAAGGAAAATTTGGAGAATTGAAGCTTGAAAATTTATTTAGTAAGTTAATTAAGCCCTTTCCTTTCTAATTTTGGTATTTTTGAAGCTTTAGAGAAAGATTTTCTTGAATTCATGAGAAAATATTGAAAATTAATGGAGGTTTGATTAGGGTTTATGTTGAAGAAATGATGAAATTAGGGATTAATTTGATAGAATTATGAATTTGAATTGAATTAGGGACTTAATTGTAAAACAAGCTATAAGTTTTGAGTTTTAGGGATTAAATTGAAAGAAATTTCGGAATTATGAAAAAATGATGAAAATTTGATAGTTATATGAATATTTTGATGGAAATTGAACAGAAATAAGGTGTGAATTGGTGTTATAAATTTAGTTATTAGCATTTTACATCAAAACAGTTTTGGGAAGTAGCAATGGTCTAAATTTGAAAATTCACTAAAAATTGTAGGAATTGAATTAGAGGATGAATAAGATATGAAATTAAAGCTTATTGAGTCTAGTTTCTTATAGTAGAAACAGTGTAAGTAATGAATTTATGAATCAAGAGATATTTTAAATTTTGTAAGACTGGTTCAGGGTGATTTCGAGACACTCTGTTTTGACTTTGGAAAATCATTAAAAATTGTAAAAAAATTATTATGGAGTGTAATTTATATCTGTGAACTCCTTAATGAATCTAGTTTCAAAAGAAATAAACAAGAACCTTATTCGAGTTATGTACAATGAGATAATTGATTTTTAGTAGAGAGAGGTCAGAACTGTCAAAAGGAGTAACAGGGGAGTATTTAATGAATAAACTGTACTAATTGGCTAGACCAAAAATTCTGAAAATTTTATGGTGAGAAGATATATGAGTCTAGTTTCAAGGAAAATTTACGGATATTAATTTGGAGTTTCGTATCTCAAGATATAAATAATTTAGTAACAATGATGCAAATAGACAGCTTAATGGTGAAATTATATATATATATCTTAAAAATGGTCAAATTTGCATGTTTAGGCTCATGAATTAAATTGAATTGTATTATATTAATTAATTATAATTATGCTAATTTTCGTAGCAAACAAAAAAACCGAGGCATCCAATACGAAGGGGAAAGAGAAAGTAGTCGAGGAATAGCTCGGAGAAATCGGTTTGTATTATCATAATTCAAAGTATTTATTATTGCATATTTAATTGTTTATATATATATGAATGTGCATGAAAATGACTTGAATGTGAATTGTTGATTATTTGTGATTACATTGAGAAATATAAGAGAATTGATTGAAATGTGAAAATGTTTCGGAAATGGAAATGTGATCGAAACCCTATTAACTAGTCAGGCTTAGTGGATATAATTGGCATGCCATAGGATTGGAAGTGTTCAGGGATTCTTCGACCTCGAGTCGATGAGGCACTAGCTGTGCCATAGATTTACTTCGGATAGTTTCGATGAGGCTTTGGTAGCCATATTGCTTCGGCTTGGCCGATGAGGTACTTGGTGTGCCATAGATCTGATTTACTTCGAACTATCCGATGAGGCGTTGGTCGCCACTCTGGTGTGTTTGGTTGGATCCGCGTATCCACCTTGGTCCGAGTCAGGTTAATAGGGCCTATAAGTGAAATGAGCAAAATTATCTGAATCTGATTATCTGAATTATCGAATGAAAGGTGAAAGAAAATGATGATACGAAATGTGAAAAGAAATTGTGTTATGAAGTTGAAAGCATGAACTTTATGCTTATGAATTATTTATACATGAAAGTGTTATGAATTAAGTGTTTACATGTTGGTGAAAACTTTATAATCATTTGAATGATATTAATATGACATGAATTGGCATATTCAATTGACTACTTGTGCATTTATGCTTTGAATCTGATTTGATGTTATTAATTGAATTATGATAATACCACTGAGTATTTTCAATACTCAGCGTACGGTTGTTTTCCGTGCGCAGGTTAGGTAAAGTAGAGTCCGGTTCTGCATTCAAAATCATCTCCGACTCCAGCTCATTTTGTGGTGAAAATCTTATCTTCTGGTAATGTGGCATGTACTAGGTTTTAGGTTGTCACTTGTACATATTTAATGTTTTGAATGTGAAAGATGGTGTATCAACTTTAAGGAGTTTGACGTATGAATGGATGATTCCTAAGTTTATGAAATGAATGGTATATAGTTATATGTTATGTGGAAGTGAATTGGAATGGTTTATTTCTGGTTTGAACTTGCAGGAGGTTTATGTAAAAATAAGCAAAAATGCTACCGAAATTTTTATAAAAAAAAAAATTTATGAATGAAATCAATTAGTAAAGTAAAATATAATTTATATGCATTTAGGATTATACTATAATTTATTGTTAAATAATAATTTTCTTGTTTATTTATTTATTAAGAATTATCTGTAAATTGTCTGATTTGTCTGGTAATGCCTTGTAACCCTATTCCGGGATTGGTTTGGGGTTAGAGGGTGCTACATGATGATACCCAAATCGAAGGTCAATCTTAGAGAACACAGAAGCTCCTCGAAACTGGTTAAACAAATTATCTATCCTCGGTAACGGGTACTTATTCTTAATGGTCAACTTGTTCAGTTGTCTATAGTTAATACACATTCGCATGGATCCATCCTTTTTCTTTACAAACAGTACCAGTGCTCTCCACGGAGCCACACTAGAGCGGATGAACCCACGATCCAATAACTCCTGAATCTGAGCCTTAAGCTCCACAAGTTATTTTGGTGCCATTTGATTGGGAGTAATGGACACTGGAGCTATACGAGAAAGTAGCTCTATTACAAACTCTAGTTCACAATTCGGAGATAAACCCGATAGCTCATCAGGAAAGACGTTCGTAAAACCCTTTACCATTCTGATATCCTTAACAGTGGAGTTCTTACGAACCAACTTCTTCGCCACAAGTGCAGAGATCGCATAAGACAAATAATTTTGCCATTCTCCAATCAAGACTACCTCATTATCCCCCTTAGTTCTCAGTCCGACTTTCTTAGTCGCACAGTCCAAGCTGATATGGTGCTTGACCAACCGATCCATCCCCAGAATTAAGTCGAACTCCCCAAACAGAAGCTCCATCAGATCAGCCAGAAAAATTACCCCTTGAACTTCTAAAGGGATGTTTCTAAACAACTTGTTAACCATTATAGATTGTACTAACGAACTCAGTACAGTAGCCTCACTCGTAGTACTCTCTACAAAGATCCCCAAGTTTTCAGATACAGTACAGGATATATCGGAGTGAGTCGATCCTACATCTATCAATGCAATATAAGGTACATCATGAATAAAGAACGCACCTGTGATGACGTCCGAAGCGCCTCCATCCTCCCGGTGACATACAGCATATATTAAAGCCGGCTACCTCACCTCAGTTTGTCCGGCACCTCTGCCCGGTGCTTTCTATCCACAGCCCAACCATTACCACCCCTAGCCTAATAACGGCCTCTCGATGGCTGCTGTGCTACCCTCTATGGCTGTGCAGTACCAGTACCCTAAGCTTGCATCTAATCAACCCTCAACAGACACTCCTTGATACGGTGATCCAATGATCCACACCTCAAGTAAGCCAATTCCTCCTCCAACACTCACCCTGATGGCACCTACCACAATCCCCATAATACAATGTCCTAGCAAAAAGAGTAGGGGGCCTAGATCTAACCGGCCCATCAGCTCTGACCTTTTTCTTAGGCCTCTGTGCAGAACTCAAGGGCTCTGAATCCCTCTTGTTCCTAGCTTTTTCTATCACGGTTTTGACACTCAGCGCGCTTAACCTCCTCGGTGATCTTTGCCTTCCTGACTATTGTAGAAAAATCATGCTCCCTCTATGAAGCTATCAAAACCCTCAGATTATCCCTGAGGCCATCCTCAAAGCGAACATATCACTCATACTCAGATGCCACAATATGTCGTGCGTAGCAGCTTAGTCTCAAAAACTCAGACTCATACTCGGCCACTGATCGATCTCCCTATGTCAGATTCAGGAACTCCATCCTACGTGTATCCGTAAAACTAGCTCCCACATATTTCCCTTGGAAGGCGATCTTAAAGAACTCCTAGGTCAGACGTTCAGGCTGAGTGCCCTCTTTAACTGCAAGCCACCATTGATAAGCCTCATCCCTCAACAATGAGACTGCACCCTCAAATTTCTACTCTTGGGTGCAATCTATGTAATGGCCTAAATTCAAGATTATCGGAATAGTGGTTTTGTAACCACAAATCTAATTTAAATAGAAATTTATTTTAATATTTTTGCATACATATTGATATGATAGGAAAATCGTATGAAAGTATCGAAAAAAATTTTATCGATTTAGTGGTTAGTTAGAAAATAAAAATTATTGAAGAAATTAGGTAAAAACAAGGTATCGAGACCTCGATCTCATAAAATCGAGTCGAAAATATTTTTATAAATATTTATGAAATTTTAGTAATATGGTATTACAATTTCGTTAGAAAATTTTATCATTTGGGTAGTTAATTAAATAAAAATAACTAAATTGAAAAGAGTGAAAAGTTACTAGAAGGATTAAATAGCTCAATTGTCAAATGAAGAGGGACTTAATGTGCAAATAAGCCTAAAAGAGATATTTTGGGCGGCATAAGTTGAGAAAAATCAAGAGAATTGATGAAATAAGGGCAAAATGGGAAAATAACAAAATTTACTAAAATAAAAAGGCGACTAACTTGGGATATCTAGAATTCTCTTCATATTTTCTTCATTTTCTTAAGCCAAAAACGTCCTAAGGGTTTATTCAAGCTGGTATTTTATAATTTTTGCACCAAGTGAGTTAATCCTTTCCTTTTTCTTGTAATTTTTGTGTTTTTAAGACCTTTACAACTAGGTCCTACTATTAAATTCATTAGTTTTTGATTTCATGGATGAAATTGAAAGTCACCATGGTTGAGTGCTATAAGTATATGATAATTTAGAATGGAATTGAAGCTTTAATCTTATTATATGATGATATTATTGAATGAAATGAATAGGAAGTGGATATTTAGGACCTATTTGTAAAAGAGTGTGAAATTGAAGTCTAGTGCTGAAATTTTGATTTCCAAAGGCTATAAAATAGTTTAAAATGATAAAATAAAGTGTTAATTGAGAAAAATTAGCTCAATTGAGAGGTTAATTGAGTAGGGACGAAATTATCATTTATTAAAAGCTTAGGGGAAAAATGGTAATAAACCTCTTGTACTAAAACAGTTTTGGACAGCAGTAGTAGGCTAACTTTGAAAAATCACCATAAATTGTAGAAATCTAATTAGAGGATGAAAAAAATATAGAATTAAAGCTTATTAAGTCTAGTTTCTCATAGAAGAAATGGTGTAAGTAATGAAATTGTAAATCATGAGATACAATAAATTTTGTGAAATAAGGTCAGAATGATTTAGGGTTCCCCTGTTTTGACTTTGGAAAATCACAAAAAATTGAAGAAAACTAATTAGAGGCTTAAATTTATATGTTTGAAATCCTTAATGAGGTTATTTTCAAGAGAAACAAATGAAAACATCATCTAAATACCGTACAAGGAGATAATTAATTTTTAGTGAAGAAGGGTTGGAACTATTAGACAGCAGAATAGGGGTGACTTTAAAGAATAAATTGTACTTATTGGCTAAACCAAAATTCTGAAAATTTTATGGTAATAATATATGTGAGTCTAGTTTCTGGACAAATTATCAGATATTAATTTGGAGTTCCGTAGCTTAAGATAAAAATAATTTAGTGACTATGACCCAAGTAGATAGCTTTGAATGAACTATAAATAATAGTGGAATTGTAGAGAATATTACATATGAACATGAAATGTTAAATTGATGATTAAATTTTTTTATTTAGATCCCAAAGACTCAAATACAAAGCTAAATCAAGGAAAGGAAAAAGTTCGGGATTAGTAGATTTTTGTATACAAACAAGTATCGAGGTAAGTTCTTGTAACTTGAATTATATTCTTAAATGCTTGAAATGTATGTTATTGATGTGAATATGATTTGAATGTTCATTGTATGATAATTGATGAAACATTGATATATTTGATAAAAAGGGGAAGAAATCCCGGTTGAATGAAAGGAAAATTCGATGGATCTTTGAAAAGGAATTGACAGTAAAAAGGATCTCGCCTGGATGGGTGATCCTATATTGATATAGCCCTCCCGAAGAATATGTGTACAATAGATTTAGCCCGGACGGCTAATCTGAATTAGGGTCTGAATTTAGCCTAGACTAGTAATTCAGATCCAAGCTCATTAGAGTAATTGTCGTTGCAGGGGATTTAGCCTAGACTGGTAATCCCTACAATACTCTATGAGTTTATATTACAGGGGATTTAGCCTGGGCTGGTAATCCCATTGTAAGGATGAGGTTCGCAGGAGTGTGCTCTCTAAAATGGAAATGTAAGCACATGAATATGAATTGACGGACCCGGATTTATACACTAAAGTATACCTTTGAAAATCCATCGAAATTCTGAGAAATTCAACGGGATAAATATTGAAAAATAATAAGGGAATGAAAATCACAGAATTTATGAGCTCATCAATCATGGTATATATTATTGATACATTAAAATTATTGGACTAACTTGAATGTTGAGTTTGTGCATGTTAGGGTAACAATGCATTGAATGGATGTATAAATGTTTATTGTATTGTATTGAAAATATTAGGTAAGTATAATTCTTGTTACACGAACTTACTAAGCACAATGTGCTTACCCTGTTTTCTTTTTCCCTATTTTGTAGTATTAAGAGCTCGGAGGTCGGATTCGGTCGGAGACACATCACACTATCAACCTCAACATTTTGGTATATCAAGAAACTTTATTTTGAAAATCAATGGCATGTATAAGTTAATAAAGTAAATGTTAATGTGAAATGAATGTAAAGTTAGCCATTGGTGTGGCTAACAAATCTTGGTTTTGGTATGTGATGTGATTATCTTATGGATGTGCATGAATCTATCTTGAAAATATGTTGAATTGAATTGGTTGATTTGGATTGGTCTCGGTTTAAAATTGCAGGGAAGGTTAGATATCTATAAAGGGGTTATATTGAGTTAAAAAAAATTTGGGTTTTTGTGAAAAATTCCCTATGATTTCCATTAAATTTCGGTTTGGTCCTGATGTATGTTTCAGGCTTCGGAGACCCATCTAAGGGACGTCATAACATGTTTCGATAAATAAATAGTATTTAACTCGTAATAACGGAAAAATTAATTCGGTAAACTCGAGTAATGCCTCGTTCCCTATTTCAGCGACGAATACGGGTAAGGTGTTACAATCTAAGTCATCCATAATCCTCTCTATGGCCTCAATCTAGTACTCGGCCACATTAGGCGCAACTCCAGCGACACCTCTAAAGAGCTTAGCTCCATTGGACCGAAGTCGTTCCGTAATCGACCCTCGGCCCCCAGATCTAGTATTGGGCCCAGCGACCCTTTCCAAAATCCTTAGCATAACCCGGGACAATGCGTCGTCCCCAACCATGCACTTTGAGACCTAGCCTCAGTAGCAGGCGATACTAGAGTTTCACTCGTGTCCAGATTCGGTATATTACCAGATGACGAAGATCGAGCTGCTCTACGGCCTCTACCATGGCCTCTAGTACCCCGTCCACGGACACCTCGTGTGCTCATATCTAATCGATCTTATCTGTATTAAAAGTTTTATATATCAGTTACGGTTCAATAGTTATTAGCAGATGTTTTATGTAACAGGTTTAGTAATGCATAGTTTATTCTCGTATATCGCAATCTCTAACAGTTTGCTATAGTTTCAGTTTCACTATAGTTTTTAGTACATACTAACTAGAGTATTTTTACAGTATACTACCTATAGTAGTTTCAGAATTTCATAACACTTTTAGTTTAAACATATATCAGTTCAGAATACTTACAGGATCAGCGTTGGAGACTCGGTGTACCACATACCCAGCAGAAACATTTCAAATCATTAAAAATCAGTTTTTTAAAAACCAAGTTTTAAAAACCCATAATCCACAGTCGAGTTTTACAACTTGGCTCTGATACTACTAAATGTAACATCCCAAACCCGGCCTAGACGTTATGGCTGAATCTGACAATATCATATGATATTGTTGTTGAAAACTAAGTTGTTTCAATAAAATCATTTCCAGGTTATTATCTTCCTTTAATTCTTATTAGTTCTAAGGAAATTGTTTTGCTCATTTAAAACATTTCAAAACAACTTTTGTTGCTGAAGTTTTATTAAGATCAGTTTATGTGATCGTGAGGTTGAATATGAAAACATTATCTTTTTGAAAATCGAATTTCCTCCGACTAGCCATTATAAATCCATAAAATAAATAAAGTAAAAACTCAAATCAAAACAAATGTCCATCAGTCCAAATTACAACACAAAACTCAACTAATGAAAATAAGAATAAAAATAGAACCAGTGACTATAAAATAAAACCATGAGAGTCCTGAAAATCGTGGTCACCGCCGAGTCCTCTGCCGCACCCATCCATCTAGGTCTGAAGATTACTTGTGCATATTAAATAGAAAAATGCCTGCCCGTGTGGCCCACACGGCCCAAATTGGCCTTGGCTGTACGAATCACACATCCTGGCCTAAAATCCCACACACTCGTGTGGACTACTTGTGTAGACCCACACGCACGTATGGCCCACATGGTCCAATTCAGTCTAGCTTGTGTGTGCATACGACCTTCCTGGCCATCACACGGCTGTGCACATCTATTACATGGCCGTGTTGGGGCATATAGCCTACCACACGCCCGTGTGACGTTGACAGTGGGGGTTTTTGGCTTTCGTTGAAACCCTATTTTCTACATTTTCGGATATACACATGTGTCATTTTCGATGCGTAAGTACTCCCAAGCAATCCCGAACCTATAATTGACCAAAATACTACTCAATTAATCACTTAATCGATGAATTAGAACCAACCTGAATATGTTACTCAACAACTGAACGATTGAAACTTACCTCCAACGCTTCAAATCGATTTGCTTACAAAGTAGTACCAGAAGAGTCTCGATCCTAGCGATATGATGCTGCCCAAAACATCAGAATAACCCCTAGTTAAAAACTTAACATTCTCAACTATAAACCACATAAATTTACTTACCGAAGTTGTCCACGAAATGCCAAAATAAGGAACAAAAGTGCGATTGCAGTCGAGATGGAAGCAAAATCAAAGAAAAAAGGGAAGAGAATGATAGGTTTTGGCAAAGGGAGAGGAAAACCCCAATGGAAAATCGGTAATGCTTTTGGAGAGAAATCAAACGTCAAAAAGATGAGTATTTTTGGGAAAATTAACAAGGATGAAAACTCTATCAGATTTTTCCAACTCCTCTACAACTACTCAATCTCAACTACTTTGGTATTTTAATTCATCTCAAACACCTACACGGCAACAACAGCAAAAATAATTCCCTCGCCTATGTAAGGATTCGAACACAGAACCTTTAGCATATTAACACTGCACTTAACCACTAGACCAGCAAGCCCATTCTGTTAATTATTTACCAACTTTTACTTAAAAGCCTACTAACCAAAGATAGGGCTTTATTCATAAAAATACCAAAATTTTCCCAAGTCATGGCTTGAACTTGGGACCTCACACACACACCCAGAACACTTAACCACTGAAGTTGACAGATATTTGTGTCACTCATACACAAAAACAAAAATTTAAATTTTGTGGCGTTACAGTCATCGTCATCACTAGAAGGTATGAGATAGTTCGAAAATATTCTTGATTTCATATAGATAATGGTATCAAATCTTTCACCATCTTTAAGAACAAAAAGTAAAATAAGTTAATTAAAACAATGATAACATATAAAGAAAGAAGAATGAAAAATAATAATAAGATATGAAACATTCAATAAAAGAAACTTTATGTAAAAACTTTGTATCTTGCCGTCAAAGAAATTGAAAATCATAGAGGATAAATTTGATCGTCGATAAAAGGAACTATCACTTTGAGCAAGATCGTGTCGATAACGTATTATAAAATAAAGAGAGATGAAGAGAATAAATATTGTTATAAAATAAGGAGAGATGAAGAGAATAAAGAACAAAGAAAATACGAAAGCAACAAAGAATGTACTTTATTGATCAAAAGGGGTTGCTACAATGTTTCATCAAAGTCTCTATTTATAGGCATAAGAAGTATAAAAGAAGTAGAGATCTAATTCTAATAACTATTAGAATTTACAGTACATTAAAACTGTATCTTGATCATGATGGGCATCCACTTAATAAGATATTCATAACATCTACAACAAATTTGAATATTATAATGAAATGATGTTACAGATAAAGATAGTTAATTGTATATAAAATTTTTGGGGTAAATTACACCCAATGTAACAAAAATAATTAATAAGTTTACGTTTTAATCACTCAATTTCAAAAAGTTACAAAATAATTATTGAATTATTCGAAAGTTTTCATTTAAGCCACTGGAATGTTAAAATCGTTATAGTATAACCTTCTACGTTCGAAATGCATTCACTAATTGAAAGCTCTCATTCCCCTTCTTTTTTACTATTTAGTTTTTTTTATGAAATAACTTTGAACGTCACATATTTGTGAACCAAAATCTAAAGAGCTTGTTTTCTCTCATTATCGATATTGACCAACAATTGACTTGGATTTAATGTATGTTCTTTTACTTGTGGATGGGTACTGATCCACCATACCGATTGTTAAATCGTCGCTTGGAACTCGCTAGCTGGACTTTTAGAAAAGACTTAACAATTTAGTGACTTAAATAAAAATCTTCGAATAATTTAATGATCATTTTATAATTTTTTAAAATTAAACAGCCAAAATATAAATTTACTAATAGTTTAGTGATTTTGAGTGTGAATTACTCAGATCTTTATTAATGACACGACACAAGGAAACAATAGTTAAGCCCCGCATCCCAGTTACCAGGGTCAAATGTAATTTCTTCTCTCTTAATTTATAAATGGATTTTTTTTGTAAGAAAAATTTTATTAATTCAAATAAATGTTTAGCATTATTTATAAAAGCTGAGGTTGTAAGATGTTGAGAGTAAAAAAAAAACCTGTCTTTACAAATATGGATTAAGAAAAATTAAAAAGTAAGGTTTGATATTTGTGGAAATTTTTAGATTTATTTTAATATAGGTTTAGATATATTTAGTTATTATTTCAATAATGATTAAGTATGATTTTTATTATTAAAATAATAAAAATAAAATTGTAAATTTGTTTTTTTTAAATTATATTTAATTTGGCTATTGGGACTGTTTTGAGAAGCTTAAATTTGGGTATAATAGAAGAAATCATAAAGTGATATGAAATTTAGCAATGATGTCAATCTTTAGAGGCGACATATATAATGTAAAGTTGTTATCAACAAAATCGAAATAAAAATGTGTATGGTGAAAGATAGCTGGATTTGATAAGGACGGACCAGGATGCAAGGATTAAAGATGAAAAGTCACCTACATTTAATTTTAAATATTGGTTGAGGAATTGCCTTTTTCGTTTTATGCATTATATGGTTGATGTTTTCTGCTTTTCAACATTACTCATGTTGGGGCTTAAAGGAGAAAAAGAGGAAAAGCAATTGCGTTAATGTCATTAATGATAAGGTTTAATTATATAGATAGTCATTTAATTATAAAAAAATTGTAATTTAAGTACTTATATTAAATAATTCGCTCATTTTGATCATTTCTGTTAAAAATTCTAATAAAAAATTGACATAATTTTTTTTTACATGTAAATCGATCATTTGATGCCACATCATACAATTTATCATGTCATAAATGTTACATACTACATGACATAATTTTTTTTCATAATAGTTGTTAACAAAAAAAAATAATTAAATAGTTGAAACCCTCCCCCCCCCCCCCCCCCAAAATTCCAAACCCATCCTCTTCTCAAATTTTAACTTAAAATTTGAAAAAAAAAATTGTTATTTTCCATCTTCAGCTTTTGAAAAGTAATATGAAATTTATTAATACAATATAAAGAGCGGTAACTCTATGCTCAAATCAGAAAGGATGACATGATAAATCAATAAATAACGACCTCAAACACACATTCATCCACAACAAACTTTGCTGAAATTAGATAAGGCCAAAGAAACATTCAAATTTTTTCCGTCAATTTTTCTTGAATTTTCTTCTTTTGAAAAAGCCCGTTTTTTCCATCAATTTTTGTTTTGCCTTTAAATAAACAGAAAACATATGGGAAATTTGTAATTGAAGTTTTGGGTTCTCTCCAACTCTTTTTATTTATTTTTTGATAAAAGATTAAGATTCTATTAAAGAAATACCATCTATTTTAATCTTGATTTTTTGTTGTTTTTTTTGTTGGATATGAATTATGCTTGACTTGTCGAATTTGGTCCATGCTATTTGGTTGGTTCTTTTTTTAATTGTCCGAATGGAGTTTCTTCTTCTATCAAAGTTTTTTTTTTTTTTTACCAAATATAGGGAAGACCGAAAAATAAGCAAAAATGAATCTAAAATATGATAAAAATTTGTATTTTTTTCTCTTTTGTATATTTTACTACAAGCCAACTTTTTTCTTTCTTTTTAACAACAAATGTTTAAAGAAAGAAAGCAAAAGAAAACCTAAAGTTTTGTTTGGGAGAACCAAAGGGATTAAAGATTGAAACTTTATTGAAAATAAGAAATGAGTTTTGAAGGAAATATAAATACAAAAACTGAGCTTAAAGAAGAGAAGTTGAAGAACAGATTACTTAAATAATCTAAAAATATTTTTAAAAAATACATATATTGTTTTCTCCCTAAAATCGAGCTTTTAATTAGATATTTATTATTCCGCCCCTAAAGATACATAAATTTATTTCCCCAATAGGCAAGTTAGGAAGTCTTACTCCCTTGTTGAGTGCTTAAGTTAGTTTAATTCTCTTTTACAATTAAGGGTGAAGATTTGTTTTACTATAACCCTATTTTCTTTGTTTTGAGTTTTTTTTTTTTTTAGATAATGGATAGCTTTGATAAGATTTGAATGAATCATTCAAACGTTAAGAAGATCATCAAGTTGAATTTGTGAGGATAATGGTTGAGATGAATGTTAGACTTAATCAAATGATTGAAACCGTTCATAAGCAATTCGTGTTGAAGGTTAACCATTATAAGAGCTATGAACAAGGTTCATAGTTTTTCACAATCTTCTAGTATTCAAGAAATTGAATATTAGTGGTGTGGTAATGTAACACCCCTAACCCGTATCCATCGCTAGAATAGGGTTACGGAGCATTACCGAAATAAGTAGATCAAATACAGATAATTCATATTATTTATCATTCATGTCAGAAATTATTTATAAAGTCCCTTATATGAGCCCTCGAGGCCCAAACCATGCATTAGAAATAAGTCGGGACTAAATCGAGAACCCAGGGAACTTTTCGCGAAATTTCAAAATTTTCACCTAGGTGCAGGGTACACACATCTGTGTGGTCAGGCCGTGTGACTCACACGGCCAAGAGACACGCATGTGTCTTAGGCCGCGTGGGCATTCAAAATGAGACACATGGCTATGTCTCAGCCCGTGTCCTTACCCATGTAACTCTCTGACTTGTGTCACATGGCCAAGTCACACACCCGTGTGCTAGGCCGTGTGATAAATTCTGAACATTCTGTTTTGAAATTTTAAGATGCACTGGACACACGGCCAAAACACACACCCATGTGCTAGGCCGCGTGTCTCTACCCATATGGACAAAATAAGGTCATTTCTAAGCCTTATTTCTCACCCAATCTTGTCTTCCACCTACATTAACATTTAAACACATTCTCAATCCAATACAAGAAATTCAAATCAAGCCAAACTAAGTCTTATCCATGACATATCAACCATATTTAAACTTTTATATACACATCAAAATATATCTATCACAAGCCATTCTAATGGCTAGATACAACCAAAACGTTTTCATGCCAACATTGGCTAATTTACCTTATACATGTCATTATAACCAAAAGTAATTTAATGTTTATACCAAAATGAGCTGAAGGATAGTGTGATGATGCTCCTATAACACCCCTAACCCGTATCTATCATCGGAACAAGGTTAGAGGCATTACTAAACTTATTACACAATAATACATACATTTCTCATACATTCACATACATAAGCATATTCCATTCATTCACAATTATATTGTCTCTTAATAGGGGCCTACAAGGCCTTAAACATGCTTTAGAAGTGGTTCGGAACTAAACCGATAACTCAGAACAATTTTAAAAAACTTAGAATATTTTTCATGAAAACAGGAGACACACGCCCGTGTGAACAGGCTGTGTGTCCCATACGGCCACCAAACACGCCCGTGTCACAGGCCGTGTGGACATTTGAAATGGGAGCACATGGTCGTGTCCCAGCCCATGTCCTACCCTGTGTAACTCTCTGACTTGGCCACACGACCGACTATACACCCGTATGTCTAGCCAGTGTGCCTATTCGAAATGGCCACACACGCCAGTGTGCCAAGCTGTGTGCTAGGCCGTGTCAAACCTGAAGGGTATACTGACTTGTGCCACACAGCCAGTCACACGCCCATGTGTGAGACTGTGCGATACATACTGACTTGTTTTTAATTGCAACACCAGGGAACGCAGGGCCGTGTACCATGACCGTGTGTCGCAAACGGATGAGGCACATGCCCTGGTCTCTGCCCGTGTAGACAAAGATAGGCTATTTACCAAGCCATTTTGCCACCCCAATTGTGCGCACCTACATAAACTCATTTGGAACCAATTCAAGCACAAATCATGCCATAACTATTTCATCCATTTCAAGACACAATTTAATACCATTTACCTATTCAAATTTACATACCAATATAACATGCTCTACTAATCGATAACCATATACATCTCATGACCTATAAATCAATCAAATAGCCAAACAAATTAGCATTCAAATGGCATACTACCATCAATCAATTCCAGTCCAAATAAACATCTCATATCAACACAACCATTTAAGCAAAATAAACCATTATCAACCATAACTAGATAAGCCATATCACATGGCAATATATACATCAAACCACATATCAATAACAAGCCATTTCAAATGGCCTAAAACATATCCATCAAACATACCAAAAGACCATAGCCTATACATGCCATATACCATATATACACAATCTCAACAGTACCAAGTAGACGTTCGATAGTGCGATGTAGTCTTTGACGATCCTTGGATCCGAGCTAGCTTGATTTCACTATAAAACATGGAAAATGAAACAAAATAAGCTTTACAGCTTAATAAGCTCGTGGTAATAAACTTAACATATCAAATATATGTGCAATTCAACTAAATAAACATAATAATGCATATCACATCTCAAAACACAAACCTTTCTCATGTTTATAATATGGTTACACGTGAATTTCTCAACTTACCCCATTTCAATTCTCATATATGTTCAATATGTACATATGACACTTAGATCATTCTTACTTTCATCCTCGTCTCAATTATGCCCGTTGAACTATTCGAAATACATTTGGATAGTCAAGAATCTCGTATACATAGTAACAATGTCATATCCCAAATATGGTCTTACATGTAATCTCATATCAATGGTCTTACACGAAATGTCATATCGATGCCATATCCCAAATATGGTCTTACACGTAATCTCAGTAACTCAAATGTATCGATGCCATATCCCAGATATGGTCTTACACGTAATCTCAGTAACCCAAATGTCATGACATTTGTATCCTAAACTATTCCTAAGGTTCGTACGGGACTTTCAGTTGTCGTAACTCTGTCAATTATGCTCATACTCATATCCAACCAGCATTATAATTCAATTCAAAATAAATAGTAAATTTATAACACAATTTAACAACATTTATTAAGATACAAACTTACCTCGGATGTGGAAATAACGAGTCAGACCAATTATTCGATCACTTTGTTTTTTACCCCATCTAAGTCTGAATTCTTTCTTTCTTGATCTATATATAATCAAATTTAGCTTATTTATTATTCTATTCAGTCAATTCAATCAACAATATACATTTAAACATTTTTGCACATTAGCGCCTAAACTTCCTCATTTTTATAATTTAATCCTTATCACACTAAAATGCAATTTCACACAATTAAACCAAAAGCCATGCTAGCCGAATTCTATATAGGTCCCTAGCAGCCCATACTTTTCATTTATTTCACAATTTAGCCACATATTTTCATCTTTCCACAATTTAACCCCTATTTTGCATTTTTACTCAAAATTACTTAACAAAACTTGTAAAACTATCAACTGATATTCATATTTCATCATCAAACATAAAAGAACACATACTATCATAAATGGAAATTATTGAAATCTTTAAAATTTTTGCAAAATAGTCCCTGGGCTAGCTAGAACTAGTTACAACGATCACAAAAACATAGAAATCATAAAAAAACCAAGCAAAAACGGACTTACAATGGAAGCATGCAATGGCCGAACCCTAAATAGCTCCCAAGCTCTCTTTTTCTTGTTTCATTCAATGAAGAAGATGATAATTTAGGAATAGATTTTGTTTGTTTTATTACAATTAACCTTATTTAGCAATTTACCTTAATAACCTTTAATTAAAACATTAACATTTACTAAATATAAGTCCATTTATGTCTATTCCCACTACCAATGGTCTAATATCATCATAAGGACTTCCACATTTCAATTTCATAGCCATTTGATACTTTTAACTAATAGAACATCAATTTTGCATTTTATGCAATTTAGTCATTTTGCATTTTATGCAATTTAGTCCTTTTTATCGAATTAGGCATTCAAATGATAAAATTATTTCACGAGAATTTCACATCATCATACTAACATGCTGTAAACAGATAAAATAATATTAAAATAATTTTTCAACCTCAGATTTGTGGTTTCGAAACCACTATTCTAATTAGCTAAAAATAGGTTGTTACAACTCTGACCAACTTCTAACCAAATCGAGCTTTCGTATTACTATAAAATAGATGAAATAAAATAGAGTAAGTGTAATATCCCGAATTAGGGCCTAATCGGAATAGTGGTTTCGTGACCACATATCCGAGATAGAAATAATTATTTTATAATTATTTTGAGGTTTATGATATGATTGCATGATTGTGTGAAAATTTCGTGAAGAAATTCTATGCATAAAGTGCTTAATTTGAAATTAGGGACTAAATCGAATAAGTTGCAAAACTTGCATTCTAGAAGATTTTAGTATGAAATTGCTTTGGAATATTAGTTAGGAGGTCTTAAATAGCAATTTTACCAATTTCTAAAATTTTGGACAAAAATGGGCTTGTACATGAAAAATTACAAAGAAAGGCATTAGGGGCATTTTTGTCAAATGGTAAAGGTGTTAAATTGAAATGTGTTTTATTTATATTTTTATGGTTTACATTTTTATGAAATTATTTTGTAAAAAAATTTCGTACGGAAATTTTGACATTTGGGCACTCAATTTAGTCAAAAGGACTAAATTGTAAAAAGTGCAAAAGTTGAGTTCTATATGTTAGAGGTGTCCAATTGTTATGAAAATTTAAATTGGAGGTCCTTAAATGGTAATTAGACCATTTATTGGACAAAAATGGACATGAAATGGGTGAAAAAAAAGAATATTTTTAAGTTAGGGGCATTTTGGTCATTTAGTGATTAAATGAATTAAAAATCAAATTAAAAGCCAATTTTTGCTCATCTTCTTCCTCAAGGCCGAAAATAGCATGGAGAAACCATGGCTAGGGTTTTTCAAGCTTCCAAGCTCGATTATCAAGAAAGACGTGGAATCGATCTTGATCGAGGAAAAGAAAAGATAGTGGACTAAATTGTAAAATTTCTATATTTTGTACCAAGGTAGGTTCATGTGTAAATAAGGTAATATAATTTTTATTTTAAGTAATTTAATGTATTTATATGATTTGGTACTTATTATCATGAATATTATGCTTTGTGAATTATTATTTATTGATATGCAAAGTATGTGGTTAACTTGATAAGTATGAGATGCTAGAAAGTATTGGTTTCGACATTTCGAGGAAGACGACCGAAAATTTGTGATTGAGGAAAATCCCGTTTGAACCTTGGGAATAGATTAGGATACAAGTGGCATGTCACTAGGATGGTTGAGTTCCGAACTCGTAGAGTTGAGTCCGAGTTCGTGAGATGTAACTAGGCATCCGAGCTCGTTGAGTTGAGTCCGAGTTCACTTATGGATGCGAACGCCCGAGCTCGTTGAGTTGAGTCTGAGTTTGCATGGTAGCTTGGCTACGTAAATTCCATAGGCTATTGAGTTGTCTAGATACGGATATGACACTTATGTATGTGAAATCCGTGTATCCGAGTTATCTTCAGATGAGTTCAACGGGTAGATTTTTAAATGAATAATGAGAATGCCTAAGCGAAAGAGGTATGTTGGAAAGTATGGTGAAAGAAGAAGTTGGACAGGTATGAGTCTAAATCTCGAGTTGAGAACTTGGTAAGACAAGATTGTGGTAAGATAGCAAGTATACTTGTAACATGAATGTCTTAGTGATATTAATGCAATTGATGTTAATGTTGAATTGCATGATTATGTTACTTGTTATTTGCATGTGAATTTACTAAGCATTTATGCTTACTCCCTTCTTTTCATTCATTGTAGTTTTGACAAGCTAGCTCGGAAATCGGGAAGGGTCGAAGGAACGATCACACTATCCGGGACAATTTGGTATAATGGCTTGTATTTTGAATATGGCATGTATAGCATTGTAATCATTTTGTGTGAATAATCTTATGATATGGTAATGGTTTGGAAAGGAAATGCTTGGTAATGATTAGCTATTGGAATGACCAATCTAGATCATATTTGGTGTCATGCATGTTTAATGTGCTACTTAGTTCATGAAAATCCATAAAAATGTGAACTTTGTTATAAAACAGAGCAGTGACGTGAGTTTGAAAAATCATTAAAAATAGTAGAGACACGATTTGATGGTGAATAAAATATGAAATTTAAGCTTATTGTGTCTATTTTCATATGGAAGAAACGAAACAGGTAAAAGAGTTATATTTTATGAGATATTTGGGTTTTGGTGGAACAGGGTCAGAGTAATTTCTGAATACCCTGTTCTGAGTTTAAAAATTCACTAAAAATTGTAAAAAAATAATTAGGAGTCATACTTTATATGCACAGATTCCTTATTGAGTCTAGTTTTAGGAGAAATAAATTTCATAGTCATTAGAATTTTTTAGAGGAATAAAGTGATTCGTAGTGAACAGAGGTCAAAGCAGTCGAACACTGAAACAGGGTAAACTTTAACTAATAAACCGTACTAATTGACCCAACCAAAAATTCTATAAAAAAATTAGTAGATAGATATATAAGTCTAGTTTCAGTGAAAATTTACGGATCTTAATTTTGAGTTTCGAAACTCGGGATATAAATTTTTTAGCAACTGTGATGCAGACAAACAGCTTATTACGAAAGTTAGAATAAATGATTTAAAGTTCTTTAAGTGATAAATTAAGTTTAGTAACACCTCAAGCTCGACTCCGGCGACGGTTTCGGGAGAGAGGGCGTTACAGTAAGCATTTAGCGATTAGTAAGTTTGTATAACATGAAATTTAACTTACTATTATTTTATATATAAGGTAAGTATACAACATTCAACCAAATAAGTTTGGCAATTTGCCTAAACACATATATCCTCAAGAAACATGCTAGTTATGTATTTCATGTGAATATCAAGAAACCAAGATGAGCTCATCAAATATCAAATTTCCATGTTTCTTAACTTTCCACATCTTGTTTTCATATTTATCAATTTCATGTATTTCAGGTACATTTCCATAATAATTCATCTCAAGTTCAGGTTATCCATGTCAGAAACTTTTACCGTTAAATTTATTTGAAATATCAATGGATATTCTGGTAGTACACTTGAAGTGTACATAACTGTAATCCGTGAAATCATATTCGGGGGTGCTCAATAAAGTACATAATTGGGAAGCCCTTTCTCGAGCCATATAACGAGAAGCTCACGAAGAGCCATATAAGGGGAAGCTTATCTGAGATATATAACGGGAAGCTCATAAGAGCCATAATCAGGAAGCTCATGCAAGCCATTAACGGGTAGCTCCGAAGAGTCTTAATCAGGAAGCTCTGGATAGTCATATAACGGGAAGTTCAAGCAAGCCATAATGGGAAGCTCACAAAGAGCCTTTAATTAGGAAGGTCACAAAGAGCCATATATCAGGACATTCATTAAAATGCGTGATATGAAGTAATAAAATTTATAATAATGATCAAACCAGAAATTAACTATTATCACGATTTTAAGGCAAGCGCACCTATCGAACAGTAGTATAGCTTAGTGGCAAGACCGAGTTATCGTACCCAAGGGAACCAAAAGTACTAGTACTAACTTCCTTTCTATTATCTAGCCTAAAAATAAAAGGGGTTTTTATGAAACTAAACTAATTCTAAAACTAAACTAAGAATGCACAAAAAGTGAATTGGGGAAGAACTCTTAGGGAAAACTGATTGATTTGGACAATACTCAAGGGAGAATCCACCTAGACTTCACTTGTTATCAACTCTTGAACTATACGATTTATTCACTTGACTTGATTCGTAGAAATCCTTAACTTATGTTAAAATCTCTCTCGAGACTAAAAACAACTAACCCTAGGTTGATTAATTGAAATCTCTTTCTAATTAAAACCCCTAAAGTCGCATTAACTCGATTTATGGATTCCCTTATTAGGTTTGACCCTAATCCGGCAGATTTTTGTCGTCCTATCTCTAGGATTGCGATCAACTCCGCTTAATTGTGTTGGATCTACTCCTATGCAGGGACTTTTGCTCCTCTACTTAAGCACATTAGACTTAAATCAATATCCCGGAAATATCAATTTAAGTGTTAAAAACACAATTAAGAACAAATCAAATATTTATCATATAATTCAAGAGAAAATAATAACAAGATCTGTCTTAGGTTTCATCCCCCTTAAGTATTTGGGGGATTTAGTCCATGATTATAAAAGATAACATCTCAGAAGAATTAAAATAATAAAACATAAAGAACCCAAAAACCCCTGAAGGATTGAAGGGAGATCCTCTGTTTTGATAAAGAATTCGGCTTTTGGGATGAATTAATCGGCTTCCCTTGGAGTAATCCCTTGCTTCTACTCTCTGTGTTGGCAGAAATAAGGCACTCTTTTGTGGGAGAAGAAGCACTCCCTTAGCGGGGAATGAAGCACACCCTTGAAGTTTCCTCCTAGGGTCTTTATATAGAGTTTAGAATGCCTTTCTTAACCCCTAAGTAGCCTTTTCCGAGTAGAATTGAACTTCCTCACGACAGGGACACGCTCGTGTGCCACGGCCGTGTGACTTCGACAATGGGCCGTGTTTAGGTCTGTTTGATGTGGCACGGCCATGTGAGTCAGGGTTGGAGCGTGTTCGAGCTTTTAGGTGGCACGGCCGTGTGACACGACTGTGTGGCAAATTCCCAGGCATGTTGTTTTTACACTTTGGCCCATTTTCTCCATTTTCGGCCCGTTTCTCGTTCTTTTCACTTTCCTATGCTCACATGAGTATAAAACATGAAATTAAAGGTTTAGGAGTATCAATTTACACCAATCAAGGGTTAATTCATCCAGAAATTGGGCTAAGCATGGGGTAAAAACATGTATAATTTATCGTTTATCACTCATAAAAGCTGCAGTGTGCCCACAATACATGCAGGATCACGACCGATCAGGATGCTCCGAAGAGCTATTAATGGGAAGCTCGCAAGAACTATATAACGAGAAACTCGAGAGGGCCAAATATCGAGATGCTTATGAGAGGTAGTAAAGGGATACTCTTTTGAGCTATGGTGTGTCCGCAACCTATGTAGGACCACAACCAATCGGAAAACTCTGTAACCATCGAATTTCATTTATTCAAATGAGACTTAACATTTATCAGACTTTGTTGGATAAATGATCAATTTCAAATAAATAACAATTTCCCAATTCACATATATAACATTCAATTCAAATATATAAATATACACAATTTAGTTACACGAACTTACCTTGACAAGTATTCGCGTATTTGTAATCTACTAATCCGACACTTTTTCTTTTCCTCGATCCAATTCCACATTTGGTCTATCCGGATCTATACGAGTAAATTTAACTCAATTTAATACAATTTGTACTCAATTCAATCCAATTCACAACTTAGGAAAAATTACTATTTTACCCCTTATACTTTTAATTAATGATAATTTCATCCCTAGGCTCGGAAAATGAAATTCATGCAATTTAATCCTTATTCCAAGCCTAGAAGATTTTCATATATCACAATAGAAACCCATGTATTTCACAAAATTTATAATTTTTTCATGAATTTTACATATTATTAATTTAGTCCCTAAATCACAATTTCATGAAAATTTCCTTTACAGAAGTTGTTTATCTATCAACAACCTTTCATTTTCTACCATAAAAATTCATAATTCAAATATATTCATCCTTGGCAAAAACCTAGTACTTTGATAACTTTACAAATTAATTCTCGAGATAGCTAAATTAAGTTATTACGATCTCGGAAATATAAAAATTACTAAAAATAGGACAAGATTACTTACCCAATTAAGCCAAGTAAGCTTGCTTGAGTTCTTTTCTCTTAGTTAGGGTTTCCATAAAAGAAATTTGGGAAATATGATGATAAAATGATGATATTTTCTTTATTTAATCATTTATCATCTTTTATTATTTCACTTTCCAATTTAGTCTTTTTCTTTACTTAATTTTCATGGATGACTAAGCATACTTATCTATTAATCCCTCTTAACGGTCTATTTGCCATATAAGGACCTCAAATTTTGAATTCCATAGCTATTTAATACTTACAGCTGCAAGAATCCAACTTTTGCATTTTATGCAATTTGGTCCTTTCCATCTAATTAGACATGTAACCGATAAAATTTTCTTTACGAAATTTTCATATGATATTCCTATCATAATGCAAATCATGAAATAATATTAAAAAAATTCTTTTCAGACTCGAATTTGTGGTCTCGAAACCACTATTCTGATTTTACTGAAAATGGACTGCTACAAGTAACAGAGTTCACCAAAGATTTTAATGTCCAGTTAAATGTCCATCCAAAGAACTTAAGTGAAATTTTGTGCCTATTGTTAACTCTAGATCTGGCATTGTATCTTATTCTAAAGTTGATGTTGAAATAGATGGAAGAGATTATGCACTTAAATAGAGTTGTTATAATAGTGATAATAAACTTAGTGAGCAATAAGAAGTTGTTAATGAGAAAAGTTCACTAGAGCCAATAAGTTTAGAGGAATGAGAATAATCATGTCCTTCTAAATGTTTTATTGTGATGAATTAAACATTCAATTTTTGTGAGGGGTTATCACACCAAAACTAACTAATATCACGACCTTAAAGGCAAGCGCACCTGCAAGACCGAATTATCGTACCCAAGGGAACTAAAAGTACTAATACTTACTTCCTTTCTATTATCTAGCCTAAAAATAAAGAGAATTGATTTAAACTAATTCTAAAACTAACTAAAAGTGCACAAAAAGTAAATTGGGGAAAACTTTAGGGAAAAGCTGATTGATATAAGCAATACTTAAGGGAGAATCCACCTAGACTTCACTTGTTATTGGTTCTTGAGCTAGACGATTTATTCACTTGACTTGATCCGTAAGGATCCCTAACCTATGCTAAACATAACGGCTCGAGATATTAAGTAATAAAATTTATAAAACTGATCACACCAAAACTAACTAATATCACGACCTTAAAGGCAAGCGCACCTGTCGAACAGTAGTATAGTTTAGTGGCAAGATCGAGTTATCGTACCCAAGGGAACTAAAAGTACTAATACTTACTTCCTTTCTATTATCTAGCCTAAAAATAAAGAAAGTTGATTTAAACTAATTCTAAAACTAACTAAAAGTGCACAAAAAGTAAATTTGGGAAAACTTTAGGGAAAAGCTGATTGATATAAGCAATACTTAAGGGAGATTCCACCTAGACTTCACTTGTTATTGGTTCTTGAGCTAGACGATTTATTCACCTGACTTGATCCGTATGGATCCCTAACCTATGCTAAACCCTCCGTCCAGGCGTAGAGCAACTAGGCCTAAGTTGTTAATTAAAGTTCCTTTATTAATTAACTCCCTAGGTTGCATTAATTCGATCTATGGCTCCCCATATTAGGTTTGTCCCTAATCCGGCAGATTTATGTCGCCCTATGTCTAGGGTTGCATGCAACTCCGCTTAATTATGGTAGATCTACTCTTATCACAGGGACTTTTGCTCCTCTGCTCTAAGCACATCTAATTCTTGAAGTAATACCTAGGATTATTAAATCAAGAATTAAGCACACATAATTAAGAACAACTCAAGTATTTATCATATAACTCAAGAATAAATAATAACAAGATCTGCCTTAGGCTTCATCCCCCTCAAGTATTTGAGGGGTTTAGTTCATAATTAAAGAAGAAAACATCTCAGAAGAAATAAAACAACAAAACATAAGAAACCAAAAACCCCGAAGGAATTTAGGGAGATCTTCTGTCTTGATGCAGAATTCCGGCTTCTGGGATGAATCAATCGGCTTCCTTTAGAGTAATTCCTGGCTTTCACTCTTCGTGTCGGCAGAGAGACGACTCTCCACTTTAAGGAAAAGATTACCCTTGGCAAGGGGAAATCAAGTAAACCCTTAGAGTTGCCTCCTAGGGTCTTTATATAGAGTTTTGGGGAGCCTTTCTTAGCCTTTAAGTATTCAAATTCGAGTAAAATTCCTCTTCCTCACGACTAGAACACGCCCGTGTGCCACGCCGGTGTGATTTTGATAAGAGGCCGTGTGATTTTATCGGTAGATGCACGGCCGTGTGGCCTGGCCGTGCCTGTCGAGGGCTGGACGTGTGATCTTCATGTGGCACGGCCGTGTGCCACGGCCGTGTGGTTACTTCTTGGGTCGTGCGTTTTCACATTTTGGCTCATTTTCTCCGGTTTTTGGTCCATTTTCCATTCTCTTCTCTTCCTTATGCTCTCCTGAGTATAAGATATGAAATAGAAGGATTTAAGAGCACCAATTCTCACAAAATTAATAATAATTCATCCAAAATATAGGCTAAACATGAGGTAAAAATATGTATAATTTATCGTTCATCAAATACCCCCACACTTAAGCCTTTGCTTGTCCTCAAGCAAAATCTCAATCCCTAATAAAGAATCATTCTTCTCAACCTACAATCTTTATCAATAATGCTTCAAATTAATCTACAGGAAATCATACAATGAAAATTCAATCAAAATAACATTAAAGACTCAATCAATCTAAGTTGAGAATTTTATCATTGAAACATAAGCTTTCTCCCTTCTCCTAAGTAATTATCTCTCCATCTTAGTTAATAGAAGTTAACATCCTCACTAAAGATTCACTCTATCCACTCGAAGTGTTTAGGGTTCAAAATTTAAGCACTCTCTAGTCAACTTGAAAAGCTATTACCATATGCTTGCAAGGAAATCACATCTCCACCACTATAGATTGACATGACATATCGATCAAAAGGTCTTGTAAGGGTTGTAACGGGGCTTGGTTAGGGGTGTTTTCATAGGCTGCAAAAGAATGGTTAGAATCGAGATCGAATTGAAAAATTATCTAGCTAGAAAAATCTCTATCACTGGAACATATTTCTCGAGCTAATTTTTATCGTTCATGCCTGGGTAGCCTTAAAATAGAAATATGCAAAAACTTTTGAATTATTACATATGACAACTGAATTTAACTGTAACCGTTTTTTTTTTAAAAAACAATTCAAGTAATTTACATTGAAATTTTACAACTTTACAATATGGAAAAGAGAATAAAGCTAGATAATAAGTTCAACTCAAATCTCGACAAAAATATAGATCAAAGTAATTGAATGGGATTCAACAAAAACGGGTTATTGGTTAATAATTATAGGGTAAGTCAAAGAATGGGTTGTTAGGCTCAACGGGGTTCACTAGGGGTTAATTTATGGAGGTAGGCTTTCTGTGGAGTAAGTGAGTTACGTCCTAGGTGCCTTTATCATCTCGGTATATCAAATCAATGATGTGGTCTTGACATGTATAATCAAAGCAAGTTCTAAAATAACAAATCAGTGTTGACTCACTCAAAGCAATAATAAAATTGAGCACGAAAGAATGTATGCTCGAAAAGGCTCAAAACCTCACCAAAATTATGGCTTTTGATGTCAATCCTGTGAATTTCAAATCTCAAGATAATACTTAGAATTAAAGAAAATAGCTTATGCAAAAAATAGGGTTCTCAAAAATTTCAACTTATCATGCTTGATTCCCTAATGTTTTAAAGTTTGAATAATCAGAGTACAAGTACCTATAATTTAATTCTCAACATATCAATAAAATTTATAGATCAATCAGAATTAATTCCTATTAGGAGACTGAGAATTATTTGAGAACAAAGCATAAAGAAAAATTTCAGGGATTTCATAGATAATGTAAAGATTTAAAGTACTTCCCCCTCACACTTAAGATGTACATTGCCCTCAATGTACAAAGATATAAATAGCAAGAGAAGTATAATATCATAAGATAGGAAGAGAATTTCCTGAGTTTAGGATGAACTCGTGAGGAAGAGTCAGCAATTATGGCAGGGTGTTCCTATTTTCGTTTAAATATGAGCTGTAGAGCTCCTTTTTGAAACTGCGAAAATATTAATTAGTCGTGGGAATTTCCAATTAATAGAGATTACTCGTTAGGGATTGGCCGATATAAAAGATAGAAAATTAAATAACAGAAAACTAATAAACTAAGTTCTAAGAATACTAATGCTGTAATGATTAAAAGGATTAAACATAAAAATAAAATTTGAAATGAAGAGAAAACTAATAAAGGAAAAAAAATGAAAAATGAGAAAAATAGAACCAAATGGGAGAATAGAGGCACACGCCCATGTGGCTCGGGTTTAGCCCGTGTTGGCCATATTGCATGGCCGTGTGCGATCTTGTTCGTACTTCACATGGTCGTGTAGGACATCCCACTACCATGTGCGATGAGGCTTCGCTACTCCCACGGTCGTGTGGGAGGGCACACGGCTGTGTTCAATTTGGCAGTGTTGGCCACGGTCTGGGGACACAGCCGTGTGGATTTGTGCAAGCTCGTGTCTTAATTGAAAGTTTTCCACGGCCATGTCGCACGGTTGTGGCGATTTGTCGACAGCCCATGTTTTGGGAAAATTTCCACACGGTCTAAGTGCACAACCGTGTCTCTGTGTAAAATGTCACACGGCCTTAGGCACGTCCGTGGGCGTAGCCGTGTGGTCCTAATTTCCTGCATCAAAGGCGTTAGTTACTGTAATAAAAGACTAAAAATCAAAATAGAAGAAAAGTTACTAAGTTAGTGCTCGGGTTACCTCCCGAGAAGCGCTTATTTATAGTCTAAGCTCGACTATGCTCAAGCTTGGTTGGTCACGGCGGTTTGAAGAGTTAATACTCCTCTATCCTGTTAAAACTTTATTTTCAATGTAAGATTTGAGTCGAGTGTGGTTTACCTTGAAAGTGCCGAGTGACTCATGTTTTATCTCTACTGTACCATAGGGGAAGATTTTCATTACTATGAAGTAAGGTTTATCACTTGTATGCTCTTTTGAATTCAAGATTCAAGGATCGTCTTCCCCTAAGATTATCTTATCCCCTATCTTGAGTTGATTCGTTTGTACCTGAGGGTCATCTTGGTGATGCTCTGGGTTGGTGTGGCATATTTTGGGCTTTTTATGATAGTTCAGCCCCTCATCTAGTTCCTCGATCTGAAGCATTCGCTTTTCAGGTGCATCTCCCTTGGATGGACTTGTCTGTGATTGGGTTGCCTTTATGTGGAGCGTATCCTGCACAGAAGGTTAGGTGGTGAGTTCAGTGTTTTTACAAGGATTCGTAACTATATTATTATCAGCAGTCTTAATCGAGTTCCGAGCTTGTAAAGTAACTTTGTCATCACTTATACGTAGTGTAAGCTCAAATGTTCCTACATCAATTATTGTTCTGGCAGTTGCTAAAAAGGGTCGCCCTAGAATTAAGGGTACATTGCTATTCTCATCAATGTCTAAAACAACAAAGTCAACTGAGAATATAAATTTATCAATTTTGACAAGCACATCTTTAATTATTCCCTTAGGAGACCTAATAGTTTTATCAGCCAGTTGAATGCTCATCTTAGTTTGCTTAGGTTTTCCAAGAACTAGTTGTTTAAACAGCTTATAAGGCATGACATTTATACTAGCTCCTAACTTAGCTAAAGCATTTTTGGTGTCTAGGCTACCAAATAAACAAGGAATAGTAAAAGTCCCTGGATCTTTTAGTTTGGTTGGCAGTTTATTTTGGAGAATAGATGAGCATTCCTCGTTGAATTCCACTGTAGACAATTCTTCCAACTTCCTTTTATTTGTGAGAAGTTCCTCTAAAAATTTTGCGTACTTCGGCATCTGCAAAATTGCTTCAACAAATGGTAAGTTGATATGTAATTTCTTTAAGAGTTTAAGAAACTTACCGAATTGCTCATCTGTGCGGTCCTCCTTTAGTGCGGTTGGGTATGGGATACGAGGTTTAAATTCTTTGGTAATTTCATCATTGTAACTTACCTCATTCTTTCCTTTACTTACCATAGGCTCCTTGCATGGCTCTGGGTTGGTTTTGGTTAACCCCTCATTATCTATCGTATCGACGGCATTAAGTTGCTCTTTAGGTTTAGTCTCAGTATTGCTTGATAACCCACCTTGCGGTCTTTCAGAGATTAGTTTGGCAAGCTGGCCTATTTGAGTTTCAAGTCCTTGAATAGATGCTTGCTGGTTCCTTAGTGCCGTTTTGGTATTTTGGAAACGAGTTTCTGACATGGCCATAAATTTGGTGAACATCTCTTCCAAGTTCGGCTTTTTCTCCTGTTGTGGTGGTGGCTGCTGAAATCCCGGAGGAGGTGGTTGTCTTTGATTTCCTTGTCCTTTCCATGAAAAATTGGGGTGACTCCGCCAACCATGTCCATAAGAGGAGTAATCTGGATTGAACATATTTCCCTGGTTTGCGTCACACTGCATTACTGGATGTGCCTACGTAGAACCAACAAAATTATCAAACTTTTTATTTAAAATTTCTACTTGGTTAGTAAGCATGGTGACTGCATCAATATTATAAAATCCTGTAGCTTTTTTCGGCTTTGTCCTCATGACTTGCCACTGAAGTTATTCAGTGACATCTCTTCTATAAACTCATAAGCTGCTTCTGATGTTTTATTGTTGATTGTTCCTCCGGCGGCCGCATCGATCATCTGCCTTATTGATGGATTCAAACCACTGTGAAAGGTTTGAACTTGTAACCACAAAGGCAACCCATGGTGAGGGCACCTTCTCAAAAGATCTTTGTATCTCTCCCAGGTATCGTAAAGTGTCTTTAGATCCATCTGCACAAAAGAAGAGATATCGTTTCGCAATTTAGCTGTTTTAGCTGGAGGAAAATATTTAAGTAAAAAATTTTCGGTCATCTGTTCCCATGTAGTGATTGAGCCTCGTGGTAGAGAATTTAACCACTGTTTAGCCTTGTTTCTCAAAGAGAATGGGAATAGCCTAAGACAGATGGCATCATCAGAAACGTCATTTATTTTGAATGTATCGCATATTTCCAAGAAATTGGCTAGATGCGAGTTAGGATCCTCATCCTGCAAACCATCAACCTGAACAAATTACTTTATCATTTGAATAGTGTTAGGGTTCAGTTCAAAATTATTTGCAGCAATAGTAGGCCTAACAATGCTAGATTCAGTGCCTGTTAAATTAGGTCTAGCATAATCATACATAGTACGCGGAGCAGGATTTTGCTCAACAGGATTTGCGGCTACTACAGGAAGTAGCTGATTATCCTGATTTGCTTCCATCTCTTTAGTAGGTTCTGGCCTTTGTTCTTGTCCTTGTTCTGGATAATGTAGGCTTTGTCTGATCTCTCTACGAGTTCTACAAACTGTCGCTTGTAAATCTACGTCAAAAAGCAATGGTCCTGCTGGGTTGTTTCTAGTCATAAACTAGAAATTCCCAGAAGGAAAAAGCAAAGAAAAATAGAATAAAATAAATAATAAATAATAAAAGAAAAATAAAAGAAAAAGAAAAATAAAAATAAATAAAAACTGAAAATAAATAAATATAGTAATAGCTAAAGTAATAGAAATTGAGCTTTCGTAATATTTTAGTTCCCCGGCAACGGCGCCAAAAACTTGATAACGGCTCGCGATATTAAGTAACAAAATTTATAAAACTGATCACACCAAAACTAACTAATATCACGACCTTAAAGGCAAGCGCACCTGTCGAACAGTAGTATAGTTTAGTGGCAAGACCGAGTTATCGTACCCAAGGGAACTAAAAGTACTAATACTTACTTCCTTTCTATTATCTAGCTTAAAAATAAAGAGAGTTGATTTAAACTAATTCTAAAACTAACTAAAAATGCACAAAAAGTAAATTTGGGAAAACTTTAGGGAAAAGCTGATTGATATAAGCAATACTTAAGGGAGAATCCACCTAGACTTCACTTGTTATTGGTTCTTGAGCTAGACGATTTATTCACTTGACTTGATCCGTAGGGATCCCTAACCTATGCTAAACACTCCGTCGAGGCGTAGAGTAACTAGGCCTAAGTTGTTAATTAAAGTTCCTTTATTAATTAACTCCCTAGGTTGCATTAATTTGATCTATGGCTCATCATATTAGGTTTGACCCTAATCCGGCAGATTTATGTCGCCCTATGTCTAGGGTTGCATGCAACTCCGCTTAATTATGGTAGATCTACTCTTATCACAGGGACTTTTGCTCCTCTGCTCTAAGCACATCTAATTCTTGAAGTAATACCTGGATTATTAAATCAAGAATTAAGCACACATAATTAAGAACAACTCAAGTATTTATCATATAACTTAAGAATAAATAATAACAAGATCTGCCTTAGGCTTCATCCCCCTCAAGTATTTGAGGCGTTTAGTTCATAATTAAAGAAGAAAACATCTCAGAAGAAATAAAACAACAAAACATAAGAAACCAAAAACCCCGAAGGAATTTAGGGAGATCTTCTGTCTTGATGCAGAATTCCGGCTTCTGGGATGAATCAATCGGCTTCCCTTGGAGTAATTCCTGGCTTTCACTCTTCGTGTCGGCAGAGAGACGACTCCCCACTTTAGGGAAAAGATTACCCTTGGCAGGGGGAAATCAAGTACACCCTTAGAGTTGCCTTCTAGGGTCTTTATATAGAGTTTTGGGGAGCCTTTCTTAGCCTTTAAGTATTCAAATTCGAGTGAACTTCCTATTCCTCACGACTAGAACACGCCCGTGTGCCACGCCCGTGTGATTTCGACAAGAGGCCGTATGATTCTATCGGTAGAGGCACGGCCGTGTGGCCTGGCTGTGCTTGTCGGAGGTTGGACCGTGTGATCTTCATGTGGCACGGCCGTGTGCCACGGCCGTGTGGTTACTTCTTGGGCCGTGCGATTTCACATTTTGGCCCATTTTCTCCAGTTTTTGGTCCATTTTCCGTTCCCTTCTCTTCTCTATGCTCTCCTGAGTATAAGATATGAAATAGAAGGATTTAAGAGCACCAATTCTCACAAAATTAATAATAATTCATCCAAAATATAGGCTAAACATGAGGTAAAAATATGTATAATTTATCGTTCATCAAGGGGGACATGGGAAGTGATGATTTTTTTTTATGAAAAGATTGAGAGAAGAAAGACCTTGAATGATAAAAGTCTAACCGATGATCCAATTTTGGTTTGTGAAAATTCATATGAGATAAAATTTATGAATTATTCTCAAGATGAAAAAGAAAATGAACAGAAAGAGAAAACTTATATAAAGGAGAGGAATGCTTTTATTTTAACTAATCATAACTGGAATTTGTTTATAATTGTTTATTTATTTTAGAATTTTGTTGATCATTGAGAGGTGTTCAATTAAACTACTTCACCTATGATAAAAACTCTTACTTATTCGACCAAAGACAAGATTTGAGGAAAATTCTTTTGGAGAAAGGTGGGAATGATACATGCATGGATGTGGTGAAATTTATTAAATTAAGTTCACCAAAGCATATGTTTTTCAAGTTTGAAAGATCAACTTGAGATGCATTTTTGGATAAGATCCAGATATTTCTTGGTTGAGATGTCTTCTTATAGATTGAAGAGATGTCTATTAGCTTCACAACACACTTTGAAATATCTTATTTCAAGTTTTGGAACTTAAGTTAGGATCATTTTAGTGAAAACTACGTAAACAAAAAATTTGGATGTGATTACAATGGGCATTATGAGTTTTGGACTTTGAATTAGTACTTACATCCTATTAGATTCAATTTTAAGGCTTAATTTTTTATTATTTATAAGCCCAATAACATATTAATTCTTATATTTATAGATTTATTTATTTCAAATTTTTAGTACTTTTATATTAGTTCTTGTACATGTACAAACCATTTTTTTGGGACTTTCATTCAACTTAGGATTTCTTGAGTTTATTTTCTATTTGCATGCTTTAGATATGCCTATTTAAAGAGGGCATAGCCACCATTAGGTTGTAAGTTACTTTTTATTTCTCTGGTTAATAAAATTACTCTAAGGGAGTTTTCTTTTATCTTCAAGAATAGTTTTGTAACACCCCTAACCCGTGTCCGTTGCCGGAATAAGGTTCAGAGGCATTACTAAACTTATTACACAAATACATATTCATTTCTCAATCATTATCAATCATAAACATTTCTCATTCAAACACAATCATATTGTCTCTTAAACGAGCCTATGAGGCCCTAAATATGCAATAGAGGTGGGTCGAGACTAAACTGATAACTCAAGGTCACTTCAGAAACACTTGGAAAAATTTCTCCCAGACCGTGTCCTACCCCGTGTAACTCTCTGGCTTGTGTCACACGGCCGACCACACACCCGTGTGTCTAGGCCGTGTAACTCACTGACTTGTTTCTATTAAATGCTTCAAGGGACATACGGCCATGTACCATGACCGTGTGTCGCACACGTCTAAGACACACACCTGTGTCTCTGCCCATGTGGACAAAAATAAACCATTTACAAGGCCATTTTGCCACCCAAATTATACACACCTACACAAGCTCAATTTGCATCAACTCCATAGACAAATATGCAACCAAACAATATCATCACATGCATAATTCACTCCATTTCAACTCCAACCATTTCACTACTCAATTCATAACCATTTGCCTATTCAAATTTGCATACCAAAATGACATGCTTTGCTAGCCCAACATCACAACAAGATATGTCCATAATTCAACTAATTCCTTATCCCAAAACTAAACCTCAACAAAGCATTCATACCCCACATATCAAATAACCATTTGCACAATAAAATCACAACAACTACCATACCAAAATATGTCTTATCACAAGGCAATATATACATCAAATTTTAAGTCATTAACAAGCCATAGCAAATGACCAAATACATATCCATCAAACATACCAAAAGATCATAACTTATACATACCATATACGAAATATACAAAATTTCAAAAGTACCAAAATAGATGTCCGATAGTGTGATAAAGTCTCTGATGATCCCCAGATCTGAGCTAGCTTTGAAACACTATAAAACATGGAAAGTAAAACAAAGTAAGCTTTATAGCTTAGTAAGCTCGTATGATAATAAGCTTAACATATCAAATAAGTGCAATTCAATCAAATAAGCATAATAAGCATAACACATAATAACCCACAAACCTTTCTCATGTTCCAAAGCATGGATAGACATGAATTTCCATAAGTTACCTTATTTTGATTCTCATATACTTTCCATACGTACCTATATTGTAACAATCCTAACCCGTGTCTGTCGCCGGAAGGGGTTACGAGGTATTACCGAACAATGCCCAACTTTTATACAGTCATATGAATTTATGTACAAAACTTTTAAAACATTCAAATATAAAATCATCTACTCATATAGTCACTTACTAAAATCGTTCGTAACATATAACAACTTATAAGAATCATTGAATTCATAGTCACAAATAATAGAATATCCTTAATACACCTGAACATGCGCACATAACCAAGCTAATAAATTTATTTCATTACGTTAGTATTATAAACTAACAAATCAAAGTATATAGCATGGTTGGCTTTATCACATTCGGCATTTTAATCATAGACATAATCATTTAATAGCAACCAACTTCATTCATAGTTTTAAAAAAATGATGTATGCACATAGCACATATAACACTAATAATAAAAAGGTCAAAACAATCCACTTAATTAGCATTTAATCACCATAATAATTTATAACAAAATTTACTATTCATATGGTCATAACCGAATGCATTATGAGTAATGATGTATTTTCATAACATGCTTTAGCAAATTAACAAATAAGCATTTTATCACCAAATAGCAAAATTACTATTCATTTGGTCACTTCTATAGACTTAGCCGAATACAACTTATTATACACTTATAACTCCTTCCATAATCATTTCATAATTGTACCAAATGTCACATCTAAGCATTACCATTAACAAATACTAATTCATCAATTCATTTTACAAAACTTCCAAAAGATAAACCTTATATGCATAATTAATCAAATAGCAATTACCAAATGACAATTATAAATCCAATTTCATGCCAAAAGCCGAATACATACACCCATGGTTTCCAAAACCATCTCATGCATACAATATATATTTTAGTAAAGTCCACGAATATAAACAAGATTTGACCAAATATCAATAAAACATTTTCATTACCTAAATAAACAAATAACATAATGAACCAAATGTAATCTCCAACACCATATATATATATATATATATATATATTCATTCATATCCAAAAATACCAACTTCCAATATTTATAGTTCATTTAAGCGTCACGTAATTCCATACTATGATCAAATATGCATAAAGATCACACAAACATAGCAACATTTAATCTATGCCTCATATATAAAATCACTACATCATTCACTTTTAGCCATCCTTATCAAACGAAATGCGCATCTAAGCATATAACATAGTCGAATATACCAACCACAATCAATACATCAACTACATCATTTGATCAAACCATGAAATCTTACTTATCAAAATAAACAGGCTATTTTTGCATGGCTTATTATATACACATCATTCAAAATTTATCCAAAAGATAGTTTAGCTTATACATGCCATAGGTTTCAAGTTTAACTTTTAAAGGGACTGATAAACAGACGATAGTAAGATCGACTTCACTGACAATCCTCGAGCCCGTAACTGGTCTCCAAAATCTATAAAACAGAGGCAAACATTTACACACAGAGTAAGCTAACATAGCTTAGTAAGTCTTAAGCATATATAAACAAATAAATAAATTATTTGATCATTAAAACAAAATCAACTTATACCATCATAATCACATATACACATTCGGTTTACCAAAATTTAACATATTAAATAAATATAACCATGCATCAATTCATTTAAGCCGAATACACACATAATTACTACGATAGCTATCTTCCACTTTTAAGGTCACAAACATTTTCCTGACCAAATCTATTCATATAATTATTATCAATACATCATTCAATCTCAAAGTTATAATATCATTATGTAATCGAGCACATATAAATACTCATATGCATATACTCATGAACCAACTTTTAATATCACTTTCTTATACATAATATATGACCGAATATAGTTCTCATATACACACTTTAACTTCAATATCATCATGTCTACTTTATACCACATATAAATTAATTAACTTACCACACTTCCAAATAGGTAAGTAATAAACACATACCTGATCACTTAGTTCAATTTATACATTCATTCACAACTTAATACTGCCTGTTGAATAATTTGGAACTGAATAGGATACTCGAATAATCATATGTATTGTACAATGCCAACGTCCCACACGTGGTCTTACATGTAATCACATAGCGATGCCGATGTCCCACACAGGGTCTTACTCACAATTACAAATCGAAGCCACTGCTCCACACAGGGTCTTACTCAAAATCACATCCCGTTGCCACTATCCCACACAGGATCTTACACGGAAGCATTTATTGAAATTTTTTTTGTTCGTACGGAGCTTACGAACATCATAATTCAATCGAATCGAACAAGTACACGTTGTTTCCATATACATATACATTCGGCTATCTCATTTGTTTTCACATAAATTTATTTCAACATTTCAAGTACACCTAAATTCAGAATTAACAACATTTATTTGCTTATAGACTTACCTCGGATATCGACGAACGATACTGAACGATTATTCAACTATTTTTGTCTTCCCCCGATCCAAGTCTGATTTCTTTGGTTATTAATCTTGATTAAGAACAACAATGGCCGAAACCTCCAAACTCTTTTTGTTTTCTTTCTTTGCTAATATTCGACTAGTTAATGAACAAATGAATGACCATTTTCATAATATTTTTATTATAACCTAATATTATTCACATTTTACTTAATTAACCTTTAATATAAAATATAAAACCATTATACCATAAGGTTACAACCGTCCACTACATATAATTATGGTTTAATTGCATTATAAATGCTTCATATTATAAAGGCAACAACAATTAGGCACTTTCACATTTAACCTTCAAATTTTCATTTTCTGCGATTAAGCCCTTTTATTAAATCGGACATCCAAACAATAAAGTTTTTAAACGAAATTTTAGCACACACTAATTCAAACACCAAAAATTATTTTAAAATATTTTTCTGGCTCGGATTCGTGGTCCCGAAACCATTATTCCGATTAAGGTCAAAATCGGGCTAATATATATATCACTTAGACCGATCTTACTTTCACTTTCGTCTCGATTATGCCCGTTGAACCATTCGGAATCACTAAAGGATACTCAGGAATCACACATATACAGTAACAATGCCATATCCCAGATATGGTCTTACATGTAATCTCGTATCGATGCCATAGCCTAGTTATAGTCTTACACGAAATCTCATATCGATGTCATATCCCAGATATGGTCTTATACGTAATCTCAATAACCCTAATGTCATGACATTTGTATCCTATACTATTCCTAAGGTTCATACAGGACTTTCGGCTGTCGTATCCCTGTCGATCATGTTTCGTAACTCATATTCAACTAGCTTCACAATTCAATTCAATAACAATAACAAATTATAACATAATTCAATAGCATTTATTAACATATGAACTTACCTCGTATACGGAAATGACGAATTGGATCAACTATTTGATTACTTTGCTTTTCCTCTGATCTAAGTCAGAATTCCTCTTTTCTTGATCTAAATGTAATCAAAATTAGCTTATTCAATCACCTATTTATTCAATTTAGTCCAAAATACATATTTAGGCATTTGTGCATATTAGTCCCTAAACTTTCACATTTTTACAAGTTAGTCCTTATTACACAAAATCACAAATAAGTGAAATTCCTTTAATGCCCGTGCTTGCCGAATTACCATAATGCCCCTAGCAACACATATTTCTTAAATTTTCACATATTTAACTACACATTGATCACTTTTCACAAATTAACCCTTATTTTACATTTTTATTCAAAATCACTTAATAAAACTTAGTAATCTAACAACAAAGTTTCATATTTCATCAACAAGCATCAAAGAACACATATTTTCATCAATGGAAACTTTCAATATCTTTAACAGTTTTGCAAAATAGTCCCTGGCCTAGCTAGACCTAGTTGCAACGATCACAAAAACATAGAAATCATTAAAAATTGAGTCAAAACACATACCTTACAAGCAATGTAAATGGCTGAACCCTAGAATGCATAAAAATGGTGTCTTTCTCCTTTGAATTTTAGCAATAGTAAGAAGATGGACTAAATTATGGTGTGTTTTATTTTTAATTAACTTAAATTAATAAATTACCTTTTTACCCTTAATGAGTAAACATTAAAAATTCATAATGCATGTCCATTAATGTCCACACATCTATCAAATGGTCTAATTACCATTTAAGGACTTTCACCTTTCAATTCCATAGCCTTTTAATACTTTAAAAACATCACTTTTGCATTTTATGCGATTTAGTCCTTTTTGTCTATTTAAGCATTCAATCGATAAAATTAATTCACGTAACTTTCACACATTCATGCTTTCATGCTCTAAACACATAAAATAATAAAAAAATATTTTTTTAACCTTAGATTTGTGGTTTTGAAATCATTGTTCTGATTTAACTAAAAACAGGTTGTTACAAGTTTCTTGTAAGGTATTTTGATTGTACTTTTTTCATTTCTTCAAGCATACTTTTAACATGTCTAGTTTTCTTAAGTTTGGAAGGATAATTAGAGATCTCTAGAGGTCTTTGTTGGGGCTCGAAGACTAGCACATCAAAATAGACTTTTTCATTCAACATTCATCTTCCATCCTCGTTAACTTGATTATAGTTCAAGAAAGAAAAATTCTTCAACTCGAACTAATAAGTTTTCTTTTTTTTGTATAATCACATGTGTCTTGATTCATTTTACAGTTTAAAAGGAATCCTATTTGAGTCGAGGATGGTATTTAGGTCAAGTCCTTCCAACAATGACAACTTTAGGATTGAAACTTGGTTCAAATGCATAGGGAGGAAGTCCACCCTCACTCCTAATTACTTTATTGGTAATATTTTCACTATGTTAAAGTCAAAATATCTCTTAATTTGATTACTATTTTTTTAAATTGAAGATGTATTTCTAGATTATTGTGATAATTTTTTACTCATGTTACTTTTTAAGGTAAACTACAAAAAATAGTCACCCAACTACGCTTTTAGTTCTATTTTGGTCACTCACTTATTATTATTATTTATTTAGTCACTCAACTTTTCAAAATCAAATATTTTAGTCACTCTTTTGTTAGTTACCATTAGATGAATAATGGAAAGCTGACATGAGTCTTTTTTTTTATTGACCTAATAACAAATTTAACCCTCCAATGGTTACGCATTTTATTAATTTGATCCTCAATCTAAAAAATTCAATAAATTTAGCCATTAATATTTACAAAATTTTGTCATTTTCGTTCAGATTCTAAAAGTTCAATAAATTTTACCCTCAACATTTACAAAATTTGCCAGTTTAGTTATAATTTTATTTTTCTTTAAAAAAGAGAGGAAAAATATTTAAAATATTTTCATTTTTTAAAATATTACTTAATTTACCTCCAAAACTCACTGAATAAGAAAAATATTTAACACCATTCGAATTATGCTACTTTTAAACTAATGCCACTTTTGTGAGTAAGGTAAAAAAATCAAGTTGGCTTAAATCCATCTAAGTGCCATATTTTAAATTAATAACATATTATTTAATTAAATTCCTCTAAAAAAATTAACAACTTTTTGAACTATTAAAAAATTGTTTTGAATTTTTTCTTATCTTAAAAAGATAGAAAGACCTAATCTTCAAATAGAGAAAACTATGCAATGTGAAATCTTTCATGAAATAAAAACCTTGAAAAGTTTTTTTTCACCTTATTTCTTTCCGACTTGGACATGTTATCAATAACTTCCAAACTTAGGTAGTCTAACAAACTACCAAAGTCCTAGAAAATCTAGTTCAAAAATTGAAAATATAAGCTAAACTGAATCAAGAGAGATACTTTTGTCAGTTCTATGTCCCATGGAGATATCCAACTTCATCTCTCTAATCAATCTATTTTGTCTTCATTTCATTTTGAATCATTTGATATATATATATATATATATATATATATTTATTTATTTATTTATTTATTTATAATACCACTAAATTTAAAGAATATACTACTTTTTTTTAATTAAGCCAAAACATCCTAAAGGCCTAATTAAAAAAATAGCATATTCTTCAAATTTAGCCTTATAATACATATATTTTGGTTTTTTCTTTATAATTTCTTTATGATTTTTAGATTTTTTAAATTATTTTTATAAATTCCAATCAAAAAATAAAATTTTAAAATATTTTTCCTTTTTAAACTTTTAGAATTAGAACTAAAATGACAAATTATTTTAAATGTTAAGGGTTAAATTTATTGAAAATTTTCAAATTAGAATTAAAATGACAAATTTTGTAAATATCAATGGCTAAATTTGTTGAATTTTTAGATTTATAATCAAATTGATAGAATGTATAAACATTGAAAAACTAAATTTATTATTAGGCCAATCAAAAAAAGACTCACGTAAGATTTTTGTTACTCATCTAACGATAACTAATAGAAAAATAATTAAAATATTTGATTTTGAAATATTGACTGATTCAATAAAAAAATTAACAGTTGAAGGACTATTTTTATAGGTTATACACACACTACGTGGGCAAAACAAATCAATTAATATAAAAATATTTAAGAAATAATCTCTTTTAAGAAATAATTATTGATGAAGTAATAAAAATGTAAATAACTTTGTTGTGTTCGCAAGCTTCAGATTCAGAACCTCCTTATCCCAAATTCAAATCCTATTATTTTATTTTTAACTTTTTAATATATGGATTTTTTTTAAATTGGATGATTTGGTAATTTTTTAATGGAGTTATTTGTGATACCAATTCAATTAAAAAGGTTAAATAATAGAACCTTATTTAATGACTTGATGGTAAAAAGTATTCACCGTCTCAAGTGTGACCTGAGTTCGAATCACGTTAATCACATTAGTTGTTCGGGCTTTACTCTATTATTATAATTAAAAAAAAAAGAATTCAATAATAATATAAATATATTAAAAAAATAAGACAACAATATTATTATTTTATAGTAATTTGAATACATATATAATAGAAAATCCATTGCAAGGCTTAAAACACTAGTTAATTAAACAAAAGAAAATCTTTCCTCCACTAAATTAATTAAGACTTATTTTTGGGAAGGTTTAATGGACTTGGACAAACACTAACATTTTAACTTTCAAACCCCAAATTTAACTTAACTTGACCCATTTTGATTTTTTTTCCAAGGGAAACTCATTTTTGAACTTTATAATTTTATTATTTTTTTCGAAATATATATTATATTTTTAATAATATAATAATTAAATATATAACGCTATAATATAAATATTAAATCTTTTATTTTAAAATTTTAATAAAAGTATATATAATTATTAAATATAAAATACTAAATGGATTTAGATTAAGTATTTATAAATGTTGATTGAAGGAGTCAATAATAGGAACAAAATGAAGTAAATTTTGTTACGGAACCAAAACGGCACACTTTATACAGGTCAGGACTCAGGAGAGCGTGGGAAAATAGCCGTTAGAAAGACACCTCATCTCTTACTCACCAAATTGACACAAATTCGACCGTTACAACACCTTCCCCAAATTCAAAAAAAAAAAAAAAAATCGACCGTTGCAGTTCCTCATGTTTAACTCCAATCTGCAATCATCCCCACTTATTGCCAGTAATGCGGATCTTCTAAGAATCTAAGAAGGAAGCGAAATATCTAGAGACTTTCCGATAATAACTCTCTCTCCGACCCCCTTAAGCCCTGGAAGATTGAATCTCTCTGTTTTGCATCTGATGGATGACTCGAGTGGGGCAACGGCAAGGATGATCGACGAGATATACGAGTTCTCAGCGCCGCGTTTCTTTGATTTCATCAAAGGAGAGTCGGAAGAAGAAACGCGTGAAGCCGAGCTCTGGTTTGGAACCGCCTTAAGCTACGCCCCTTCTCGTAAGTTCTTTCTCTTTCTCCTTCCTGTTTCTTTCGTATTTTGTGAATCAACTGATCCTCACTCTTTAAAGATTGTGTTCTTTGAATCATTATTTTCTCTGTAACTGATTCATTTTGGTAGATGGCTCTTAATTTTCTTGGAATTTTGTCTAGATAGATTTTAATTGTTAATAGACTCCTAGGTTTGATCCACTAATGCTTTGTGTCTCTGTTTACTTAGATTTGATAGGAAAAGGAATATACATTAATTATCCTTAAAACTGCCTTTCTCTTTCTCCTTCCTGTTTCTTTCGTATTTTGTGAATCAACTGATCCTCACTCTTTAAAGATTGTGTTCTTTGAATCATTATTTTCTCTGTAACTGATTCATTTTGGTAGATGGCTCTTAATTTTCTTGGAATTTTGTCTAGATAGATTTTAATTGTTAATAGACTCCTAGGTTTGATCCACTAATGCTTTGTGTCTCTGTTTACTTAGATTTGATAGGAAAAGGAATATACATTAATTATCCTTAAAACTGCCTTTCTCTTTCTCCTTCCTGTTTCTTTCGTATTTTGTGAATCAACTGATCCTCACTCTTTAAAGATTGTGTTCTTTGAATCATTATTTTCTCTGTAACTGATTCATTTTGGTAGATGGCTCTTAATTTTCTTGGAATTTTGTCTAGATAGATTTTAATTGTTAATAGACTCCTAGGTTTGATCCACTAATGCTTTGTGTCTCTGTTTACTTAGATTTGATAGGAAAAGGAATATACATTAATTATCCTTAAAACTGCCTTTGTTCTTCTTAAAATTATTGGAATGAATTTAGGATAACTGAATTGGTTAATTCTCATTTGACCTCTAAATTAAATCAAGTTACATTTTGGTCCCATATTTTCTGTAATCAAGCCAACCTTTTGCTTTTATCTTATGGAGATTTCATTTCTTTTTGGTTTTTCCCCATAATGCAGCTTGTATGGTTAAAATTAAGGCCGGTAATCGATCCGTTCATGTTGAGAGTCTCTGCAATTTCAGTGAAGAAGATCAAATTCAAAAGGTGGGAATTTCTTTAAATATCTTCTAAAGCAATTTCTCTCATTTTGAATTTGGTCATTATGAATATAATTTTGCTGCAGGCCTCGGAAGCTTCAGATGAAGTAAAGGAAGCAGCTCCTAATCCTAATGGCTTAGAGGACAAGCCTCAAACTGTGCTCGTGCCTGATAAAGTAAAGGAAGAAGAAGTCAAACCCTCTGAGGCAAATGTTGAAAACAATCAAATTGTCAAACCCTCTGAGGCAAATGTTGAACACAATCAAATTGTCAATGAGGTGATTAGTGGACTTATTTTCATCCGTTCTTGTTATTGATTAATTCTTCTGTTTTCTCACGATTTTAAACTGTATTGCAGAGTCCTAATCATAAAGGTAAGGAGCCAGTAGAGATTCTATGTGCTCAAGAGAAAGAAAGGTTTGTTCTTTGGGTTTTGAAAATTTTGTAAATAGTATCTGAGTTCCATTTTGAATACTTGGGTTCTTATCCTTGTATATTTGCTTCCTTTGTGTTAAATGTTCAGTGTCCTGACTGAAAAAGGACGTTCAAATGTAACTGGTGACAAGGAGAAAGCCAAATCTTCTGTGCAAGTAGAAACCGAAGCTTGCACTCCTAAACCATTGATGAATTCTCAGAAAAAATTGGTGAGTGACAAGAAGCACCAGACAGCTAAAAAGATAGCTAGTATGATAAGGAATCCATCATCAGTGTTGAAGCCGAAAAAAGGCAGTGCTGGAACTCCTAATTTGGCTCTAGAGAACCAAGCCATTAAACGTCAGAAACTAGATGGAGGGAGGTCTAGACAGGTGCTTATGTTCTCTTGCTTTTGGCATGTTAAGTTTTTAGCTACTGTTATTTTGTAACTTCTATCTGACGTTGTCTCTTCGTTGCTTCCCTCTATATTCTAGATCCTAAACGTAAAATCCCACCACTTACCCCACAAGTCGAAACTCGGTCTTATCAGTGGTAGTTCCAACTTGTGCTCTTCTACGGCTAAAACTTCTAAAAAATTGGAAAGAAAGGTTTGATGTTAATCTGAGCATCTTTCCTAGCATATTTTCACTAGGAACTGTGAACCAATATTAAAAGTTTATTTCCCTTGAAGGTTTATGTTCGAGAACCAGCAGCACCATTCGTCTCAATGGCCGAAATGATGAAGAAATTCCAATCGAGTACCAGAGATTTATCACTTCCTAACAGTTTTCCTTCAAATGTAAATAATCGAATCACATAATTTCTTGTGTTCTTTGTTCTTTCACAAAATTGCTTCCAATTCATCAAGATCATGCTACTCCTGTGCAGATTAAGCCTACGCTCAAATTGACAAGGCCAAAAGAACCTGCATTTGAAACAGCTCAGAGAGTGCGCTCTGTTAAAGTAAAGAGCACCTCGGAGCTTGAGGAAGAAATGATGGCTAAAATTCCAAAATTCAAAGCTAGACCACTAAATAAGAAGGTGTCTTACTAATGCTTATAAGTTATATACCATCTATGGGTTCCAGCTTTTATCTGGTTTTTTGCACCAAACTGATCTTCCATTATTCTTACTGTTTTAAGAATTTTTCCCCCCAGTAAGTTTCTAATTGAATTTGTATCCCCTTTTTCTTTCACTGGAGCAGATTTTTGAAGCTCAAACGGTACCTGTATTACCAAGAAGTGCTCCAAAGCCTCCAGAATTTCAGGTAAATTATCCTTGGGATACCGGCGGGAGATGAAAAGGAAGATATTCCTTGCAATCAGACTAAAAATTTTTCCCCGATTTTCAGGAATTTCATTTAGAGACAATGACTAGAGCCAATAAGAACGCAGAGACGTCTTCAATAGCTTCAACAGAAGTTTCTCGTCAGGTTGGAGAACCGTATCCTATATTTGATTCATAGGATATACTTTTGGAACCTTGAGCAGCTTGCTCATCGTCTCTCTCCTTTGTTTGCTTGAACAGAATAATCAGTGGAGACCTCATCTCACAGAACCTAAAACCCCTACACTTCAAACATCACTGAGGGCACGGCCTTCAAAGGTCAAAAGTTCTGTTGAAATTGAGGAAGAAGAGCTTCAAAAAGCACCAAAATTTAAGGCAAGGCCATTGAACAAAAAGGTACTCTTATCATTTAAATTATGCTTGGTATGTAGCAACCATGTGTACTTGTTAGTTGAAAAGAACTGATTCAAGATTTTTGGCTTGTTTAGATATTTGAGAGCAAAGGAGAATTGGGAATCTTCTGTAATGCAAAGAAACAAGCGACAATACCTCAAGAATTCCATTTTGCAACAAATGATAGGATACCTCAAGCAACATCCGTTGTTAATTTATTTGACAAGGTTATTCAAATTCACCAAGTCATTATTCTGCTATTGATCTGACCATAAAAGCAAAATACTCACTACATGTTTGTTTGCTTTTGCAGCTTTCTCTGAAATCAGAATCTAGCCATGATCCAATTCCAAGAAACACCATTCCCAATCCATTCCATCTGAAAACAGAGGTATACTTATTTTCTCATGTTGTCCATGACAGGTGAAAGACCAGAAAAGATATAGTTCGGTATTTTAGCTAATGATCTTATTTCAGGAAAGAGGAGTTGAGAAGGAAAGGAAGTTTGTGATGGAAATTATAGAGAAGCAGTTTCAAGAGGAAAGAGCCAGGGTTCCCAAGGCTAATCCATATCCTTACACTACTGACTACCCTGTGGTAATTTTTTTTCCCTTTCATTTTGATGTGTACTAACACATGATTGTAGTGAATATTGGTTTAATGGTGATAAGTCTTATGCAGGTTCCTCCAAAACCAGAACCCAAGCACTGCACAAAACCAGAACCCTTCCAATTGGTGAGTCTGGTGCGGCATGAGGAGGAGATGCAAAGAGAGATGGAAGAAAGACTGAGAAAGGAGAAAGAAGAGGCACAGATGAGGATCTTCAAAGCCCAACCAATTCTAAAAGAGTAAGTGTATCCGATATTCGTGATTTTAATTTGGAAAGGGTTGAAAGAAATATATTAAATCCTTTTTCTTGTCATCTATGTAGGGACCCAATTCCTGCTCCAGAGAAAGTACGCAAGCCCCTGACTCAAGTGCAAGAATTCAGTCTCCATGTTAATCACAGGGTGGTGGAAAGAGCAGAATTCGATCAAAAAGTAAAATCCTAGTTTCATTATCTTGTGATATTTCCGGTTCATATACATTCTTCTCAATAATGAGTGTTCTTTTTACACAGATCAAAGAGAAAGAAATGATGTACAAGAGATACAGGGAGGAGAGTGAAGCTGCTAGAATGGTATGTGATGAGAATTACAAATATAAATATAAATATTCTGTGTCCTATACTTGTTTATGGCCAGCATGTGATGAGAATTACAAATATAAATATGATGTATCGACCGACAGATAGAGGAAGAGAAGGCAGTGAAGCAATTGAGGAGGACAATGATTCCCCATGCTAGGCCTGTTCCAAAGTTTGACAATCCATTCTGCCCACAAAAGTAAGAGAAAGTAGTGAATCGTTATTTTGTTTTGGCCACAATGCCCCCAATTGGATTGTGAATGAATGAATAATTAATTTGGTCGTTGCATTAGGTCTTCCAAGGAAACAACAAAACCCAGATCACCACATCTTCGGGTTTACAGAGGAAAGAAAGGAGGAAAATGATGAGTACTCTGTCTACTGCAACTTCCAGTCCCGCCACTAGTATGAGGTGATTTTGGTTTGAGGAAGGCAGGCCGCTGGGGTTGTTCAAGAAATTTTGAGGAACCCCTGGGTTGGTTCAAATTGTAGAACAAAAAGAAAAAGAAAAGGAAATTCTTTGTACCATTAATTTCATTAGACCCCGAAATATGTAATTCTACTTGGCATGAAATTATTTATGGATTTTATTATGGAAGAAGAAAGTAAAATGGGTTTTCTCATTTTTCACCCTCTAATCAACTTCATTTCTCATTTTCATTCCCAAGTAGAACTTTTCTGTTGATGCATAAAAATAAAAATAAAAAACTTTATCATTATAAATTTAGGTCAAGTTTGAATGATTAAAATTTATGAATAGTCAAACATCAAATGGGACACCAATAGAGCATTGTTTGCTTAATTGGACCACACGGTCTGATTTCCCTCACGCCCTAGTTGTCCATTTCCAAACTGATAAAATCCGCCGATATTACAGCCCCCACCCCACCCTCCGTAAACAGAAAATACCCTTCCTCTCACCTCGGTAAACAAAAATAACTGAAATAAAACAACCCTCCCCATAAGTGCCTAGAACAAGTTTTGGCTTCACGAGTCTGATTTCCACAAAGTGTTGAATCTTTTTTCCATTTTCGAGAGAATGATTTAGAAAAGAAGAAAATACTAATAATGTCGTATGAAATAATAGTTGAACCAAAACTATTTAACACGCATCTAATAATTATTGTTACAATTTTTGTATATATTGAACTTTTAAAGATTTAAAATATTAGAAGTATATAAAAATTTCAAAGAAATTATTCAATATATTTACGTAAATATTTATTGATATAATTTAAACATATTTATAATTATAGAATGATCATGATCAAAATTTGTTATGATTATTATTAAAACTCTTGAAGAGCCATGATTTTTATTTTATAAATACTTTATTATTAATCAGATTTTCATCTAAATTAAAATATGTTTAATGCACTCTGGGACTCTACTATGAATTAGAAGTAGAATTTTATATCATGTATACTTCTTATGTTTATAAATATAGACGTTAGAGAAATTTTGTTAATATCTCTATTGCACAATAAAAAATACATTTGCTTTTACTCTCTTATTTCTTATAACATTATGAACTTAAATATTTATATGTACAAATAACTGAAAAATAAAAAATAACCTTAAGATAAAAATATTACATATAAAAATCACAAAATAATTTTGAGTAAACTACACCCAAGATCACTCTGAAATAAGGTTTGTCCTATTTTTATCGATCTAAATTTTTTTTAATTTTCTCAATCTAATTAAGATAATTTTTTAAATTAGTCACCACCGTTAAAAAATTTATTAATCTACTAACAGATTTCTAATATGACACATTAGCCAACTGAATGACAATACGCGACAATTTTTTATTTTTTTTTATTTTCAGGTTTAAAACTTGTATGTAATTAATCAAAATTATTATTTTTTACTTTCTTTACCTCGAAATGGAGAAACTAGAATACCTAGTCCCTATTCAAGGCCATCTCAAAGCTACCTGTCCTTCACCATTTTCTCAACAATAGATCTATGACAACTATCAACAATAACGGCGGCGGCGGCGCTTCTCCAAGCAGCAGGTGTCCTCCCCAAACATCACCATCGGTAAATGAAAAATGAATTACACCATTTTCAATTATTTAGGAATTTAGCATGGAAAGAGTTAATAAGGAAAACGCTAGTTGAAATATGATTTCCATGGCCATATGTCTGCTTGTTCTTTTGATTACCGTAATGAAACAATCCTATGCTTCCTTAATCAGAACGTGTATATTGATGGGAAGAAACCAAATTTTGTTCTTTATTACTCAATAAACACAAACAACCAATACCAAAACAAGCACAATAACTATAAATACGAAATTAAATGATGTGGAAAATTCTTTTAAAATAAAAACTGAACTCTAGAGTGCACTCAAAAGTTGTATTTTATTCCAAGTTCTTACTATAAGATCATGATGTAAAGTCATTGCAAACAGAAAATATCACCCATAAATAGAGTTGAATTTAAAATTAAAATTCCGAAATTATAATACTCAAATAAAAAATCCGATGGTCAAATCCCTTGACCACTGCCCAAAATCAGCTCAATTGAACCATAGATTAACTCTCAATCGAAAATTCTCTCTTTTTCTTTGAGTGTACCAACTTTTACTTCCAATATTTCAAATATAAAAAGGTTGCCCCACCTTTGATTAACAGCCAAGTTTTCCCGCACATTGTGAGACCCACAACCCAACAAATCTCCCTCTTCGCCATGCCAACAATCAAACAATAAATTTTGAACTTCCCTTTGGGTATGATTTTGGTGAACATATATGTACTTGAATTAATGTAAATGAATATAGAAATTCATAAAAAGAAATAAAGAAAGCACTAACAAATAACTGAATAGAGTAATTATCAAAACTTGTTAAAATGACTAATAAAAAGAATTTGAGTTAAACCATATTCGAGGACTCAATTAGAATGTTTGGAAATTGATGGATCAATTTGGTAATTTTAAAATATGTCATAAATCCCTCTACTCTTCATAAATTTAAAATTTAATCATTGTACGTTTATTTTTAAGAATTTAGTCATCTACTTTTCAAATTTTAAAATTTAAATCCAACTGTTAACACTCAGTAAAATTATTTTCTTAAATTCACATTCATTACAATTTCATTTTTGTAATTTTATTACTACCAAGTAAGGTTTTTTTTTTTAAATTTTAAAATGTCACAGCAATAAATTTAACAAAAAAAACACATACCGATGCTAACAATTAGAGTTAGCATTTTGAAATATGAAAAATAAAGAAACTAAATCGCTATAACTAAAAGTACAAAATCTAAATTTGAAATTTGTGAAGAATACAAGACCATTCAATAAACCATAGTAGAACCTCTCATGCAATTAACTTATTAAATAAATATAAATAATATAATAAAAATTATAAAAAGGAAGAGTGATCCACTACTTATATACTTTTTATTTTATGGAGGAAAACATGGTCTCACTCAATTGATTGTTGCTAGCAAGGGGTGAGGGGGCGGCGGAGTCTAATGGAAAGAATTAATACCTTGATTCAAGCAGAATAAATACTAACACAAGGCTCAGCAATTGGCAGCTAGGAAATCAATACTTTGGGATGTTTCTGCAACGAACTTCCTACTTATCTTTGACAAAAGTTCGTAAAAAACATTGGAGCCATGGATGTAATCTAAAACAATTTGCACTTTTTTCCCTCCTTTTTGATAAGACAATTAGTACTTGGTAATTGGTATGAAATATCGAGTGTATTGAAATTTATACAATTATACAATGAATACACAAGAATGTTGCCTACAAGGCTGTTACAGTGTCAGTAGTGACAGTTTTAATTTTGTTTATGCTGTATCTCTGAAAATGGAACCAGGCAAAAAGTTGGCACTGGAATCTCTTCTCGACCTGAAACAAAATATATAAAACTGCTCAGGTTGAATCAATCAAGGGATAAACAAATGTGAAACTTACAAAACAAATACATGTAAAGATATCTTGGAAAGATATCCAGAAATAAAATATATAAAACTGCTCAGGTTGAAAAAATGTCATTCAAGTTTGGCATTGTGTCCTTACCTCAACGGTAAAGTGGAAAATTTACTTTAAGCTGTTGGTAACGACCGGCGGCAAGTTGGGCATTCCATCTTTATGTCCATCCATCTTTGCAAACAACCCGAATGAAAGAAATGATCGCATGGTGTTACCTGTTCGAGAAATGCAGTTTAAAATAAAGTTCACAATTCAAGAAAATGACCTTGAAGAGCCCCACCAATTAAAGATAAAAAATCTCAACAGTATACCATGCAATCTCTTGAACGTTGTGTGAGATCAATGGAAGTCATACAAATGACACAGTCTATGGCATGATTTGCTTCTAGATCAAATCTTCTATAGTAGCTATATTTCTCGGGTAGTATCTGCAAACAGAAATTTCAAATTAGCATCATCATAACATGTCTTTGGAAGCTTTGGCTAAATCCTAGTGCACTTACGATAATGAACATCTAAATTTGCCGGCAGATCAAAGCACATTTCACATAAACAAGCAAATTGTAGAAAACAAAAAAAACACAATTCACTGAATTAGAAAGGAACAGTCTGGCAGTAACAAGAGTTCCACAAATAAGGAGTAAGAAAAAGGTTCCCCTATAGGACAAAGGGAGGACAAAAAAAATGAATTTGTTAACCACAAGGGGTCGGCAAAATTCGGTTATAACAGACTTAAAAGGACCCATTCGGATAAGTCATGTCGGTTAAGTTGGTTTTATTTGTTTAGTCAGTCATGGTCTCAGTTAAGTCGACTGTATATTGGTTATTAAAATTTGACTGAATTAACTGATTTGGTACATATTATTTTTTTATTTATTTTTAAATATACTTATAATATATAATAACAATATGTAATATCTAATCTAAATATATGTTTTATACAAATAAAAAATAAGTTGGGTTGGTTACGCCCAAGTTGGTCGGTCAGCTATGTTGACGTTGGAGATTGTCAGTTAAGTGTGAAAAAAGCTACTGAATCAATCAAAAAATAAAACTGAACGTTCACCCCTAGCCACAAGAAGACTTCCATTATAACAGTCCTAATTGACTGCAACAAGCCCTGGCCTATGAAATTCGCCAAGGTGTTTTCATTCGAGTAGTATTAGAGGCAACATACATGCATTTAAATCAGTTTAACAAGTTATCACAAAGAGTGAGAGAAATGAAAATAAAAAGGCAATACATGAAGAGAATACCAGAACCACATCTGACCTGACGAGGAATAAACCATCGAGATCCAAGATAGTGCTGAAGAAGAAGAATGGATGCTTGAAGTCCAATGAATACAACCAAACAGATGCACCAGCTCTTGTCAGGCTCAATTCGCATAAAGTTGTGAGGGCATCCAAACATATATAATGGGATTGCTAGCCGAGTAATAGTCATGCCTAAGATGTAATGAGGATGCAAAGGTTTTCTTGAATCACGAATGACGTTGGTGATTATTTGAGGTATCCAAAATGAGTACAAAAGGAGAAGTATAGGCCGCAAAAAATTATGAAACTCGTACATGACCAAAATGCCTCCTAAAAGGATCCCATCTGCAAATATTTGTACTAGTCAGATCATATTAAGCCATCAACTTGACATAAAGTTGATAATCTAAGAAAGTATTTGATTCCAAAAGCAATCAAAAGGCTATAGCATCATTGAAAAAGTAAGCACATTGAGCAGCTAACAACAAAGGCTGTTTAGAACAAACAGGGAACATTTACACTCCCTTGATCATTTCTCACACTACGTCTCCAACAAGAATGACACCTAAAATCCACTTCAGCTTTCTAGCATCATTTTCTATGTCAGACAAGCAGTCCTTAGGACTTCCACAACACTTTTTTAGTTCCTCTCAGTAACTTACAGCTTTCCACATAGGAATCAAATGTGTCAAGTTATTCTTGTGGAGAGACTGAGCTATAACTCGCTCTATTATAGTAAAGATTTATATGGATATTAGTTTTTTAGTGAAACCATCTTTTGGCTTTTGCTATCACTCAGATTCCTATTGATTTACGGTGTTTTGTTTTTAAACAAAGATGCAAAGGAGAGCAAGATGGACACAATCTTTTTTCTGGGCATATACTATTGATAGAATATGGTGTCCGAATAGAGGATTCTATAGGAGCATCAACTAACTGGGTACACCATCAGGATTAGACTAGGTAACAAGGGAAAGAAGCAATATTTAGGAAAATCGAATCATAAATTTAAAGCTTTGCTAATTAGACTTGATCTTTACCAGCAGTCAATAGAGACAAAACTAATGACTGTGAATGGTGGCCAACCAAGTTTATGCAAGAGAGAGACAGTATTTGTGTATACTCTATGCATCACTTTCAGCAAACCATATATATTAAATTTCTATCCGCAACAGTAAAAACTTTTCCGGCACTTACAGAAACGGCTATATAGAACTGATAGCTCACGCCTCATTGTCTCCCAACCTTCACCGTTATTCATTGGTCTACTTGCCTTCCATATTGCAAGAAGGTACCTCATCTCAAAAATGGAGAAGACTACAAACTTGAAGAATGCCGCAGTTGCAAAAGCATTAAACAAGGACTCTGTATAAAGCAAAAGAAAATGAACTTAGTAGAGATAGACCATCAAAAGGAGCAGCTAATAGCAGAGATCCACTGTTCTATGTTAAGCCATCAACCTCCTATCAGGAGCAGGGCAGGTTCAAAGTGCATTTTCAAATCAAACTACTCACATGTAATACTGGAAAAGACTTGCCCACAAATAGAAAGAATCTCAACCGATGCCAATGCAAAGATAAGTTATCAGTTCTAGTTTTGGATCCCCATTACGGTTCTAAATAGAGTACCACAGTTTGTGGGAGCAGATATAATTGAAAAGGAAAAGGTGAGAGAGGCCTTATGTTCTTTATAGATTTATATTACTGCAAAGATATGGCAGATAACTTAGGTAATATTAGCATTTCTTTGGCACAGTTAATTAATACTCACCAACCAGTATTCCTGCAGTGAGATGTAAGAGGCAAAGATAAGCATCCATGATAGCCTGTTGACCAATCGTTAAAATTGAAACTTTTGCAGCTCCCTGATAGATAAGAGACAAAATTACCTTTATTAATCACAAAGAAGTAAGCTACTCATTAATGCTATATCAAAATATAGCATTCATGCAAAACAAGCTTGTTGCCTTGTACATATATGCTTTAGATTCTTACCGATTGTGTGTTGCTATGTTCCATTTGCCTGATTAACAGAAGGACTTGAAGGAAGGAGACCTAACAATAAACAATTAAGGAATCCAGCCAAAACAGGCCTGCAGGACTGCATTAACAATGAAAAGGGATGACATATAAAGGATACAAAGGTGACCATTAAGGTGTAGTTGACTGCTTTGTTGTAATAGACTTCAATGTTGACAGAAGTTGCATTTAATAGCAAAGGTGAGATGCAATCTCCATCATCATCCACCGTCGGACTCTCCATCAATCCTTCGATGTGATAACGATCATGATCTCCATCTATAAAAGATCAAAAAACTTCCAAATTTGAATACTTAAAATATCATAGTGGATAGCACAATCTGTTCCCAGTAGATGTTTCAGATCAGCATAAAAAATTGTAGCTGTGAGAGGTGACCCGTACTTAACTCGCCAAGTTAACTTGGTCTTTCAGCAGCAAGAACTTTCTTTTAAGCTGCTTCCAGTTGATGTACATTCTAATGACAGTTTACGATTCTTTTTTTGTTAACAAAGAAGACTCATGGGAGTGGCTGGATAAATAAAAGACCATTTTCTGAAACTGATGGACCTGTCTTAAATTATATCATAACTGGTCCTTATACCCAGACTCGATCCAGACAGCAAGAGAGCCCAATTGTTCGCAATGCCAAATTAGCAATTAAGTCTATGAAGAAATAAATCAATATTTCTTCCGCAATTCTTAATTCAATAGATTTTAGTAAAAGAATATCTTTCCAAACAAATGCTTGTCAATAAATAGACCAGAGAAGAATGCAATGGTACAAGAAGATGAGTCTAAGAAGTTGAGATAACTCGAGTACCATTTTGGCTGGATGAGATGCGTGAAATTTGGGCTGCAATTTCTATATTGCAATGTTTCTCCATCTCATAAATTGGTGCTGCAATAAGAGAAAACAACATTCACTATATTGCAAACTTAACTTGAGCTTAAGCCAAGTGACATAGTTATAACTTACAATTTTTTCTTCTCCATATTTTGTCACGTGGAGATTCTTGGAACACTTGAGAGGAGAAAACTCCAAGCTGTTCAAAGACATTGCAAGCTAGTAATCAGAATCACCATAAACAAACATTTATCAAAATGGACAACTAAAACTGTGTCTGCAAAACACAACACCAACTCAAACATTATCTAAAAAGCAACTCATGGACGTAGCCATCCATCATAGCCTGTTGCAGATACATTGCTATAAATAAAAGCCCATAATGCACAAATACAAATTCAAAATCTTGCAACACCAAAGAAAACTCAGGCAGAAATGAAACACGGAAGGAAATTATCTCTTTTAACCAGGTATCAACTTTGTTTAAGTTAAAAAGCCAAAATCCAATACATAAGCTTAACAGCTCCAACCTGAAACTGAAACTATATAGATAAGGTAAGCAGTAGACAGTTTTGTGCTATTGGCCAGACATTCAGATAATACCATTACTCTAAAGAAAGACTTCTGGAAACATGCAAGAAACTAGCAGCATTATTTGTGGCATTATGAAAGGGAACCCATTCTCAAAGTCCAATATGATATAGAACCGACATCAGATGCTAGTGAACCACGAATGAGTAAGATACAAAGTATTACCAAATGGTATGGGTTAGACAAAATATAATCTTCTTCCTGACTCAACTCTCCTTCCTTTCCACTGCAATAGTATGCCCGTAGAATATGTCAGAGTTGAAATGCATTCAGTAAACCGGATTCACAAAATGTCATCTTAAAAGAGCACATAAATGGAAGTGAGAGAGTTAACAACTATATTGCAAATGCCCTTTTATCTGCACCATTTAGTTGCAGGCATTCAACTAGTATGCATTTCTTAGTCAAACAATGTCCAATCAAGCTGAAATAACTTTTAATGAGCAATCAATACTGTCCAGATTTACCTGTTAGCTACCATTCGAAGCTGTCTAAAAGGCCATATATATACACCCTCTACCCTTATTTGAGCACCACCAACATTGTGTTTGTTATCAAACACATCATGGAAAATAATTACACCCTGTTATACCACCACGAATAAGAAACAAAGTCAGAAAATAATTAACAATGGTAAGATACAGCCTACAGTAGCTAGAAGCCATTCTCTTTATAAAGAGAGTTCTTACAACAAAAATGCAACAAATATGATTAGGCAAACAACTAAAGAGGATGTAGGAAAATCAAACTTAATGACATAACCAGTCTATCATGTCTTCAGGCAAAATAGAAAAAAACATATCTGTGCGTACATATTGCATTTAGAAACATAGTTCAATTGTCCTAACAAGGCCACAAAACAAGCAAAAAACTGGAAAGGTATATTAATTATTCATAAGAGCAAATTTCTAATATGATCAAGACCCCCCTTACCTGAACATAATGTACACCGGTTATTTTTGTTGGTGTGCTAACTAATTCAATGACAGAATCACCAGCTGATTTCCTGAAATCGGGAAATTTTGAAGAGCTATTCAAAGACTCCAGGAACTTCCAAGAGCCTGCAATTTCCCAGTCAAATTAATAAAATTGTCAACACAAATAAATGTACATGATGAACTAAATGATTGAATTTAATCCATTCAATAACAGTGGTTAGCTAAATAAACTAAAAATCTCAAAGAAGTACTTTTAGAAGCCAGCCAATTCATTAGTTCCTTCCTAAATAGTTTTTTTTTTTTTTTAAATATCAGGACCTGTTCTAGGTTAGAACAATCTCTGATCCATGTGCCATCTAAATACAATCTGTCTTTGCATCCAAAACAAATTGACCTGAAGCAAGCATCTGTTTTAGTAAATAAAGTTCCATCGCTGTTTTATTTTTAGAGTTCATGGAGTGCAGGTTTTGAGCCTCTGAAAAAAATATATTTTTACCAATATTTTCTAGGAAATTCATCACCTAATCATGGACAACCGAAGTGAAAAAATTACAAAAGTGTAGGGAAACCAAGAGAAGATACTGACAGAACAACATAAAGCAATCAACCAAAAAAACGCATGATACTTCGGCTATAGGTAACAAGATCCAGAAAATTACTCCTAATGCATCAACTCTAATATGCATATGATGGAATTCAACAAAATTTACTTACCTCGATAAGTTCCTGTTATGTTCCATGCATGAAATGGACCCAATTCGCTTTCATCTTTTCTAACAAATAGCCACTACAGGATGCATTAAGAATATCAATAAATTTATAGTACCCAAACTGAAGAGCGCAAGGGGTGAAAAACACAAAAAAAATACAGAGCCAATCTACGTTTTCTTAAATAACTAAGTGATATAGCTAAAGTAAACAATTTTTTTTTTTTCTGTGAAAGAGGGGGGGGGGGGGGGAGCTTCATATCAAGTTGAAGACATTTTTCAAAACATAAAAAGATGGTTCTTTATCTGTCTATTCTGATTTAATTGACCCTGAATTTCTCAGCATAAAATGAAAGATTAACAAATTAGTGTCTGTTAAGGAAACTTCAAGCCGGATTGCCATTTAGCTCCCCATTTTGAAAATCTACCTATCAAGATAATCTAATTTCCGGTTTCAACCATGTGTTCTCTGGACAAGATTGTTAAAATTGCACATCAAACTTGACATTGCCCACTTCCATTTTGCAGCATTTCATTATACAACAGCAAAAGAATAACCAGTCAAAACCTATCAAAGTGCAATGACTAAAGCACTAACTCAGGAAAATTGAAATAAAATTCTAAATTTGACAACATCAGAAGCACAATAACCAATTATACAACTATGAATTAGGCATCCAGAATCAAAACCCAAATTTTCATCTTTGCTTAAGAGAAAAATAAAATAAAATTTAACAATAATTAACATCAATAAAGAAAAAGCATAGGGAATTAAGAAGTACCAACCTCATCGCCCCATGACCGAGCCCTTTCTCTTATCGGTCTCAATCCCGCCACTGGCTTTAACATAACAAAACCAAACCACAATCCAAAAACAACCCTAAACACAAACCCTAATCGTCTCCTCCTCGAATTCCACAAAAAATCCAAATATTCCCTGGTGATCATATCAAAACCCCGACATCCCATTTCAAAAACAAAACTAATTTGCTTTATCTTAATATAAAATAAAAATATCCAACTTCAATTTCCCAGGAAGGAAGCAAATATGTTTACAGACTGATTTAGATGATAGATACAAGAAAACGATACAAACCCACTGCACATTAAGGAGAAAGATAATAAGAGATTGCTTCAAGTATAGTTATGTGAACCAACAAACAACACCCAAAGATCAAACAGTAGAAAATGAGAGCTCAACAAACTAATTCTCTCTCTCTCTCTCTCCCCCTCCCCCTTCCCTTGTGTTGTATATATAAATTTAATTCTTATATTGGTTTTAATATAAACAAACAACAAAAAAGATGCCCCAAAGAGAACTTTCAGAGAAAAAACAGCACACTTAATACAAAATATATATTCAGAAAATACGTGAAGTATACATGAACAAATTTTTAATCTAAAAGGGTTTGGCAAAGTGGTGGTTTGTTGTTGTTGACATGTTTGCTTGAGTTTTGGTAATTAGAAGTCGAGAAAAAGAGCTTCGGCCCTCTAGGTTTAGTTTGTAACAATACGCGCTGTTTTAGCGAGTTAGAATCACGTACCAATTAGGGAGAGTCAACTGATGTTTGGTCCTTACCATCTTTGGTGTGTTAAAGTTATCTTAATCTTTATTAGTTAGAGGCTTAGACATGAGAACAACTAAATTATATGATTCGTTTCTATTATTATAATCTTTTCTATGTACCAAAATAAAGGAATATATCATTTACTTAATATTATATAATTAGGAAATTATCAGAAAAAACCCCTTTCTTCAACAAAGTAAAATTACTATTGTGAGAATATTTATTTTTTTATATGTTGATAAATTTAAAACTTTAGATAAACATGATAGAATTTAAACTAAATCATCAATTTTTTTTATTAATTTAACTTTATCATTTGAATTAAAGTCATAATTTAATTTATATTACTAATGAATTGCTTAAGTTTGATGTCACGAATCAATTGAACACTAACTAAATTAAGAAATTAAAAAAAATAATTTACATATTTAAAACAACTTATATTATTCGACAATATTTTAATCTTTTTAATTTAAAAAAATAAAAAATATGTATATGGTGATATTTAAACTCATATGAATTACATTTCAAAAACTCTAAGCTTAGCACTCAACTAAGTCTTTATTTTGATTTTTTTATACATTTTAATTTTGCTATATATATTTTATTACATTAATCAATTTTATATATTAATAATCTTGTTGATTGAGATAGTATCACAAATTAAATCGACATCAACTTGAAATTGATGACAATACTATGATAAATAATTGTATTCATTTAATATTCTTAATATAATGTATTTATGTATTTAAATTTTATTTTATTTATAATTTAATTTAATTTTTAATTTTTAATATCATTAATATTTTATATATTATTAATTAATAATACTTTTAGCCGCCAACCTAATACTCTTCTAACCGTTGGTTCAGGTCGAAAAAATTAGAAAATTGTGTGTTAATTCACCGAAAAATTAAAAGAAAAAGGTAGTCAAGGTTAAAACGATTGGAAAGGTAATTTAGATTAGTATCCTATCTATTTAATTGTTTTTGCCAAACTTTAACTTCATTAACAAAATTAAAAAAATTGAGTGGTGAGAAAATCAATTAAATTTTAATTTAATGAAACAGAATAAGAAATTTTGAAGTCTTAAAATTTTCAAAATATATATTTTTCTAAAATATTTTTTATTATCAATCATAATAACCGATTTTCTTTGTAGGTTTTCTTATAAATATTTTATTTGTAGAAAGTCCTTAGCCCCAAACGTATACGTAGAAAAATAGAAAGAAAAAAACATCACAGGCACGCAACGCAACTTCAATTTTCAACTCTCAGTTTTTACTGTTTTAACTTTTAACTCTGTCGTTGGTGTTGGTGATGTTCTCAATGTACTATTTATTTTTTTATTTAAAAGTTAAGAAGATTCTAGTTTTAGCTAAGAATGTAGTTGAATATTAGTTGAATTATATTTGAAAATTAATTTTTGTATTTGAGTTCGACTCAATAATTAAGTTTAATGTTAATAATATAATTTAATAACATAAAAATATGAAAAGTTCAATAAAACTCGAAAGCTTTTCGACTCATTATTACTAAGCTCGAATTCAGCTTGATCAATAGCTCAAATTGTTCAAGCTTGATAAAGCTCAATAATTACTGAACCATGTTCAAATTCTTTTGAATCAAACTCGAGTAGCTCACGAGCACCTATGTCTCATTTACACCCTTATATCTAGAGATTGTATAAAAAAGTCTCACTCTTTATGGTGTTTTATAAAAAATAAAGGTTAGTATACTAATTGGTACTTGAGATTAATTTCAATGTTCAATTTAATATTTGATTTTTTTCTAATTTAGCACTAAGTTTAGTTTTAATGTTCAAATTAAAGGCTAATATATTATTTAGTACTTAAGATCGATTTCAACGTTCAATTTGATATTTGAGTTTTTTCCCAATTTGTTACTTAAATTTGGCTTTAATGTTCAAATTGGTACTTAAGTTTTTTCTTTTCTCAAGTAAGCACTTGAGTTTGACTTCAATATTCAGTTTAATACTTGAATTTATTTTTTTATACTAGTATCTATGTTATTTTTACTAGAGCAAATGTCAAATATTCATTAGGACAAATGATTTCATTTAGTATGGATACCAAATTGAATCTTGAAGCCAAACTCGGATATCAAATTGATACAAAAATATCAGGTACTAAATTAAACATTAATAACAAATTCAATTACCAAATGATATATTTACACAAAGATTAATAATAGGTATATTAAAAATAAGGGTGAACTACACCTAAGGTCACTATATTTTAGTAAGTTTATATTTTGATCACTTAACTTCAAAATGTTACAAAAGGGTCATCGAACTATTCAATAGTTTTCATTTAAGTTATTAGGATGTTAAATTTTTTAAAAGAAAAAAAAGTTTGTCTCGCAAGTTCTAGGTGACGACTTGACGAAGGTACAATGGATCACTACTTATCGACAAATAGAATAAAATACCTTAAATATAAGTCTATTTAAGAGTGTTGAAGATTAAAGTAGAAAACTATTTGAATTTTGGTTCGAAGATTCAAGATGTTTAAAGTTGTTTCATAAAAAAACCTGAAGTGCAAAGAGAACGCAAATGAGAGCTTTTGATTAGTGCGGTGCGAATAGAGAAAGCCATACAACAAAGGATTTTAACATTACAGTGACTTAAAATGAAAATTTTTGAATGATTGAGTTTAGTTTATCCGAAAATAAAAATGGAAAAACGGATACGAAAGGAAAGGTGACGTCTTTGTCGTCGATTTTGCCGGAGCAGGAAGCTCAGAAGGCGGCGAAGCGAGTGTAGGAGACGCTTTCAGAGTAGCACAGTTGAAACGAACCAATTGATAGAACTGATTGCCGATATACAGCCCTTACCAATCTCGTTCAAAAACTCCTCTACGAACTTCACAACGATACAATGGTTAGCACTCGACATATAAAATTTACTATTAATCTTTTTTACTAGAAAGATTCATGATCCATTCGTTTGGTTAATATTAAAAACAAAATAGTTATTCGGCTATCTTTTTCTAGGTTCCGTTTGTGAAATCGGTGGTTTTTCCTAGTCGTTCACACGAATGAGTTTCTGGTGTCGTTATTGTTTACGCTAAGTTAGGAGTTTAATTTAAAGTCCAAGAAGCATGGAATTTCCATTAAAAGAATGTGAATTTGCAGGTTCTACTGGGAGAAAGCTACTATGTAGAAAGAACAGCTAAACAAACTAGTGAAATTCTAAAGAGAAGGGGGAAGTCATCGGAACCTGAAGTGGATTGAGTCTTCCTTTTTTTTAATTCCACAGCTTCTGAAGCAGCATTAAGTTTCCCAATTGCCTTATTTTTTGTTTGTTAATCCGTTGAATAAGCATTACTCTGATTTCTTTTGTACCTAGTATTTACTGATAACTTTCATTTTATTGTTACAGGAAGGCCTTTTGGAGCCCAGAGAAGAGGATGAAGAGGAAAATACCACCGAACCGGTGTCTCAATTAGGCAGAGGTTCCTTCTCCTTTTCTTTTTCACATTACTTGCATCTAAGGTGTATATTCAATCGAGTCGAGTCGAGTCAAATTGAATTAAAAAATTTCAAGTCAATTCAAATCGAGTTAACGAATACTATTATTTATATTCAATGTTGCCTGTACATTGACTGATTATTTAACTAGTAGAGGAAGTACAAGATTTTTTAACTACATAAACAATATAATGATTTTGTCTTTTTACTTAATAGGTAAACATTTATCAAAATGATATAGTTTAACTTAATGATTTTGACTTTTAACTTTAAAAAAAAGTAAACATTTATCAAAACAATGTAGTTTCGCCTTTTCTGATTCGAATTTTCGGATAACTCGAATTATATAATTCATATTTGAGTTAAACCGAAAAACTTAATTTTTTGTTCGAGTTAATCCGAATAACTTGATTAACTCAAATAACTCGAACTATTTAATTCAAAAATTGAATTTTTTATCGAATTTTTCGAATCGAATCGAATCGGATTTTGCTCACCACTACTTGCATCATATTGAAACTTTGGAGTCTGTTTAATTTAGCGAAGATGATATGCCAGCTGCTTGATTCTAAGTTGATACTTCATACTAACCTAATTGCAGCGCCAGTTGGTTGCCCAACATGTTGCATTACTTGCTCCTATACTGTCAGATTTTTTATTGCCAAGGTGTTCCTCATCATGCAGCCTACTTATCTGATGAATGTTAGTTTTCTTTTCCTAATTGATTAGGATTAATTAGAAAGGTTATTGATTACTTTTCTGAAGTTGAGGATTGAAATTAATTTATTTTTTCCCTTTTCAGGTCATTTGGAGCGAGGATGTCCTACTTTTGCTGGAGAAAACAAATTAATGGGTGCACCTGAGGATGATGAATATGCTCGTATAATGTCGAGGTTGGAAGAACTTGAGAAAGAACTTGCAGCTAAAAGTTATGGAGAGAATGAAAACTGGGATACTAATGCTGCTGAAAGTGATGGTGAAGAAGATGAGCAAAGTTGCTTTTTCACAAAAACGAAGCTGAAGGTTACAGTTCTCTTGATCATGGTCCTAGATATTAAGGGGTACTGTTGAGACTTGCTGCTTCTTACCTGCTGAATACAAATATACAATCATATAGTGAAGATTTTTCTATTTGCTTATGAAATAGGTGTATCAGCCCAGGAAACCACTTCTGCAGTCAAAAGGCAAAAATCCAATGAGTGAAGAGATCTCTAATAAATATCAGTTAGCTGTAAGAGGTGAAATCCTTGTATTCCTTTATTCTTTTAGAATCTTTTTTACTTACTGATAACCAGCATCCTGAATATTTGTACTACCCATTGTTTCTTGTATGTTTCAAACTGCAGTCTACTGGATTTACTGTGGGACCTGTTATCAAAGGTTGGTATTTGTGGTGTATGGACTTATGCTTGTAAACTAAAGAAGAGAAAGTAAATATCTTCTCACATCTTCCACTAGATGCAAATATCGTTTCAGTTTTTGTTTATATGAAATGATTCCTTTATATTATCTTATTAAGGTGAAATGTCTCATAGTCAATGTATGCCTCAAGCCACCGAGATAATGATGTTATATCCTTCCATAAATGCATCTGTTCCCTTTGAAAAGGTGAAATTTGAAGCTGAACGTTCATCAAGAGATGAGGTATTTGAACTCTGTAGTATTCTCATAGCATCATCTCTTCAAGCCTTGCTCCCCCAGGATTCGTTTTGCTTGTCTACATGCATCCTTTTATCTTGAGTGCTGCTTGGTGTCTATTTTGAATATCCAAGTATTTTTTCTTCTTTTTTCTAACAGATCTTTACATGACATAAACTATCTATTTTGAATTTGTCTTCTCAAATTGTATTACTGTGGGATGAAATTTTCTTTTAGATAGTTTTCAGGGACAGTTGCTCTCACTACAGCTTGAATACTAGGAAATGCAAGGTAATATGTCTTTTTTTCTCCTTTATACCTTTCATATACTTTTTGCAATAGCTAAGCTTGCATTAAGATTTTATATGGCGCAACTAGATCAAGCAAACCGTGTATGCAACTATTCATGTCATTTTTTTATGTCAATCATGTAAATAAATTCAAGTCGTGTTCAAAATTATCTGGTCTAGTCGCAACCTCAAGAATGATAATCATCAATATTGTAAGCTGCAAGTTAGCACTCGTTTCAGTAAACCGGACTTAGATCTAGACAGTTTTGTAATCATCCCAACTCTTTTCTTTTGATTTAAGAGAGAATAAGTTTTTGAGCAAGAGGAAATATGCAGTTTCCATTGAATCAAATGCTTGCGTAACATTGTTGTCTTAACCACTTGGACTTCTTCGAGGATGCTATAGGGAGGGAAAGGATGATAGTAGAAGGGGTGGATTTTGCCGCTTCTGTTTATCATGTGTTTGGATTTTTTTCTTAATTTACAAATGAGGGATGGGAAAGAAATGGGTAGGGATCGAACCTTACCCTCTCATGCCACACAGCACAATATTCTTGTCATTTAGGGTGTGCTTAGTTGAGTGAAAAAATAAAAGGATAAAATGAGAAGTGGGAAAATAGAAAGAAAATGAATTTTCCATCTAATGCATAAAATTAATCCTTCCAAATTGAAATGATAGGAAAAGAGAAAATGAGGAAAATATATATGATAGTTCAAAATTATACTTTTTTTTTTAAAGTTCCATTTATTTTCTCATATTTTTCAACTCTACAAAACAATGAATGAAAAGAAAATTCATTTAAAAAAATTTTCTATCATTCCTACCAAATCACAACTATGTAAATAAAATTATATTTTCTTTCTATATTTCTACTCCAAAAATTTTTCATCTTTCCAGCATTCTTATTCGATCACGGCGGGGGCAAGGCAAAATAGAAAAACTCACATTGGGTTTAGAGATAATCAGGCTCGAACTGATGACTTCCACCACGTCAAGGTGACATTCTACCGCTGAGTTATATCCCTTCTCTGCCCCCATCAAGAAATAGAACCGACTAATCCTAAGTCAAAGGATTGAGAAACTCAACAACGCCACTATTCTTGAACAACTTAGAGCTAGGCTTTCCTTTCGCACTATTATGGATACAAAAATAATGTAAAAAGTTGAATTCAATTGTTCTTATCGGAAACAGGATTGACTATGGATTCGAACCATATACACATGGTTTCATAAAACCGTATGAATCTCCTGATCTAAATCAAGCAGTACATGAAGAAGGTTTGCCTTAGCATGTTTTATTCGATACGAGTATATATATATATATATATATATATATATTCCATCTTTTTATATTTTACCCCTTCAATTTTCATTTTTCCAATATTTTTTCTGCTCGTCAAGAGGTTATTAACTTGTTTTTGTAACGTCTAATTTCACTTTATGATTATTTGTTAAGTTGTATATATAATGTAAAGTTTATCAAAGATAGGTTAAAAATGACTATCAATTTTTCATTAAGATAATATTTTCCTCGCCATCGGGTTTTCTATGTTTCGTTTCCATGAAGATGAAGCATTTGCATTTACTTCTAAGGTTATGATTTAATGATGTCCAAAATATAACATAAGCAGTTTTTAACAAGAAACATTATAATTATGTTAAAAATGACATTATAACTATATGACAACTGAGTACATGAAAATACAACACAAATCGATGTTTTAATTTGTATAGAATAATGATTAAAATTTTTATTGAATATAAATTCAAATCATATAACTTCATCTTCTCTAGTATTGTGTATATATATCTGTAATTTCTAATCAATAATGTTGAAAAATATATATACATACATGATTTCCCCCTTCAAAAAATATATATCATGTGTGTAAATATATATTTCTGTATTGGGTTAATTTGTAAAGTATAATTATAATACATATCCAAAACAATTACAATTAGATAAAATATATTAGCAGAGAATTAAGGCATTATGAAATTTAAATTAAAGTAAATTTAGAAACGCCCTAAGTGAGAGCTCTTTTTGTTCACGCAAAAAATAAAATTTTGCCACCCAAGTCCCATGATCCCAACTTTCTATCTTTTCCAAATTAAGTTCCAATATCTCAATTTTTGCGTGAACAAATTTAAGGTCCCAAGCCTCGTCCATGACTCGTTTATTTTTTCGTTGAATTGCATTTACAAATATAAGGTCATTGAGTCCCGCACTATTTTAGCACATACCCAATTTATTCATACTAAATGACTCTCTTTTATACTTATATAATTATATTTATGCCATTCCACACAAATGAAGGAATCAACTCTTTCTTTCTCTATGTAGGTGTCTAGCAAGATTGTAGAGACTTGATAATTACTTCCGTAAATCTCCAAAAATTTTTATAGAACTCTTAAAATATCTTCTTACAAAATCCTATATTTGTCTGCTGCTTGGCACGATTTTGTTGGTTTCTTCTTTGTTATCATTCTTCTTAGGTCTTTGGTTTTGGTTCTTTTGTTCTGGAATGTTTTGTTCCGCGGTTTTATAAAGGAAAGGGATTTAGCAGACTTGAGTTTAGAGGAGGGGGAAGAAGAGGCATTTTCTATTCCGTTTGATGGTGACGCGCAAAATACAGTACATAGTTTTTGTTTGGTGGGTTGTTTCTTAACTGATAGTGTTGTCCATTTTCCTGCTATGAGCAATACAATGGCAAACATTTGGCATCCCTTGGAAGGTGTTCAAATCTCGGATCTGGGGGAGAAACGATTTCTTTTCAAATTTTTCAATGAAGTGGATATTCATAGGGTTATCACTGGTGCGCCTTGGACATTCAATAATCATTTGTTGATTATCCATAGGATTTAGGAGAATGAAGACCCGATTACTGTCCCATTGGTGTATTCAGATTGGTGGATTCAGATTCATGATTTGCCCCCGAGTTTTATCAGAGAGTTAATGGCAGTTCAATTTGGTAATTTCATAGGAAAATTTTTGGAATATGATATGAAGATGATTTCCAATGGCTATAAGAATTATCTATGTATTCGTGTTCAGATTGATGTTTGTAAGCCTCTAAAACGAAGGAAAAAAATCCTGATCTCTGAATCAAATTTCACTTATGCCAAATTTAAATATGAAAAGTTAACGTTATTCTGCTTTCTTTATGGTTGCCTGGGTCATGGAGATAGTTTCTGTCCAATGAGACTTCAATGTGGAGTGATGGAAGTTGAAATGGGGTAGGACTTGTCGTTGAGGGCTCAGCCGATGAGAGCCACCACCGTGAACAGCATTTGGTTAAGGGAGGAGGGAGAGAATAATTTTTTTGGTAGGAATAGATTTGAAAAGCAATCTGGACAACGATCTTGGCATAATCAAGGGAGTGGATCAAGGATAAACCTCAATTCCAATTTTCGAATTAATTTGGAAGGATCTAGGTTATTAAATGCGCCGATTCAAATGCAGGACTCTCGTCACTTTAGTGGAAATGATTCGGTGGCTGACAAAAGTCAACAGGTGGGGAGTAGTATGAAAAAAGAGGTGATCAGGAGTGGGCCGAATGCTATGGGTATTAGTACTAGGTTGGATTTGACGCGGATAGACTGTGAATTAGAAGAGGAGCCAATTTCCAATGATGATGGAAAAAAAAAGACAAAGGTTCGACTATCTGATTTTCAATGTTTCCAATACACAGGATTCGTTGGAGATAAATGGTGGGCACTCAGCTCACATTAAGCAATTATCGGTGGCTACCGTGGGGTATGCCGACTGGCGGAAATGAAATTTTTTTACAAGAATGTTCATGGATTGGGGAGTCCACGAGCAGTACGACATTTGTAGTATATGCTAAAAATTTATCATCCCCAAATTGTCTTCTTTATGGAGACTAAATTAAATAATAACCGGATGGAAAAGGTTAGGAGAAGATGTGGTTATTTCAATGGTGTTGATGTTCCCACGGATGGGTCTCGAGGAGGATTATGTATTGGGTGGAATGGAGGTCAGCTTGTTTCGTTGAATAGATTTTCAAAAAACCATATTGATGTTGAGATTTAAGAGGAAGAAGAAAGTTTTCGGTGGAGATTTACGGGTTTCTACGGTGCTCCAAACGTTAGGGAAAAAGCTAAAAGTTGGAATTTGCTTCGACGGTTGGGGCAAAATAACTCACTTCCATGGTTGGTGGGTGGCGACTTCAATGATATTCTTTATGCAAATGAGAAACAGGGAGGGGTTGTTAGGGATGAGAATCGAATGAATGCCTTTCGTAAAACCTTAGATGATTGTCAGCTTGAAGACATTGGGTTTGCTGGGCCCGGTTTACGTGGGAGAAGGGCCATTTGTTGGAAAACAATATAAGAGAAAGAATTGATCGTGGTGTTGCTAATGATGATTGGGTCCACCTTTTCCCTAATTATTCATTACGGCATCTACCACACTTTTTTTTAGATCACTGCCCTTTACTTATTGATTCGGCGCCTGGAGGTTTGAGGAAAAGTTCTAATAACTTTCGTTTTGAATCGTGGTGAGTTTTAGAAGAATCATGTGAAGATAAAATTAGAAAATTATGGAAGGGTAGCTCGGGTGATTTCCTTAATCGTTTAACAAATCTGGCTAATGGGTTGAAAATGTGGGCGAGAAGGATTAAGGAACAAACAGGTCGAAATGTTAAAAGTTTAACTAGGAGATTGGAAATTTTGAATGAGGCAGAAAAGTCAGAAGAGGTTCTGGCTGATTTGGTTGACGTCAAATTACATTTGAATATGGAGGTGGATAAAGAGGAGAGATATTGGGAACAGAGAGCGAGAGTGAATTGGCTGAAGATGGGTGATAGGAATACTTCATTTTTTCACAAGTTTGCTTCTCAAAGAAGGCGTATCAACCATATTCGGGGCCTATTACGAGATGATGGTTCTTTAGCTACTGATAGTGTTGAAACTGAGATTATTGCTCGAGATTACTTCTCAGACCTTTTTGCTTCTCGAGGTGTTGGTAATTTTGATCATATTCTGTCAGGGGTTCAGCGTTCCATTTCAGAGAGGGTGAATCAAAGCTTGATGGCTAGTTTCACGGAGGAGGAAATTATTGAAGCAATCAAAGGAATGGGTCCTACGAAATCTTCTGGATTGGATGGTTTCCCGGCTATTTTTTATCAGAGGTATTGGCATATTATTGGTCACGACACCAATAAATTCTGTTTGGACATTTTTGAACAATGGAGAATCTTTGGAAGATATAGCAAAACTCAACTGGTTTTAATCCCAAAAATCATAAATCCCCTCAACTTAAAGTTCCGTCCTATTAGCCTTTGCACGGTTATTTACAAGATCATCGCAAAGACACTGGCGAACCGTTTACAAAAGGTGTTGACGTCTGCATCGATGACTCTCAAAGTGCTTTTGTGCCGGGTAGACTCATAACAGATAATGTGTTGCTGGCGTATGAAGTTCTTCATTCTTTTAAGTACAAGAGAATAGGACGAAAAAGCTTTATGGCTCTCAAGTTAGATATGAGCAAGGCCTACGATCGTGTGGAATGGCCTTTTCTCAAAGCGGGACCTAGCTTTACTTCGACAAGAGGCTTGAGGCAATGGGATCCTTTAAGCCCTTATATGTTTCTGTTCTGTGGAGAGGGTTTATCTGCACTGATGCATTTAGCAAGTCAGGAAAGAAGGATTTTAGGAGCAAAGGTTAATTGTTATTGCGCTCTGGGCAATATGGACATCAAGGAATAAATTCATTCATGAAGGAGATATTAAATTAGGATCACATATTACAGATTTTATTATCAATTATCGTAATGAACTTGATGGTCTGAAGTCGATGTTACCTGCGATGAGTCTTCAGTCGGGTAGATGGGTCACTCCGAAGGAAATGAGAACAAAAATTAATTTCGATGCTGCATTCAACAGCAAAGAAATGAGGCTTGTTCCGGTTTAGTGGTCCGAAATTCGAGAGCAGAAGTGATTTGTTCAAAATCAGTTATGCACGAGAACATACCTTCTCCTTTTGCGGCAGAAGTGATGGCGTGTCTTCAGGCAGTCCAACTTGGGCTCCTTCTTGGGCTAAAGGATGTTGAGATAGAAGGCGATTCCAGAATGGTGATTCGGAAACTGCAAGATAAGAGAGAAGATATATCAAATATTGAGGTGTTCATAAAGGATACAAAGCAACTTTGTTCTCGTTTTGAGGTTTGTTCCTTTTGATTTATCCCTAGAGATTCTAACAAAGTTGCTCATTTTGTTGCAAAAGTGGGTCTCCAAAAGGGAGAATCTACTTATTTGTTGAATACGGTTGTGACTGAGACGGTGGAATCGGTGCTAGAGGATCGAAGATGGACTGAGTCTATGAGAGGATAAATCGCCGGGTGTTTGAAAGAGTTTGCTGATTTCGGTGGGAGGTTGAACAGTCAGAGGGTTTAGTGTTTTCAATGTTTTTTTGCTGTGGTTGTAATGGGACCGATGCTAATTAATGGTGGGTAATTATGGATGTTGTGGTTTCCCAGGTGTTTTGATGCTTTTGAGGGAAGGAGTTGTATTGTCAACAGCTGGAGTTTGAAGCTTCTAGAGCACCCTTTCGATTTGCAAGCTGGATCTGTTTCTTTTTCTAATTTTACTTTTATTTTTTGGGCTCGGCTGAATGCCCATGCTTTGCTTTGTGTTGTTGAATGTTATATTGGGCTTTTATTTTATTTGAATAAGATCCAGATGAATTATTCAAAAAAAATTATATTTATGCCAATTTATTCGTTTTAAATCACTATTCTTAGATAAATGTCCGCACTTTGTTGTTTGTAATCAGCTTAAAAGATTAAAAAAATGAATAAAATAATGTAAATGTTTAATATAAAATGTCAAAAATATATATATATGAACAAATTTATTAAAATTTATCTAAAAAATTATTAATATGTCAAAATTTAGTAAAAATTTCATGAAGAATCCTATATTAGGATTGGAATTAAATTTTGCCCCTCTATTAAAAATGGACAAATTAGTTTGTGTATATTAGGTTAAAGAGCAAATTTATCATTATGTTAAAAATTCCATCTATTTTTACTATTAAGAACTGGTCCTATACTACGGGTTATTGAATGGTTATTTTGTCAGCCACACTAATTTTAGACAGTACAAATAGATGATTTTTTTAACAAAAAATGATCAATTTGCTCTTTAATTTAACATACAAAGACTAATTTACTTATTTTTTAAGTAGAGTGAATAAAATGCAACGTGACTCCGAGTATAGAGGCCTTCATGACACTTTTACCAACCAAACTATTAAATATATAACATATATTGAATATCACAATGATTTTTCAGAATGTAATAATACTCATAGGTCATCATAGGTTTTTTTAATATGTTTTTTAATGCATGTTGCATAGGTTATCATAGACATTATATTTAGAGAATGATTGGTGTGTTTAAATTATATTGTGTTCATATTTATATTTTTTTAATAGTGATTGAATCTATAGAAAAATCGTATATTTATATTGTATTTGTGTTCTTTTCATGTTAATAATTTTTATATGTAATTTTCCATAAATTAATAAAAGACAATAATACTATTTGCATAGGACATCACTAATGTAATAATACTCATAATTTGAACAAAACCGGCAGCTTTTTGGACAAATTAAGAAAATTAAAAAAAGAAGAAGATAATGGCAACTATCAACTTAGGTTTTTCATTGATTTTATTTCTGCCACTTCCTAATAATTGATTGAGCAATCAGGTTTTTTTCAAAGCAATATTTTTTAATTTATGATTTAAATTGATAGAGCATGTAAGTATTGAAAATTAAATGTGTTATTATATTAGTTAGAAAAAAGTTTTTCATTATCAATTTAATGGGCAGTGAATAAAACAAGAACAAATTCAAATATTAGTGTCTAAATTATTTTTTTTAAGTTAATTGACCAAAATAGGAATGCGGGCATAGTTTGATGACCATTTGTATACTTTACCATTTATAAAAATAAGTTTGAAATCTTAGATTAATAATTGGTAGAATACTAGGCAATCCGTAATTTTTTTCAATAATATTCAAGAAAAAGGGTATTCTAGAACAATTAATAGAAGTAGAGAAACTTTTCCTATTAAACGAAATGATAAAAGAATATCTGAAAACACATTTACAAAAACTTCGAATAATATATATATATATATATATATATATATTAAAAAAGATTACTTAAAAATCTAGAAAGTTACTCACTTTTCTTTAACAAAGTACTTAATTTTATAAAATATTTCTTTCACTCATATGACATTAACTCAATTCACTACAATGTAGATAATTTTTTTAATGCTATACATTCTACATAACTAATACATTTAATTATTTTTAATAAAATATTTCAATTTTATATAATTAATATTATTAATTACTATTAAAAGATAAATATAATGTTTGGAGTTCGAGACTCTCTCTCTCAATAATGTTGTTTTTAAGGTTCAAATCTGCATTTTTCTTTAAAAATTTAATATGCTATACAACTGCACCCAACGTCTATTGATTATTATTTTTATCTTTGAAAATCAAAGTAAATAAATTGGTTATAATATAAACATAATAAATAATAATGTTACTTTGAATTCTAAAATAAACTATTTGTATTATTTTTGCTTTGATCTAAAAGATGTTGGTGGGATTAGATTTTACCGAATTGATAATAAAAAATCTATTCGTCAAGGGTGAGAAAAGATAGAAAAATCAACAGAATCTACCTATTGTTATCTACCTTAGCTTAATTCTGCAATCATTTTTTCAATTCACTTAATTTGAATTACTATCTTTTAAAGGTAAGAAATATACTTAGGTTAAGATAAAAATGCGATAAAGATAGAATCACTGACTCACCTAATAACCTCTCTGGCTTTCAATGTCAAATTAAAAACCTCCTTTTACAAAGCTGACACTTACAAAATGTAGGCTGACTAAAAGATAAAACAAAATTTATACAAAAATATGTGTACGATGTAGAAAATAAAGAACTAATGAATTTTGTTGCTTGGATATTAGCTTTTGCTTCTTAAAGTGTGGCTGAGGCATATTTATCCTAAGGAATGAATTTTTGACTGTTTATAGCTATTGGAAGTGTAAAAATCTCATGTTTTAGATGTGCAGAAAAAAAAACTATCCGTTAAACACAGATGATCAATTTGACCTTTCTCCAATCCACACTGTACGAAAATGAGCCAAAATAAATTTAAAACATTTTCAAATAATTTTAACTCCTTAGATATCAATCAAATCATTTTAAGTGTTTTTGGTTGATTCTGGATTATTAAATATATTTTTAATTTTCAATAATATTTTTTCAAAATCCTAAAAAAAACACTAAATTCTATATTAATCAATTTTAAAAACACAAACACCACTCTTACGAATAATAATGATTTGATCTCTTCCAAAAAGTGAAAACCAAAAAAACAAAACATGCGTTTTATATATATAATTATTTGTGCCTTTTTTTATATTAATAAAAGTAAATAATTATGAATACTTATTTGATATATTGATTCATATGTGTACTAAATAATCACTATGTTTAAATATAATTACAGTGAATTTGATATGTATAATTGTAATAAAAAATATATTTTACTTGGTTCAATTTAACAACTAAAAATAAATGTTTGATAAATAAAATTAATTATTAATGATTTTATAAAATATAGAAATAGAATTTTTAAATAAATGTTTTCTTTTAAATCAATATTAAGGATGATTTTAATTTTATTTAAAATTAAATTAATAAAAGTGTATTGAAATTAATTTTTTTTGTTTGAAAAAAATTAAAATTAAGGTTTTGAAATTATATATATTATTTTAAAATGTTTTCAAAATGAAAATTTTAAAAGCCTTTCAAGATACAAATGGGATTTTTTTTTACAAATATTAAAAACGTATTTTTTAAAAAAAATAACCATTTTTATTTTGAAAATCTTTTAAAATGTTTATTTAAAAAAATTGTTAAATATTTTAAAATTAATATATTATGTTCAAAACCTTAATTTAAATGTACTTTTATTAATTTAATTTTAAATAAAATTAAAATCCTGTTTAATATTTAATTAAAAGAAAACATGTCTATCCCTAAAAAACATGTCTAAAACATTTTTTTTACAACTTAAAATAGTTCAAGGTTTAAAAAAATATTTTTTATTCTTTTAGTTTTTCCAATTTAATTTTGAGTTTAAATTTTTTCTGCAATTTTAGAATTTAAAATTATTAATTATTAAATTTATTTATCAAATATTTATTTTTAGTTGTTAAATTGAAATTTATTTGCAATGATACGTTTTATAAATAAGACCTTAAAGTGATTAATATTTTTTCCTATTTTAATAATATAAAATAAATTGTATTGATATTTCCTAATTTAATATAGATATAAATAATAAAATATTTAAACCAATTAAATAAGGCATTAATTTTGTCTTAACTTGGCTACGGCTAACTAAGAAAGTTTGTATAACCGTTAAATCCCCTGCATGTTGCGACGTGTAAGAGCCCAAATAGCTAAGAAATAAAAGATACCCAAAGAAACGCCTCTGCTAATTCATTAAGACCTACTCAAATTAATCATATATCCTGCCAAAACCATTGCCAATCGCCGTTTAGTGTCACGCTTTGCTGTGCTTTGCATGCTTTACAACGGTAACTTCGTCCCCCTTCCTCTTTATATATCCCCCCTTCCAAACCCCTACTTCAATGTACTTCGATTCTCTCATATAGAGTTGTTTTTGTTGTTTCAGTGTTGCAGTTCCAATGGGGTTCGAAAGGTATCTTGCTAGTGTGTTGATAGTGATAATGCTGTCTTTTATCACTTCATCACAGGGTTATAAGTTCTATGTTGGTGGTAGAGATGGTTGGGTTGTTAGTCCTTCTGAGAACTACAATCATTGGGCTGAAAGGAATAGATTCCAAGTCAATGATACTCTCTGTAAGCATCCATTTATCTCTCATTAATCTCCATATACATTTGCTAATTGAAATGATGCAGTACTCTTTTTGGTTATCTTGGTTTTAAATTTTGCAGTTTTCAAGTACAAGAAAGGGTCAGACTCGGTGCTGTTGGTAACAAGAGAAGATTACTTCTCATGCAACACCAAGAACCCAATTCAGTCTTTAACAGAAGGTGATTCACTCTTTACATTTGATCGGTCGGGTCCCTTCTTTTTCATCACCGGTAACGCTGATAATTGCAAGAAAGGGCAAAAGCTCATCGTCGTGGTCATGGCTGTAAGACACAAACCCCAGCAACAACCTCCTTCACCTTCTCCCTCATCTGCTGTGACAACAGCGCCGGTTTCTCCACCAACATTACCCATTCCTGAGACTAACCCTCCTGTAGTCTCACCAAAGAGCAGTGAGGCTCCATCTGATGCTGTGGAACCAGCTCCGCCGGAGCACAGATCGGGTTCATTCAAACTAGTATGTTCTACCTGGCTGGTGTTGGGTTTCGGCATTTGGGTCAGCATGGCCTTGGGGCTCGAAAATGTAGTTTGTTTTTTGGTGCTGAATTATTAAGGGGTCTGGTTAAATGGAAGAAACGAAAGTAGAAGGGAATCAGCTCAGCTTGTTATATTATTTTGTTCTTTATTGTTTTTCATAATTTCTTTCGTCATTAATATATATAGTGTGTGTGCCTTGCTTTCATCTTTATTGTTGATTATTATTACTAATTATTATAATAAGCTGTGGAAGCTTTGTTCGATACTCACCTCAGGACTTTAAAGTTTTTAAGTAAAATTTTTAATTTATGTTTAATTTATGATCTAATGCAATATCCAGGGCCAATGTTACTATAATTGTAACGCCCCTCAGAGAGCTAACCCTTATAAGAGAGGGTGCAGTGCCATCACAAACTGATATTGGTAAATTCGTGGTCCATTTATCTTTGGTGAGGTTAAAAATAGGGTGAGCTTAGTTACTCTAATGATGAGACTAGAGCAATGAGAATAGAAACAACGGTGTGGTTTGTCTTTGAATTCAAATGAAATTGTAGAGTAATGTTAAAATAAAAAATGACTATTATTAAAATTATTTTAATTTTATGAAATTATTAAAATATTTAAATTTACAAATTCATTTAATAAAATATTAAAATGTATTTTCTGATATTTTATTATAAATATTTTAATTAATTATATAATCAATTTAAATTATTTATTAGGTAAAATTATTTAATTATTTTTATAATAACAATAATAAATATTATTTTCACAAATAATAAGGTTATATTTGACTCAAATTTTGAAGTATCTACTGGGATAATTTTTAATACAGAAAACTATAATAACATAAGATATAACAAATTTCATTAATATTAGAAATTAAGTTATGATACAAAATTTCTTTACAAAGACGAATTCATTAAACTAGTCGCAATGGTTTCTTTTAACATCGCGATTTTAAGGTCACCTTCACTATTAGAAGAACTCGATTCACCTCGATCAAAATGGCCTGAAGAGATTGGCATGTCGAGTATATTTTTAAATTGTCGAAAATCCTCATCATTTGACCAAGCATGTCTTTGAATATAATTATGCAATAGTATTTTTATTAATAATTAATTAAAAATAATAATAGTATATCAAAAATATTTTATTATAAATATAATGAAAATTAAATTTTATTGAAACTAATTTTATTTGAAATAATATTATGTATATATATAAATAAATAATAATTATACATCAAATATTTATATTATTTAATTATTATTTGTTGTATTAATTATTTATTAAAATAATAAAAATTTTAATAAGCAAAAATTTAACAAATATTAGAATAATAAAACATTATTGAAAGATGACCTAATGAAGCAACTCTAAAATGAGAAAGAAAAGAAAAAAAAATATCATATGAGTAAAAGAGGAAAAGAAAGGGCAACTGGAATAATTAAATTTTTATTGGACCAAAGGGCTCAATCTGGATTTAAGCTTCTAGTAAGGTGAAATGCATTCTCAACGCATTAACCTTGGGTTTACCAACATTTCAATCGTAATTTTTTTTAGCCTAAAAATGCCGACGCACTGAAGCTACAGTGCATCTAAAGGGAGCCTAGTCCACATGAAGCAAATTCAAATGTCCATATGTATTCTTCATGTTTATAATTTTGTAGGGCAAGTTTTTCTCCTTTAATTTAATTTGGAGTTTTTTTTAGTTATCTTTTATTGTATGATAAAATTTGAAGAAAAGTTAAAAAAAAAAAAGGGGCCTAGATGTTTCGTTTAGAGAGTGTAATTAATGTATAGAGGATGATTTCTCTTACTCTTTTTCTAAAGGCAACAAACATTTACTTTCAATAGAATTAATTTGTTTTGAGTAGGCTAAAAAAACCAAAACTCTAGCTCACCCTAATGGCTAAATAGAAAAAAAAATGTGTTTTTTTTAGGGGGTTAATTGGTCATATAAGCCATTTTTTGAAGATCAGAGGGAAATAAGTCAATTTTGGAGTGAGTGTGTGAAAGCATGTCCACCTCCAACGGTTATTTCCCCAACGGTACAAATTCAAATGTGCCAAGGGTAAAATTTTTAAATAGCCCAACGATAACTTTAATTTCCTATAAATATCAGGTCATTTTTCATTCTTTTCATTCAAATCCAACTTTTTATTCAAATCCAACTCTCTCTATTCTCTCTAAACTCTCAATTCTCTCAATTTTCTCAAGATTTTTTCAAAATTTTCCAATACATTTGTATAAAAATATTATAGTTTTATTTTGTTATTCATAGGTTATTCATTTCATTTAAATTTTCATGAATGACAAATTCTCTTATTTGTTTCGATGACAAGCACATTTACACCACTCAATCAGTAATGATAAGAAAAAATTTTAAATTTCATTATTTTAAATTAAGTTAATTTTAAAGTTTTTAAATTTTAAAAATGAGTTTATTTTGTTGATATAAATAGGCGAATGATCGTGTTTTGGAGGGGTTCATACACAATTTATCAAAGAGCGCACCTAGTGAAATTTGTGGTTATTTGCAAGATGCGACATTCTTACATGCATCTCATATGCTCGAGGGTTGTAAATTAGCGTGTTAGTAGAAAGATGGAGACCCGTGACACACATTTTATCTTCCATGCAATGAGTGTACAATCACACTCGAGGACGTAGCTTTACAACTCAGTTTACCTGTGGATGGGCTAGTTATTACAGGGTCAGTGATCGTTATCGGTAAAGAGGACCTTTGTGAGACATTTTTAAGGAAGGTGTTGAACAAGTTTCAAGGTGGTCGAATAAAGATGAGATGGTTGCAAGATAATTTCAAAGACTTTCATTCGAAAATGGCTGACATCATCAAAGAATAATACGCCCAAACATTCATCTTGAGGTTAATCAAGGGCATTCTAATGCCTCATAAATTTTGAAATTTGGTACACATAAGGTGGTTACTACATCTAGTTGACTTCAAAGAATGTGGTCGATTGAGTTGGAGATCAACCGTGTTGGCCACGTTGTACAGGGAGTTGTGTCGAGCGACAGAACCAGATAAGATGTCAATCGGTGGTTGTCTACTTCTGTTGTAGTCATCAGTGTGGTGGCAACTACCATTTTTACGTCCCCGAGTGGATGACCCTTATACATTCCCATTGGTGACAAGGTAAAATTAATTTGATAATAATATATAGTTACCACAGTAAATGTTGTTTATTTATTATATGTTTGAATTAACATATTGTTTGAGTAGGTGGAACCATGGGCTAAGTTATGTGGGACTACTGGAGTAACTCGAAGATATCTGGTTGTTGTTAGATCAACTCTTGGAAGCCGAGGTTAGTTATTGAATTTTTTCAAACCTATAATAAATTAAAGTTTTGTATATAACAAAATTTATAATTATGCACTACAATTTGAATGGATGTCATATGTCAATCCAGATATCATAGAATGCGTCCTGCCCTAATTTTTGGCCATTCAGAGTATGTGGGATATAAGGTGCCATTGACAGTTTACGTGACGATGGAGATACACAAACTGGATTGAGTGATACGACAGTTCAATTGTAGGCAAAATATTCTGCCGGCACTGCAAGACATTGAATCCTTGTATTGCACGAATAGGATGAGTTTCTGAGGTAATGGTCCTATCCCGGCATGCCATATGAAATGTATGTGTTTTGAGACGCATTATCACATCCCTGACCCTTCAAATCTACCTATAAACTTTCACAGTTTCACCCTCAAAACCCTAAGCAAAAAACCCTTACCCTAAAAAACCTTTAAAAGATTTGTGGCCAAGGAGAGAGTGTGAAAGCATGCCCAGTTGGATGTGTTTTCACACTCTCTCACTTCAAAATTGGTCTACTTCCCTAAATTTTCAAAAAAAAAAAAAAAGTTCTATTTGACCAACTAAAAAAATCAACATATTTAGACAATTTAGCCCACCTTAATTTAGCTAACAGAAAACCCTCACATAAATTTTTTTGTCATGGGTGCTTTTCGAAAAAGTAAATGGTTGACTAAGAAATATGTTTCATTTCCATAAGCGGAAATCAAACTCCTAAGTACATGGTTAAGGGGATGATGTAAACAACCACCACACCATACCTCATAGTTAAAACTCTCATATAAATTTCAATAATAATTGAATTATTCGATTAAATTGAAAGAGTGGCCAATTAAAATCACATATTATTTTTTTGGCTATCAACTTGATTAAAATATTATTCTTCCTAAAAGATTCGTATTTGTTAATGTTGAATTTAGTGAAAAGATAAAATTTTAAAAAATATAAAAAGGATTCATTTTTAATATCAAAATTCTCATCCACAAAAGTAAGCTAGAATCGCATATTGGTATATATGATCTTGTTATTCAAAAAATAAAGTTAACTTCAATAAACGTGTTTATCTTATAACCTTAACAAACTTATTTTAATTCAGGGATATTTTTTAATAATAGGATCATCAAAATATAAGATTATTTAACATATTATTTTATTTGGTTCATTTAATTGGAAGATAAAATTTTGGTATTTGGTTGAGGAATGTTAAATTGACCTAAAAATGCATTTTACTAAATCTTCCACTTAGATTTTTTTTTCGTTGTTGTTTACTACACAAAGGTTGAAGCTTATGATATTTTAATTTATTGATAAATTAATGCATTTCTCTAGTGAGTGCGGTTTCTTTCTTTTCTAAAATAAATAAATTAGAATTGAGGAAAAGCAATAAGGACTTCTCTTCTAATTAAATTAACAATAAAAATAAATAAGAAAAATATTTTTTTATTTTTAGAACATGATATTTGTTATGGTTTAAGGGAAATTTTGATCAATATGATATTTAAAAAAAAGTAAATTATTTTAAAGTACTATTGCGGGAAAAATGTAATTGACAAAATTAATATAATAGACTAATATTAATTTTTCCCAACATATAATAATAAATATAGTTGAAATGTTGCTTCAAGAATATGTTAAAGATCAGAAGAATTTGATTTGTTAGTTATTATTATTTCATACGCATGGAGTAAAATTGTTAAAAATATCATATTGCAAGAGAACGTATTATTATTTAAGAAGTGATATTGAGATTATGCTCTATATTCTAAAATTTTGACATTGTTGGGAATGTAAGATTACTAACTCAATTATATGTTTGAAATATAAATGTGAGAATCATGTCGAAACTGTTGGTAATGCAAAATTAGAAATATTTTTTTCAAAATATTGTCTTTTGTAGAATATTTTCGATTGAGTTAAATCCTCTAACTATTGCAAAATATTTTTGTTAAAGAAAATCTTCTACTATTTTTGGAAATGACACTACTCTTTTACTATTTTGCCCCTTCTGAAAACAATATAAATAGTAGGCTATTCTACTCATTTTTCACAACACAAAAAAAAAAAAAAGAAAACTCAATTCTCTCTTTTCTCTTTCATTCTTGCTCTTTAAAAATCCTGGTGTTTTACTAAATTACATTAGTGCGATATTCTGTCTAGGAAATTGCGTTTTAAGCGGGATTGTCTGTGACTCCAATTTTTCTTGGGAATTGAACCTAGTGTGGTTTACTGAGTTTCTTTCAATTTGTTTTTCGACTTTTACGAGAAGAGCAATCCTTTTGAGTTCTATCTTTCTTATTCAGGTGTACAAATTTGGAAGTACTCTGTTAACATTGGGGGTGACGTCTATTTCTGATTACACCAATCAGGGCGAAATCGCTTCTAAGGCAGTGGTTCTTTCATGGCACAGTGATTGCTTTATTTATTTATACTTAGTTTGGTTTCCTATCATTGCTAACGATTTTGTTTGCAGTAGTATGTTTCCAACATTTTAGAAGTAATTTCTTTGCTACTGTTTAAACATGAGAATAATTTTTGTTTCTCGCTATTGGAACCAATGAAGGCTCCTACAGGCAATTTAGAAGTCGAGCTTGGTAACGCGAGCTTGTGACCTAAGTAGGGGGCTTTAAGGTGCTAGAACGTGGGTTTGGATTTGTTGATTCAGATCTCGAGTGGTTTAACTCTAGCTTGCCCATTCCAAGTTCAGAGTTGAACCTATGAGACTTGATTGTAAACTTTGGGTATTGTGAAATCCTAAAGGGTCTTAGGGTTCGAATCTCAAAAGAGAAAAAAATGAGGAAAATTGGATTTATAAATATGTTGATGTGATATTGAGGCAATCGATTTGAAGGCACCTAAGTATTACAAGAGTGTGCTTAAGTAGCATTGGAGCAGTTGCAAGCTCTATCTGTGTTGGTCAGTGGGCCATTGCAATCAAGATGGGCTTGAAAGGCCTAGCAAGCTTGAGTTTGAGTTGGTTGGAGGACTTTTGAGTTTGAGTTGGTTGAAGACCATGAGCGGATTGTTGGATCATTGTGCTTTGGATAAGGCTTACGATGCTTTTATCCATGATGAGCTACTAATACATGAGATTTGTGGAGCTAGTCCAAGTATCACAAATTTTTAACCAAAGCAAATTGGAGGATTATCGATTTCGAGAGCTTGAATAAGAGAACAAATAGGGGGATGTCTTGTATAGACAACCTATGAGATCGTGTAGAGAAAGAAGTGACGTGATGGAGTTTGCGTGACTGAGCATTAAAGTCCAAAATTGATATTGAGATTGACCTAGTTCAATGGTGTTACATGTGTTGCAGTTGGCCATGATGACCACATCCAATGGGGTAACCATGGAGGGACGGAGAGGGCCTAAGTTGAGGAAGACCAATGTGTTTGAATATCCCATGTTGAGAACTTTAGTGTTGGGTCGCAAGGGGCAGTTGACATAAGCCACGTCCAGAGAGACACATCCAAGGGGATGTTGCAAGAGTGCGGTTGGTGCTACATCCAAATTTATTCATTTTTAAGTATCAAAGGCATGGTAATGTTCAGTCGACAAAGGCTCATACCATTAAGAGTTCTTCAAGGTTGTAACTTGATGATTATATGTTGTGGCATTGAGTTCAAGTGTTCTGTGGTGGAATGGGCATAGATAAAACTACACCAATGATTGAAATAAGACCAAATTCAAGTTCTACACCAATGATTGAAATAAGACCAAATTCAAGTCTATGTCTGATGCACATTGAATGAATCATAACTTTAGGCTTTGAAGGCCCAAGATGGACTTGAGATTGAAATGTCAACTCAGCGCAACAAGACTACTAAAAGATGGCTTGATGTCAATAAGGGCATCGACATAGTAAGTGGGGGAAACTGTCATGATTCACAAGTTACTATGTTATCAAGGTTAACTTTCCCTAAATGGTTTTGAGCGAAATTAAAGTATAATAACTTAGAAGTTGGAATTTGTCAGATACCTTGTAATCCTAAAGAGATATTGTGGTGCAAACTGGGTAACTGATGAAGTTAGCTCTGCAAGTGGGTATATCTTTATTTTGGATGAAACAACTATTTCTTGAAAGTTTGCTAAATAGACGTGTATTGATCACTCCACGATGGAATCGGAGTTTATAACTCTTAATTGTGTCGGGCAAAAGGCCAAGTGGCTCAGGAATTTGCTTGCTTATTATGTGATTCACGAGTCACCATTTGTGTTGCTCAAAATTAGGCTTACAATGGAAAGAAAAGGCATATACGAATAATACATGAATGTGTGAGACATTTAATAAAGAATGGAGTACTCAGTACGGAGTACATAAAATCTGAGAGGAACTTAGCTAATCCACTAACCAAAGGGTTATGTAAGAAAATGGTTCTTGATTCGTCGAAGGGGATGAGTCTTAAGCCCATTAGTTGAGGAATTCATGGTGGATACCCAACTCAGTCTTCTAAGTTTAATGTGGTCAAACGAAACCATGGAAAGACTCATAGTGTACATCTTTACCTTCCCTATGGCACACAATGTACATGCATAAGGATAAACTTCTTGCTCTTAATGAGTTCATAGCTTAGAGTTTCGATGGTCCTAATGAAACAGACTTGATGAATTCTCTGACGTGTGAGATTGAGTTTCTTACTCTTATTGAATTAATATCCCAAAGTTCGGGTGGTTCTATTGAGACGGACTTGATGAATTCACCGAATTTTAAAACTAAGAGGTTGAGCTTACTAAATGCTCTTAATGATTTTATCGCCATTATCCGGGTGGTCTATACTGAGATAGACTTGATGAAATCACTTACGTAAATGTGAAAAATTAGTCACTTTCTATGAAAGATGTTGGACCATTTTTTTAGAGCACTTACCAACATCTTAAGGTATATTGGCTAAATGGTTGGTCTATCTCGGAACTCAATTGGACTTGAGATTAGTTGTGTGTCATTAGTTACCCCTATCTTAACAAGTTTAAGATTCGTTCACTTTTTAAAGAGAAGAATCACTCATGTCACTGCGTACTAGTTTAACTCCATAACATACTAGTGCTTAAGTGACTAATTTTGCTATTGCTCTTCTCATGTTTTACCTTTTCTCATGTTTACAAAAATTTTCAATTCTTTTGCATTAGTGGGAGAATATTGGTAATACAAAATCAGAAATATTTTTTTTCAAAATATTTTCTATTGTAGAATATTTTTCAATTAAGAAAAATCCTCTAGCTATTGCAAAATATTTTTTGTTGAGAAAAATCCTCTACTATTTATGGAAACTGACACTACTACTTTACCATTCTAACACTGCTATTTTACCATTTTGCCCATTCTAAAACAATATAAATAGTAAGCTATTCTATTCATTTTTCATAACACAGAAAAACAAGAAAACTCAGTTGTTTCTTTTCTATTATGTTCTTGCTCTCTAAAAATTCTAGTGTTTTACTAAATTACATTAGTGCGATATTTTGTCTAGGAGATTAGATTTTAAGCGGGACCGTTTGTGACTCCTCCAATCTTTCTTGGGAATTAAACCTAGTGTGGTTTACCTGAGTTTCTTCTAGTTTATTTCCCACCTTTTACGAGAAGAGTAATCCTTTGGAGTTCCATCTTCCTCATTCAGGTGTACAAATTTGGAAGTACTGTCTTAACCTTGGAGGGCGACTTCTATTTTCGATTACACCGATTAAGGTGAAAGAACTTTTAAGACAACAATTTTTCCACAACACAATGATTATTTTATTTATTTACACTTAGTTTAATTTCCTATAAGTGGTAACAATTTTATTTGCAGTTTTCAACAGAAATCTCACATTATCACAAAAAAAAAAATTACAGAAATCTCACATTATCACAAAAAAAAAAATTACATTCTTTGAACTAAATGCATATTTAGTGTATATGCTTTTTTGTAAAAACTAAAAGAAGAAAATATAAGTATTTATAGGGTGGGACCTCAATATTCATAAATCTCGAGATACCTTTAAATTAAATTAGATTTGTTAGGCCTACTGTTAATAAAACGTCTGAATCAATATATTTAACATGACTTTGACATTCATGTCTTTCAAAGTTTTGTGAAAAAAAAAAAAAACATTGATTCGAGTACTTGGAGAGCCTAATTGATGCCAAGCAAAACCTTACCTATAGGTATCAAGATCTAAATGTACTTCTTCATACATCGAGGTGCACTTATGGAAATAAAAAATTCACATAGCCTTTGAAAAAATTATAAATTTTGTAATAATTTAACTCTAATTTATATCATATAAAATATATATGTAAATTTATATTGTAAACGTAAAATAAAACGAGAAATTTATTTATATTTTAAAACTTAATGAGAGGATATCAGAATTTTAAACATCATGTGAAAATAAATTAAACATGTAAAAAAAAGTTTATTTTGGAAATTTTCAGCATTTTGTATAATAAAAAATGTAGAATTTGATAGAGGGACACCAAAATTAGTAATTAGGTATAAACTTTTAAACAAAACTTTAAAATGTATAGAACTCCTAATCTCAAAGAAAAGAGATTTCGTAACTTTGTGATGTTATATATTTTTTTACCAAAATTTGATATAAAATCAAGATTTTAGTAAATAGGGATCATAAAAAATGAAAAATATAACACTCCATTCACAGAACCATTTGGTGAATATAAATGAAATAAAATGCCATTTGGATTAAAGAAAGGAAAATAATAAATGATATTTCAAACCTTATTCCCAATTTACAATTATTTGACATTGATGTTTCAGAAAATATGAAAAAATACATCAAACATTTAAAGCATATATTCGTCAAGGTTATAAAAAGCAATAGTTTAATGGTCTTTTAAGTCCAAAATAGTTTATTTCAACAAAAGTAAAGTCATAATATCACCCAAGGCCCCGTCCATTTATCTCCAAAAACCATGGGTAACTTGATACATCTAAACTATACGCAACATCCTCAACAAACATATATATAAACGCATCTAAACTGCGGTTTTAACTGTATCTGCATTTGCAATTCAGTTTTTGTTTTTGAACAAGAAATACCTTTCACTTTGCAAGCATCGAAATTCGATTAAATTTGAACAATCAACTCCATAATCAACAATGCAGCCCAGTTTGTTAGCACATATAGTTCCTTCACTCCAAGCAAAACCTAGAAAAATAAGTTATAATAATTAATAACAAATAACTAAATCATCTAAATATATTTTAAAAACTCATAACCAAACCCATTAAAATTAAAATAAAATACTATATAATTCAGTCCTTAAACAAGCTAGCATTATGTATTATTCCACTCCACATTGGCAAATGAAACTGATTACTGTTTTGGGATGTACATGTGCACCTTTGAGATGATTCCATCGTCGATCATCAGATTTTGCGACTTCTCAGTAGATACTAATCATAAGGAAACAGAATTTCCACAATGACTACAAATCACACCACTGCACCAGTATCATTTCAGAATATAAATTCTTCTGCCCAAACAATGGGTGTCTGCTGAAATAATTTCAGATAACTTCCAGGAAAAGAAAATAATGACTATGTCTGTTATCCAAAATACCATCAGCAAGAATTGAGGAGGTATGACTTTGACCCTACTTCAAGCTCCACTCTGTGCAGAGAAGTGAGGTGCTCGGCCAAGTGGTATTATTAGATCCTTCATAACCTCATATTCTTCCATACTTATCTGGGCACCATCCAGCACCTATGCAACCAACAAAGATAGCCGAGTGAGAATCACAAAAATGAAGCTTTTACCACCAAATTTATGGAATTAAATCTAAAAACTGTCTAGCTAGGGAAAAGAACCAATCAACTCATTTTTTATGCTTTACAAAGTATTGACTCGGTGATCTCTTGAACATGTTCAGCAACAGCAGTTAGTTAAATCTATTGAACAAAGCATCGAAGGAGACACAATATAAGAGAAGACCATTTTCCAGCAATATATATATAAAGTAAAAAAAGGGAAGTCACAAATATTTCTAGTTGATAAATTCGCAAGCAATTAGCAAAGCAAACATGCCAGTTACAAATACAAAACAACTGGCTGAAGATGCTAAACAGCCCAAAAACAGATTACCACAGTAAACAAAGATTATAAATCAAAAGAAGGATTCCATCTTTTTAAGTCTACTGGTAATTGGAATCTGCTTCTCATGTGTCACCACATAGCACAAAATTAAGCTTTAGCAAACAGAAGACTGAATTTTTCAAGAATTACACATATAATTTTACACCGAAAAATATCAATATGCTGCATTTACAATCCCAACACCTCACCTTGTGAAGAAGCATCCTCCCATTAGTCATGTGTGGAGTGAGGGCTGGTATTCTACAAACTGAAAGGGCGTCAATTAGTAGAAGAACAATTACTTGCCACTGTTTCATTCTGAATGCTGGAAGTGCTTCCACAAAAGACATTGTATCTAGCAGGCGGCCCTGTATAGAAGTACATTTAAAGAACATTCACAAGCAAACTCAAGACTATGGGAATGCAAAGAATCTTTTGGTAACAAGAGCTTTTATGAGTAAGCATAAGCAATAAGTTATAGCCAGAAAATTGGTTTTACAATTACAATGAAACTCCGAAATAAAACAGTTCAGCATCCTCAAGGACCTAAACAGAATTATCATAAAACTTCTCAATATGATTAACCATTTCACAATTATTGGTTCAGAATTAGTACCATTCCCTGCTCCAAAGTAGATATCGGTATAGGCAGTCTGAGAGCAGTAACAATAGCAGGTAAAGCACGAGAAATACAACCAGCAAGAGTTTCTTTAATTTCAGAAGAACGACCATCTCGTAAGACAATCTTCTGCGGATACTCCCTCCCATTAACTGAGAGGTACTCTTCATGGAAAGTTTCATCTCGCCCATATATATAAGCCAAAGAAGATGATGTTATCCATTCAAAAAGCGCATTCCACATTGTTGCAAAAGTTGAGAGCTGATGGACATAAAAAAGAATAGGAGAAGCAATCAACAAAAGTAGAAAATGCAGAAATCATATGGCACTCTTGTCCATCTATAAGACTTACAGTTAAACTGAAACCCTCAGGGGGAGCATCAAACCACGAGTCCTCTGGGTCAAAAAAATCAGAGCGTGGAATCCCAGGTTTTGTTGGCCACTTTACAGGGCCTTCTTGTGGTTCAGGTTCTGCTTCAAGTGTATCAATATTCTCCACTTTCTCCTCCTTGTCCGCCTCAAGTGGATGTGGCAATATGATCAGCCCAGCTTCAGAAACTGTACATAGAAAAGGGTCATGAACAAACTTAGGCTTCTGCATACATCATTAAAACTTTGAATCCACATATAATTCAATGAATGCGCACACACACACAAAAAAACATACCAGCATCATTGACATCAGAATCTCCAGATGCCACAGCTGCCGCTGCCTTGCTCAAAGCCATAGCACAAGCTTCTGCGGATGCAAATCGTAACATATTATCATCGTCATCACCATCTTCTGCTCTGCCAAGATTTTCAGAATCTCCTTTCTGTGCATCCATTTCTTTAACTTCACAAAGACTCCCTTTCCGAGCACTATCAACATTTTTTTTATCAGCCCAAGTAACTGAGCGATTAAGTTTCTTTGCTCCAGCAGATTTAAGAGAGGATTTAAGCACAACCCCACTTGATGCCACCGCCTTGTCAGAATGGGTTTCCTTCTCTGCTTCAGCATTAATTGTATCCAAACCACTCTGATCGACACATTTAGTTGAAGGCATTTCTACAATGCCAGAATCCTCTTTTGTCAAAACAGAGGAGGATTCTGATCTCATACATTTTTCTTCGAAGTCTTTACAAACTCCTTTACCTTCTGTTTTTTTCAATTTCGAACCAGAAGAACCCTGTCTTGACCCCGGGGGTGTCTTGGAAACAGTATATTCATCATTCATGATTATTTCACTAGTAAAGTCCATCTCATTAATCACATCTTTCATACTACTCGGCTTCGTTCTTTGACTCTGTCTAAGACTACCGGGATTCTTAGAAGTGGTATATTCATTGTTCATAATTACGGCACTAGTAAAATCTATCTCATTATTGACAAAATAATCTCCTTTGATATCATCCAGCTTGGAACTGCTAGAATCAAACACTGCAAATAAAAAAAAGTATTAGTTAAACTAAACAAAACCAAGTTTCTCTCCAAATAAAACTTGAATAATTGGGGGAAATCTAACCGCCACTTTTGCTGTTCTTAGAAGATGAAGGCTTAGAAACCAATTCTCTTTGTGGAACATAGCCTTCAATAGCATTGGAAGGACCCACCGAAGAAACTTCCCCAGCTTTTATTTCCTCATTTTCTTTAATCTTCAAATTCGAAAACCCTAAATCCCCATTCTTCCCCAAATCCTCATCGTTCAAATCCACGTCATCAAACGAACTCAAAATCGCATTAAGTTTCGCATGATTCAAAACGGAACACCTCTCTTCTTGTAAACTCCCAGCGAAAGCTCGGCTATTAATCAGGCAATCGGCGGAGCAAAAGCGGCAGGTTTCTTGTAAATCGTAAACTCGGTGCTCTTTCAAAGAGATTCGATAACGGCCTCTTCGACGGGGTTCGGATGGTAAAGGGTTTTGGCAGAGAGGGTAACCGCAAGTGTTGGAAATCGACCTCTCGGTTACGACATCCTCATAGTCGCTTCGAGAAATTAAGGAACCAGAGGAGATTAGTTGTTTCTCGTCTCGTATTCCGTCAAGGAGATGGAGTTGAATCTTGTGTACTGCTTCTGAAACTGAGATTGACTGATCTTTCGCCATTGATGATGAACCTTTATACATTTTTGGAGAATTTTTTAATTTTTTTTTCTCTTGCAAAGTTCTCACTTCTCGCCTCACCAGTGACTATATTTGGAGCGAGGTAATAGAGCTGCAGTCGGTTATCGCTTTTCGATTTAAAATAAATAAATAAATTACATAAATGGTAGCTCGACTATTAGAAAATTTCTTGTTAGCTCACTCAATTTTAAAAATATACAAAATAGTCATTCAACTTGTATGACATGAATTTTTTAACGATTAAAATTTTCCAAATAATTTCCATGTTATTTTATAATTGAAGTTAAAAAAAAACTATTTTTAAACCCAAGACATCCTGTTTTCAGTCATCCTTCAGCCTCACATCCCCGTCATTATTTGGCAATCTGAAGTTGAGAAGTTAAACTTTCGAAAGGATGATGATGATGAAGCAGAGGCAAAAAGTGAAAATGGCAGTAGATGTGGGGGAATTGGTGTTGAAGAATTGGTGAAAGAGCTTAAAGCAATAAAGACATCACTCATTTTCCAGATTAAAAATGGCTTCACTAACCCTTTTAAATCAGTTGAAGTCGACTTGCTACACTGCTCAAAAGTCGAGCCAAACCTACACAACATTATAATCACCTCGTTAATGCTCCAGGTTCACCTTCCTCTCTTTAACTTTCTGAGTTCCTAAATTTGGGATCCAGCCTGAAGGACATTGACTTAGCCTTTCAAAGTTTTACCAATAATAGTTTTTGCTTATGAGTAAAGTACACCGGAAGTTACTTAACTTTGATTAAAATAACATTTCAATCACTAAACTTTGAAAAGTATTGAAATGTTACAACTCAGTCACTCAACTTTGATTAAAATAACAAAACAATCACTAACAGACATTTTTTGTTACAAACGTAACGGAGAGCTAAGGTTGCCCGTTAATTAGCCACGTTGGATGTTAACTAGCTATGGAGGAAACCCAATTTAAGAACCCAAGGTGCTAGAAGAAGAAGAAGCTGAAGAGAAGAAGAAAAAGAATAATAAGAGAAGAAATGGATATACCCACTTTGATTTCGGTGTGCTACTCTGGAAACCCAGCTTATAACACCCCCAACTTAGCCTAGGAATTTCGATTAAGTTGAAGGCATTACATTTGATCATCGAAGTGATCCTGTAAAGCCATTCTTTTACTAGTGTTGATTTGAATGGAAATAGCTTTTTTTTTTTATTTTTAGGAAAAATATTAATTCATTAGATCGGCTTTACTTAGTAATTCAATTACAATAATATTGATGTGAAGATTTGAAATCAGATTTAGGTTTTTAAGAAAAGATTTATCAAAACTTTGAGTCTCTTGAGAAACAGCAGGAAAAGATTTAATAAAAATATTAGTTTTCTAAACTAAATAGCATGCAATTATCAGAGTATTAATAAGTATCATGTTTTAATCATAAATAAGCTAAACAATCCCAAACCTAAGATATAAAAGTAAGAAACAATTAAAAATTACAACCCAAAAATAAATGAATAAGGGAACTTTAATTGGAATAATAATAAGTAAAATGAGATGCTAGTTCGAGGTTCCTCCGATACCATTCGCGTCCTAGTTTTCAACGTTACCTAAGAGGTAAGAAAAAAAGGGGAGTGAGCTTATAACAGCTCAATGTTAGTCTAATTTATAAATCTTCATAAATAATCGTGCAAGCAATAAAGTATTGGACATATCAATTTAAGCATGACATAAGAATCGTTTAGTAAATCCATGCATGTACATATTATACTTATGATGCAATGCAATTATATTTTAAATTTTCCACCTGTCCATCCTATTCGCCCTTGAGCATTACTCGACACTCCAAAACACATATAAATAACTAACCATCCTAAATTTCCTGGTGAAGATGATCGTTCGCTTGTTATCTGTAACAATGACTTTTATTATAATAACTTACCATCTCGATTGTCCGATTTTGATGACTTTTTAAAATATCATCCTAGTTTATCTAGTCTTGATGACATTGCCGCCTACTTCGTGTAATACTAACTTTCGGTGTGGACTTAATTTTCCACTTTATCTTGTGGAACTCCTCTATCCTTCATACTCAATTTCATGTAATTTTTACATATACTGTATCATATTATGCTAATTATCATCAATCGATGCTACATTCAATATTTCATGCTATCATTTAATGACATGTATTCATGCATTTATTCACACCAATTTCACATATATAGCTAATTTATGTGCACTAAAAATAGTTTCACATATACAATATATTCATGTGAATTTAATAGGCCTAGTTTGACTAACACATACATTCAGGTTCACAAGTAGGGTTCACACCTGCAAGGTCCGCACATATGAGTTTGCACCTAGGGGGCTCGCACATATGGTTTGCATATACACATATAGGGTTTACATATACACAAGTATGGGATTTGCATAATAAACATGTAAGGTTTACATAATGGAATAGTTAGGGTTCGTATACTACAATATAAAGGGTTCGCATGAACACATATATAGGGTTTGCATAATAACATGTATAAGGTTTGCATATACACACATATAGAGAGAGTTCGCATAGATAAACATGCAAGGTTCGCATATACACATATATAGTGTAACAGCTCGTTTTCAGTAAAACCAAAATAGTGGTTTTGGGACCATGAATCGAGGTCAAAAAATTTATTTTAGTATTATTTTTTGATCTAAAGCATGATAGTATTATATAATATAAATTTCGTTAAGAAATTTTAACGTTTATATGTTGAATTTGATGAAAAGGACTAAATCGCGTAAAGTGCGAAAGTTGAGTTCTAATAGCTAAAGGTATTAAATAGCTATAGAACTTTAAAGTGGAGGTCCTTATATAGTAATTAGACCATTAATATGTTATTGGATGATAATGGCATGGCATATAGTGAAATAAATAATGTTTATAAAGGTTAATTTGTAATTTGGTTAATAATGTTATAATAAGTTAAAACAAATTAAAAAGCTTTCATCTTTCTTATGTTCTTCAACCAAAAATGGAAGAAATAAAATCCATGGAAGCTAGGTTATTTGGCCATCTTTAAGCCTTCAATTAGGTACGATTTTTGGTTCGTTTTTAATGATTTTTATATTTTCAAGATCGTTGTAGCTTAACTTAGCTAGCCCAGGGACTAATTTGCAAAATGGTTGAATATCTAGGGTTTTACCATGAGTACATGTTAGTTTTTTGTGAAGTTGAATGGAAAAAATAAATCTTTGTTGTTAGTTAAACAACTTTTGTTAAATGATTTTTAATGAAATTGTCAATTAGGGGTTAAATTGAGAAATGTGAAAATTGTGTGGTAAATGTGTGAAATTGTGAAATTTATGGGCTGCTATAAGCATATATTAAATTTGACTAGGCTTGGTTAGGGTGAAATTACATGAATTTCATTTTACGAGCCTAGGGACTAAATTGTAAAGAAGTCAAAAGTATAGGGGCAAAATAGTAATTTTGCCATAACATGATTTTGTGGATTGAATTGAATAGAATGAGGATTAAATTAGTTAAATTTGATTATATGGATCAAGAAAAGCAATATCCGGAATTAAATCAGGGAAAAGACAAAGTAGTGGACTAAACGATCGTTTTTCTCCATACGAGTTTGAGGTAAGTTCATGTGATTAAATTGTGTATTTATATGCTTTAATTGAGATATATGTATGTGGATTGTGTAATTAATATGTATAATTATTGAGCGCATAACGACGATGTATGAAGAATACCGAGCCCCGTTTAAACCTTAAGAATTCGTAGGATACAAATGACATGTCATTAAGGTTACCGATTCCAGCTCTTATGAGCTTACCGATACTTAGTTCGTATGAGCTTACCGTTACTCAGCTCGAAGGAGCTTATCGTTATTCAGCTCGGAGGAGCTTACCGTTTATAGCTCATATGAGCATACATGTACAGGAATTGACAGATTACAGTTTAGTACACCTCGTGTGTACTACCCGTGTAACTAACAATATTCTAAGTGGTTCAACGGGTAAAATTCTGTTACGGGTTTATATGAGTTCGATACGAACTAGTACAGGTATTTACATGAATTATATGGAAATGGTTTATATAATGATATGCATATACAAGGTATAAATATTACATGTACATGGAATTTAAATAGTTGTTGAACTCATACATGATTTTTGGTTTTATATGAATACATGGCTAACTTGGTCAATGAATATATGTGTTAGGCTTTGGCCAAATTGAATTGTGAGATGCTTTGAGTTACTTACCTAAATTGTGGTTAAATGGTAAGTTAAATTCTATGTTATACAAACTTACTAAGCTTAATCACTTATTTCGTGTTATTTTCTGTGTTTTATAGCGTTTCGGAAGCTCGTTCGGTGATGGGCGTCGAAACCATCAAAAATAATTCCTACAAAAATAACTCTAAATAGTAGTAAAGAGTGGTAATAGGGTCGAGTCCACAGGGATTGGATGTTATAATCAACTTTCGTGTTTAACTTGTGATCAGAATTTTTGTCGTGTCGAAAGTCATGGCAAAAGTCATGCCCACGACTCCAAACGGACCTGTAAAGAAATAAACAAATAAATTAAGAGGTTTGGAATGTTTAGAAACTAAGTAATTGAAACAGCATAAATAAATAATTAAATAAATTAGAAATTAAATGGGAAATTAAATTTGGATTTTGTAATCAAAGATAATAAGCCTTAGCCCTAAACTCGATGGATTCCGGATTTCTGAATCGATCCTTGAAAATTAATTTTCTCCTCCAATCAATAAACTGGTTATAGCAGTTAAGAACATCCTAACCACAAATTCTTCCTCTCGTAACTGGTCCTGGTACGACCTACAAACCAACCCTTACCGATTATCTAGTCGAGATACATGTGTTCTCGATTCAAGATTCTGACAGCCTTTCGCTCTGAAGAACCCAACTCGAATCAACGGCCTCAACCACGTGGGTCATTTAAACTTGATCTGTAACAGCCCAATTTTCAGTAGTGTCGGAAATAGTGATTTAAGATCATTAAATCCGACAATCAAGTTTGAAAAATTTATTAAATAGAATTTATGAGTTAAGTATGAATTTAGAAATATTTTTAAATTAGTGAATTTTGTGTTTTAGAAGAATTATTAGAATAATTAGTTTTGAAAACGGAGTATTGATACCTCAAAATTATAAACCGAGTCATAAATATTTTTATAAATATTTATGGAGTGTTAATAATTTAGTATTAAAGTTTCGTTAAGAAATTTTTAGGTTTCGGTAGTTAATTGGGTAAAAAGGACTAAATTGAATCAAGTGCAAAATTGTGAAATGTGATTAAATAGCTTAAGTAATAATTAAAGAGGACTAAATAGGAAAACAAACCTATATTGTTGGGCTGAACGGCTATGTGTGCAGGAAATATTGAAATTAAGTGTGAACAAGGGGTAAAATTGGAAAAGAAGTAAAAATTGAATAGTTAAAATGGGATGTAATTAAATATCTAGATAATTCTTCATTTTTCTTCATTTCTCTTCAGCAAAAACGCCATAGCAGACCTTCAAAGCTGGTTTTTCACATTTTTGCACCATGTGAGTTCAATCTTTGCTTTTTCTTTGTAATTTTTATGTTTTTGTGACTTTTACAATTAGGTCCACTTATTGAATTCATTAGTTTTTGATTTTGTGGGTGATATTGGAAGTTGCCATGGAAGAGTGCTGTATGTTTATGATAAATTATCATGGATTTTAAGCTTTAAATTCATTATATGATGAATTTATTAAGTTATTTTTAATAAAAATTGATTTTTAAGATCTAATTGTGGAAAAAAGTTTAGAATTAAGGTTGAAGCTGAAATTATGAATGCTAAAGAGAACATATTAGTTTATAATGATAGAATAATGTGTTAATTGAGGAAAATAAGTTCAATTGATGGGTTAATTGATCAGGGACTAAATTGTAAAAACTATAAAATTTAGGGTAAAAGTGTAATTTCAAAAATTGAAAGGCATAAATTGTTAATTAAATTAAACACTAATGAATGGAAAATTTTATATTATAGATTAAGAGCTCAAGGAAGCCGTGGAAAAGAGAAAATAGCTAATTTATTCCCGAATTTCCTACAATTTCTGTAAATTGGCTAGGTAAGTTTATATGTAAATAAAGCACTATTGTGTTTAAATAAATTTATGTATTGTTAAATTGTTATATACGTGATAGTTATTGATTTGGAAATGAGAAAGTATATTTGGTTTTGAACCGAAAGTGTGATAGAAAAGATTTATTTGGAAATGAAATTTAGAAAAATAATGGTATATGAATTGAATTGAATGTGATCGGGATTTAATGGTTGAATATGTATATTTATATATATGTGGAATTGGTTTGTGAATTATATTTGTATCAAGGTGGAAATGTATGACTATGTGAATTGGAAGCAATTTATGTTTGAAATGAGAAAGATGTGATAAATGTGACCAAAGTGTTAATTGACAAGTGAATTTTGAAGTGAAAGTGAAATTACTAAGTGATTTTGATACCCTATTAACTAGTCGGGCTTAGTGGATATAGTTGGCATGCCATAGGATTGGAAGAGTTCAGGGTTACTTCGACCTCGAGTCGATGAGACACTTGGAGTGTCATATTGCTTCGGATAGATTCGATGAGGTACTGGGTACCACTTTACTTCGGCTAGGCCGATGAGACACTGGGTGTCAACTTTGCTTCGAACTATCCGATGAGGCACTGGGTGCCAATATGGTGTGTTTGGTTGGATCCGTGTATCCGCCAAAGTCCGAGTCATGTTAATAGGGGTAAATAGATGAAATGAGGAAATTGAATGAATTTTGGTTAAATAAGTAAATAAATGAAATGAGAAAGTGTTATTGAATATATGAGTAAAATCCCATTGAACCTTAGGAATACTTTAGTGATCAGTGGTAGCTTCGGCTACATATCAGTGGTAGCTTCGGCTACATTTCAGTGGTAGCTTCGGCTACATATCAGTGGTAGTTTCGGCTACAATTCAGTGTGGCACTTATGTGCAAGTTTCTGTGTATCCTTTAGTATTCCAAATGGTTCAACGGGTAAATTGACGAATAAATAAGATGAGAAAGCATGTGATTATGTGTACAACTGAGCAAGTATATATCTGAAACTTTATTGGATGGGTTTGATTACGTGATAAATGAGTGCAGGTATATATGTGTTTATGTTTGTGAACAATATGCTCTTGCTCAATGTATGATCGAATTTGTGGTAAGGTTGATATGGAGTAAGTGTTATTATTAATATTTGTAAATACTTGATAATAAGTATACATTGAAATGGCTAGCTATGGACATGTTGGGTGTTATATGAGTATAAATGAAAGTATTACAAAGAAAACAAGAAAGAGTAAAATTAGCTATAAGACAGTTTTGAACAACAGCAGACATGTGATTTTGAAAAATCATTAAAAATGGTGTAAATTGAATTAGAAGCTGAATGATATATGTAATTAAAGCTTATTGAGTATATTTTCACATGAAAGAAATGCTGTAGGTGAAAGAATTACAGAGTAGGATATATTTAAAGTTTCTGTGACAGGGTCAGAATGAACTTTGGAATCCTCTATTCCAAATTTGGAAAATCACTAAAAATTGTATAAAAATGATTATGGAGTGTAATTTATATGGATGAACTACTTAGTGAATATAGTTTCAAAAAAAACAAACATGAACCTTATCCGAGTTCTTTACAATGAGATAATTGATTTTTAGTAGAGAAAGGTTAGAACTGTCGAATGGAGTAACTGGGGAATCTTTAATGAACAAAATGTACTAATTGGCTAGACCAAAAATTCTGGAAATTTTATGGTAATAAGATATATAAGTCTAGTTTTAGGTAAAATTTACGGAACTTAATTCGGAGCTCTGTAGCTCAAGAAATAAATAATTTAGTGACAGTGACTCCATAGGACAGCTCAATGGGAACATGGATAAAAAATGTATTTAAGTAAAATGGTGATTATCCCACTTTGAAAACAAAATTTTAAGAATTAATTCAAACGAGTTATTACTTGCTTATTATTATTTGCATATAAACTTACTAAGCTTTGAAGCTTACTCCCCTTCCTTTCCATCTCTTTAGGGTTGTATGTTAGCTCGGGTTGGAGATCGTTGGAGATGTCATCACACTATCATTATCATGGTGAAGTAGAAGGTAACAATAAATCTCATAAGTCTATGGCATGTATAGGAACTTGGTATTTTGTGTATTTATCATTTGATTTGGCTATAAGATATGGCTTACTATGATTAATAGGTTACGATACTTATATGTTGAACTGGTTGAGTATTAGTAATAGTTTAAAATTGGTTTGAAATGTGCAAGGAAGGTTAGGTTAGTATTCTAGACTCATAAAGAGTCCACATAGTTTGGCACACGGGCGTGTGTCCAGACCGTGTGAGGTACACGGGTAAGAGGCACGGGCGTGTCTCAAACCACCACGGCTGTGTTAAGCCACACGGTTCAACAACACGGGTATGATTTGGGGTCACACGGGCGTGTCCCCAACCCACATGGGCGTGTGAGCCCTGTACCTAGGAAGAATTTTTAAAGGTTACCAAAAATTGTTTCTTATTCTTAAATTAGTCCCGAACATCTTTTAACTCGTATTTTTGGACCTCAAAGATCCATTTAAGGGACTATAAGGTTATTTTATATTATGTTTGATAATAAATTGTGTATTAATTGTAAATAGTCCGATGGCTCCGGTAATGCTCCGTAACCCTGTTCCGGCGACGATTTGGGGTTAGAGGGTGTTACATGATCACTTCTTCCTTGATTTGTTCTCGGAGATCCGAATACAGTACGACCGACTCGTTTCTCCAACTATCAGCAAACACGACTCCAACCCAATGTGCACTTTAACTTGAAATCAAGTTTAACTTTAAGGGATGAGTTGCCTATCTCGATATTTAGGAAAAAAAAGTGAATACCAATTGGAAGGATTTTTAGTACGAATATGTATCTCACGATTTCAAACCAGAAAGAGCACCGACCTAAAGCTAAGAAGGAATTTAGTGAAGCATGAAATTATTCATGCTTTGTAAACTTTGAAAAGCGGTTTGATGATTATGGTGAAGAATGGAAAAGAAAGGTACTTGGAGAGCAATTTGACCAATTTTGAAAGAACAAACAAGAATTGGAAACCAAGCAGCAGAATGCTTACGCCAAAATTGAAAGAAAAAGAAATTAATTCTATTCAATTCCAAATTAAAATCAGAATGTAGAATCAGATATGTCCTTCCTAAGTACATTAAGGCCCTATTTATATACATGGAATTTACTAATTTTAGTCTTAACTACTTTAACATAAAATTAAATAATAAATAAATAAAAATAAAATAATATTTTTTTCTATTTTTGGCTTTTACAAAGTCAAAAAATTTGATGAGTCATTGGGTTCTCTACATTTTTTATTCGGCCTCATTTCATTGATTGTGTTTCAATTTGGTCCTTTGCTGCTCGTTTTGTCTCTTAGCATCCCAATTGCATCCCTGACAAGATTAAAACATAAAAGAACTAATTTAGTAGGGGTCAATTCAGAAATAAACCGAATTAAACACAAAATGTCATGTAAATTAACATGTTATCATTCGAGTTGGAAGTTGTTGGAGATCTCATCACACTATCTATAGGCTATTTTGGTACTTTTGACTATACATTTTGGTTAAATGGCATGTATAGGTCATTTTGGCTAATGGTAGCCTATATGTTTGGTCATGTATTTAGCCATTTGATTTGGCTTGTTTTTGGTACATTTTGTTATGTATATATGTGTAAATGGCCTTATTATATGTGATGTATGATTGCCATGAGAATATTTTAGTTGTGAATTGTTATTTTGGGTACCAAATAGTTGAGATTGATGATTTGCATACATGTTAAATTTTAGGTACAAAGATGCATATAAGTGTTGGACCATTTAGGTAGATTTTGGAGACATAATTGTTGTAACAGTCCGTTTTCAATGAAATCAGAACAATAGTTTTGGAACCACAAATTCGAGGTCAAAATATTTATTGGTGTAACACGTATGAAATCCCGATTGAACCTTAGGAATAGATAGGATACAAATGACATATAATTAGGGTTTACCATGTTATGAGTGCTGGTCCTATACGTTCTATCGGTGGCTGAGTTTTTTGGCATGTGTTGCGGTTACTCGTTAGCTTATGTGAGCAGCACCGTGTAATTATGTCTTGACTGTCAGCTTGTGTGAGCAGACCCAGTGATGGCTCGAGAGTGAGCATTTATATGAGATATGAGATAGAGATGGTTTCGACCATGTATTGGCACTTAGTGTGCGAGATTCCTGAGTATCCAATATTATTCCAAATGGTTCAATGGGCATAGTGATGATATGAAAGAGTATGAGATCAATATGTATCAATATAGATATGTACTTAAATTATGTGAGAATTGAAGCTATGAGATTTGTGAATTTATGTTTAACTTTGTGATTGAATATGTGATAAGTTTATGGACTAAATTGAGTTATATTATGCTAAGTTAAATTACTTAAATTGTGATTAAATTGTAAGTTGAGTTTTAAGTTATACAAACTCACTAAGCTTAATTGCTTACTGTGTTTATTTTTCCATGTTTTATAGTGATTCGGAAGCTCGTTCGAATTGGAAGTTTTCGGAGATTGCATTACACTATTCATCAACTAATATATATTGGTTATAAGGCATGTATAGGTGTTTTGGTTATGTGACATATTTGTATTGTTGTGTTTTGGCCATTTGAGATGGCTTGTAATGTGGTCATATATTTTGATATGTATATATGTATAAATGGCCCTATGATATGTGGTGTAGAGTTGCTATATGAATGTCTTGTTGTGAATTGGTATTATGGGTATCAAATGGTTTAAATTGAGATGTGGTATGTATGCTAAACTTTAGGTATAATGTCTCATTTATGTGGTTAACCATTTATGTAAACTTGGGAGTATTTTGGTATGTTTTAAAGTGATCAATTGATGGGTTATTGGATATCATGTTGTATGTATGGATATTACATGTTATAATCTTGATATTGGTTGGTTTTGGATGCTTATTTATGCCATAGTTGTATGTGCATTGTTGAGCTTAGGTTGGCACTTATTTTGGGTGAGGAATATGGCTTGGAACATAGCTTATTTTGTCCACACGAATAGAGACACGGGTGTGTGTCTCAGCCATGTGTGACACACGGTCAGGTGACATGGCCGTGTGTCCCCTGTTATCTCTTTAGAAAACAAGTTAGTTACATGAGCTAGTCACACGTACGTGTGGTTGGACATGTGACCCAAGTCAATGAGTTACAAGGGGTTGGACATGGGCTGGGACACGACCATGTGACCCCATTTTAAATGCTCACACGGCCTGAGACACGGGCGTGTCTCTTGACCGTGTAAGACACACGGCCTGGCCACACGGATGTGTGTCCCCTGCACTTTGAAAATTTTCAATGTTTTCCCAAAATTTCCTTAAGTTCGCATTTGAGTCCCGAATTCTTTTTAATGATTGTTTTGGGCCTTGAGGGCTCGTATTAAGGACAATATGATTGAGCTTGAATGATTTTTGTTTGGAACAATAAATAAATAATAAATGTATGATTGTATGACGTATAAGTCTGACAATGCTCCATAACCCTGTTCCGGCGTCGGATACAGGTTAGGGGCGTTACAATTGGCATGTTTTAAAGTGGCCAATTGAGGTGCCTCTGAGTATCATAGTTGTTTGTGATGTTATAATATGTTACAAACTTGATATTGGTTGGTTTTGAATGGTTATTTATGCCATGGTTATATACAAGTTTTTGTGTTTAGGTTGGTGCTAATTTAGGTGAGAAACATGGCTTGGAAAATGGCCTACTTTTGTTTACACGGGTAGAGACACAGGCGTGTGTCTCAGCCATGTGTGACACACGGTCATATGACATGGCCATGTGTGACACACGGTCATATGACATGGCCATGTGTGACACATGGTCATCCCCTGTAACTTCTATCGAAAACAAGTCAATAGCTTCACATGACCTAGCACACGGGCGTGTGGCTTGACCGTGTGGCACAAGTCAGTATACCCTCCAGTTTTCACACGGCCTGGCACACAGGCGTGTGAGGCCATTTTGAAGGGTAACGACCTGGAACACGGGCGTATGGTCTAGCCATGTGACCCAAGTCAGTGAGTTACACGGGTGCGGACACAGGCTGGGACACAGTCGTGTGTCCCTATTTCGAATTCCCACACGACTTGAGATACAGACGTGTCTCTTGTCCGTATGAGATACACAGCCTGGCCATACGGGCGTATGTCCCCTACATCTTTGAAAGTTTTTTATGTTTTCAGAAAAATTCCTTGAGTATTTGGTTCTGTCTCGAACTATTTTTTTAATGTTTATTTTGGGCCTCGAGGGCTTGTATTAGGGATTATATGAATGAATTTGATTTGTTTCTAAAATAAATGTGTTTTGCAAATGAAATGTATGATTGTTTGATATATAAGCCTGGTAATATTACCCTGTTTCGGTGTCGGATATGGGTTAGGGGTGTTACATATAGGGTTCGCATCATAAACATTTTGGTTCACATATATAAACATGTACGGTTCGCATATATAAGCACATATGTTTGTATATTTAACAGCTAGGGTTCGTATATTCCTTCTAGGGTTCACATAAATATATCAAGGGATCACATACTAAACCCTATAGAGTTTTACATATAGGTTCGCATATATGGGGGGTTCGCCTATGGAGGTTTGCTTATACAAATTACTTTCATTCGAAAACTTTAGTTAGTCATACACAATGATTTAAGTTTAGATCCCACACTAGTTTTGAAAACAAAAAAACCTTATTTTGGAAGAGGATATCGACGATCTACCGGGAGGAGAGGGACAATTTTAAAAATATTTAAAATCCTCGGTTGAAAATTGGTTTGGCAATGGAGGAGAAAAGAAAGAGTTTTGGGGTTTTTTTTCTCTTGAAAAATTCTAATTAAAAATTCTAGGGTTTGAAAAGATGAGTTATTTTATAAAACTTTCTTTCCCTGATTGAAATAGGTTTAGGAATTATTTTAAAATTAGGGTTGATTTAAATTAAGGGCTACATTAAAAAATAGTTTTTTGGACTGGGCTAGTTTGAAAATTCGGTACATTTGTGGGGTAAAAATGAGAAAATAAAATATTTTGGCTGAAAGGTGCACAAAGGGTTTTAAAATTAAGACCTATGGGTAAGCTAAGATTTTACCATTAAACCAACAGGCTTATTCTTGTCAATTTCCTTAGCAAAATTATTTTTAAGACATTCTAAATTTGCTTACCCTATGCTTTAAAGAAATAAAAATCTAAATTTAATTCATATTTCTTCTATGCCTAATTTTGGGGTGTGACACAGATCATACAGATGATGAAACTCAACTCATAGATCGTAATTGGAGCAGGAAGCTTCTTCAAAGATTTGTTGACTAGTATTTTCATAGTTCCAATTGATGTTGTCAAAATCCATCGTCGTCAAAGTTGAGGATTTAGCTGGGCCAAGAAACGAATCATCCAACATCATCATCGTCATCCCAACATCGCCAAAAGGATCAAAAGTAAAAGGAGAGTTAAGTTCAAAAACCGTGCACGAGCCAAGTTGACAGATCGAAAGATTACAATAAACAGTTTCAAAAGTTTTGACCTTGTAACTTAAAACCACCAAAAGCTCATCCATCCTACAGTTTTGTTGAGTGGCTTCTTCATCCCAAACCTTGGCCTTTCCGGTTGAAGGACCGCTGTGGAGAGCAAAGAGGTCTGGGTTGGGTTAGAGATAATTGTAGTCTCTCCTCATGGTTTCGATAAATTAATCCTCCTCATTTCTTAATTTTGTAAAATTTGGGGTTGATGGGAGGTTTCTATGGATTTGTATGGCGATGCTCAAAACCCAAAGAAAAAAGATGAATGAGTGAAGAATCTGGGCATTTGGGATTGAGGGGTTTTGCTTGGTTTTTCACTACTCCTTCTTATTTCTTCATTTCTTTTCTTCTCCTTCTTAAATCTGATATAAACATGTCCAATGTGTCTGGTTAACAAGCCATGTCAGTTGACCATTAAAACCTTAATGAAAAATTGGCTCCGGTGACTGATTTGTTACTTTTCGATAACATTAGTGAATGGCTTGTTATTTTTCTAAAGTTTAGAGACTGAATTGAAAGTTTAGTGACTATTTTGTTATTTTATCAAAGTTGAGTGACTGTTGATGTAGTTTACCTTTTGTTTATCCCGTTCAAATGTATGGGAATAATAATATTTAAGATTCCATCTATTATAATCAATCGGTAAATCAGATTCTACTCTTTTTTGCTTTGGATTTCAACTCAAAGTAATAAAGATGGTTTCCATTTGTTATTTCTAATCCAATAACACATTTTTTATTCCAAAATATATGTGTGTATATATCACAACATTAACCACCAACGTTTGAAACCAAAGGCGTACATTAAGATAACTTCGAATCTATTTTCAACTTACCACTTATGCTTACTAAATTTGGAACACGTGGAATTATAATGTTGTGACACATGAAACAATGACATTATAATGGCATCATCGTATGAATTTTTTTTGGTAAAATAATAGAAGAAACACTCCTAGAACCTAGGAATGTCGACAAACAGTGCCTCCTTCAGTTAAGAGAATACGACTATCTTCCTCTAATAGCCGTAATACATGCTGAGGTGGATCCAGAAAACAAACGACTTGATTCATCCTTCCTATTGCCGTTTTTGCCAAGCAATCTGCTATCCTGTTACAACTGCGCCCAACATGCCTGAACACCACTTTCCAATCCTTACTATACCATTGATGAATTGACTTTTGAAAAAATAATATTTTTGACTTTTCAAAATTGTTCTATTTTTTTGCAAATTATGCAAGACTACCTTACAAATATGAACTTACTAAAAGGATACAACCTTGCAATGCAACCTGTATGATCTACAACATTAGGATTGAGGATGTTAATCACGTATCATTAGATTGATCATTAGCTAAAGCAATTTGGTTTGGTGGTGATCTGGGATTGAGTATAAATTATATTAAAAGTAGAAGTATGAAACACTTTGTTCTTTATTTGTAAGGATGAGAACTTAAAAATGCAATGAACTGCCAGAATTGTTGCTATTTGTAAATATTTAGTTATAAATAAATAAGGTCCATTCTGAAGATAGGTTGGTTGAACTAAATTAGACGCTTCATGTACAAAGAATATGATCTTTTTATGGGTTAACAACTTCACCAAAGATTAAAAAAGGAAGTTTTTCATATTTACCTCCAAGTTGTGGTCTATAACTTAGTTACCGTGGTTGGAGAAAATGAATGATAGGATTTGACGTTGCTTTTCTCTTGGTCAATTGGCATGGGTAGATAGAGTACGCAATATTGCAATACATCATAGGTTATGGACGTAATCAACTCTAAACATTATATCCTCAAGGAAGCCTAATGTTCATGTTAATTTATGCATGGGACAAGATAGAAAACTTCTAGAGTTGGTGCAGGAAAAAACAAATATTGGTACTGGAGATACAAGCCATAAATAAGGAGGTTATATGTAGTTCAAGCATTATAAAATAAAATAAATGTAGGGGCCTTGGCCAAATGAGAAAATATCATTAGTAGCCCCTCACGAAGTATTAATATTTCATTTTAAGTCATTTAATCATAAAAGTAACAAAAATTTTGTAATTTTTACCTCTACTAAAAATTAATTACATAATCTAAGCATTTTTAAAATAAATTCTTAGTTTTGACCCTCACAAAATTTTAGAATTTTATCTCAACTCCATTAAATAAAATTTCTCACTTCAACCCTAAATGTGCACCTTAACTATAGTGTTAACTGCGAACTCTAATTAGTGAATTACTAGAGAAATGACCTAATTGCATAAAATGTAGAAGTTGAGTACTAGAAGCTAAAAGGATCAATTAGCTATGAAATTCAAAACTAGTGGTCCTTATATGGTAAATAGACCATCAATCAAAAGATGGGAAAATATCTAGGGTGATTTATGCATGGGATTTGGGAAAAAGAAAAGGACTAAATTGAAAATAAGGAAAAATAAAAAATGATAATTAATTACATGGAAATATCATCATATTTTATCATCTTCATCCTCAAAATTTGATGGAAACCCTAGGAGAGAGAGAAGAAAATTTCTTGGCTTATATTGGTAAGTTCCTATGTCCCTTTTTTAGTAATTTTTATATTTTTGGAATCAGGATAACTTGCTCTCTCTATTTTGGGGATTAAATTGAAAGTTAGCAAAATGTGAAAATTTTTCCATGGATGAATATGCTGGAAATTGAAAGTTTATGGTAGAAAATGAAAGGTTGTTAGTAAATAAACAACTTTTACAAAGTGAAATTGAGTGAAATTGTGAAAAATGGACTAAATTGTAAAATGGTAAAATTCAAGGAAAAATTCTGATTTTTGTGAAAAATAAGTGCTGTAAATGTTACTTATAGAATTCGGCTAGGCTTGGATAGATGATTAAATTGTATGAATTTCATTTTCCGAGACTAGAGACGAAATTGAAATTAATAAAAAGTTTAGGGGCAAAATGGTAATATTGCCTAGAGCATAAATTGAATAAAATGGGATATAAATTGAATGAAATTGATGATTAAATTCATTTATATAAATCCGGAGAAATAAAATTCAAAGCTAGATCGAGGAAAAGAAAAGATATCGAATTAGTAGAATTCAAACACGAACAATCATCGAGGTAAGTTCGTGTAACTTGAATTTGATTTTTAGAATGCTTGAAATGCATGTTTATATGATATGAATGTTCAATGCATTGAAAAAAGATGAATTGGTGAATAACACTTGATAAAAAGGGAAAATAAATCCCAGTTGAATAAAAAGAATTTGATAGATCAATAAAAAAAGTGATATTATATGTGATGTGAAAAGGATTTAGCCCGGATGGGTAATCTTGAAATAAGCCTTCCCGATGTATATGATATGGAATGGATTTAGCCCGAACGGGTAATCCAGAATAAAGTTCTAAAGAGTATTTGTTACTGAAAAGATTTAGCCTGGACTGCTAATCCTGACAAAATATTTTGAGTATATATTACAAGGGATTTAACCTGGATTGGTAATCCTGCTATATGAAATGAGACTCGGGAGTGTGCTATCTAACATGAATAAATGTGAATTGACGGTTAATGAATTTGTACACTATAGGTGTACTACTGAGTATCCATCGAAATTCTGATAAATTCAACGAGATAAATAGGGAAATGGAAAATGGAACATGAATGACTTTGTCATGAAAGGTATAAGTGACATGGAAATGGCAAATATATGGAAATCATGGAATTGATGAGCTCATTAATCATTCATTTATTTGTTGAAATTACATGATATCCTTGAACTACCTCAAAGTGTTGAGAATGTGTATGATAGGGAAATATTCTACTATTTGGATATATGTATGTTTGATCTAGTTAATGGATATATGTGGTAAGTTAAATTCCTTTTACATGAACTTACTAAGCACTATGTGCTTACTCTGTTTATTTTTCCTTATTTTATAGTGCTCAAAAGCTCAGAAGGTTGGAGATAGGTCGAAGCTTGATCACACTATCAATCCATACATTTTGGTATATGAAAATACTCTATTTTGTAGTAATGGCATGTATAGGCTAAAAATACCAATGTTGATGTTGAAAGGGATGGATGTAAACCTAGCATTTGTATGGCTAGTGTTAACTTGTTTTTGAGTATGTTTATAAAATAAATAATGGATTTCATGTATGATGAAGTGGTTCAAATTGATAGATTATACATGTAAGATTATGAGGTAAGTTTGCACCAAATATGTATGTGAAAATATGGCTTAGTATGTAATGAAATTGGTCGGAAATCATATATGATTTGCTTGGTTGGTATTGGAATGATTTGGTGCAGGTATGAGATGAAAATGTGTGAGAAATGGGGCTTGAACATAGCCTTATTTTGTCTACATGGGTAGACACATGGGTATGTGTCTAGGCCGTGTGTGACACACGGTCTGCCACATAGGCATGTAGCTTAGGCATGTGTCCCCTACATCCAAAAATCTGAAAACAGAACGCTCAGAATTGAGCGCACGGGTAGAGACATGGACGTATGTCTCAACCATGTGAAGCACACAGCCTAGAACATGGGCGTGTCTTTTGGTCGTGTGAAACCTACACCTATTTTTGAAAATTTGAATTAATCACACAGCCTAGCACACGGGCGTGTGACTTGGCCGTGTGACATCAATTTGTTCATGAGTTACAAGTTAGAGAGTTACACAGGTAAAAGACACGGGCGTGTGAACCCACACGGCCCGACCACACGGGCGTGTCCCATACCATACGAGCGTGCAACTTATCCTAGAGAGAAAAATTTTAGAATTTTGCCAAAAATTTCCTATGGTTTTGATTTAGTCCCAGATCGATTCCAATACATGTTTTGGACCTCGAGGGCCCATACAAGGGACCTTAAAAATAAATTCGGATAATGAATAGTAAATGACTCAATTAATCGAAAAATGTTTTGCACACTCCAGTAATGCCTCATAACCTTGCTCCGGCAATGGATGCGGGTTAGGAGTGTTACATTACAAATATCCCACAAGATTAATATATAGATACAACATACGAAGGGCTCGAAAACGTTTTATTTTAATGAGAGTATCATTAGGTTTTTTTTTTATAATTTTGATTATTTCGAAACTATGTTGTTTTATTTATTTTGTGGCATGAAACTCATATTTAAGGTTTATTTAGCATGCATGACATTTAACTTAATTATAAAATATGGATTTTATTTAATTAAGGCATGACATATTTAAAGTAAAAATCACTTTTCCGCTGCAAGATTAAAATTAAAAATTGTGAGCAATAAATAAATAGAAAATTAATTAAGTTTTTCTTAAAAAAGCCACTCTTACACAGAAAAGTTAAACTAAAATATTTTTTATAACTCGCCAGCTTTTTTTTTTTACATGGACTAAATTTTCTTCTAAAGTAAATAAATGTTTTAATTTGACTGTTTTATAACTCCGATCTTACTGGGTCATCTTGGTGACTGATGTGATCTCACAAATTCGAACTTAATGAGTAGACCGAATTGAGGAGGGTACAATTCAAGTTTGCTTCATATAAAGCATGAATTTTATATAAATGTTTTTTTATTAGAAAAAGTGTGTATAACATAATTAAGAAGTGTTTATTATATATAAAGTTAATGTTATATAATATATAAGAATTTTATAATAATATCTTTTTCTTTATTTGTATGTAATATTTTTGGTTATATGATATGCATATAAATTTTATTTATTTGAATTATTATCTAGAATGTGTATATAAGACATGAGTTTGGGAAGACTTTTAAATTTGACAAAAAAATTATTATTTATTATATTATTAATTTCACATTTGAATAATTTTATTTTATTTTTAAATTTTGAATATTAAAAAATATTTATTTTGTTTAAGCTTAATGTAAAAAAATTTTTTAGTGAAAAAATTTAAGTAAGCCCTTAAAAATGCATTCAATTGAGCCTTTAATGAGAAAAAAAAATTCACTAGACCCTTCCGATAATAGAAACCGTCATCAACTGATTTGACCATTAACAAATTGACAAAATCAATGAGAAGCTGACACGTGAATGCCACCTAGACAAATATGCTAATATGTCATGACACATACCGTATATTAAAAAAAACTAAAATCCTAAAAAGTATAATAAAAAATACTAAAAATGCACACCTAGAATGAAATTGGACAAATGAAAGTCCAAGCTTATTTGAATGTGGATGCTTATTTGTCTATTTCATTCTAGATGTAGTTTAGAATATTATAAAAAAAATATTATTAAGTAGTTGTAAAATATTATGAAATTATAAAAATTATCGATAATTAATAAAAATTCTAACAAACTTTTAAACTATAAAATTTTAAAATATTCACAAATTTATAAGGATTATTATTTGTTATGGTAACATAAAAGTCTTAAAATATACTAAATATTTTATTATTGTAATTTCTCTTCTCCTAATCTCGACTGTTAAATAATAATGGCTGCCTTTTGAAACCAAACACTATTTGGATTTTAGAATAATTACTTTGTTTTTGAAAATGTGTCACAATTGTGGGGATAGTTCAATTGGGAGAGCATTAGACTGAAGATCTAAAGTCACGTGTTTGATCCATGCTTGATAATAATCCTTATAAATTTGTGTATGTTTTAAGACTACTTGTTATTTTAAGACTTTTATGTTACTATATCAAATAATAAGCCTTATAAATTTGTGTATATTTTAAAATTTTATAGTTTTGAAGTTTGTTAGAAATTTTATTAATTATCGATAATTTTTATTATTTTATAATTTTTCACTGTTATTTTTAGTATTTGTTATAATATTTTGAATACACATCTAAAATAAAATGGTCAAATAGGTGTCCAAATCTAAATAAGCTTGGACGCTCATTTGTTTAATTTCATACTTTTAGTATTTTTTGTTATACTTTTTAGGATTTTAGTTTTTTTTTTTTTTTTTTAATATATGGTATTTGGCATCCCATGTTAGCATATTTGTCTAGGTGGCATATCACGTGTTAGCTTCTCATTGATTTTGTCAATTGAGTAAGCATTTGTTAACAGTCAAATCAATTGATGACGGTTTCTATTATCGAAAGGGCCTAATGAATTTTTTTTCTCATTAAGGGTTCAATTGAATGTATTTTTTAAGAGCTTAATTAAATTGATTTTACTAAAAAAATTTTTTACCTTAAGCCTAAATATAATTAATATTTTTTAATATTCAAAATTTAAAAGTAAAATAAAAATTATTCAAATGTCAAATTAATAATATAATAAATAATAATTTTTTTACAAAATTTAAAAGTCTTTCCAAATTTATATTCTAGATAATAATTCAAATATATAAAATTTATATACATAACCATAAATATTACATACAAATAAAAGAAAAATATTACATATAAATTCATATAATAATATTAATTATGTTTATAAAATTCACTTTATATATAATAAACACTTCTTAGTTATGTTATATATGATTTTTTCTATTAAAATTAAACATTTATATAAAATTTATGTTTTATATGAAGCAAACCTGTATTGTGCTACCATCATGCAAAAATAAAATTAACTATTACATTTGAAATATATTTTATATAACATCAAATTTATTTGAATATGTTTAAACTTACTTAATTCGACCTGATTCAAATTAAAGAATATTTGAGCACAAACAAATTCAAAAAACTCAAATTTGAGAAAATCTTAGCATGAAAAATTATGAGCCCAAGAAAAATTTGAGTTTGAGAAATTTTGAGCTTATTTAGATTTGAGCTAATCTGAACTCAAAATAATCAAAATGTAAAAGCAATCTAATCCGTACCCACTCATTTATTACCTCTATTCATGACTCACTATTCCAATAATGTTATTTAAAAAATTTTAAAGGTCTTACGTTTATAGATCAAACATGTAACCTTCAAATATTCAATCTAATGCTCTTCCAATTGAGCTATCCCCATAATTTTCTTGAAAGAGTTTAATTATTTCTTAACTCTTAATAGTATTTTGTTTCATTTTCAGCTCCCTTAAATTGTTGTTTAATAGTCTAGATTTGAAGATGAGAAATTACAAAACAAAACAAAACCTTTGCTCCCAAATTCAAAACCCCTCTTCACACTTTTTTTTTTAATTTTGGCACATTACAAGTAAGGTTATTTGAATCGGACCAGCCAATTGAATCAAAAATCAATTAAGATATCAATTTGAAGGGTATTAAATCAGTTGACTTAAGAACCAATACGGGTTAAACAAAAAATTGATGGAATTAAATTTTTAATATTTTTAAATTTTTCATAATTTTTTTAGTAATTTATTCGATCAAGCCAATAAATTACTAAGCTAACTAGTCCAATTTTAAAAAACTTTGATTAATTGAAGGAGGGGTCGGAGAGATGTAATATCTAAGCATCGAACTGTAAAGTGTTAACATAAAAATTTTAACTACTTGGTATTTCATATTATTGGCCACTCATTTTAATTATATCACAACTGCTATTTACTATTCATAGAATTTTTATGGTCACTCATATTGGAGCTCTAGTATGACTAGACTTAGCAGCTAACGTAATAAGTAAAAACCAATGTGCAACTTATTCGCACATTAGTAAGTGATGGCCCAAACCGTATTTTCACCATTTTTGTAAAAATTACAATTTTAAACATTATTTTTTATAGGTTAATATGAATATAAGAGATCCCTTTGTTATAGGGACCTGATTAAATTAGTCTCTTTATTATTAAATGAATCAATTTATATTTATATTATTAAAAATAATCAAGTAATACTAATTGGAATAGAATTAACATTTACTTTTTAAAAAAATATTATTTACAATTTAACAAACTTAATATTTTTATGTTTCGGTAAATGAAATCATTAGTTTTCAACCCAAAATATAATCTTTTAAATATTAATTTAATTAAATTAAATTGTTCTAACCCGAAATATAGTAAATCAACTACTAATGACAAGCTAAAATATACATGGTTTATCAAGTTGACAACCTAAGTTTTCTGATCCGAAATTTACATAACGTTCAACTTGGTTAACCATTTTTTATTCTATAACACCCCAAACCCGGCTTAGACGTTATGGCCGTATCCTAAGATGTTACAAAGAAGGGTTTTAGAAAATTGCGTTGTTTTGATAAATCATTCAAGTTTTGTAATTCATGTTCACTTAAAATCATTATCGAAAGCGTTATTTAACCAATCAGTTTGCCAAAACATAAATTACAGCAAAAATCATAGAAAACGTTATATTTGAAAATCCCGTTCGTATTTTCAAAAAACCTTTATTTTAGTAAAAACTATGTTTTTAGCTAATCGTCGTAAATAAAGTGTTAAATGAAAATCCAAATCCCACAATTAAACCAAATAGTCTAAAGTGTCCAATTATTACAAAACACCCATAAATATTCCTTAAATTAAATAAAAACCAATATTTAGATCAGTTTATGAACTCGTGGTCACCGTGAGGCTCCGCCTCACTGATCCGCTTAAGTCTGTGGATTACCTGGACAAAACAGACAAATAGATGTGAGTTTTAATAAACTTAGTGTGTAACCCAATAGAATTAGACATGCCATACATACAGATATCACATACACACTCAGATTCAGATTTAGATTCAGATTCAGACTTAGGTCCTTTACAGATACAGATAACAGAATCAGATAAGCAATACAAATATGCAAAATCCTACTCCCATCCTCTACACACCATTTTCGACCTTCCCATTACATCATGTGGGATTAAAAATACCCACCCAGCCCTACACACCATATAGTATCGATGCGACACATTACATATAATATGCAGCCAAGCTACCACAAAATAGGCGAAGTACCACCGTACATATCACTTCCTCCACATATACAACCCACCCCAATCACAGATATAGAAATAACAGATACAATAATATCATACATAACATGCTCATAAACAAATATTATATACATACACTTAATCAGAACAGATATACTCGTCAATATCCTACACAAGGCAGACTATCAGAATATTCAATCATATAATTTAGGGTTTGGTTAGCCCTTACCAACCCTACAGTAGGTACACAGTCGATCGGAACAAACCGTATGACCCTAGAAAAAATTTCAGAATATTGGGCCTACACGCCTATATGGGCCCACACTCCCTTTTGGCCCACACGGCCACACTCACACCATCACACGGTCGTGTCATGAGCACGGTCTTGCCTTCGTGAAACACATGACCGTGTCTCGTACATAGCCAACCACACAGGCGATTATACACCCGTTTGGCTTCAACAGATTACACTTTCGACTTTTGTCAAAACTCGATTTTCACGCGTAAAGAGTACACACTTGGTTCATTTTTGCAATATAATCAATCTCGAGACTAGCGCACTCGTCCAGAAAAACCACCACTAACCCAAATTAGACCATCGGGGTGAATTTCCTGTTTCATAATCTTCTTCAACCGATTAGAGAACCCATAAATCGTAGCCGCAACAATTGAACGAAGGATTCACAAACAAAATCAAAGGAAACAAATGAAGTTTACCGAGAAGGGAAGAAAAAAATGTCTGAAGACGAAAAAAGGAAAGAAAATTCACGTTAGAAACTTTTAGGAAGAAAATAAAATTAAAAAATAAAATAAGATTAACCAAACTCCCCTATTATCCTACTAACTACACAATCTCAACTACCCATTCCCTCAGACTTTCAGTCTCAACCAAACTCTCTTAGCCAACCGAGACAAAAATAATACCCATGCTTACGCCAGGATTCGAACACAGGACCTCCAACACACTAACTCCTTACTATCCGAACCGACAGTTTCATTATAATATGAAATAACAAAAAATTTTATATAAGCCCACTCAATAAGGGTAAGACTTGGATCTAAAATAACAAAATTTACAAAAGCGAGACTTGAACCCAAGACCTTATACACCCACCCAAAATACTTAACCGCTGAAGCAAATACACATTTGTGTCAACTTTCACAAAACGACAGACTTAATATTCAGGGTGTTACAACTCTAGCCCTTAAAAGAAATTTCGACCTTGAAATTTACTTGATTAGAACAAATGAAGATACTACTGACGCATCGAGTCCTTAGGTTCCCACGTGGCTTCCTTAGTGCCATGATTCCACTACAGAACTTTTACTAACGGAATGGACTTCCTCCTCGGAACCTTAATATCGCGATCCAAAATCTGAACTGGCTCTTCCTCAAAAGTCAAATCCAGTTTAACCTCGATCTCCTCAACAAAGACAATATGAAATGGATCAGATCGATACCGCCTCAACATCAAGACGTGAAACACATCGTGGATACAGTCCAACTCTAGAGATAGCTCCAACTGATATGCGACCAGTCCCACACGCTTCAGAATCTGAGATGGCCCGATAAACCTAGGACTCAACTTACCTTTATGACCGAACCTTAGAACTTTCTTCCATGGAGAAACCTTAAGAAACATGAAGTCACCCATAGAATACTTGATATCCCTCCTTTTAAGATTTGCATAAGACTTTTGTCTATTAGAAACTGCCTTCAGACGATCCCGAATCAGTCTAACCTTATTTTTAGTCTCAGAAACAGACTCAGGAC